>LR738715.1:300426218-300444166 GCA_902687465.1 Secale cereale | reverse complement strand
TCTGGATCGGGGGAAAGAGGGGGGGCGAGTGGGGGAAGTGGGGGTGTCGGTGGGAGGGGGGGTAGGCCTAGTAGGCCAGGGGCGCGCGGGGTGGGCCGGCCTGGCTGGGCCCGTTGGCTGGGCCAAGGCCCAGTTGGGCCGGGGGTTTTTGTTTCTTTTTATTTTTTTTGTATTTTCTTTTTCTTTTGTTTCTATTTACTTTCTGTTTTGTTTTTATTAAATATGCAACTAGTTCCTAAATTAGTTTTAATAATTAACCCACTGCCACATTTAATTTTTACAGCTAAATAAAATAGTTTAATATTTTATTGTTTATAAAAAGAATTCAAATAATTGTTTTGCTGTTGTTTTAACTATCTTGGTGCATCTAAACACTTTACAAAATTGTGGTTTCAACATGACAAATACCCAGAGAATATTTGCCACACTTGGAACATTTTTGTTTCATGTTTGACAAATTTAAATTTTGACTTTAATTTGAATTTGAATTTGAACAGGATTTGGATTAACGAGAGATTATCAACAGTAACAGTGGTGACGTGGCATCATTAGTGTGTGGTTACTGTAGCTTGATTATCCGGGCGTCACATTACCAATTCTTTGACATTCATCACAAGATAAGACAAACTTATGAGCATTCCTGAAGAGAGTAGGCCAATAAAAACCAGATTGCAATACCTTATGTGCAGTTCTATCTCTAGCATGGTGTCCTCCATAAGCTTCAGAGTGGCACTTGTGTAGGATCTGTTCCTGTTCATGCTCAGGTACACAACGTCTAATAATACCATCTACTCCTTCTTTATAAAGATGTGAGTCATCCCAGAAGTAATGTCTCAAATCATAGAAGAACTTTTTCTTTTGCTGGTATGTGAAGCTAGGAGGTATAAACTTAGCTACAATGTAATTAGCATAATCATCATACCATGGAGCAGTACGAGAAGTATTTATGACAGCTAATTGTTCATCAGGAAAGCTTTCATCAATAGGTTGTGGGTCATCAAGAGTATTCTCTAGCCTAGACAACTTGTCTGCAATGGGGTTCTCAGCTCCCTTTCTATCAATAATATGCAAGTCAAACTCTTACAGCAAGAGAACTCATCTAATAAGTCTAGGTTTAGCATCTTTCTTTTCCATAAGGTACTTGATTGCAGCATGATCAGTGTGAATAGTTACTTTAGAATCAACAATATAAGGTCTAAACTTATCACAATCAAATACAACAGCTAAAAATTCTTTCTCAGTAGTAGCATAATTTCTCTGGGCACTGTCTAGAGTTTTACTAGCATATTGGATAACATTCAATTTCTTATCATCTCATTACCCTAAAATAACACCTACAACATAATCACTAGCATCACACATAATCTCAAAGGATAAATTCCAGTCAGGAGGCTGGATAATAGGTGCAGAGATCAATGCTTTCTTAAGTATTTCAAATGCTTCAAGACAATCATCATCAAAGACAAAAGGAACATCTTTTTGTAAGAGATTAGTCAGAGGCCTGGAGATTTTGGAGAAGTCCTTAATGAACCTCCTATAAAACCCGGCATGACCAAGGAAACTTTATATACCTTTGATGTCCTTAGGACACGGCATCTTTCTGATAGCATCAACTTTAGCTTTGTCAACTTCAATACCTCTTTCAGAAATTTTATGTTCCAAGACAATGCCTTCTTTAACTATAAAGTGGCACTTCTTCCAATTCAAGACAAGATTAGTGTCTTCACATCTCTGCAAAACTCGATCAAGGTTGCTCAAGCAATCATCAAAAGAAGTTCCGTAAACGGAGGAATCATCCATGAAAACCTCAACAATCTTTTCACAAAAATCAGAGAATATAGCCATCATGCATCTTTGAAAGGTAGCAGGTGCATTACATACACCAAAAGGTATACGTCTATAAGCAAAGGTACCGAAAGGACAAGTAAAAGTGGTCTTTTCTTGATCCCCTTTTGACACAGGTATTTGAGAGAAACTAGAATAGCCATCTAGAAAGCAAAAATGAGTATGTTTGGATAACCTTTATAGCATTTGATCAATGAAAGGCAAAGAGTAATGATCTTTCTTAGTAGCTTTATTTAATTTGCAGAAACCAATTACCATCCTATAACATGTAACAATTCTTTGTGGGATCAATTCATCTTTATCATTAGGAACAACAGTCATACCTCCCTTCTTAGGGACACAATGGACATGACTTACCCACTGGCTATTAGCAACTGGATAGATAATACCTGCCTCTAGAAGCTTTAATATTTCCTTCCTTACCACTTCTTTCATCTTAGAATTTAACCGTCGTTGATGATCAATAACCGGTTTAGCGTCCTCTTCCAATTTTATCTTGTGTTGGCATAAAGTGGGACTAATGCCCTTAAGATCGTCCAGAGTATATCCAATAGGAGCACTGTGCTTCTTCAGAGTTTTCAATAATTTTTCTTCTTGCTGCTCTGAAAGGTTAGCACTAATAATAACAGGATATATCTTCTTTTCATCAAGATAAACATACTTAAGATTATCAGGTAATGGTTTAAGTTCAAACACGGGATCACCCTTGGGTGGAGAAGGATCCCCTAGTTTCAACAGGCAAGTTGTTTTTCAAGACGGGTCCCTGCTTAAAGAATATTTCATCTATTTTCCTTCTCTCATTCATATACATATCATTTTCATGGTCTAGCAGATATTGTTCTAAGGGATCATTAGGAGGAACAACAATAGAAGCAAGACAAATAATTTCATCCTTACTAGGTAATTCTTTATCATGGGGTTGTCTACGAAATTTAGCAAAGTTAAAATCATGAGACATATCCCCTAAACCAACAGTAAGAATATCTTTCACGCAGTCTATCTTAGCATTAACAGTATTCAAGAAGGGTCTACCACATATAATGGGACAAAAATCATCTTGTGGGGAACTAAGAATAAGAAAATCAGCAGGGTATTTAACTTTCCCACACAAGACTTCAACATCTCTAACAATCCCAACTGGTGAAATAGTGTCTCTATTAGCAAGCTTAATAGTAACATCAATCCCTTCTAACTCAACAGGTGCAATATCATGCATAATTTCTTGATATAGGGAATGAGGGATTATACTTGCACTAGCACCTACGTCACATAAACCATGATAGCAATGATCTCCTATTTTAACACAGATAACATGCAAGCCTACAACATGTCTATGTTTATTCCTAGCATCGGGTTTGGCTATTCTAGCAGCTTCCTCTTGGAGGTAAATAACATGTCCATCTAAATTTTCAACCAAGAGATCTTTAACCATAGCAGCACTAGGTTCAACTTTAATTTGCTCAAAGGGTGTAGGTGTTCTATTACTACTCTTACGAACCATAGTTGAAGCTTTAGAATGATCCTTAATTCTAACAGGGAAAGGTGGTTTCTCAATATAAGCAGTAGGAACAACAGGATCAACATTATAAGTGATAGTCTTTTCAACTTTAACAGGTTCAACTACTTTTACTTCAATGGGAGGATGGTATTTAAACCACTTCTCCTTGGGAAGATCAACATGAGTAGCAAATGATTCACAGAAAGAAGCTACTATCTCAGAGTCAAGCCCATATTTAGTGCTAAATTCACGGAAAACATCGGTATCCATAAAAGCTTCAACACAATCAAACTTAGGGGTCATACCTGACTCCTTACCTTCGTTGAGATCCCAATCTTCAGAGTTGCGTTTAATCCTTTCCAATAAATCCCATTTGAATTCAACAGTCTTCATCATAAAAGAACCAGAACAAGAATTATCGAGCGTGGTGCGATTATTGAGAGAAAGCCGAGCATAAAAATTTTGAATGATCATTTTTCTTGAGAGCTCATGATTGGGGCATGAATATAACATTTACTTAAGCCTCCCCCAACCTTGAGCGATGTTTTCTCCTTCGCGAGGCCAAAAATTATAAATATAATTATGATCACGATGAACCTGGTGCATAGGGTAGAACTTCTGATGAAATTCCAACTTCAATCGATTATAGTTCCATGATCCAATATCATCGCATAGCCTAAACCATGTCAATGCATCTCCCTTCAAAGATAAAGGGAAGACCTTCTTCTTGATAACATCCTCGGGCATACCTGCAAGCTTAAATAATCAACAAACCTCATCCACATAGATTAGATGTAAATCGGGATGCAGTGTTCCGTCTCCTGTAAAAGGATTATCTAGCAGTTTCTCGATCATACCCGAAGAAATTTCAAAGCAAACATTTTCAGTAGGTGCAGTAGGTTGAGGAGAAACTCTTTGCTCTTTTGGTCGGGGTGAAGATACCCCGAACAAGCCCCTCAAAGTATGATGAGCCATAGTAACAAGTGACAGTAAATTTCAGCACACTATATAAATTTTTCCTTCCCAAATTCCACTTACCAAAGGCGCTTCAGTCCCCGGCAATGGCGCCAGAAAAGAGTCTTGATGACCCACAAGTGTAGGGGATCTATCGTAGTCCTTTCGATAAGTAAGAGTGTCGAACCCAGCAAGGAGCAGAAGTAAATGATAGGCAGTTTTCAGTAAGGTATTTTCGGTAAGCACTAAAATTATAGGTAACTGATGGTTTTGTGATAAGGTAATTGGTAGCAAGTGACAAAAGGTAAAAGTAAATAAGGTGCAGCAAGATGTCCCAATACTTTTTGTAGCAAAGGACAAGCCTAGACAAACTCTTATATGAAGGAAAACGCACCCGAGGACACATGGGAATTATCGTCAAGCTAGTTTTCATCACGATCATCTGATTCGCGTTCGGTACTTTGATAATTTGGTATGTGGGTGGACCGGTGCTTGGGTGATGTCCTTACTTGGACAAGCCTCCCACTTATGATTAGCCTCTAATGCAAGCATACGCAACTACAAAAGAAGTATTAAGGTAAACCTAACCATAGCATGAAACATATGGATCCAAATCAGCCCCTTACGAAGCAACGCATAAACTAGGGTTCAAGCTTCTGTCACTCTAGCAACCCATCATCTACTTATTAATTCCCAATGCCTTCCTCTAAGCCCAAATAATGGTGAAGTATCATGTAGTCGACATTCACATGACACCACTAGAGGAGAGACAACATACATCTCATCAAAATATCGAACGAATACCAAATTCACATGACTACTTATAGCAAGACTTCTCCCATGTCCTCGGGAACATGATGTCCCTAGTATGCCTCTACTAGACTAGCTCATTGATCAAAGATGGTTGTTTTTCCTAGCCATAGACATGAGTTGTCATTTGATCAACGAGATCACATCATTAGGAGAATGATGTGATGGACAAGACCCATTCGTTAGCTTAGCACTATGATCGTTTAGTTTTACTGCTAGTGCTTTCTTCATGATTTATAAATGTTCCTATGACTATGAGATTATGCAACTCCTGAATACCGGAGGAAGACCTTGTGTGCTATCAAACGTCACAACATATCTGGGTGATTATAAAGATGCTCTACAGGTGTCTCCGAAAGTGTTCGTGGTGTTGGCATAGATCAAGAATAGGATTTGTCACTCCAAATGTCGGAGAGGTATCTCTGGGCCCTCTCGGTAATACACATCATAATAAGCCTTGCAAGCAAATGACTGATGAGTTAGTCACGAGATGATATATTACATAACGAGTAAAGAGACTTACCGGTAATGAGATTGAACTAGGTATTGAGATACCGACGAACGAATCTCAGGCAAGTAACATACCGATGACAAAGGGAACGACGTATGTTGTTATGCAGTTTGACCGATAAAGATCTTTGTAGAATATGTAGGAGCTAATATGAGCATCCAGGTTCCGCTATTGGTTATTGACCGGAGATGAGTCTCGGTCATGTCTACATAGTTCTCGAACCCGTAGGGTCCGCACGCTTAATGTTCGATGACGATCGGTATTATGAGTTTATAAGTTTTGATGTACCGAAGGTAGTTCGGAGTCCCGGATGAGATCATGGACATGACGAGGAGTCTCGGAATGTCCGAGACATAAATATTAATATATTGGACGACTATATTCAGACGCTGGAAGTGTTCCTGGTGTTAATGGGTAAAACCAGAGTGCCGGAGGGGGTTACCGGAACCCCCCGAGGAGTATGGGCCATAGTGGGCCCATGAGGGAAAGAGAGGGGGCAGCCCATAGGGCTGGCCGCACCCCCTAGGGTTCCTAGTTGGACTAGGAAAAGGGGGGAGGCGCCCCCTCTCCTTTCCTTCTCCTCTCCCGTTTCCTTTCCCACTCCTAGTAGGAATAGGAAAAGGGGGGTTCCTATTCCTACTAGGAGTAGGAATCCTACTAGGAGTAGGAATCCTACTCCTTGGCGCGCCTATAGGGGCCGGCCAGCCATCCCCCTTGCTCCTTTATATACGGGGGCAGGGGGACCTAATGACACACAAGAAACATTGTTCTAGCCGTGTGCGGTGCGCCCCTCCACAGAAACACACCTCGGTTATACCGTTGCAGTGCTTAGGCAAAGCGCTGCGTCGGTAGCTTCATCATCTCCGTGACCACGCCGTCGTGCTGACAAAACTCTCCCGTGAAGCTCAACTGGATCAAGAGCTCGCCGGACGTCATCGAGCTAAACGTGTGCTGAACGCGGAGGTGCCGTACGTTCGGTGCTTGATCGGTTGGATCGTGAAGACGTTCGACTACATCAACCCCGTCACTAGAAGCTTCTGCTTTCGGTCTACGAGGGTACGTAGACACACTCTCCCCTCTCACTGCTATCCATCTAGTAGATAGGTCTTGCGTGATCGTAGGAAATTTTTGAAATACTACGTTCCCCAACAATGACATCATGAGTCAGGTTTATGCGTAGATGATATGCACGAGTAGAACATAATGACTTGTGGGCGATAATAGTCATACTGCTTACCAGCATGTCATACTTTGGTTCGGCGGTATTGTGTGATGAAGCGGCCCGGACAGACATTACGCATACGCTTACGCGAGACTGGTTTCACCATTACGAGTACTCGTTGCTTAAAGGTGACCGACGGGTGTCTGTCTCTCTCACTTTAGTTGAATCAAGTGTGGCTACACCCGGTCCTTGTGAAGGTTAAAACATCACATACTTGACAAAAAATCGTTGTGGTTTTGTATGTGTAGGTAAGAACGGTTCTTGTTAAGCCTGTACCAGCCACATAAAACTTGCAACAACAAAGTATAGGACGTCTAACTTGTTTTTGCAGGGCATGTTATGATGTGATATGGTCAAGACGTGATGAGTTATATGTTATTGTATGAGATTATCATGTTTTGTAAAGTTATCGGCAACTGGCGGGAGCAATATGGTTGTCGCTTTATTGTATGAAATACAAACGCCATGTAATTGCTTTACTTTATCACTAAGCGGCAGCGATAGTTGTGGAAGCAATAGTTTGCGAGACGACAACGATGCTACGATGTAGATCAAGGTGTCGCACCGGTGACTATGGTAATCATGACGGTGCCTTGGAGATGGAGATCAAAAGCACAAGATGATGATGGCCATAGCATGTCACATATTTTGATTGCATATGATGTTTATCTTATTATGCTTCTTATTTTGCTTAGTACGGCGGTAGCATTATAAGATGATCCCTTACAAAATTTCAAGGTACAAGTGTTCTCCCTGAGTATGCACCGCTGCGAAAGTTCGTCGTGCCGAGACACCACGTGATGATCGGGTGTGATAAGCTCTACGTTCATGTAGCGACCAGACCCCAAACAGTCCGATCTTTGTGCATCAGTGTCATCCCTGGATCAGTAATGCTGACACGCACAGTACTTGAAGGATTTATAACAGAGTAGCAATCACACACTTATTACATCGATAGTTCCAACGATGAACTTATTACAATAAAAATGGCTTAAGGCCATCTAACACGATAACAGCGGAAGGCTTGGAAGATAAGTGAGTCCATCAACTCCAACGGCATCACTGAGTATAGAACCACGACCTATAAGGCACCTTACTCGTCGTCTGAAAAGTCTGCAACATGAACGTTGCAGCCCGAAAACGGGTCAACACATGGAATATGCTGGCAAAGTAACACAGAAGATGCAAGTAACAGAATAAAGGCTATACTATATGCATATTTGGCTGGTGGAAAGCTCTATGGTTATAGTTTTTGCGTAAAGCCAATTTTTTCCTACTGCGAATGAATAGATTTTAATTAACTATCATGGTAGTTGAAACATCGTTGAGAAAATAAACATCCTCTCATCCCCAATTAATAATCATCATTAAACCCAACATTATTAATTTAAAGTAACATGATGAGATTCACATGATATCCAAGTACTAGATACTCAAGAAGTTCCAAACCGGGGACACGGCTAATCATGATCAGTTTGTACACTCTGCAGAGGTTTGTGCACTTTTCCCACAAGACTCGATCGCCTCCGTTTGGTTTCTCGCACTGCATGGAGTTTGAGAAACGGATGACCGAGACATAGTATTTCCGAAAAGGTCCCCTTAACCGGATAGATAGGCCGGTACACCTACAATCCCTCTACATCTGCTAGCCCATCACGGAAAGGTTTCCCACAACTTACTCAACTATGCCAGAGCCCATATTGGCATGTGGCTGCACACGGAAGTTTCTAGTATGAATAATCTCATGATCCCTTTGAGCCTGGGTGGCGGTCCAAAAGAAAACAGGCAATCGCTGGAATACCTAGGTGCCTCAATCCACCCAGATGTGTGTTAAAGTTGCCACATTAAGTTGAACCATTAATTAACAAACTCACATCTGTCATGGATACACTCACCCAATCCACGTCTACGAGCATAGCATAACCTATTTGCAAATGTAGAAGTAACTCCCAAAGGTTTGAATGTAATGCAGGTAATAGGTACTACCTCAATCTACTTCCCAGTCCCACATGTTAATAGCTCCTACTCATGCAATGTGTGAGGGTTTGACTAATGCAATGAAAACTGGGTAATTGGAAGGTATGATCAAGGTGTTACTTGCCTTGCTGATGATCCGCAAAACCTAGAGATTCAAAGTAGCAAGCGGCGCACTCCGGGTACTCTACCGCAAACAAACAAGCACACAATAAGTACTTAACTAATGCACGGGTAAAACTCAAATAAGAGATCTAACCAGAAGGTTCAACTTAAGAACTCCGGTTTGCAAAAGAACCAACAAAAGAAAGCAACGAAGACAAACGGCGAAAGAGAAAACAACTACCGAACCAATCTGGACCTACGTCCAAATTTAACAGAGGCAAACGCTTGAGTGACTAGGTTAAACAGAAAGAGAATTTCGAGATGAAACTCCAGGCGCTTGAATCACCTGATTCCGATAAATGAGCGAAGAGTTAAACTAAAATGAAGATCGGATCAGAGATCGCGATCAGAAAATAAACTAGGAAAATAAAACTAATACATCTTAATGAACGGATGTTCGTCGGCTGAAACTAAACGACGAACTCGTTCGTTAAAACGAACGAACGGGTTAACGTTCATTAATTAACTAAACCGGAAAAGAAAAGAAAAACCGATCTAGAAAAAAACGAATTAGGGTTCTAAAAGAAAAACCGATGGTTTTCTACCGAAAACCGGCCGGTGGGTGGCTACCTCGTCGAACGGCCGGCGGGCGGCGACGTTGGCGACGGTGGGCGGCGGGGCTGCGGTGGTGGTGGTGGTGGGCAGCGGCGGCGGCGTTTGCGGCGACGGTGTAGCGGCGGCGGCGACTTGCGGTGGCGGCGGTGCAGCGGGCTCGCGGCGGCGACGGGCTTGCGGTGGCGGCGGCGTTTGTGGCGACGGCGGCGGTGTGCGGCAGAGGCAGGGGGCGGCTATATATAGGGGGAGAGGGGGCTTTGAAGCTTGGGGGAGGGGGCAAGCAAACCGCGGCGGCGGTGGCGGCGGAGTCTAACCCGGCCACGGCGGGGCTCGGTGGGGAAGGCGATGCGGCGGGGCTGGGCTTCGGCCCAGTCGGGTCGGGTCCTCTTTTTTTTTCTAATTACGCCGGCGCTACGAAGAAAAAAAACTCTAGAAAAAGAAATAAAAATCTAAAATTGCCAAAACAAATTTTCACCGTCTAAATAGAATATTTAGAACAAGATGAACATTTTCTTGGCACTAAAATGCATTTTTAAAAACATGCAATTTTTCCTAATTCAAATAAAACTCCAAATAAAACTTATTTGATTTTTTTTATTAAATCCTCCGTATTTCTTTATTTTTGGGAGAGTCATTTTACTCCCTCTCTCATATTTTCATGATAGAAATACTTGAAGATAAAATAAATAAAATCAAATGATCCTATTTTCAAAATTTGAGAAACCTCAAATATGAAAAATATTGAAATCCCCAACTCTCTCCGAGAGTCCTTGAGTTGCATAGGATTTTTCTTGGATCCACCAAAAGCAAGAAAATATGATATGCATGATGATCTAATGTATAACATTCCAAATTAAAAATTTGGGATGTTACAAACCTACCCCCCTTAAGATGAATCTCGCCCTCGAGATTTGGGTTGGCTAGAAAATAGGTGAAGGTGGTCCTTCCGCAGGTCTTCCTCTCGTTCCTAGGTGGCTTCATCCTCGGTGTGGTGACTCCACTGAACCTTGCAAAACTTGATAACCTTGTTGCGGGTGACTCGGCTGGCATACTCAAGAATCTTGACTGGTTTCTCTTCATAGGTCAAATCGCTGTCCAGCTGAATAGCTTCCAATGGCATAGTATCCCTCAGCGGTATCTCAGCCATCTCTGCGTGGCATTTCTTCAACTGGGAAACGTGGAATACGTCGTGAACTCCTGACAATCCTTCGGGCAGTTCCAACTTGTAGGCTACTTCTCCCATACGTTCCATAATCTTATATGGTCCTACAAAACGTGGCGCTAGTTTTCCCTTAACTCCAAAGTGCTTAACTCCTCGAAGTGGAGATACTCGAAGGTAAACTCTGTCTCCAACTTCGTAAGCGATCTCCTTGCGTTTTGAATCCGCGTAGCTCTTCTGCCTGGACTGAGCTATCTTGAGCCTATCGCGAATCAACTTCACTTTCTGTTCTGATTCCTTGATCAGATCTGGCCCAAACAACTGGCGGTCTCCAACTTCGTCCCAAGACAACGGAGTCCTACACCTCCTTCCGTATAACGCTTTGAAAGGGGCCATGTTCAAACTGGATTGATAACTGTTGTTGTAAGAAAATTCGGCATACGACAAATTGTCATCCCAACTAGATCCATAATCTAGGGCACAGGCTCTCAGCATATCCTCCAAAATCTGATTGACCCTCTCAGTCTGTCCATCTGTCTGCGGGTGAAAAGTTTTGCTAAACTCTAGCCTGGTACCCAAAGTTTCGTGTAACTGATTCCAGAACTTTGAGGTAAACTGGGTTCCTCTGTCTGATACGATGCTCCTTGGAACTCCATGCAGACATACGATTCTGGTCATGTATATCTTTGCCAGCTTTGCACTGGTGTAAGTAGTATTTACGGGGATGAAATGAGCTACCTTTGTCAAATGATCGACTACAACCCAAATCGGGTCATAGCCAGAACGAGTTTTGGGTAATCCCGTAAAAAAAATCCATACCTAGCTTATACCACTTCCATTCGGGTATTGGCAATGGTTGTAACAATCCTGCCGGCTTCTGATGTTCTACCTTCACTCTCTGGCATACATCACAAACTGCTACATACTCCGCAATATCCTTCTTCATACCGGTCCACCAGAAAATATCCTTCAAATCCAAATACATCTTAGTATTTCCTGGGTGAATTGAGTATGGTGAATCATGGGCCTCCTGTAGAATCAACTTCCTGATCTCCGGGTCATTAGGCACATAAATGTGGTCCTCAAACCATAAGGTGTCGTGCTCATCCTCACAAAATCCTTTAGCCTTTCCTTCATTCATCCTCTCCTTTATAGAGGCAACCTCCTTGTCAATTTTCTGAGCTTCTCTGATTTTATCCATCAGAGTAGACTGGATCTCTAGTGTTGCAACATAGCCTCTCGGAACTATCTCCAAACATAGTTCTCGTAAGTCCTCGGCTAACTCCTTTGGTAAATCCTTCATTGTTAGGGTATTGACATGGCTCTTACGGCTTAGCGCATCAGCTACTACGTTAGCCTTTCTGGGATGATAATGCAATCGCATGTCATAGTCCTTAATGAGTTCCAGCCATCTCCTTTGCCTGAGATTCAGTTCCTTCTGAGTGAATATATACTTCAAACTCTTGTGATCCGTATATACTTCACAATGATTTCCGATGAGAAAGTGTCTCCAAGTCTTCAATGCATGCACTACGGCTGCTAACTCCAAATCATGAGTGGCATAGTTCAACTCATGAGGTTTCAGTTGTCGTGAAGAATACGAAACAACTCTTCCTTCCTGCATAAGAACTGCTCCAAGTCCTCGACGTGAAGCGTCGCAGTACACCTCATAGTCCTTATGTTGATCTGGCAGAATCAACACAGGTGATGAGACCAAACGTTTCTTTAATTCCTGGAAACTGGCCTCACATTCTTCGGTCCAATTGAACTTAGTATCCTTCTTTAGCAACTCCGTCATTGGTTTTGCAATCCTTGAGAAATTCGCAATAAATCTCCGGTAGTATCCTGCAAGTCCAAGAAAACTCCGGATCTCTCCAACTGTTGTCGGTGCTTCCCAATTTGTCACAGTGTCCACCTTGGCGGGATCTACTGCTATTCCTTCTCCGGATATAACGTGTCCGAGAAATCCAACTTCCTTCAACCAAAACTCGCATTTGCTAAACTTGGCATACAGCTGATGTTCTCTGAGCTTCTCCAATACCAATCGCAAATGACATGCATGTTCCTCTTCATCCTTTGAGAAAATCAATATATCATCTATGAACACCACGACGAACTTATCCAAATACTCCATAAACACTTTGTTCATCAGGTTCATAAAGTATGCTGGTGCGTTAGTCAGACCAAAAGACATAACAGTATACTCGTACAACCCATACCTGGTGGTAAAGGCCGTCTTAGGTATATCCTGCTCTCGAATCTTCAATTGGTGGTACCCTGATCGCAGATCGATCTTGGAAAATACCTTAGCTCCTTGCAATCTATCGAACAGATCATTGATCATTGGCAGTGGGTACTTGTTCTTGATCGTTACTTCATTCAGTCCTCGGTAATCAACAACCATTCTTAATGATCCATCCTTCTTCTCCACTAGAAGTACTGGCGAACCCCAAGGCTAAGAACTTGGGCGAATGTAACCTTTATCCAGTAACTCCTTAATTTGTTTCTTAATCTCCTCCAAATCCTTTGCGGGCATCCTATATGGTCTCTTAGAAATTGGCCCTGTGCCTGGAAAAAGCTCAATCAAAAACTCTATATCTCTATCTAGCGGCATGCCTGGCAGTTCCTTTGGAAATACGTCAGGAAAATCCTTCACCACTGGTACTTCCTCTTGAACAACTCCCGTGAGAGAATGTACTTGAGTCCTTATAGGCGAATGCCTAGATACATACTTAATCCTTTTTCCCTCCGGGGTGGTGAGAAAAATAGACTTACTGGCACAATCAGTGTTACCTCCATACTTAGATAGCCAATCCATACCTAATATCACATCCAATCCTTGTGACTCCAGGACTATTAGGTCATAGGGGAAAGTGTGGCGTCCTATGGTCAATGGTGTCTGAAAACATCCTTGGTGTGCCATATACTCTGCTCCTGGTGAACTTACTAACATGGGGGTCTTAAGAACTCGGGTGGACATCCTATGTCTATTTACGAATCCCCTTGAAATGTATGAATGCAATGCACTAGTATCGAAAAGAACTATTGCAGTAAATGTCTTAACCAAAAACTTACCGACAACAGCATCTGGTTGCTCTTCTACCTCCTCCACAGTCACGTGGTTCACTTGTCCTTTGTTGAACAGGTTGGGCTTCTTCGCGGCGCTTCCATTGCCGTTCCCATTCTTAGCTTCTGGGCAGTCATTGGCATAATGTCCATTCTTCCCGCACTTGTAACAGGTGACATGGCTGAAATCCTTCTTGGTGGGTGTGGACGGGGTAGGGCGGCTCTGGTTACTACTTGCTCCATTCCCATTTCCATTCTTATGGCCATTATGTTTGTGTGAGCTACCTCCTCCATGGTTATGTTGGAATTGTCCTACCGTTTTAGGGGTAAAACGAGGCTTCTGCTGAGCTCCAGAATTATACTTTCCTTGTCCATACTTCCTCTTGCGACTTTCAATCTGTTGGTGCTTCCCTTCAATCATTAGAGTGCGATCAACCAGCTCCTGGTAGTTATTGAAAGTTGCCACCATCAACTGTACACTCATCTCATCATTCAGCCCTTCCATGAATCTCTCCTGCTTAGCGGCATCTGTGGCCACATCATCTGGGGCATAACGAGATAGGGTACTAAACTCATCCACGTATTGAGCCACTGTACGGTTGCCTTAGCGCAAGTTGCGAAACTCCCGCTTCTTCATGCTCATAGCTCCAGTTGAGACATGGGCGGTACGAAAAGCTTGCTGAAACTGATCCCAAGTAACATTGGCTATGGGAAAAGTGGCTATGTAATTCTCCTACCATGCTGCGGCTGGTCCAAACAACTGATTTGCAGCAAAACGCACCTTCTCAGCATCTGAGCAGTTAGCAGTGGTCAAATCCCTTCCAATCTTGCGCAGCCAATCATCAGCGACTATTGGTTCAATGATGCTAGCAAACACCGGTGGTTGTAACCTTAAGAAACGGGTCAGGTTATCCACGGGTGGTGGTGGTGGAGGGTTGTTGTTATTGTTCTGGTTGTTCTGAGTGTTCTGGACAAGAAGTTGCATCAATGTGTTTTGCTGTTGGATCAACTGAGTGAGCTCAGGGGGAAACTCAAATCCGGGCTCACGTCTTGGAGGCATCTGATGGTTGTAGAGGGAAGAGATTAGAATAGAAAAGAGGTCTAAGGTAAATCACTACCCAATGAACATGAGGCAAACACAAACATTATCACACCAATATCAATTTCAAACAAGGTCTTACACGGATCTAATCGTTACAAAAGTGCTCTAAGTCTACTAAATGGGAAAACTACTAGTCATGGGAAGGTCTTCTAGAAATTTTGATCGGCAGAGGATTCCATGATGTCCGCTCCAGCTTCATCTACATAGTCCTCATCATCACTATCATCAGGGTCTGAGTCCGTGTCGTCAATGATGATGTAGTCTTCAGGTGGAATCTCCTTGGGTTCTTCTTCCTCTTCTCCCATGAGTATTCCTAACTTCCGTGTCAAATCATCATTCTTCTCCACAAGTATTAACATATCCTCTTCGTATCCGTCGTGTGTAGACTTGAGTTCTTCTTCTAACTCCAAGTTTCTGGTTAGTGCTTTCTTCAAATCTATCATCTCTGCACACATCTGGTGCTCCTGGCGACAAATGTGCTGGTTTAACTCTTGAATGAACGAGGCCATAGACATGTCCTTCCGGGTGTTGATCATGTCCCACCGCTCATCTCTACGTCCACAAATCTGGTAGATGGTGTCCTTTAGCTCCTGCTTGTAGATTTCTCCAATCCTTCCCATAGCGATGTGGGCTGCCATGCTCCTGCCTAGGCTCCAAGTAGGCGCATTAAAGAAAAATTCTATGGGAGCGGTGACGGGCTTGAACGTCCTTCCTGGAACTTGAGCTTGAATCAACCAGCGCTCCACTTCAGGTAAACTGGCGTTGTAGGTTCCGGTGAAACTTGGTAGTTCGATGTTTAGATATCTGGTGACTTCCTTCAAGTGTCGTCCAAATGGTGTATCTTCATCAGGTTGCGTGAACTTGTTCCTTGCATCCACCATCCTAAAAGAGTAGAAAAGATGAGGAGTCAGAAAAGAGAAGAGCGAATAGTGCTCTAGGGTTTTAGCTTAGTGGTCGTGTCCTACAGTCAGCTTGTGCTCTGATACCATCTTGGAGCGACCAGACCTCAAATAGTCCGATCTCTGTGCATCAGTGTCATCCCTGGATCAGTAATGCTGACACGCACAACACTTGAAGGATTTATAACAGAGTAGCAATCACACACTTATTACATCGATAGTTCCAACGATGAACTTATTACAATAAAAATGGCTTAAGGCCATCTAACACGATAACAGCGGAAGGCTTGGAAGATAAGTGAGTCCATCAACTCCAACGACATCACTGAGTATAGAACCACGACCTATAAGGCACCTTACTCGTCATCTGAAAAGTCTGCAACATCAACGTTGCAGCCCGAAAACGGGTCAGCACATGGAATATGCTGGCAAAGTAACGCAGAAGATGCAAGTAACAGAATAAAGGCTATACTATATGCATATTTGGCTGGTGGAAAGCTCTATGGTTACAGTTTTTGCGTAAAGCCAATTTTTCCCTACTGCAAAGGAATATATTTTAATTAACTATCATGGTAGTTGAAACATCGTTGAGAAGATAAACATCCTCTCAACCCCAATTAATAATCATCATTAAACCCAACATTATTAATTTGAAGTAACATGATAGGATTCACATGACAGCCAAGTACTAGATACTCAAGAAGTCCATAACCGGGGACACGGCTAATCATGATCAGTTTATACACTCTGCAGAGGTTTGTGCACTTTTCCGACAAGACTGGATCGCCTCCGTTTGGTTTCTCGCACTGCATGGTGTTTGAGAAACGGATGACCGAGACACAGTCTTTCCGAAGAGGTCCCCTTAACCGGATAGATAGGCCGGTACACCTACAATCCCTCTACATCTGCTAGCCCATCACGGAATGGTTTCCCACAACTTACTCAACTATGCCAGAGCCCATATTGGCATGTGGCTGCACACGGAAGTTTCTAGTATGAATAATCTCATGATCCCTTTGAGCCTGGGTGGCGGTCCAAAAGAAAACAGGCAATCGCTGGAATACCCATGTGCCTCAATCCACCCAGATGTGTGTTAAAGTGGCCACCTTAAGTTGAACCATTAATTAACAAACTCACATCTGTCATGGGTACACTCACCCAATCCACGTCTACGAGCATAGCATAACCTATTTGCAAACGTAGAAGTAACTCCCAAAGGTTTGAATGTAATGCAGGTAATAGGTACTACCTCAATCTACTTCCCAGTCCCACATGTTAATAGCTCCTACTCATGCAATGTGTGAGGGTTTTACTAATGCAATGAAAACTGGGTAATTGGAAGGTATGATCAAGGTGTTACTTGCCTTGCTGATGATCCGCAAAACCTAGAGATTCAAAGTAGCAAGCGGCGCACTCCGGGTACTCTATCGCAAACAAACAAGCACACAATAAGTACTTAACTAATGCACGGGTAAAACTCAAATAAGAGATCTAACCAGAAGGTTCAACTTAAGAACTCCGGTTTGCAAAAGAACCAACAAAAGAAAGCAACGAAGACAAACGGCGAAAGATAAAACAACTACCGAACCAATCTGGACCTACGTCCAAATTTAACAGAGGGAAACGCTTAAGTGACTAGGTTAAACGGAAAGAGAATTTCGAGATGAAACTCCAGGCGCTTGAATCACCTGATTCCGATAAACGAGCAAAAATTTAAACTAAAACGAAGATCGGATCAGAGATCGCGATCAGAAAATAAACTAGGAAAGGAAAACTAATACAGCTTAATGAACGGATGTTTGTCAGCTGAAACTAAATGACGAACCCATTCGTTAAAACGAAGGAACGGGTTAACGTTCACTAATTAACTAAACCGGAAAAGAAAAAAAACCGATCTAGAAAAAAAACGAACTAGGGTTCTAAAAGAAAAACCGATGGGTTTCTATCGAAAACCGGCCGGCGGGCGGCTACCTCGTCGAACGGCCGGCGGGCGGCGACGTTGGCGACGGCGGGCGGCGGGGCTGCGGTGGTGGTGGTGGTGGGCAGCGGCGGCGGCGTTTGCGGCGGCGGTGCAGAGGCGGCGGCGACTTGCGGTGGCGGCGGTGCAACGGGCTCGCGGCGGCGGCGGGCTTGCGGTGGCGGCATCGTTTACGGCGACGGCGGCGGTGTGCGGCAGAGGCAGGGGGGC
>LR738715.1:300415596-300426063 GCA_902687465.1 Secale cereale | reverse complement strand
ATATAGGGGGAGGGGGCTTTGAAGCTTGGGGGAGGGGGCAAGCAAACCGCGGCGGCGGCGGCGACGAAGTCCGACCCGGCCACGACGGGGATCGGCTGGGAAGGCGGTGCGGCGGGGCTAGGCCTGGCTCGGCTGGGCTTCGGCCCAGTCGGTTCGGGTCCTGTTTTTCTTTCTAATTACGCCAGCGCTACGAAGAAAAAAAAACTCTAGAAAAAGAAATAAAAATCTAAAATTGCCAAAACAAATTTTCACCGTCTAAATAGAATATTTAGAACAAGATGAACATTTTCTTGGCACTAAAATGCATTTTTAAAAACATGCAATTTTTCCTAATTCAAATAAAACTTATTTGATTTTTTTATTAAATCCTATGTGTTTCTTTATTTTTGGGAGAGTCATTTTACTCCCTCTCTCATATTTTCATGATAGAAATACTTGAAGATAAAATAAATAAAATCAAATGATCTTATTTTAAAAATTTGAGAAACCTCAAATATGAAAATATTGAAATCCCCAACTCTCTCCGAGGGTCCTTGAGTTGCATAGGATTTTTCTTGGATCCACTAAAAGCAAGAAAATATGATATGCATGATGATTTAATGTATACCATTCCAAATAGAAAATTTGGGATGTTACAGTTTACATACAACGGGTGCAAGCCAGTTTTGCACACGCAGAATACTCGAGTTAAACTTGACGAGCCTAGCATGTACAGACATGGCCTCGGAACACTCGAGACCGAAAGGTCGAGCGTGAATCATACAGTAGATATGATCAACATAAGATGTTCACCATTGAAAACTACTCCATCTCACGTGATGATCGGACATGGTTTAGTTGATTTGGATCTCGTGATCATTTAGATGACTAGAGGGATGTCTATCTAAGTAGGAGTTCTTTAGTAATATGATTAATTGAACTTTAATTTATCATGAACTTAGTCGTGATAGTTTTTGCATATCTATGTTGTTGTATATCAATGGCCCGTGCTACCGTTCCCTTTAATTTTAATGCATTCCTAGAGAAAGCTAAGTTGAAAGATGATGGTAGCAATTACACGGACTGGGTTCGTAACTTGAGGATTATCATCATTGCTGCACAGAAGAATTATGTCCTTGAAGCACCGCTAGGTGATAAGCCCTCTCCCGCTAATGTAGACGCTTTGAACGTCTGGCAGACGTGGTCTAATGACTACATGATAGTTCAGTGTGCCATGCTTTACGGCTTAGAACCGCGACTTCAACGACGTTTTGAACGTCATGGAGCATATGAGATGTTCCAGGAGTTGAAGTAAATATTTCAAGCAAATGCCTGGATTGAGAAATATGAGATTTTCAATAAGTTCTACAGCTGCAAGATGGAGGAGTATAGTTCTATCAGTGAACACTTGCTCAGAATGTCCGGTTACTACAATCATATGACTCAACTTGGATGCAAAGTTGACGAAGATACTGTTATTGATAGAGTTCTTCAATAACTGCCACCAAGCTATAAAGCCTTCGTGATGAACTATAACATGCAAGGGATGCAGAAGACAATTCCTAAGCTCTTCGCTATGCTCAAAGCTGCAGAGGTAGAAATCAATAAGGAGCATCAAGTGTTGATGGTTAACAAGACCACTAGTTTCAAGAAAAAGGGCAAGGGAAAGAAGGGGAACTTCAAGAAGAATAGCAAGACAGTTGCTACTCCCACGAAGAAACCCAAGGCCGGAGCCAAGCCTGAAAGTAAGTGCTTCTACTGCAAAGGGACTGGACACTGGAAGCGGAACTGCCCCAAGTATTTGGCGGATAAGAAGGATGGCAAGGTGAACAAAGGTATATGTGATATACATGTTATTGATGTGTACCTTACTAATGCTCGTAGTAGCACCTAGTTATTAGATACCGGTTCGGTTGCTAATATTTGTAACTCGAAACAGGGGCTATGGATTAAACGAAGATTGGCTAAGGACGAGGTGACGATGCGCGTGGGAAATGGTTCCTAAGTCGATGTGATCGCCGTCGGCACGCTACCTCTACATCTACCTTCGGGATTAGTTTTAGACCTAAATAATTGTTATTTGGTGCCAGCGTTAAGCATGAACATTATATCTGGATCTTGTTTATTGCGAGACGGTTATTCATTTAAATCTGAGAATAATGGTTGTTCTATTTATATGAATAATTTGGATACACTAAAACTGAGCACCCTCCCAGCCCTCTTAGGCCATCAACATTTCTAATCGCTAGATCACCACTTTTAGTCATTTTTGGCCGTCGGATTCGCTGTTAGTCTCACCTAAATCTCGTCCGCAGGCTAACTCGTGCATCGGGCAACGCTAGCTTTTTCGGCCCGCTGCTCCGGTGGCTTTTTTCGTTGTCTCACGTTCAATTGGGCCTACTGGCCTAGTGGGCCTTTTCTATCATCCTATCCAACACAACGCACAAGGTGAAACGCAACAGACCAACCCTAACCCACGTTCGTGACCCTGCTTCTTTCTTCCTCTCTCATGATCTCGGAGATGCGCCGCCGTCGCCGCCGCACCCTTTGCTTAATCGGTGGGAGTCTACCTCCGTCCGTGAACTCCACAACCTCTTTCCCTGCACCACCAAGACAACGGTTGCCTCCATGTGGCTAGGGAGCATGTCATCTCATTCGTGCACGACTGTAGGATGGCCTCCGCGTCATTCCGCTGCTCGCTGCCGGCCATGGATGGTCTTCCAGAGGCCGCCGATTCTACCGTCTATGTGTGCCACTTGGGAAGAACTACCTCCTAAAGAAGGCCTTCGACGGCCTCAGCCCCCCCCCCCGTTTGCCATGTCGGAGGAGATTGGCCATGTTCCAGTGCGGAGGGAAAGTGAACTGGATCATCCACGACTTCTGGCACGAATGGCTTCTGCCCTCAAAACAAGCACAAGGTGGGTGTGTGCCTCCCTGCTCTACCTTAGTAGCAGTATCAGTGTATATATAACATTCTTTGTTGTTTGTATTCTCTTCTCTCAGCAGTGCCTTTTGCTTTTTATTTCTAATGATTTTATGTTTTAGTTGTGGAAATTGGAAAGCAATGTCTAATTTCCTGTAAGGAATGGGTATATGTTGCAACTAAATTATGGTGCATAGTGTCAGCTGCATTTTCCACTTAAATTGCATATATCATGTCAATGTGGTGCTTCATGTTGTTTGTACAATCGTACCTGATCATTTATTGACTGCACCATTTTTCCGTCTCTGTAGTTAATTCAAATAGGTACCGATGGGAAATCAACCTATAGGCAAAGATCTTACTATAAACAAAAGTAAAAATGGAAAAATGAAATGAATGAACATGTAAGAAGCTACATGTGAGACCTCCTTCTGTCTCGCACAAAGCGAGACAAAGCCATTCCCCAAAATGTTTCTTCTATGTCTGATTTGCTGCAGCTGTGCAAATTTAGATACATTAAAACTGAGACTTTCCTATCCGTTGGATCATTACTTTTAGGCCACCCTGGCCGTCAGATTGGCTCTTAATCCCAGGAAAGTCTCGCATATAGGCTAACTCTAGCGTCATGCTGCGCTAGCCTTTCTCCGGCCGCTGCTCCTGTGGCTTTTTTGGGCGCATGGGATTAAATTGGGCCTACAGGGTCGGTAAAAGCTTCCCGTCCATGCAACCCAAAAGAACATGATGATCGCTACCCTGGCTTTCGTTCCCAAGGTCTGGCTCCTAGCCTTCGCGTGGCGGCGCCTCCGAGTAGATCGATCCCTTCGTCCTCTCTGAAATCTCGACCGACCAAAGAGCACGTCGACTAATCGATCCCCTGATCCTCTCTTTCTACCGCCGCATCGCCCATCCTTCGCCCAATTTTTTTAATGCAGTAGCCCAGTTTAGGGCCAGAGAGGGAACGAGCGGAGAGGCCAGACGACCGAGGTGATGCGGGCCGTCGCATCATCCCAATCTAGGACCAACTCCATGCAGTAAAATTTGTTCGTGCGAAATCCTTTTTCGTGAGTTTGTTCGGGTTTCCGGACTACAGCCGATGCAGGCCAAGGCCAATCGTCGTTTTGCTGTTCAGTAGTTCTTCATGCGATACTGCTCCGCTGTGGTTTGAAGGAATCAATCACTCTTCAGGTTTTGGAGGCATTCATGGCGGATGATGCGCTCCCCTTGCTAGTGGTGATTAATGGTTTTATCCCTGTATCTTCTTTCACTCTGCTGCTGATTCAGTTCACGCGCGTGTATATATGTTTCCTCATCTAGGCCTCTTCGATCAGCCCTCTATCTTTATTTTTTTCATGTACGATTTCTTCTTCCACCAAAAGATGACATCGTGCTAATATCCTCCCAATCCCAATTTTGTACTGGGGTATTCATAATGGCTCTGGTTAATTGGTTAGGGAAGATCTCAGAGACTGGTTCTCACCTTTTTATGTATTTGGGAATTCTTAAGTTCATAATCTGATAATCTACAATGGCTTCTGTACAGGTAATTACATCAATTGGGCGCCCAGACATTCTACTTTCATGTTTTACTTGCTTAGATTACATGTTGTTTCTGAGCGATTCATAGCATGGTGTTTTTTGCTGCTCTATGCAACATCTTACTCAGAATAATATAGTAAAATGCACAAAAAATGTAACCATGGATGCTGTTCTAGAGAGGGCGAACCAATCTACAGCTTCTATCCACAAACGAGCAAACCCAATAATTTTGTGGATACTTTTGTTTTTAAATACACGGTGTGACATGAAAAGGAAATTGTTTGACACATATTAGTTACAGAAAACATGAAAGATTAATGTCGTTGTTGGCATTCTTTATCGGAACGGATGTAAAAGGCGAGCATACAGAACAAGGGAACAGAAAAGTTGCAGAGTAACACGTGTGTTCAACACGATTTCCCCATTATTCATGTTGAGGTAATCCAGTGAACTTAATATGATTACCTTCTGTTGATTGCTATTCTCCTAGGTATCAAAGAAATTGAATGGTTAGTTTCTCTACTACAGTTTGTTAGCAACTACCATTCTTCAATAATTTATTCAATAATATATAAATAGTTACCCAAGTGGTGGATATCCTTTCCATGGTTCACAGTGTGTTAGCCACTTGATCGTACTAATTTTTGTCCCAGAATTAATTGGACCTGTTGTGTTTAGAACATTGTACCTTTCCTTTTTGATTTACTCCTTGAATATTTTTAATGTATCAGATATAAACAACAATGGACTTAGATGCTAATTTTCAATTTTGTTAATTTATATTTGGCATGGAAGATGGATTAAAATGTGATGCTATGGTGCATTTTATCTATGATGGGATGGGATGAATGTCGATCTGCAGTTTCATAGGTCACAGGTTATTTAGATTTTACATGGGAGATAGCTTATACAATGTGACTCTAAGATACGGGTTATCTCTGATGTGATGGGATGAACGTCAATCTGTTGTTTCATAGGTCACAGGTTATTTAGATTTTGCATGAAAGATAGCTTATAAAAATGTGACTCTACGATCGTTTTATATTTGATGGGATGGGATGAATACCAGTCCGATGTTTCATGGTCACATGTAAGGCATTATTCTACTATGGTAGGTTCTTCTATTTTTACGCAAAACTATATGTGTACTTTTTCTTGAAAATAAACTATCCATGTAATTTAATGAAAACACATTCAAAACTTTTGTTATGAGCATACTTGCCCATCCATATCTAATACGGATGATATCCATGGGGCCCATAGACTATATAGTAGTTCCTCCGTTCTGAAATAAATGTAGCTCAAAAGGAAGTATCTAAACGTATTTCAGTACTTGGTACATCCGTTTGAGCGACAGTTAATTCCGGACAGTGGGAGTACATGATTGATAATGTGTATTGACTGCAAAGAGAGGGCCAACACAATGTGAGATAAATATATAGCTAGACTACAGTGTGCGCTTGCTAATCCGTAAAGATATGCGGTATTATTGCTTAGGTAGTGCAGTTATTATTATTGTCAGAAACCCATTTCCTTTCCTGAATATGCAGGTTGGAGAAGAGATGTTTTGGTATTTTAAAAGCTCATCTTCAGGTTCATTACATGTGCCAAATGCATGGTTGCAATAATTTTCATTTCGAAGAACGTTGGTGTTTCTGTGCTCTCAAAGTAGATGATATCTTTCTATAGGGCTATATACTAGAAACGTTGTAAGTAAGAAAATTTGCACCTATTAGGAATAACAAGGCCCTTACTGCTCTGTATGAGATAATTCCTTCCAACATTTTGAAAATCTTCATGTAAGAATTGGTTCGAATATCAGATTATCTCCTCTCTTTATATGAACATATCTAAACCATGCCAGAATGTACACCTTTTGGTGAACTCTAATCCATTCACATCTTCTCTGTGTATTTCTACTGCATTTCACCAATGTAGAAGAGTATGGCAACAAGCGGCAATTCATTCCTACTATCACATTACATTCACTACAAATCAATTACATTCTCCAATTTGACAACTTACAAATATAAGAGTTTGTTTATGTAAATTCAGCTTTCGTGTTTTGTATCACGATATGTTATGAGAATGCATACCAATCTACTGCCAAATTAGATGGGCGCGGCAACGCGCGCCATCAATGTTCTAGTACCTTTTATGGTCATGCACCCTTGAAGAGTGGTCTATTCTTGTTGGATCTTGATCGTAGTGATACACATATTCATAATATTGAAGGCAAAAGATGCAAGGTTAATAATGATAGTGCAACTTATTTGTGGCACTGCCGTTTGGGTCATATTGGTGTAAAGCGCATGAAGAAACTCCATAGTGATGGACTTTTGGAATCACATGATTATGAATCACTTGGTGCTTGCGAACCATGCCTCATGGGCAAGATGACTAAAACTCCATTCTCCGGAACAATGGAGCGAGCAACAGATATGTTGGAAATCATACATACCGATGTATGTGGACCGATGATTGTTGAGGCTCGCGGCGGGTATCATTATTTTCTGACCTTCACTGATGATTTAAGCAGATATGGGTATATCTACTTGATGAAGCACAAGTCTGAAACATTTGAAAAGTTCAAAGAATTTCAGAGTGAAGTAGAGAATCATCATAACAAGAAAATAAAGTTTCTACGATCTGATCGTGGAGGTGAATATTTGAGTTACGAGTTTGGTCTTCATTTGAAACAATGTGGAATAGTTTCACAACTCACGCCACCCGGAACACCACAGCGTAATGGTGTGTCCGAACGTTGTAACTGTACTTTATTAGATATGGTGCGATATATGATGTCCCTTACCGATTTACCACTATCGTTTTGGGGTTATGCTTTAGAGACAGCTGCATTCACGTTAAATAGGGCACCATCTAAATCCGTTGAGACGACGCCTTATGAACTGTGGTTTGGCAAGAAACCGAAGTTGTCGGTTCTTAAAGTTTGGGGCTGCAATGCTTATGTGAAAAAGCTTCAACCTGATAAGCTTGAACACAAGTTGGAGAAATGTGTCTTCATAGGATACCCAAAGGAGACTGTTGGGTACACCTTCTATCACAGATCTGAAGGCAAGATATTCGTTGCTAAGAATGGATCCTTTCTAGAGAAGGACTTTCTCTCTAAAGAAGTGAGTGGGAGGAAAGTAGAACTTGATGAGGTAATTGTACCTTCTCCCGAATTGGAAAGTAGTACATCACAGAAACTAGTTCCAGTGATTCCTACACCAATTAGTGAGGAAACTAATGATGATGATCATGAAACTTCGGATCAAGTTACAGCTGAACTTCGTAGATCAACCAGAGTACGTTCTGCGCCAGAGTGGTACGGGAACCCAGTTCTGGAAGTCATGTTACTAGACCATGATGAACCTACGAACTATGAGGAAGCGATGATGAGCCCAGATTTCGCAAAATGGCTTGAGGCCATGAAATCTGAGATGGGATCCATGTATGAGAACAAAGTGTGGACTTTGGTTGACTTGCCCGATGATCGGCAAGCCATTGACAATAAATGGATCTTCAAGAGGAAGACCGACGCTGACGGTAATGTTACTATCTACAAAGCTCGACTTGTTGCGGAAGGTTTTCGTCAAGTTCAAGGTGTTGACTACGATTAGAATTTCTCACCCATAGCGATGCTTAAGTCTGTCTGAATTAGTTAGCAATTGCCGCATTTTATGATTATGAAATCTGGCAAATGGATGTCAAAACTGCATTCCTAAATGGATACCTCAAAGAGGAGTAGTATATGATGCAACCAAAAGGTTTTGTTGATCCTAAAGGTGCTAACAAAGTGTAAAAGCTCCAGCGATCCATCTATGGACTGGTGCAAGCATCTCGGAGTTGGAATATATGCTTTGATGAGGTGATCAAAGCATATGGTTTAATATAGACTTTTGGAGAAGCCTGTATTTACAAGAAAGTGAGTGGGACCTCTATAGCATTTCTGATATTATATGTGGATGACATATTATTGATTGGAAATGATATAGAATTTCTGGATGGCATAAAAGGATACTTGAATAAGTATTTTTCAATGAAAGACCTCGGTGAAGCTGCTTATATATTATGCATCAAGATCTATAGAGATAGATCAAGACGCTTAATTGGACTTTCACAAAGCACATACCTTGATAAAGTTATGAAGAAGTTCAAAATGGATCAGTCAAAGAAAGGGTTTTTGCCTGTGTTACAAGGTGTGAAGTTGAGTAAGACTCAATTCCCGACCACAACAGAAGATAGAGAGAAAGTGAAAGTCATTCCCTATGCCTCAGCCATAGGATCTATCATGTATGCAATGCTGTGTACCAGACCTGATGTGTGCCTTGCTATAAGTTTAGCAGGGAGGTACCAAAGTAATCCATGAGTGGATCACTGGACAGCGGTCAAGAACATCCTGAAGTACCTGAAAAGGACAAAGGATATGTTTCTCGTTTATGGAGGTGACAAAGAGCTCGTCATAAACGGTTACGTAGATTCAAGCTTTGACACTGATCCGGATAACACTAAGTCACAAACCGGATATGTATTTTTATTGAACCATGGAGCTGTCAATTGGTGCAGTTCCAAGCAGAGCGTCATGGTGGGATCTACGTGTGAAGCGGAATACATAGCTGCTTCGGAAGTAGCAAATGAAGGAGTCTGGATGAAGGAGTTCATATCCAATCTAGGTGTAATACCGAGTGCATCGGGACCAATGAAAATCTTTTGTGAGAACACTGGAGCAATAGCCTTGGCGAAGGAATCCAGGTTTCACAAGAGAACAAAGCACATCAAGAGATGCTTCAATTCCATCCACAATCAAGTCAAGGAGGGAGACATAGAAATTTGCAATATACATACGGATTTGAATGTCGCAGACCCGTTGACTAACCCTCTTCCACGAGCAAAACATGATCAACACCAAGACTCCATGGGTGTCAGAATCATTACTATGTAATCTAGATTATTGACTCTAGTTCAAGTGGGAGACTGAAGGAAATATGCCCTAGAGGCAATAATAAAGTTATTATTTGTATTTCCTTATATCATGATAAATTTTTATTATTCATGCTAGAATTGTATTAACCACAAACTTAGTACATGTGTGAATACATAGACGAAACAGAATGTCCCTAGTATGCCTCTACTAGACTAGCTCATTGATCAAAGATGGTTATGTTTCCTAGTCATAGACATGAGTTGTCATTTGATCGACGAGATCACATCATTAGGAGAATGATGTGATGGACAAGACCCATCTGTTAGCTTAGCACTATGATCATTTACTTTTACTGCTATTGATTTCTTCATGACTTATACATGTTCCTATGACTATGAGATTATGCAACTCCCGAATACCGGAGGAACACCTTGTGTGCTATCAAACGTCACAACGTAACTGGGTGATTATAAAGATGCTCTACAGGTGTCTTCGAAAGTGTTCGTGGTGTTGGCATAGATCAAGGATAGGATTTGTCACTTCGAATGTTGGAGAGGTATCTCTGGGCCCTCTCGGTAATACACATCATAATAAGCCTTGCAAGCAAATGACTAATGAGTTAGTCACGAGATGATGTATTACGTAACGAGTAAAGAGACTTGCCGGTAATGAGATTGAACTAGGTATTGAGATACCGACGATCGAATCTCGGGCAAGTAACATACCAATGAGAAAGGGAACAATTTATGTTGTTATGCGGTTTGACCGATAAAGATCTTCGCAGAATATGTAGGAGCAAATATGAGCATCCAGGTTCCGCTATTGGTTATTGACTGGAAATGAGTCTCGGTCATGTCTACATAGTTCTCGAACCCGTAGGGTCCGCACGCTAAACGTTCGATGACGATCGATATTATGAGTTTATGAGTTTTGATGTACCGAAGGTAGTTCGGAGTCCCAGATGAGATCACGGACATGACGAGGAGTCTCGGAATGTCCGAGACATAAAGATTAATATATTGGACGACTATATTCGGACACCGAAGTGTTCCGGGTGTTATCGGGTAAAACCGGAGTGCCGGAGGGGGTTACCGGAACCCCC
>LR738715.1:300340883-300415450 GCA_902687465.1 Secale cereale | reverse complement strand
CCCCGAGGGAGTATGGGCCATAGTGGGCCAATGAGGGAAAGACAGGGGCAGCCCATAGGGCTGGCTGCACCCCCCAAGGGTTCCTAGTTGCTCTAAAAAAAGGGGGGAGGCGCCCCCTTGAAGGAAATATGCCCTAGAGGCAATAATAAAGTTGTTATATATATTTCCTTACATCATGATAAATGTTTATTATTCATGCTAGAATGGTATTAACCGGAGACTTAGTACATGTGTGAATACATAGACAAAATAGAGTGTCCCGAGTATGCCTCTAATAGACTAGCTCATTAATCAAAGATGGTTATGTTTCCTAACCATAGACATGTGTTGTCATTTGATGAACGGGATCACATCATTAGGAGAATGATGTTATGGACAAGACCCATCTGTTAGCTTAGCACTATGATCGTGTAGTTTTATTGCTATTACTTTCTTTATGACTTATACATGCTCCACTGACTATGAGATTATGCAACTCCCGAATACCGGAGGAACACCTTGTGTGCTATCAAACGTCACAACGTAACTGGGTGATTATAAAGAAGCTCTACAGGTGTTTCCGAAAGTGTTTGTGGTGCTGGCATAGATCGAGAATAGGATTTGTCACTCCGAGTGTCGGAGAGGTATCTCTGGGCCCTCTTGGTAATACACATCATAATAAGCCTTGCAAGCAAATGACTAATGAGTTAGTCACGAGATGATGTATTAGGAACGAGTAAAGAGACTTGCCGATGACGAGATTGAACTAGGTATGATGATACTGACGATCGAATCTCGGGCAAGTAACATACCGATGACAAAGGGAATAAGTATGTTGTTATGCGGTTTGAGTGATAAAGATCTTCGTAGAATATGTAGGAGCCAATATGAGCATCCCGGTTCTGCTATTGGTTATTGACCGGAGATGTGTCTCGGTCATGTCTACATAGTTCTCGAACCCATAGGGTCCACACGCAACGTTCGATGACGATTAGTATTATGAGTTATGTGATTTGATGACCGAAGTTTGTTCGGAATCCCGGATGAGATCGGGGACATGACGAGGAGTCTCAAAATGGTCGAGACGTAAAGATCGATATATTGGAAGGTTATATTCGGACATCGGAAAGGTTCCAAGTGATTCGGGTATTTTTCGGAGTACCGGAGAGTTACGGGAATTCGTATTGGGCCTTAATGGGCCATACGGGAAAGGAGAGAAAGGCCTCAAGAGTGATCGTGCCCCTTCCCCATGGACTGGTCTGAATTGTACTTGGGAAAGGGGGTGCCCCCTTCCTTCCTTCTCCTTCTTCCTTCCCCTTTTCCTATTCCACGTCGGTGGTGGAATCCTACTAGGACTCTGCACACTTTGGGTGCGTCCTTTGATGGGCGACCTCCTTCCTCCATCCTTTATATACGTGGCCAGGGGGCACCCCATAGACACAAGTTGATTTACAAGCCGTGTGCGGTGCCCCCATCCACAGTTACACACATCGGTCATATCGTTGAAGTGCTTAGGTGAAGCCCTGCGTCGGTAACTTCATCATCACTGTCACCATGCCATCGTGCTGACAGAACTCTCCCGTGACGCTCAACTGGATCAAGAGCTCGTCGGACGTCATCGAGCTAAATGTGTGCTGAACGCGGAGGTGCCGTACGTTCGATGCTTGGACCGGTTGGATCGCGAAGACGTTTGGCTAGATCAACCGCGTCAGTAGACGCTTCCGCTTTTGGTCTACGAGGGTACGTGGACACACTCTCCCGCTCGTTGCTATGCTTCTCCTAGATAGATCTTGCGTGATCGTAGGTATATTTTTTGAAATACTATGTTCCCCAACAATGGCATCATGAGCCAGGTCTATGCGTAGATAATATGGACGAGTAGAACACAATGAGTTGTGGGCGATAATAGTCATACTGCTTACCAGCATGTCATACTTAGATTCGGCGGTATTGTGAGATGAAGCGGCCTGGACCGACATTACGCGTACGCTTACACGAGACTGGTTTCACCGTTATGAGCACTCGTTGCTTAAAGGTGACCGGCGAGTGTCTGTCTCTCTCACTTTAGTTGAATCAAGTATGGCTACGCCCGATCCTTGTGAAGGTTAAAACAGCACACTTGACGAAAAATCATTGTGGTTTTTGTATGCGTAGGTAAGAACGGTTCTTGCTAAGCCCGTAGCAACCACGTAAAACTTGCAACAACAAAGTAGAGGACGTCTAACTTGTTTTTGCAGGGCATGTTGTGATGTGATATGGTCAAGACGTGATGAGTTATACGTTATTGTATGAGATGATCATGCTTTGTAAATTATCGACAACCGGCAGGAGCCTTATGGTTGTCTCTTTATTGTATGAATTGCGAAGGCCATGTAATTGTTTTACTTTATCACTATGAGTTAGCGATAGTAGTAGTAGCAATAGTTTGCGAGATGATGACGACACTACAATGAAGATCATGGTGTCAAGCCGGTGACGATGGAGATCATGATGATGCTTTGGAGATGGATATCAAAAGCACAAGATGATGATGGCCATATCATGTCACATATTTTGATTGCAGGTGATGTTTATCTTATTATGCTTCTTATTTTTCTTAGTACGGCGGTAGCATTATAAGATGATCCCTTACAAAAATTTCAAGGTACAAGTGTTCTTCGTGAGTATGCACCTTTGCGAAAGTTCTTCGTGCTGAGACACCACGTGATTATCGGGTGTGATAGGCTCTACGTTCACATACAATGGGTGCAAGACAGTTTTGCACATGTGGAATACTTGGGTTAAACTTGATGAGCCTAGCTTGTACAGACATGGCCTCGGAACACTAGAGACCGAAAGGTCGAGCGTGAATCATATAGTAGATATGATCAACATAAGATGTTCACCATTGAAAACTACTCCATCTCACGTGATGATCGGACATGGTTTAGTTGATTTGGATCACGTGATCATTTAGATGACTAGAGGGATGTCTATCTAAGTGGGAGTTATTTAGTAATATGATTAATTGTACTTTAATTTATCGTGAAATTAGTCCTGATAGTATTTGCAAATTATGTTGTAGATCAATAGCTCGCGTTATAGCTCCCCTCTGTGTTTGATATGTTCCTAGAGAAAACTAAGTTGAAAGATGTTAGTAGCAATGATGCGAACTAGGTCCGTGATCTGGGGATTATCCTCATTGCTGCACATAAGTATTATGTCCTTGATGCACGGCTAGGTGACAAACCTATTGCAGGAGCAGACGCAGATGTTATGAACATTTGACAAGCTCGGTATGATGACTACTTGATAGTTTAGTGCGCCATGCTTTACGGCTTATAACCAGGGCTTCAAGGACGTTTTGAACGCCACGGAGCATATGAGATGTTCCAAGAGTTGAAAATAGTATTTCAGACTCATGCCCGTGTCGAGAGGTATGAGACCTATGACAATTACTTTGCCTACAAGATGGAGGAGAATATCTCAACCAATGAGCATGTGCTCAGAATGTCTGAGTACTACAATCACTTGAATCAAGTGGGAGTTAACCTTGCAGATAAAATAGTGATTGATAGAATTCTCTAGTCACTATCACCAAGTTACTAGAACATCGTGATGAACTATATTATGCAAGGGATAATGAAAACGATTCCCGAGCTCTTCGTGATGCTGAAATCAACGAAGGTAGAAATCAAGAAACAACATCATTTGTTGATGGTTAACAAGACCACTAGTTTCAAGAAAAGGGCAAGGGTAAGAAAGGGAACTTCAAGAAGAATGACAAGCAAGTTGTCACTCCCGTGAAGAAGCCCAAAGCTGGACCTAAGCCTGAAACTGACTGCTTCTAACTACAAAAGAAATGGTCGCTGGAAGCGGAAGTTCCCCGAATATTTGGCAGATAAGAAGGATGGCAAAGTGAACAAAGGTATATTTGATATACATATTATTGATGTGCACTTTACTAGTGTTCATAGCAACCCCTGGGTATTTGATACCGGTTCAGTTGCTAAAATTAGTAACTCAAAACGAGAGTTGCAGAATGAACAGAGACTAGTTAAAGGTGAAGTGACGATGTGTGTTGGAAGTGGTTCCAAGATTGATATGATCATCATCGCACACTCCCTATACTTTCGGAATTAGTGTAGAACCTAAATAAATGTTATTTGGCATTTGCGTTGAGCATGAATATGATTTGATCATGTTTGTTGCAATATGGTCATTCATTTAAAGTCATAGAATAAATGGTCTTCTGATTACATGAATAAAACCTTCGATGGTCATACACCCAATGAAAATAGTTTGTTGGATCTCGATCGTAGTAATACACATATTCATAATATTGAAGCCAAAAGATGCAAAATTGATAATGATAGTGCAACTTATTTGTCGCACTATCGTTTAGGTCATATTGGTGTAAAGAGCATGAAGAAACTCCATGCTGATGGGCTTTTGTAATCACTTGATTATGAATCACTTGGTGCTTGCGAACCATGCCTCATGGGCAAGATGACTAAGACTCCGTTCTCCGGAATAATGGAGCCATCAACTGACTTGTTGGAAATCATACATAATGATGTATGCAGTCCGATGAGTGTTGAGGCTCGTGGCGGGTATTATTATTTCCTGACCTTCACAGATGATTTGAGCAGATATGGGTATATCTACTTGATGAAGCACAAGTCTGAAATATTTGAAAAGTTCAAAGAATTTCAGAGTGAAGTAGAGAATCATCGTAACAAGAAAATAAAGTTTCCACGATCTGATCGCGGAGGCAAATATTTGAGTTATGAGTTTGGTCTTCATTTAAAACAAAGTGAAATAGTTTCACAGCTCACGCCACCCGGAACACCACATCGTAATGGTGTGTCTGAACGTCGTAAACTGTACTTTATTAGATACGGTGCGATCTATGATGTCTCTTACCGATTTATCACTACCGTTTTGGAGTTATGCATTAGAGACAACTGCATTCATGTTAAATAGGGCACCATCTAAATCCGTTGAGACGACACCGTATGAACTGTAGTTTGGCAAGAAACTGTAGTTGTCATTTCTTAAAGTTTGGGGCTGCGATGCTTATGTGAAAAAGCTTCAAATTGATAGGCTCGAACCCAAGTCGGAGAAATGAGTCTTCAAAGGATACCCAAAGGAAACTGTTGGGTACACCTTCTATCATAGATCCGAAGGCAATACATTCGTTGCTAAGAATGGATCCTTTCTAGAGAAAGAGTTTCTCTCGAAAGAAGTGAGTGGGAGGAAAGTAGAACTTGATGAGATAAATGTACCTTCTCCTGAATGGGAAAATAGTACATCACATAAACTAGTTCCAGTGATTCCTACACCTATCAGCGAGGAAGCTAATGATGATGATCACGAAACTTCAGATCAAGTTACTACTGAACCTTGTAGGTCAACCAGAGTGCATTCTGCGCCAGAGTGGTACGGTAACCCGGTTTTGGAAGTCATGTTACTAGACCATGATGAACCTACGAACTATGAGGAAGCGATGATGAGCCCAGATTCTGCAAAATGGCTTGAGGCCATGAAATCTGAGATGGGATCCATGTATGAGAACAAAGTGTGGACTTTGGTTGACTTCCCCGATGATCGACAAGCCATTGAAAATAAATGGATTTTTAAGAGGAAGACTGACGCCGATGGTAATGTTACTGTCTACAAAGCTGGACTTGTTGCGATAGGTTTTTGATAAGTTCAAGGAGTTGACTACGATGAGACTTTCACCCGTAGCGATGCTTAAGTCTGTCCGAATCTTGGTTGCAATTGCCACATTTTATGATTATGAAATCTGGCAAATGGATGTCAAAACTGCATTCCTTAATGGATACCTCAAAGAGGAGTTGTATATGATGCAACCAGAAGGTTTTTTCGATCCTAAAGGTGCTAACAAAGTGTGCAAACTCCAGCGATCCATCTATGGACTGGTGCAAGCATCTCGAAGTTGGAATATACGTTTGATGAGGTGATCAAAGCATATGGTTTTATACAGACTTTTGTAGAAGCCTGTATTTACAAGAACGTGAGTGGGAGCACTGCAGCCTTTCTGATAAGTATATGTGAATGGCATATTGTTGATCGGAAATGATGTACAATGTTCTGGAAAGCATAAAGGCTTGTTTAAAATAGTTTTTTCAATAAAAGACCTTGGTGAAGATGCTTACATATTGGGCACCAAGATCTATAGAGATAGATTAAGACGCTTGATAAGATTTTCAATGAGTACATACCTTAATAAGATTTTTAAGAAGTGCAAAATGGATCAGTCAAAGAAGGACTTCTTGCCCGAATTATAAGGTATGAAGTTGAGTAAGACTCAAAACCCGACCACGGCAGAAGATAGAGAAAGAATGAAAGTCATTCCCTATGCCTCAGGCATAGGTTTTATAAAGTATGCCATGCTGTGTGCCAAACATGTTGTGTACCTTGCCATGAGTTTGGCAAGGAGGTACAATAGTGATCCAGGAGTAGATCACTGGACAATGGTCAAAATTATCCTTAGTTACTGGATGACTAAGGAAATGTTTCTCGATTATGGAGGTGATAAAGAGTTCGTCGTAAAGAGTTACACCGATGCAAGCTTTGACACTAATCCAGATTGATCTGGATGCGTATTGAAAGTGCGAGCAATTAGCTAGAGTAGCTCCATGCAAAGTATTGTAGACGTCGAAATTTGCGAATACATACGGATCTGAATGTAACAGACCCTCTGACTAAACTTCTCTCACGAAGCAAAACATGATCACACCTTAGTACTCTTTGGGTGTTAATCACATGGCGATGTCAACTAGATTATTGACTCTAGTAAACCCTTTGGGTGTTGGTCACATGGCGATGTGAACTATGGGTGTTATTCACATAACGATGTGAATTATCGGTATTAAATCACATGGCGATGTGAACTAGATTATTGACTCTAGTGCAAGTGGGAGACTGAAGGAAATATGCCCTAGAGGCAATAATAAAGTTGTTATTTATATTTCCGTATATCATGATAAATGTTTATTATTCATGCTAGAATTGTATTAACCGGAACTTAGTACATGTGTGAATACATGGACAAAATAGAGTGTCCCTAATATGCCTCTACTAGACTAGCTCGTTAATCAAAGATGGTTATGTTTCCTAACCATAGACATTTGTTGTCATTTGATGAACGGGATCACATCATTAGGAGAATGATGTTATGGACAAGACCCATCTGTTAGCTTAGCACTATGATCGTGTAGTTTTATTGCTATTGCTTTCTTCATGACTTATACATGCTCCTCTGACTATGAGATTATGCAACTCCGGAATACCGGAGGAATACCTTGTGTGCTATCAAACATCACAACATAACTGGGTGATTATAAAGAAGCTCTACATGTGTTTCCGAAAGTGTTTGTGGTGTTGGCATAGATCGAAAATAGGATTTGTCACTCCGAGTGTCGGAGAGGTATCTCTGGGCCCTCTTGGTAATACACATCATAATAAGCCTTGCAAGCAAATGACTAATGAGTTAGTCATGAGATGATGTATTAGGAACGAGTAAATAGACTTGCCGATGACGAGATTGAACTAGGTATGATGATACTGACGATCGAATCTTGGGCAAGTAACATACCGATGATAAAGGGAATAACGTATGTTGTTATGCGGTTTGACTGATAAACATCTTCGTAGAATATGTAGGAGCCAATATGAGCATCCAGGTTCTGCTATTGGTTATTGACCAGAGATGTGTCTCGGTCATGTCTACATAATTCTCGAACCCATAGGGTCCGCACGCTTAACGTTCGATGACGATTAGTATTATGAGTTATGTGATTTGATGACCGAAGTTTGTTCGGAGTCCCGGATGAGACCGGAGACATGACGAGGAGTCTCAAAATGGTCGAGACATAAAGATCGATATATTGGAAGGCTATATTCGGACATCGGAAAGGTTCCAAGTGATTGAGTATTTTTCGGAGTACCGGAGACTTACGTGAATTCGTACTGGGCCTTAATGGGCCATACGGGAAAGGAGAGAAAGGCCTCAAGGGTGGCCGCGCCCCTTCCCCATGGACTGGTCCAAATTGGACTAGGGAAAGGGGGTGCCCCCTTCCTTCCTTCTCCTTCTTCCTTCCCCTTTTCCTATTCCATGTGGGAGGTGGAACCCTACTTGGACTAACGAGTCCTAGTAGGACTCCACACTTTGGGCGCGCCCTATGAGGGGCGGCCTCCTCCCTCCATCCTTTATATACGTGGCCAGGGGGCACCCCATAGACACAAGTTGATTTGCAAGCCGCGTGCAGTGCCCCCCTCCACAGTTACACACCTCGGTAATATCGTTGAAGTGCTTAGGCAAAGCCCTGCGCCGGTAACTTCATCATCACCGTCACCATGCCGTCGTGCTGATGAAACTCTTCCATGACACTCAACTGGATCAAGAGCTTGTGGGACGTCATCAAGCTGAACGTGTGCTGAACACGGAGGTGCCGTACGCTCGGTGCTTGGATCAGTTGGATCACGAAGACGTTCGACTACATCAACCGCGTCACTAGACGCTTCCGCTTTTGGTCTACAAGGGTACGTGGACACACTCTCCCGCTCGTTGCTATGCTTCTCCTAGATAGATCTTGCGTGATCGTAGGTATTTTTTTAAAAATACTATGTTCCCCAACACCCCTCTCCTTTCCTTCTCCTCTCCCCTTTCCTTTCCTACTCCTAGTAGGAATAGGAAAAATGGGGTTCCTATTCCTACTAGGAGTAGGAATCCTACTCCTTGGCGCGCCTATAGGGGCCGGCCGGCCCTCCCCCTTGCTCCTTTATATACGGGGGCAGGGGGCACCTAAGGACACACAAGAAACATTGTTCTAGCCGTGTGCGGTGCCCCCCTCCATAGAAACACACCTCGGTCATACCGTTGCAGTGCTTAGGCGAAGCCCTGTGCCGGTAGCTTCATCATCTTTGTCACCACGCCGTCGTGCTAACAAAACTCTCTCATGAAGCTTAACTGGATCAAGAGCTCATGGGACATCATCGAGCTGAACGTGGAGGTGTCATACGTTCGGTGCTTGATCAGTTGGATCACGAATACGTTCGACTACATCAACTGCGTCACTACACGCTTCCGCTTTCGGTCTACGAGGGTACGTAGACACACTCTCCCCTCTCGTTGCTATGCATCTAGTAGATAGATCTTGCATGATCATAGGAAATTTTTGAAATCCTACGTTCCCCAACACCAGCTGCCAGGTTTGACCCGAGTCAGCTGGGATGACTGCTGACATCATCCTGACGCAATATTTTTGTTTTTAAATTAATTTAAATAATAACAATTTTAGAAAATGCTTAAAACCTTGAAAATCATATAAAATAATTCGTAACTCAGATGAAAATACTTTATACATTAAAGTTGCTCAGAAAAATCCAACGAATCCGAATACGTGGCCCGTTCATTTGTCACATGTCTCTAACACTTCAAACACGAAACTTTCCCCTCTGGTTCAACTGTTTGGAAAATTCAGAACGCCGGGAAAACCCCTCCGAATGTTTTCCCTCTCCGTGTGCAATGTGTAGTACTGCGTTAGAACAGCCTAGCTCTGCATATTGTAATGTCATGCTTAGTGGTGCATCTGTTTGCATTGTATTTATTGTTTCTTCGCCCTCTTCTCTCCGGTAGACCAGGAGACTGATGATGCCGCCATGATTGACTACGTCACCGACGACCCATCCTTCTCAATAGAGCTTCCAGGGAAACCCCCCATCCCCTTTGATCATCTCGATATCGCCCATTCCATTCTCTCTCTTGCTTGCATTAGATTTTTCTACTGTAATTGTTTGCTCCTATTCTGATGCATAGCCTGCATTTGTGCATGCTATTGTTACCTACCTGCTTATCCTAAACTGCTTAGTATAGGTTGGTTGGTGACCCACCAATGGCCCCACTTTGTCCCTGTTGCCCCCGCTGGATTACCAGATGGCTCAATCAACGTGATCGACGTCTAGGCCGTGACAACACACATCACCCCCCTTAGTTGTACGACTCTGCAGAGCTACTATCGAGTGCCGAGGGTGATACCTCGTATAGCACTTCTGATGAGATCTCTGTAGTGTATCTAATCGGTCGCGGTCATCCAGGGTGATTCCTCCTTCACCACTCCCGATAACGAATCTTCGTGCAACCCCTCAAGTGTGGACTATCGAGGGTGATACCTCCAAGTCCACCTTGACGGTTACATCGAGTGGGAATTCATCGAGGGTGATTCCTCGGGTTCCCCCTGGACCCACAAGTATAGGGGATCAATTGTAGCTCTTTTCGATAAGTAAGAGTGTCGAACCCAACGAGGAGCATAAGGAAATGACAAGTAGTTTTCAGTAAGGTAGCGTATGCAAGTGCTGAAATTGTAAGTAGCAAGTAGTTTGATAGCAAGGTAATTTGTAACAAGCAAGTAACGATAAGTGTAACAAGTATGCAGCACGGTAGCCCAATCCATTTGAGGCAAAGGACGGGCCAAAACGGTCTCTTACAATAAGCAAAGTGTTCTTGAGGGTACACGGGAATTTCATCTAGTCACTTTCATCATGTTGGTTTGATTTGTGTTCGCTACTTTGATAATTTGATATGTGGGTGGACCGGTGCTTAGGTGTTGTTCTTGCTTGAAAAAACCTCCTACTTATGATTAACCCTCCCGCAAGCATCCGCAACTACGAGAAAATTATTAAGAATAAGTTCTAACCATAGCATTAAACTCTAGAATCCAATCGGTCCCTTACGGAATAGTGCATAAACTGGGGTTTAAGTTTCTGTCCCTCTCGCAACCCGCCATCTATTTACTACTCCACAATGCATTCCCTTAGGCCCAAATGTGGTGAAGTGTCATTTAGTCGACGTTCACATGACACCACTAAGGGAATCACAACATACATACTATCAAAATATTGAACACATATCAAATTCACATGATTACTTGCAACACGATTTCTCCCCTGACCTCAAGAACTACTCACTAGTGATGAACATGCTCAAGATCAGAGGGGTCTTAATATGCATAAGAGATCTGAACATATAATCTTCCACCGAATAAACCATATTGTAATCAACACTACTAGTCACCCCCTAGCAACAATCTATAGTTCTGGCAACAAGATTGAATACAAGAGATGAACTTGGGTTTGAGATGAGATGGTGCTGGTGAAGATGTTGATGGAGATTTCCCTCCCCAATATGGGAGAGTAGTTGGTGATGATGATGACTATGATTTCCCCCTCCGGGAGGGAAGTTCCCCGGACCGAATCGCTTCGCCAGAGGGCAGAAGTGATCCTGCCCAAGTTCCGCCTCGAGACGGTGGTGTTCCATCCCGAAAGTATTTTTCTGATTTTTTCTAGGTCAATATCTCTTATATACCATAAGATGGGCACCGGAGGTGGGTCGAGGAGGCCACGATACACCAGGGCGCGCCAGGGGGGCGTGGCGTGCCTAGGTGGGTTGTGCCCACCTGGTGGCCCCCCTCTAGTGTTTATTGACTCCAATATTTCTTAAATATTCCATAAAAATCCTCGTGGAGTTTCAGCTCATTTGGAGTTGTGCAGAATAGGTGGCCTGAAGTAGCTTTTTCAGGTCCAGATTTCCAGTTGCTAGAATTCTCCCTCTTGGTGTGTACCTTGCAAATTATGAGGGAATAGGCATTAAAATTACTCCAAAAAACATTATTATGGATAAAAATATTGTAAATAATAGTAAGAAAACATGATGCAAAATGGACGTATCAACTCCCCAAGCTTAGACCTCGCTTGTCCTCAAGCGAAAACCGAAATCGAAAAACATGTCCACATGCTTTGAGAGAGAGGTGTCGATAAAACGAAATATGGACATAGAAGCATCATGTTGATTATTAATAACAGCAATAAAATTAAACATGGGACTTTTATCATTGAATTTGCAACATATACTTCACATGAATAAGTAACAGTTCATCACATAATCGAAGTATGAAGCATAAACTCTATTAGAAACCAACAAACTATGTTTTCAGTCAACTTTTGCAACTACAATTCATCATCTTTTCAGGAAGGGTCACGTATCGGAGCCTTTAGGCAAGTCCACATACTCAACCATCATATAGTCTTCTATGATTGCTAACACTCACCGCATACACATGAGCAAAACGTTTCAACCTAACACCTAGAAAGATAAGGGCTTATAGTTTTGCCTCCCAACATACTCGCCTCAAGGGTGATGTCAACAATAATAACTCATGTCACCCATATTCAACTGGACATATGTGCCTAGATCTTTCCTCGCCACATGATGCTTGCCAATGGATAAAAATAAAAGAGGAAGGAGGGAAAACTTTGACTCTTTTCATAAAAGTAAAAGATAGGCCCTTCGCAGAGGGAAGCAGAGGTTCCATGCGCTTATTTGCTTGCATGCTCAATCCCTTAGTTCAAGAGAATGTCACGTTGTATTGCCCTTAAGATGATGACCTTTATTATGCAGTCTGTCACTTTTATTCTTTGTCATCCAAGTTCGTACATCGCTCAATTTTCTCTTACACTAAATGATCTCACATATTTAGAAGCAATTTTTATTGCCTTTTTGCACCGATGACAACTTACTTGAAGGATCTTACTCAATCCATAGGTAGGTATGGTGGAATCTCGGAAAAAGGTTTGGGTTTCAGGGTTTTTGGATGCACAAGTAGTATCCCTACTTAGTGCGGAATTTTTGGCTAGAAAAGATATCGGGCAAGCACCACATGTTAAATGATCTATGACAATATGACTTCTATGTGAATATGAACAAACACAAATCGTTAAGTTGTCTTCCTTGTCCAACGTCAACAATTTTGGCATATAATATTTGATGGAGCTCACAATCCCAAAATATTTCTAGGATAGTATATTTATATGTGAATCTTCTCTTCCCTTATTAATTCTTTCATGAGTTGCATCATTGACCCATGCTATGTTTGTCAATCTCTAAAAAAAATTCTTACTTGTACTTTTCCTTATGTGGTGCTATCACCTACCATAGGATTAGTATATGATCATATTGATTTATTTCTTTCCTTTATTTCTTTTCTTTATTTGCAGCATGAAAGTAAAGAAAGCAAAATTTCAATCTAAATTTTATTATATAACTTGCACATGGTGACAGGGATAGATCACTAAGCAAACTCTCTAAAAGAAAGGATCGAACTAAACTTATTTCATCTAAAGCAAAAAGATTGAACTAAAATAAGTAAAAGCAAAAAAAATAGTGGGATTGTATGGTACCGGGGCACCTCCCCCAATCTTGGCGGAAGCCAAGGGGAGTGCCCATACCCGATACTCAATTCTCCTTTAATGATGTCAATATGCTCCTCCCTCTCCGTCTCGATCTTTATCAGCCAAGCATCTTCTACCATGAGGTTGGAGGAGGAGGAAGACATGATGTCTAGCTTGGTAGATCTGACCGAAAACAGCAAGAAAAGAAAACAGAAGATTTCTCCGCGATACGGTGGTCAACAGGTTCTGGGAGTATATACAGAATTTTTATCTTGGGAAACAAGCAAGCTATAGAAAAACGGAGTCCGGAAGGTGCCCGAGGTGGGCACAACTGATACGTCTCCAACGTATCTATAATTTTTTATCATTCCATGCTATTATATATTCTGTTTTGGATGTTTAATGGGCTTTATTATACACTTTTATATTATTTTTGGGACTAACCTACTAACGAAAGGCCCAGTGCAAATTGTTGTTTTTTTGCCTATTTCAGAGCTTCGCAGAAAAGGAATATCAAACGGAGTCCAAACGGAATGAAACCTTCGGGGGAGTTATTTTTGGAACAGTATCTACCCAGAAGACTTGGAGTACACGCGAGGGAATGAGAGAGGCGGCCACGAGGGTCCAGGGCGCGCCCAGGGGGCAGGCGCACCCCCCACCCTCGTGGGCCCCCTCTGGCTCCCCCGATTCCCTTCTTCCTCCTATATATATCCATGTACCCTGAAAACATCGAGGCAACAGAGAAAACCCTAATTCCACTGCCGCAACCTTCTGTTCCCGTGAGATCCCATCTTGGGGCCTGTTCCGGAGCTCCGCCGGAGGGGGGATCCATCACGGAGTGCTTCTACATCAACACCATAGCCTCACAAATGAGTTGTGAGTGTAATTTACCACAGACCTTCGGGTCCATAGTTATTAGCTAGATATATTCTTCTCTCTTTTTGGATCTCAATACAAAGTTTTCCTCGATCTTCGAGGAGATCTATTCGATGTAATCTTTTAGGGTGTGTTTGTTGAGATCCGATGAATTGTGGGTTTATGATCAAGATTATCTATGAACAGTATTTGATTATTTTTTGAAATCTTTTATGTATGATTATAATATCCTGGCAAGTCTCTTCGAATTATTGGTTTGGTTTGGCCTACTAGATCTATAGTTCTTGCAATGGGAAAAGTGCTTGGCTTTGGGTTCAATCTTGTGGTCTCCTTTCCCAGTGATAGCAGGGGCAGCAAGGCACATATTGTATTGTTGCCATCGAGGATAAAAAGATGGGATTTATATCATATTGCTTGAGTTTATCCCTCTACATCATGTCATCTTGCTTAAAGCATTACTATGTTCTTATGAATTTAATACTCTAGATGCATGCTCGATAGTGGTCGATGTGTGGAGTAATAGCAGTAGATGCAGAATCGTTTTGATCTACTTGTCACGGACGTGATGCCTATATATAATGATCAAGCCTAGATATTCTCATAACTATGCGCTTTTCTATCAATTGCATGACAATAATTTGTTCACCCACCATAGAATTCTTCTATCATGCGAGAAGCCACTAGTGAAACCTATGCCCCCCGGGTCTATTCACAACATATTAATCTTCCATCTACTTTACTTTGCTTTATTTACTTTCTATTCTTATACCAAAAATACCATACTATCCTATCTATCAGATCTCACTTTCGTAAGTGACCGTGAAGGGATTGACAACCCCTTATCGCGTTAGCTGCGGAGTTCTTATTTGTATGTGCAGGTGCGAGGGACTCGCTCATGGTCTCCTACTGGATTGATACCTTGGTTGTCAAAAACTAAGGGAAATACTTACGCTACTGTGATGCATCACCCTTTCCTCTTCGAGGGAATACAACGCAAGCTCGAGAAGTAGCAAGAAGAATTTCTGGCGCCGTTGCCGGGAGATCTACGCAAAAGTCATATACCAAGTACCTATCACAAACCCTTATCCTTCGCACTACATTATTTGCCTCTCGTTTTCCTCTCCCCCACTTCACACTTGTCGTTTCATTCGCCCTTCTTCTTCCGCGTGTTTAGCGTCCACTTGCCCCTTGTTTGCTTGTGGTGCCATGTGCCGTCTATTAGCTTGCATCTTTGCTTGCTAAATTATGGATCCTCATCCACTTGCTAATCTTTTTAAGAGATCCAATTATGATGAACCAATTGCTAGTGAGCTGCGTGCACAGATTATCTTTATGAGGTTTTGCTTGAAATTCGTGAGTCCAAAAATTGTGATGAAGTGTTGAAAGAAGGAGATTATAAAGTGATTAACTATAGCTCCTTGAATGAAAAGCATGATTGCAATGATGTTATTATAAATTCAATTAGTGTCAATTGTGCGAATGATATGCAAAACCCTAAGCTTGAGGATGCTTATTTTGCTTTGCCCACTACTTGTTGCAACGATCATGATTGGGGTGATGCTTCTTACGATATTGAAAACTTATTTAAGCCCCATGATATATATGAGATAGATAATAATGTTAGCAATAATATTGAAAGTGGGTTTGGAAGAGTGTCAACTTTAGATCCCACATATTTGGATAATGTTCAATTTTATGATTTTTTTTTTGATAAAAGTGGGTTTGGAGAGGTCATGACTTTAGTTAATGTTAACCCCACTATTTCGGAAGAGTGTCAACTTCGCATGCATGTGGATCATGTTGAGAATATGTTTTGTGATAGCTATATTGTTGAATTTGATTATGATCCTACATGTAATTATTATGAGAGAGGAAAATATGGTTGTAGAACTTTTCATGCTACTAAATTACCTCTCGTTATGTTGAGATTGCTATTGGTTCTTTCTTCTTGCTTGCATATGCTAGATCTTGTTTGTCTTGCTAATTAGTTTGCCCATAAAATGCCTATGCATAGGAAGTATGTTATACTTAGATGTGATTTTCACATGCTATATTGTAAGGGCATATTTCTCCGTAAGTAGTTTTGGTGATTGATGACAATGCTTTTGCGGACTAATCGTGTGCTCTAAGCTCCTTCACGTATATCTCACCTAGGCACAAGACGATTGTTTGCCCCTCGGATTCGATGGAAGATGCTGTTTCCTTTTTGCTCCCTGTTGGTGGCTTTGAGTAATAGGAAAGCCGTACTATTAAGAGGGGGTCCGCTTCGGAAAGGTTTGGGTGGAATCAACACGTACACATCTTACTCTCGCACCACCTTTCCTTTGCTTCTCTGGAGCTCCGGCCGTTTCTTATCGTATATGCAAACCATGGCTTCCTACTAGTACATCTGCTTGGCAAGCGGTAGTACTGCTCATATAAGCGGTAGTACCGCATAGCCACACAGTAGTACCGCCTATGGGCACGGTAGTACCGCACAAGCGGTAGTACCGCGGCTCTAGGACGGTAGTACCGTGTATCTGGCCCGGCACTGCACCAAGTACGGAAGTAGGTGCGGAAGTAATTTTTTACTTCCGCATCCTACGCGGTAGTACCGCTTGAGTCAAGCGGTAGTACCGTGCCGTGTTTTGCTACTACCATATTTCTGCGGATGTAGCTACGGATGTATTTTATTTCATCTGTGCTTGTCATCAGCCTGCTTGTCTCTACCTTGCGGTAGTACCGCAAGGGCGAGCGGTAGTACCGCTCAGGCAGTACTACCGCCCGTATGCCTTCGCAACAGAGCGCATTCTGGCTAGTGCTGCTCCAGCGGTAGTACCGCACCCAGAGCGGTAGTACCGCTGGCCAAGCGGTAGTACCGCAACTTACGTGCGGTAGTACCGCGCTCTGCGGGCAGAAATGTAGGATAACGGTTGGATTTGTTCTCCCACTATATATAGGGAGTCTTCTTCCCCAAGAATAATCAGCTCTTCCTCTCCTAAGCTCCATTGTTGCTCCAAGCTCCATTTCCGCCCGATCTCTCTCCCTAGCCAATCAAACTTGTTGATTTCCTCGGGAGAGCTTGAGGAGGCATCAATCTACACTTCCACCACGAGATATTTGACTCCCCCCACTAATCCTTGCGGATCTTGTTACTCTTGGGTGTTTGAGCACCCTAGACGGTTGAGGCCACCTCGAAGCCATATTTCATTGTGGTGAAGCTTCATGGTGTCGTTGGGAGCCTCCAATTCGGTTGTGGAGATAGCCCCAACCTTGTTTGTAAAGGTTTGGTTCCTGCCTTCAAGGGCACCACTAGTGGAATCACGGCACCTTGCATTGTGTGAGGGCGTGAGGAGAATACGGTGGCCCTAGTGGCTTATTGGAAAGCATTGTGCATCCACACCGCTCCAACGGAGACGTACTTCCCCTCAATCGGGAAGGAACTTTGGCAACACATCCTCGTCTTCACCGGTTCCACTTGTGGTTATTTCTTACCTTTACTTTTGCAAGCTTTACTTGTTTACCTTATATAGCTTGCTTGTGAGGTTGTTATCCTTACTTTCCTCTAGTTGTCATCTTAGTAACTTATCTAGACAACTTACTTTGACGCTTAATTTAAAGTGGTTAAGAAAAGCTAAAAATTGTTAGTTGCCTATTCACCCCCCCCCCTCTAGTCAACGTATCAATCCTTTCAATTGGTATCAGAGCCTCGTCTCTTTTTAAGGACTTTACCGTCCAAAGAGTATGGGTGACAACGTAGTCGAGACGGAGGATCATTCCGGTGGGACTCCGTCCTTGCGTACGTCCGATGGGGGAGCCTCGGTCTCTCGTGAGGAGTTCAATGTGGCTATGACCACATTGAAAGAATCACTAGCGACCGAGGTCAAAGGCATGTTTAAAGATTTGCTTGAGGGGCTTAAATTGTCCACCGCACCGTTGGAAGTGGCTCGTCCCGCTACCAACGTGTCGAAGGCTAATCTCGACAAGGGAGAAGCTAGTAGTGAACAAGCCCCAGTTACTAAGAATGGGAGTGGGATCTTTGCCCACTCCGCTCCTCCTACTCACTATGGAGGACCCGTTCCCACACCGCATTGAAATTCCGTTGGGCCTCCTCCCAAGTTTATAAAAAATTCTGATTTTGCTACTTGGGTGTTTCATTTCAAACGTCATATAAATCATTGCTCTACTAATCTTTGGAGAATCATTGAGCAAGGTTTTTATCCGCGTGATCCCGACAACATGACTCCGAGAGAAACTGCGGATCATCAATTCAACGAGTCCGTTTTCTGCATACTTTAAGATGCTATTCCTCCCGAAGACATTGCACATCTTCGACCCTTCACTGTGGCCAAGGAATCTTGGGATCATGTTGGCACTATGTACAAGGGGAGCGCTAGTATTCAACGCTCTAACTACGAAGTTGTGCAAAATGAAGCCGATGAGTTTGCTATGATCAAAGAAGAAGATCCTCGTGAACTTTATCGAAGATTAACCACTCTTGTGGTCTCTCTTCGAGATCACGGGAGTAAGGACACGGATGACAATTGGATCAAGCGCAAGTTTCTCAAGGCCATGATGCACTATCATAAGGCCATGTCCTCTGTCATCCGTCAAAGACCGGACTTCCACCACTTGTCATCAAATGAAGTGTTGGATGAGTTTGTTGCCATGAGGATCTTGGACATGACCGCCGACAATGCGGTCTTTAGAGCTCAACGATCTAACAAGCCTAACCTCGCCTTGAAGGCCAAGGCTTGTGTGGAAGAAGAGGAGGTGGAGGATGATGATGAGAGTAGCCCCGAGGACACCAAATATGCCTATCATGAGCACATTGCTCTTGCTTCACAGCAATTTTGGGGCAAGAAGAAGAACACAAGACCCAACTTCAACAGGAACAACTCAAGTGGGAACAAGGGCAAGCAACGAGTGAGGACATGCTTCAACTATGGAAATGTAAGCCACTTCGTTGCGGATTGCCCATATGAGAAAAGAGAAGACTTTGGAGGCAAGCTTATCCGGAAGGACAAGGCAAAGTCTTATCCCAACAAGAACAACTTCAACAAGAAGACTCCTCCTAAAGGGTTGGTGGCCCAAGAAGAATATGTTGAGGATGATGATAATGATGAAGATGATGAGATGGTCACCATGGCCACAATTGCTATTGCTACTACTCCGCACTCATCTCTCTTCGACTCACCGAATGAGAACATCACCGCCAAGTGTCTCATGGCCAAGGCCACCAACAAGGTAACCCCAAACATCAATACTACTATCACTTCTAATCCTTCATTGACGGATTGTATTGATGAGAGTGAGGGAACTAAGGAGGGAGAGAATGAATTTGAGTTGTTCATGAACAAACTCAAGGGCAAACCCAAGAAGCATTTTGTTGCTCTCTTGGAACAACTCGGTGAGGCCAATGACATGATCGAGGCTCACGAGGAGACCATTACTAAACTGGAAGGACATAGTCGAGACTATGCCGATAAGATATCGGATCTCTCTAACGCCCTAGAGGAAGAGCGTGGTCTTCATTTGGCTCTTGAGGAGTCACACAATGATGATCATGCTAAATTAAAGAAAGATCTTGATCATGCTTTAGTTGTCTCTCGCGTGCTTAATTCCGAGAAGGCAAAACTTGGGGTTGACCATGCTAAACTCAAAGAGGAGTTTGTTATACTCGACAAGGCTCACAAGGCCTTGAAAGGTATGCATGCTTCTCTCAAGGAGTCTCATGATCAACTCCAAGTTTCGCTAACCAAGGAAAAGGTTGTCTTTCCACGCATGGTGTTAATTGATAATGCAAAAGCTACTAACCCATGTTGCGAGCATGTGCATCTTGTTGAAGAAAATGCCAAGTTAAAGAAGCAACTTGAGAAAGGCCTTGTGACATGCATACAAGGTGAGAAGAACCTCAACAACCTTTTGAGAAATCAAAAGGAGGTTGTGGCAAAGGAAGGAATTGGGTTTGTTCCTAAGCCAAGAAGAAGAAGAATGACAAGACCAAGCTACCACCCACTCTCCGACAAACTTTTGTGAAAGAAGGAGAGGGCGCATCTAAGAAGAAGAAAACGGTGAAAGGTGGTGGTGTCAAGAAAAACTCTACCATACCTTCAAACATGGCCGACGACTTTAATCCTTCATATATTTTATGTCGTGCTAGTGATGGTCATGTGTTTGCTAAATTTGTTGGTTCTTCTTATGAATACATTGAATGGTCCATTTGGGTTCCTAAGACCCTTGTTACTAACCTCAAAGGACCCATTAACAAATGGGTACCTAAATCCAAGCATTGATCTCTTGTAGGAGTTTGCTTCCGGTGGGGGATCATGGTTGCTCGATAGTGGAGCCACAAATCATATGACCGGAAGCAAAGACTTGGTGGTGGACGTGCATCTAGGTTCATCTATGGCCACCAACGTCGAACGGGGTGATGCTTCATCTTCTAAGGTATTGGGACTTGGCAAGGTTGTTGTCTCTCATGATCTCACGATCGAGAAAGTCATGCTTGTTGAGTCCCTTGCATACAATTTACTTTCTGTTCTCCAACTTGCACTCATGGGCTTTGCTACACTCATTGATATTGATACAGTGGCCCTCTTGTGGAGCAAGACTATTAAAGTAGCCTATGTTGGGCATGTCGAGAACGGTCTTTATGTGGTTAACTTCTCGAAGCAACCCACTAAGATTGCGACATGCCTAATGGCTAAAGTTGATGTGGGATGGCTTTGGCATCGCCGTTTGGCCCATGTCAATATGAGATCTTTGCAAAGTCTTCTCAAGGGGGACCATGTTCGTGGACTAACAAATGTTAGCTTTGCCAAAGATCGTGCTTGCAGGGCTTGCATTGAAAGAAAGTTACATGAGACGGCTCACCCTCCCACGACTATCATCTATTCAAAAAGACCCCTAGAGCTCCTTCACATGGATCTCTTTGGGCCTCCATCTTTTGATAGTCTTGGGGGTAGAAAGTATTGCTTGGTGATTGTGGATGATTATTCAAGATACACCTGGGTATACTTCTTCAAGAAGAAGAGTGAGACCCAACAAACCGTCATCAACTTTGCAAATGAAGCTCCACGACAACATGAAGCAAAGATGTTGATGATCCGAAGTGACAACGGCACCGAGTTCAAGAACTACACCTTGGATGAGTTTCTTAGTGATGAGGGGATCAAACATCAATATGCAGCTCCCTATACCCCCTCAACAAAACGGTGTAGCGGAGAGAAAGAACCGGACTCTGGTGGATGCGGCAAGGACCATGATGGCAGAATTCAAATCTCCATACAACTTTTGGGCCGAAGCCATCAACACCGCATGCCATGCATCCAGTCGGCTCTATCTCCGCAAAGGCTTGAACAAGACTCCATATGAGATACTTACCGGTAACAAGCCCAATCTCAAGTACTTCCGGGTATTCGGGTGTAAGTGTTTCATCCTCAAGAAAGGTATTCGCTTGTCTAAATTTGAATCTAGAGCTCATGAGGGCATATTTGTTGGTTATGCTACAAACTCTCATGCTTACCGTGTCAACAAGTCCAATGGACTCATTGAGGAGACGAGTAACGTAGAGTTTGATGAAAATAACGGCTCCCAAGTGGAGCAAAGTGGTACTTGTGATGTAGGTGATGAAATTCCTCCTCAAGCCATAAGAAGAATGGGTGTTGGATATATCCTACCCATTGAGGAACCCCTTGTGGACGAAGGAGAAGGACAATGTTCCACTCAAGTGGAACCATCACCAACCCAAGACCCACACGCTTCCGAAGAACAAAGTGAAGGCCCTCAACCGGACGAACAAGGCCAAGCGCAAGATCAATCACAAGATGGTGGGGAGCCACCAAATGATGCACAAGGCCAAGTTCTTTCCTCCGAGCAAGATCAGGGTCAAGAGGAAGCTCAAGATCAAGATCTAGCTCTTGACGGCGCTCAAGATGATCAACTCAGTGCTCCTCAGTTATCTCTTGAAGAGCAATTGGAGCGTCGTGCTGCAAAAGTTGCCTCCAGGCTTGCTTCCAGAGAACATCACATGGAGAACATCCTAGGAAGCATCAAAAGGGGGGTAAGCACTCGTAGACAATTAGCAAACTATTGTGCTCATCAAGCTTTTATCTCCTGTGTTGAACCTCAGAAGGTTTATGAGGCGCTCGAAGACCCTGATTGGATTAATGCCATGCATGAAGAACTCCATTACTTCGAGCGCAACAAAGTGTGGCGTCTGGTGCCAAGGCCAAAGGAGAACCATAATGTCATTGGAACCAAGTGGATCTTTAAGAACAAGCAAGATGCTCATGGCATTGTCATCCGCAACAAGGCGCGTCTGGTGGCTCAAGGCTACTCCCAAGTCGAGGGTATCGACTACGGTGAAACCTTTGCCCCCGTTGCTCGCCTTGAATCTATTCGTTTGTTGCTTGCCTATGCTTCTCATCATAACTTTAAGCTACAACAAATGGATGTGAAAAGTGCATTTCTTAATGGTCCTATTAATGAGTTGGTGTATGTTAAACAACCCCCGGGGTTTGAGGATCCCAAGCTCCCCAATCACGTGTACCAACTCGATAAGGCACTCTATGGCCTTAAACAAGCCCCGCGTGCGTGGTATGAGCATCTTACCGAGTTGTTACAAGATCGTGGGTTTGAAATTGGGAAAATCGACCCCACTCTTTTTACTAAGAAGGTCAAAGGGGAGTTGTTTTTCTGCCAACTATATGTTGATGATATTATCTTTGGTTCTCCTAACAAAGCTTTCAATGATGAGTTCGCCGCACTCATGACCACACATTTTGAGATGTCCATGATGGGAGAGTTGAAGTACTTCCTTGGGTTTGAGATCAAGCAAAGAAGAAAGGGATCTTCATCAAACAATCCAAGTATACTCAAGACATGCTCAAGAGGTTCAATCTAAGTGATATCAAGCCGGCTACTACTCCCATGCCAGTGCCAACTTGACATTGATCCCAATGGTAAAGCGGTGGATCAAAAGGTATATCGCTCTATGACCGGTTCCTTTCTTTACCTTTGTGCATCTAGACCAGATATTATGTTGAGTGTGGGAATGCAGTCAAGCAAATCTTTCGATATTTGGCTCATACCCCAAACTTTGGCTTATGGTACCCAAGAGGAGGAAACTTCAACCTTGTAGGTTTCTCTGATTCGGATTGGGCGGGAGACAATGTGGATAGGAAGTCCACTTCCGGAGGATGCCAAATCCTTTGTTGCTCTCTCGTTAGTTGGTCTTCCAAAAAGCAAAGTTGTGTGTCTCTCTCGTCCACTAAAGCTGAGTATGTGGCAGCTAGCAGTTGTTGTGCTCAACTCTTATGGATGAGGCAAACTTTAAAGGATTACGGTGTCAGTTGTGACAAAGTGCCTCTTTGGTGTGACAATGAAAGTGCCATCAAGATTTCTCTCAACCCGGTGCAACACTTCAAGATGAAGCATATAGAGATTCGGTATCACTTCATCCGGGATCATATAAGGCAAGGAGAGATCGAGCTTCACTATGTCAACACTCATGATAACCTTGCAGATATCTTCACGAAGCCGTTGGATGAAGCAAGATTTCGTGAGTTAAGGCATGAGCTAAATATCATCGATTTGAGCAATGTGGCTTGAGACTTTGCACACACACCTCACACTCTATATAGTTATCTTGTCTAGATGTAGGCATGGACATAGGGGGAGTATTGTTCTCTCAATGAACTATCCCTCCCCCCATTATGCATAAATTGATCAAGTCTTTGTCATTTGCCATAAGTAGATGGTATAAGTACTTCAAGACGAGTATTGGTCATGGGCCCAAGGATAGTTCTTTGCGTTGCCATACCAAATAACTCAAACATAGGTGGCCTCGGCCACCGACTTCCTCGTTGGAGGAGTGTTTTTGCCTTGCGTGTGCGTTTCTTTGTTTTTCTTCTCTCTTTTGCCATAAGCCTCTTGTTGAAACGTGCAAGTTCTTGGAGGAGCGGTACTACCGTGCGCAGTCATGGTACTACCGCAAAAGAGACCACGGTACTACCGCAAGTCCAGCACGACAGTATTTCTTACTACCGCTGGTGGAGCGGTACTACCACTTCGCGTGCGGGACTTCCGCCCAAGCGGTACTACCGCGATGACCGCGGTACTACCGCTCTTATCCGAACGGGTGGGGGTTATAAGCGGGCAGGGGGAGTTCCACTCCCCCATACCCATTCATCTCCTAATCCCCACGCCGTCTCTCTCTCTCCCTCTCAAGAACGCAGCCGGAGGACCTTGCCGGATCTCCTCCCTCGGCCGCTCTCCTCGCATTCCGTCCGGTGGGATCGTTCCCCACCTCGACCTCTTGCCATGGATGAAGGTTTCTCCCCAAATCCCCTCTTCTTTTTGCCTAGTTGTTGTTTTTAGGGTTTTGGGAGATGCTTGGTGTTCTAGCGTTCTTCGTGCTCTTATCCATGGAAGATTAGGATGTAGGAGAGTGTTTTTGCACTAGAAATGCTAGTATGTATGTTGCTACCAAGTTTCTATGATCAGCCATAGTACTGTTGTTTGATCTACGCGTTCTAGTCTAGATCCGTTCATTTTAGATCTGACCCGAGCGGTACTACCGCTGGATAACCGCGGTACTACCGCTCTGCCGCGTAACTACGCGGAAGTAAAAACTTACTACCACATACTGAGCGGTACTACCGCAACCCAAACGCAGTACTACCGCTCTCTAAGCGGTACTAATTTTTTACTTCCGCATTCGTTCACGGAAGTAAACTTTTACTACCACCTACTGTGTGGTACTACCGCATCCCTCAAGTGGTACTACAGCTTACTATGCGGTACTAATTTTTTACTTCCGCGTCCGTCAGGCAGTACTACAGCTTGTATCATAGTTCCTTCGTAGCACTTACATATTACCCTTTCTACTCGTTTCATGTGCTTTTTGTGGCTTTTGCATTGATTCTCTTTGTGTTTTCGTCGTGTTCTTGTGTTTGTGTCTTAGGTGGTGGCTCCGGTTCCGATGTTCGTCGTACCAATCCCGTCCGTGACACCGGGTCCAAGCGTCTGCGCAACCCCAGTGATGTGCCAGAGGGCTCCAATCCCCAACGCAAGTTCAAGACCGCCGCCAACAAGCAAAAGGAATCATCTATGACTATGGAAGAAATGCCAGCTAATGAGTTCATGGCACGGAGGAAGCTCAATCCTTATGGAGAACCCAGGGCTTAGTTTCATGGGGATGAACTTTTCTGGACCAAGCAGCAGTATCGCATCTACACAGAGGTGCTCAAGAGCAAGCACAACCTGTATGTGGATGCTCATTGGGTGTACATGGCCCACATGCGGAGGGCCGATAACCTGGCCTACTTTGCCGAGGCTCTGGATCTGGTAGAGCAGTTTGGGATTGAGCACTTCATGACCTTTCAGAATGATTTTGACCCAGAAATCATTGCTCAGTTTTATGCTTCGGTCCACTTTCACACCAAGGAAGATCGCCCAATTACTTGGATGACTAATGGTCACAAGATGACTGCGACTTGGAAGGAATTCATGGATCTTATTCAGATTGTTGACGAGGGACTCCACAACGCAATTGGAGCATGGCCTCATGCCAATCCAGAAGCTGCCAACAAAGACCAACAATTACCGTTCTGTGTGGAGAAGACTCTTGCGAGTGGCAAGAAGACATGGGTGTTGAACCCCTTTTTGGACATCATGCATAGGATCTTCTGCAACACCCTGTTTCCTCGAGTTGGGGACAAGGACAAGATTCACTCCTACCTCGTTGATATGCTACTGATGTGTGAGGCGGCTTGCACAGCTCAGTCTCCACCACTTGACATTTCCCATATCATGTGGTGTGAGCTTCGCTTTGCGATCTACACTCGCAAGGTGCCCATCTATGGTCCGTTCCTGTTTCTGCTCATCTCCAAGACTTGGGAGAAGCTTTACCCTGATGAGGAGTTCAAGGCAGAGTGTATCCGTCATGACCCCATTCGTCTTCGCATCACGCCTGACGAGGAGCCTGTGGAGGAGCCAGCTAAGGAGAGTCCTGGAGGATATGCTCCTCCCTCATCTGAGCCCTCTTGGGCTAAGAAGCTGAAGAAGAAGATGAAGGCCCTTTTCTGCATGCAAGCTCAAGGTCAGTACAGGGCTCATGTCACTCACAAGGAGTCTCGCCAGCGTGACAAGAAGATCTTGAGGATCTTCGGTGAGAATGTGTCCAACGGATCCGAGGACAACATCACTCCTGAGGCAGCATGGATGGCCCAACAGGGGTACAAGTGGTCTGAGTCTGACGAGGAGCAGCAGGAGTCCGATGGAGAGCATGATGACTGAGACCCTCTGCCAGGGCCACCACCTCTCTTAGTGTCCTCTTTCCCTTTGTGGTGTCTCGATGCCAAAGGGGGAGAGAGTGGGATTTGCGTCTTGTGCCGTTTCTTTGTGTTTTTCGTTGGTCGAACTCTGTTTGCTTGTTTGCTTTTGTGTCGTGTGCGTGAGACTATCGTATGGTGTAATACATATGCTCCTCTAATGTTAAACTCGTTGTTATGTCTTTACTATTATGTCGTGAGCAGTTAGTTTACTTTCCCTTGTTTATGTGCTCACCTTATCCTCCTTACTACTGTTCGTAGACTCTTATTCTTTATATGCAAGGAGTATATTATCTGTAGAATATAGGGGGAGCATTGATCCTAGTATGTGTGTTGTGCAGTCCAAAGCACTCTCTCGTGTATGCACACATCTAGGGGGGAGCTCACCTATATTCTAGCATTTATTAGGATTGCATACTTTCTTATATATCCTTGTGCAAATCCCGTATTGTCATCAATCCACCAAAAAGGGGGAGATTGCAAGGGCATATTTCTCCCTAAGTAGTTTTGCTGATTGATGACAATGCTTTTGCAGACTAATCGCGTGCTCTAAGCTCCTTCAGGTATATCTCACCTAGGCACAAGACGATTGTTTGCCCCTCGGATTCGATGGAAGACGGTGTTTCCTTTTTGCTCCCTATCGGTGGCTTTGAGTAATAGGAAAGCCGTACTATTAAGAGGGGGTCCGCTTCAGAAAGGTTTGGGTGGAATCAACATGTACAAATCTTACTCTCGCACCACCTTTCCTTTGCTTCTCTGGAGCTCCGGCCGTTTCTTATCGTATATGCAAACCATGGCTTCCTACTAGTACATCTGCGTGGCAAGCGGTAGTACCGCTCATATAAGCGGTAGTACCGCACAGCCACACAGTAGTACCGCCTATGGGCAGGTAGTACCGCACAAGCGGTAGTACCGCGGCTCTAGGACGGTAGTACCGTGTATCTGGCCCGGCACTGCACCAAGTACGGAAGTAGGTGCGGAAGTAATTTTTTACTTCCGCATCCTACGCAGTAGTACCGCTTGAGTCAAGCGGTAGTACCGTGCCGTGTTTTGCTACTACCATATTTCTGCGGATGTAGCTACGGATGTATTTTATTTCATCCGTGCTTGTCCTCAGCCTGCTTGTCTCTGCCTTGCGGTAATACCGCAAGGGCGAGCGGTAGTACCGCTCAGGCAGTACTACCGCCCGTATGCCTTCGCAACAGAGCACATTCTTGCTAGTGTTGCTCCAGCGGTAGTACCGCACCCAGAGCGGTAGTACCGCTGGCCAAGCGGTAGTACCGCAACTAACGTGTGGTAGTACCGCGCTCTGCGGGCAGAAACGTGGGATAACGGTTGGATTTGTTCTCCCACTATATATAGGGAGTCTTCTTCCCCAAGAAGACTCGCCTCTTCCCCTCCTAAGCTCCATTGTTGCTCCAAGCTCCATTTCCGCCCGATCTCTCTCCCTAGCCAATCAAACTTGTTGATTTCCTCGGGAGAGCTTGAGGAGGCACCGATCTACACTTCCACCAAGAGATATTTGATTCCCCCACTAATCCTTGCGGATCTTGTTACTCTTGGGTGTTTGAGCACCCTAGACGGTTGAGGTCACCTCGAAGCCATATTCCATTGTGGTGAAGCTTTGTGGTTTCGTTGGGAGCCTCCAATTCGGTTGTGGAGATAGCCCCAACCTTGTTTGTAAAGGTTCGGTTGCCGCCTTCAAGGGCACCACTAGTGGAATCATGGCACCTTGCATTGTGTGAGGGCGTGAGGAGAATACGGTGGCCCTAGTGGCTTCTTGGGGAGCATTGTGCCTCCACACCGCTCCAACGGAGACGTACTTCCCCTCAAAGGGAAGGAACTTCGGCAACACATCCTCGTCTTCACCGGTTCCACTTGTGGTTATTACTTACCTTTACTTTTGCAAGCTTTACTTGTTTATCTTATATAGCTTGCTTGTGAGGTTGTTATCTTTACTTTCCTCTAGTTGTCATCTTAGTAACTTATCTAGACAACTTACTTTGACGCTTAATTTAAAGTGGTTAAGAAAAGCTAAAAATTGTTAGTTGCCTATTCACCCCCCCCCCCTCTAGTCAACCATATCGATCCTTTCATAAATGATGCTCTTTTTGGTGCTTCAAGTCTTGTCTTTCATGTGAACATCATTGAATTCTCAAGCCTATCTTAATGGCTATAAAGAAAGAGCTTGTTAGGAGGCAACCCAATTTTATTTTATTTGTTTTGTTTCTGTTTAGGAATAAATATAGCATCTGGCTTCTGTTTAGATGTGGTTTTGTGTTTTAATTAGTGTTTGTGCCAAGTAGAACCTTTGGGAAGACTTGTGTGAAGTTTATATGATCATGCTGTAAAAAACAGAAACTTTAGCGCTCACGAGATTGGCTGTAATTTTTTACTAGAGAGTGCTATTTAATTGATTCTTTTTTAAGATGATTAATACACAAATTCCTCACGCTTACCAATTTATTTCAATTTTTTGGAGTTACAGAAGTATTCGAAAGTTACAGATTACTACAAACTATTCTGTTTTTGACAGATTCTGTTTTGTGTGTGTTGTTTGCTTATTTTGATGAATCTATGAGTAGTATCGGGGGGTATGAATCATGGAGAAGTTGGAATACAGTAGGTTTAACACCAATATAAACAAATAATGAGTTCATTGCAGTACCTTTGAGTGGTGTTTTGTTTTCTTATACTAACGGAGCTCACGAGATTTTCGGCTAAGTTTTGTGTTGTGAAGTTTTCAAGTTTTGAGTATGGCTTTGATGGACTATGGAACAAAGAGTGGCAAGAGCGTAATCTTGGGGATGACCAAGGCACCCCAAGGTAAAATTCAAGGACAGCCAAAAGCCTAAGCTTGGGGATGCCCCGGAAAGGCATCCCCTCTTTCGCCTTCATCCATCTGTAACTATACTCGGGACTATATTTTTATTCACCACATGATATGTGTTTTGCTTGGAGCGTCATGTATGATTTGAGTCTTTGCTTTTAGTTTGCCACAATCATCCTTGCTAGACACACCTTTTGAGAGAGATAAATATGGTTTAGCATTTATTAGAATACTCTATGTGCTTCACTTATATCTTTTGAGCTAGATAGTTTTGCTCTAGTGCTTCACTTATATCTTTTAGAGCACGGTGGTGGTTTTATTTTGTAGAAATTGTTGATCTCTTATGCTTCACTTATATCCTTTTGAGAGTCTTTTATAACAGCATGGTAATGTGCTTTGGTAATAAAACTAGTCCTAATGATAGGCATCCAAGATGAGTATAGTAAAAACTTTCATATAAAGTGCATTGAATATGATGAGAAGTTTGATACTTGATGATTGTTTTGAGATATGAGGATGGTGATATTAGAGTCATGCTAGTGGAGTAATTATGAATTCAAGAAATACTTGTGTTAAAGTTTGTGATTCCCATAGCATGCACGTATGGCGAACCGTAATGTGACGAAGTTGGAGCATGATTTATTTATTGAGTGTCATCCTTTGTGTGGAGGTCGGGATCGCGCGATGGTTAACTCCTACCAACCCTTCCCCTAGGAGCCTGCGTTGAATACTTTGTTTTGATGACTCGTAGATTTTTGCAATAAGTATATGAGTTCTTTATGACTAATGTTGAGTCCATGGATTATACGCACTCTCACCCTTCCACCATTGCTAGCCTCTCTTGTACCGCGCAACTTTCGCCGGTACCATACACCCACCATATACCTTCCTCAAAACAGCCACCATACCTACCTATCATGGCATTTCTATAGCCATTCCAAGACATATTGACATGCCACTTTCCACCGTTCCGTTCATATGACATGCTTCATCATCATTCACATAGAGTCATATTTTGTTCTAGCTTCGAGTTGTAATCTTTGAGTTGTAAGTCAATAAAAGTGTGATGATCTTCATTATTAGAGCATTGTCCCATGTGAGGAAAGGCCAAAAAAAGAGATGGCCCAAAAAATATAGAGAGGGTCTAATAAAAAAAGGGAGAAAGCCCCACCAAAAAAATGAGAGAAAAGAGAGAAGGGACATTACTACTATCCTTTTTCACACTTGTGCTTCAAAGTAGCACCATGATCTTCATGATAGATAGTCTCTTGTTTTGTCACTTTCATATACTAGTGGGAATTTTCATTATAGAACTTGGCTTGTATATTCCAACGATGGGCTTCCTCAAATGCCTTAGGTCTTCATGAGCAAACAAGTTGGATGCACACCCACTTAGTTTCTTTTGATGAGCTTTCATACACTTATAGCTCTAGTGCAGCCGTTGCATGGCAATCCCTACTCACTCACATTCCCATTAATACGCCTAGTTTATGTGAGACTATCTTCCTCCTTTTTGTCTTCTCCACAACCACCACTCTATTCCACCTATAGTGCTATATCCATGGCTCACGCTCATGTATTGCGTGAAAGTTGAAAGGTTTGGAAAATTTTGAGTATGAAACAATTGCTTGGCTGAAACCGGGGTTGTGCATGATTCAAATATTTTGTGTGATGAAGAGGGAGCATAGGCAGACTATACAATTTTGTAGGGATAACTTTCTTTGGCCATGTTATTTTGAGAAGATACGATTGCTTTGTTAGTATGCTTGAAGTACTATTATTCTTATGCCAATGTAGACTATTATCTTGAATCTTTTGGATCTGAATATTCATGCCACAATATACAAATTACATGGAGAATTAAGTTGGTTAGCATTCCACATCAAAAATTCTGTTTTTATCATTTACCTACTCGAGGACGGTCAGGAATTAAGCTTGGGGATGCTTGATACGTCTCCAACGTATCTATAATTTTTTATTGTTCCATGCTATTATATATTCTGTTTTGGATGTTTAATGGGCTTTATTATACACTTTTATATTATTTTTCGGACTAACCTACTAACCCAAGGCCCAGTGCAAATTGCTGCTTTTTGCCTATTTCAGACTTTCGTAGAAAAGGAATATCAAACGGAGTCCAAACAGAATGAAACCTTCGAGAGAGTTATTTTTTGAACCGTATCTACCAAGAAGACTTGGAGTACAAGCGAGGGAACAAGAGAGGCGGCCACGAGGGTCCAGGGCGCGCCCCCACCCTCATGGGCCCCCTCTCGCTCCCCCAATGCCTTCCTTCCTCCTATATATATATCCATGTACCCTGAAAACATCGAGGGAAGAGAGAAAACCCTAATTCCACTGCCGCAACCTTCTGTTCCTGTGAGATCCCATCTTGGGGCCTGTTCCCGAGCTCCGCCGGAGGGGGGATCCATCACGGAGTGCTTCTACATCAACACCATAGCCTCACCAATGAGTTGTGAGTAGTTTACGATAGACCTTTGGATCCATAGTTATTACCTAGATGGCTTCTTCTCTCTTTTTGGATCTCAATACAAAGTTCTCCTCGATCTTCGATGAGATCTATTCGATGTAATCATTTTGCGGTGTGTTTCTCAAGATCCGATGAATTGTGGGTTTATGATCAAGATTATCTATGAACAATATTCGATTATTTTCTGAAATCTTTTATGTATGATTATAACATCCTTGCAAGTCTCTTAGAATTATTGGTTTGGTTTGGCCTACTAGATCTATAGTTCTTGCAATGGGAGAAGTGCTTGGCTTTGGGTTCTGTCTTGCGGTGTCCTTTCCCAGTGACAGCAGGGGCAGCAAGGCATGTATTGTATTGTTGCCATCGAGGATAAAAGATGGGGTTTATATCATATTGCTTGAGTTTATCCCTCTACATCATGTCATCTTGCTTAAAGCATTACTCTGTTCTTATGAACTTAATACTCTAGATGCATGCTCGATAGCGATCGATGTGTGGAGTAATAGTAGTAGATGCAGAATCGTTTCGGTTTACTTGTCACGGACGTGATGCCTATATATAAGGATCATGCCTAGACATTCTCATAACTATGCGCTTTTCTATCAATTGCTCGACAGTAATTTGTTCACCCACCGTAAAATTCTGCTATCATGAGAGAAACTACTAGTGAAACCTATGGCCCCCGGGTCTGTTCACAACATATTGATCTTCCATCTACTTTACTTTGCTTTATTTACTTTCTGTTCTTATACCAAAAATATCATACTATCCTATCTATCAGATCTCACTTTCGTAAGTGACCGTGAAGGGATTGACAACCCCTTATCGTGTTGGTTGCGAAGTTCTTATTTGTTTGTGCAGGTGCGAGGGACTCGCGCATGGTCTCCTACTGGATTGATACATTGGTTCTAAAAAACTGAGGCAAATACTTACGCTACTGTGCTGCATCACCCTTTCCTCTTTGAGGGAATACAACGCAAGCTCGAGAAGTAGCAACAACCCACCTGGCGCGCCAGGCATGCTTGGCGTGCCCTGGTGTATTATGCTCACCAGGGGACGCTTCCTGGAAGTTTCTTATTTTTAAAATTTTAAAATATACCCAAAACTAATAGAAAATATTTTTGTGGATATTTCGGAGTCCGTTTACTTACCGTATCACGTACCTCCTTATTTTAGCGATTTTGGAGTGTTCCGGAAGGACTCTTTTATGTACTCTTCCGGCGTCAAAGTTTGGATAATATTACTTTCAACTTTAATGTGCGTACCTGAGATATAATGCTTTATTCGTTGCCCATTATAAACCTTCGGGTTAGTACCTTAGGAATTATATATTTTGATGGCGCCAGACCGGTAAACCTCCTCAATGACATATGGGCCTTCCCATTTCGAGAGGAGCTTCAGTGCAAAAAATCTGAAACGAGAGTTGTACAAAAGAACATATTCTCCGACTTTAAACTCACGTTTTTTAATTCTCTTGTCATGCCATCTTTTAACTTTTTATTTGAATAACTATGCATTTTCATAAGCTTGGGTTCTCCATTCATCTAATGAGCTAATATCAAATAACCTCTTTTCACCATCAAGTTTGAAATCATATTTGAGTTCTTTAACTACCTAGTATGCTTTATTCTTTGTAACATATTGCATTGCATATTTTATTGCTTTTTGTGTGTGGTGATCCTCGAAAATTCTAAGCAACTCAAGGACCTACAAAGAGAGTTGGGAATTCTACCGATTTCGTATTTGAGTTTCTCGAATACCGGTACGAGGATCACGTTTGTTTTCATTATTTTTCTCTCCCTAAAAATATTTCTTAATAAAATATGCGAGCGGAGATAATATGACTTCTCCAAAATAAAAGAAATAATGGAGGAAAAATATTTAAATCACTTTTGGTTTTAATTCAGACTTATTTACGTAGGAAAAATGCGCGTTTTTCAAAATTGCATTTAGGTCCGGGAAAAATGTTCACTTTGTACTAAATATTATTAGAGGACTGTGAAAATTTATTTCGGAATTTTTGGAGTCCGTTTAGTTTTTTTATTGTTTTAGTGCGTCAGGACTCTTTAAAAAAAGGGGGGTCAACCGACCTAACCGGACCGTGTCCGGCTAGGACTCCGCCCGGGCGGCATTTAAAGCCCGAGCCGCCGCCCCCACAGCCCACCCCCAGCCCGCTGCAAACCCTAGCCCCGCCGCCTCGAAAAGCGTGTGCGCTGCCGCCGCCCTTAGCCGCCGTCGCCGGTGCGAGTCGCCGCCGCCGCTCGCCGCGCCCGCGCCCCTCCGCCTCGCTACCGTCGCCGCGCTAAGCCCCGCCGCCGCGCCACCGTTCCGCTGCCTCACCGCCGCCCGTTCGCCGCCGGAGTTCGTCGTCCCGAGGTAGCTGCCAGTTTTCCGTAAAAACCATTCGTTTTTTTTAGTAAACCCTAGATCCGTTTTTTTAGATCGGTTCGGTTTTTTCGGTTTAGTTCTTTAGCGGACGTTCATTCGTACGTTCATTTTGACGAACGTTGTTCGCCCGTTAGTTACAGACAGCGAACGTTCGTTCGTTAGTCTGCTCGTCAGTTTTCTTTTTCAGGGTTTTTCTGCGATTATTTTCGATCGAGATTTCTGCCCTGATCTTGTTTTTAGCTTTTCTTTTCGCTCGAGAGTCGAAATCAGGCGATTCAAAATCCCAGATCTTCGTCTCGATACCCTCTTTCCGTTTAACCAACTTGAACAAGGTTTTGCTACTGTAAAATTTGACGTTAGAACAATCTAGTAAACGGATCTTGTTTCTTTCGCAGTTTGAGTTTCGTTGCTCCGTTTGATTTGATTCTTTTTGCAAACCAGAGTTCTTAGGTTGAACTTTCTGGTTAGATCTTCTTATTTGGAGTTCTGTTTGTGCATCTTTTCTTGATTTCTTATGTATGCTACTGTTTGCTTGCGATAGAATACCCAGAGTGTGAAGCGTGCTACTACGAGTCTCTAGGTTTTGCGAATCATCAGCAAGGCAAGTAACACTTTGATCATACCCCCTTTATTACCCAGTTTTTGTGCATTAGATCAAACCCTCACACATTGCATGAGTAGGATCTCTTAACTTGTGGGTCTGGGAAGTAGATTGAGGTAGAACCTATTACCTGCATTATTTTCAAACCCATGGGAGTTACTTCTACGTTATGCTTAGGTTGCCATGCTATGCTCGTAGACGTGGTTTGGGTTTGAGTGAAATCCATGACACGTGTGAGTTGTTAATTAATGGTTCAACTTAAGGTGGCTACTTGAATACACATCTGGGTGGATTGGTTGCAGGGCACCTGGAGAATCCAGTGTTATCCTACGAAATCCCGGGGTTCCGTGTGATTTTTCCTATGGAATGCCACCCAGGCTCAAAGGGATCATAAAACTATTCATGCTAGAAACTTCCGTGTGCAGCCACAATGCCATTATGGGCTCTGGCATAGTATGAGTAAGTTGTGTGAGCTCTTTCAGTGGTGGACTAGCAGATGAAGGGGAAAGTAGGTGTACGGGTCCACCCGAGGTAAAGAGTAAATGCTTCTGAAAGACTGTGTCTCGGTCATCCGTTTCTCAAACACCATCCAGTGCGAGAAATCCAACGGAGGAGATCGAGTCTTGTGGGGAAAAGTGCACAAACCTCTGCGGAGTGTACAAACTGATCATGATTCGCCGTGTCCCCGGTTATGGACAATCTTGAGTATCTGGTACTTGAATTATTGGTTGATCTCATCACTCTAAAATTAATTTGTTGGGTTAATGATGACTACTTTAATTGGGATTGAGTTGGAGGTACCTTCTCAATGATGTTTCAACTACCATGATATTAAAATAAAATATATTCCTTTGTTGTAGGAAAAAGTTGACTTTATGCAAAAAAAATAACCTTAGAGCCTCCACCAGCCAAATATGCATATAGTGTTAGCCTTCATTCTGTTACTTGCTCTATTGTGTTATCTTGCTAGCATATTCCATGTGCTGACCCATTTCGGGCTGCAACATGTTACGTTGCAGACTTTTCAGATGAGGAGTAAGACGTTCTAGGTCGTTTATCATGCACTCAGTTATGCCGTTGGAGTTGATGGACTCACTTATCTTCCAAGCCTTCCACTGTTATTTTGATATATGGCCTTAAGCCATAGACTTTTGTAATAAGTTCTCTTTTGGGACATTCGATGTAATAAGTGTGTGATTGCCACTCTGTTATAAATACTTCAAGTATTGTGTGTGTTAGCATTACCGATCCAGGGATGACACTGAAACACAGAGACTTTGGTCCATTCGGATCGTGGTCGCTACAATGTTCTAACTCAAGAGGCAAATGACAAGCTTTTCCATATACCATTTTATAAGGAGACTTACCCATAGGATTTTTATATGATGTTCTATAATCCCAAAGTGCATCATCTAACTTCTTAGACAAATTCTTTCTGGACCTATTAACAGTCTTTTGCCAAATTAATTTTATTTCTATGTTTCTAAGTTCAACTTGACCACTAGACTGAGGATGATAGGGTGAAGCAATTCTATGGTCAACATCATACTTAGCAAGCATTTTACGGAAAGCGCCATGAATAAAGTGTGAACCACCATCAGTCATTAAATATCTAGGGACTCCAAACCTTGGGAAAATAACTTCCTTAAGCATTTTAATAGAGGTGTTGTGATCAGCACTACTAGTTTGAATAGCTTCTACCCATCTACTCCCTCCGTTCCGAAATATTTGTCTTTCTAGAAATTTCAACAAGTGACTACATACGGAGCAAAATGAGTGAATCTACATTCTAAAATATGTCTATATACATCCGTATGTGGTAGTTCATTTGAATCTCTAAAAAGACAAATATTTAGGAATGGAGGGAGTAGTAACATAATCAACAGCAACCAAAAATGCTTAATAGAGGTTTTGTGATCAGCACTACTAGTTGGAATAGCTTCTACCCATCTAGTAACATAATCAATAGAGGTGTTGCTTTAGAGTGACACTTCTGAAGGATTTGTCCTTATTCATGCTCAGGTACACAACGTCTAATAATACCATCTACTCCTTTATAAAGATGTGGGTCATCCGAAAAGTAATGTCTTAAATCATAGAAGAATTTTTTTTCTTTTGTTTGTAATTAAAGTTAGGTGGAAAATATTTAGCACCTTTTTAATTAGCATAACCACCATACCAAGGTGTACTATGATAAACATTTATTGCAGCTAACTGCTCATCAGGAAAACTATCATCAATAGGTAGTGGGTCATCAAGCACATTTTCAAGCCTAGACAAGTTATCAGCTACGGGGTTCTCAACTCATTTTCTATCAATGATATGTACATCAAATTCTTGCAACAAGAGAACCCAACGAATAAGTCTAGGCTTAGCATCTTTCTTTTCCATAAGATATTTAATAGCAGCATGGTCTGTGTGAATAGTTACTTTAGAGTCAACAATATAAGGTCTAAATTTATCACAGGCAAACACCACTGCTAAGAATTCCTTTTCAGTAGTAGCATAATTTCTTTGAGCATTGTCTAGAGTTTTACTAGCATAATGAATAGCATTCAATTTCTTATCAACTCTTTGCCCTAGAACAGCACCAACAACATAATCACTAGCATCACATATAATTTCAAAAGGCAAGTTCCAATCAGGTGGTTGAACAATAGGCGCGGATATTAAGGCTTCCTTAAGTGTTTCAAAGGCTTCGAGACAATCATCATCAAAAACAAAAGGAATATCCTTTTGCAAGAGACTAGTAAGGGGCCTAGTAATTTTAGAAAAGTCTTTGATAAATCTCCTATAGAAACCAGCATGACCTAGGAAACTACGAATACCTTTGACGTCCATAGGACATGGCATTTTCTCAATTGCATCAACCTTAGCTTGGTCCACTTCAATACCTCTTTCAGGAATATTATGACCCAAAACAATGCCTTCATTAACCATAAAGTGGCACTTCTCCCAATTCAAGACGAGATTTGTTTGTTCACATCTCAGCAAAACTCACTCAAGATTGCTTAAACAATCATCAAAAGACTTCCCGTGAACAGAAAAGTCATCCATGAAAACCTCAACAATATTTTCACAAAAGTCAGAGAATATAGCCATCATGCATCTTTGGAAGGTAGCAGGTGCATTATATAAACCAAAAGGCATACATCTATAAGCATAAGTTCGAAAAGGACAAGTAAAAGTGGTCTTTTCTTGATCAGGTTGAGAAACATATATTTGTGAAAAGGCAGAATATCCATCAAGGAAGAAAAAGTGTGTGTGTTTAGATAATCTTTCAAGCATTTGATCAATAAAAGGCAAATGATAATGATATTTTCTAGTAGCTTTATTTTATTTTCTGAAATCAATTACCATTCTATAGCATGTAACAATTCTTTGTGGAATAAGTTCATTCTTATCATTAGGAACTATAGTTATACCTCCTTTCTTAGGGACACAATGATCAGGACTTACCCATTTACTATCAGCTATGGGATAGATTATACCTGCTTCCAGAAGTTTTAATATTTCAGTTCTTACCACTTCTTTCATCTTCGAATTTATCCGATGTTGGTGATCAACAACTGGTTTAGCATCAGGTTCATATTAATTTTATGCTGACATAGAGTGGGACTAATGCCCTTTAAATCATCAAGAGTATATCCAATAGCAGCTCGGTGCTTCCTTAGAACTTTCAATAATCTTTCTTCTTCATGTTCTGAAAGGTTGGCACTGATAATAACAGGATATATTTTCTTTTCATCAAGATAAACATATTTCAAAGAGTCTGGCAATTGTTTTAATTCAAACACAGGATCACCTTTAGGTGGAGGAGGAGCTCCAAGAGTTTCAATAGGTAGATTGTGTTTAAGCAGGGGGCGTTGTTTAAATTTTTTTATCTATTTCATTTCTTTCATGCATATGTGAATCATTTTCATGGTCTAGTAAATATTACTCTAAGGGATCAGTAAGAGGCACAGCAATAGAAGCAAGACCAATAATTTAATCCTTACTAGGCAATTCTTTTTCATGAAGTTTCCTACTAAACTTGGAAAAATTAAACTCATGAGATTTATCACCAAAACTAACACCGATAGTTTGCTTCTGACAATCTATTTGAGCATTAACAGTGTTCAAGAAAGGTCTGCCAAAGATAATGGGACAGAAGTCATCTTGTGGGGAACCAAGAACAAGAAAATCAGTAGGGTATTTTATTTTCCCGCACAAGACCTCAACATCTCTAACAATCCCAATTGGTGATATAGTATCTCTATTAGCAAGTTTAATAGTGACATCAATATTTTCTATTTCTGTAGGTGCTATGCCATTCATAATTTCTTGGTATAAAGAGTAGGGAATAGCACTCACACTAGCACCTATGTCACATAAGCCATGATAGCAATGATCTCCTATTTTGACTGAAATAAAGGGCCCACCCACAACGGGTCCATGTTTGTCCCTTTCATCAGGTTTGGCAATTCTAGCAGCCTCTTCATTAAAGCAAATAACATGCCCATCTACATTTTCTTCCAAGAGATCCTTTACCATAGCAATATTAGGCTCTACTTTAATTTGTTCATCACGTTTAGGTGTTCTAACATAGCTCTTGTTAACCACAATTGAAACTTTAGCATGTTCCTTTATCCTAACAGGAAAGGGTGGTTTCTCAATGTAAGCAGAAGGAACAACTGGATCAACATGATAAAGTATAGTTTCTTCTTTAACTGGTACCGGTTCTTTAATTTCTTATTTAAATGGTGCGTGATATTTAAGCCACTTCTCTTTAGGGAGTCCAACATGACTAGCAAATGATTCACAAAAGGAGGCTACTATCTCAGATTCAAGTCCATATTTAGTGCTAAGCTTTTGAAAAGCATCAGTATCCCTAAAAGATTTAACACAATCATACTTAAGTTTTATACCCAACTCTTTACCTTCGTCGAGCTCCCTATCTTCAGAGTTGCGTTTAATTCTTTCCAAAAGATCCCACTGGAATTCAATAGTTTTCTTCATAAAAGAACCAGCACAAGAAGTATCCACCATGGTTTGATCATTACGAGAAAGCCGAGCATCAAAGTTCTAATAATAATTTATCTTGAGAGCTCATGATTGGGGCATGAATATAACATTGACTTTCGCCTCCCCCAAGCTAGAGCGATACTTTCTCCTTCACGAGGCCAAAAGTTATATATATAATTCCGATCACGATGAACTAGATGCATAGGATATTTTTTTGGTGGAATTCCATTTTCAATCGATTCCAGTTCCAAGATCCAATATCATCGTATAGCCTATACCATGCTAATGCTTTTTCCCTCAAAGATAAAGGAAACACCTTCCTCATACCTTCATCCCTGGGTAGATCTGCAAGCTTAAACAATCCACAAATTTGTTCCACATATATCAAGTGCATATCAGGATGTTTGGTTCCATCTCCTGCATAAGGGTTAGCTAGCAGTTGTTCTATCATACCCGAAGGGATTTCATATTCATTATTTTCAGTAGGTGCAGCGGGTTGAGGGGTAGCTAATTGTGGTTCTGGACGAGGTGAACATACCCCGAACAAACCCCTCAAAGAATTGTTTTCCATAGTGACAAGTGACAATAAATTTCTGCACACTATATAAATATTTCCTCATCAAATTCCTCTTACTAGAAGCGCTTCACTCCCCGGCAACGGCGCCAAAATATAGCATGTATGACCCACAAGTATAGGGGGTCAATTATATCTCTTTTCGATAAGTAAGAGTGTTGAACCCAGCGAGGAGCAGAAGGAAATGACAAGTAGTTTTCAGTAAGGTAGCGTCTGCAAGTGATGAAATTGTAAGTAGCGAGTAGTTTGATAGCAAGGTAATTTGTAACGAGCAAGTAACGATAATTTTAACAAGTATGCAGCAAGGTAGCCCAATCCTTTTGAGGCAAAGGACCAGCCAAAACGGTCTTTTATAATAAGCAAAGAGTTCTTGAGGGTACACGGGAATTTCATCTAGTCACTTTCATCATGTTGGTTTGATTTGTGTTCGCTACTTTGATAATTTGATATGTGGGTGGACCGATGCTTAGGTGTTGTTCTTACTTGAACAAACCTCCTACTTATGATTAACCCTCCTGCAAGCATCCACAACTATGAGAGAAGTATTAAGAATAAATTCTAACCATAGCATTAAACTCTAGGATCCAATCGGTCCCTTACGAAATAGTGCACAAACTGGGGTTTAAGTTTCTGTCACTCTGGCAACCCACCATCTATTTACTACTCCACAATGCATTCCCTTAGGCCCAAATGTGGTGAAGTGTCATGTAGTCAATATTCACATGACACCACTAAGGGAATCACAACATACATAGTATCAAAATATCGAACACATATCAAATTCGCATGATTACTTGCAACATGATTTCTCCCGTGACCTCAAGAACAAAGGTAACTACTCACTAGTGATGAACTTGCTCAAGATCAGAGGGGTATTAATATGCATAATAGATCTGAACATATAATATTCCACCGAACAAACCATAGTAATCAACTACAAGATGTAATCAACACTACTAGTCACCCCCTAGCAACAATCTATAGTTCCGGTAACAAGATTGAATACAAGAGATGAACTAGGGTTTGGGATGAGATGGTGCTGGTGAAGATGCTGATGGAGATTTCCCTCCCCAAGATGGGAGAGTAGTTGGTGATGATGATGACGATGATTTCCCCCTCCGGGAGGGAAGTTCCCCCAACCGAATCGCTCCGCCAAAGGGCAGAAGTGCTCCTGCCCAAGTTCCGCCTCGAGACGGTGGTGTTCCATCCCGAAAGTATTTTTCTGATTTTTTCTAGTTCAACATCGCTTATATACCATAAGATGGGCACCGGAGGTGGGCCAAGGAGGCCACGATACACCAGGGCGCGCCAGGGGGCGTGGCACGCCTAGGTGGGTTGTGCCCACCTGGTGGCCCCCCTCTAGTGTTTATCGACTCCAATATTTCTTAAATATTCCATAAAAAATCCTCGTGGAGTTTTAGCTCATTTGGAGTTGTGCAGAATAGGTGGCCTGACGTAGCTTTTTATGTCCAGATTTCCAGCTGCCAGAATTCTCCCTCTTGGTGTGTACCTTGCAAATTATGAGGGAAAAGGCATTAGAATTACTCCAAAAAGCATTATTATGGATAAAAAATATTGTAAATAACAGTAAGAAAACATGATGCAAAATGGACATATCACCCCCTTGTTGTTTTGGACACATGGACACTTTGACTTTACCCCAAAACCATGATTAAGTCGGGTCGGCCTTGAGGGGTACTTGCGAGTTGATGTGTAGTCGAGTTGACCAGGAGGGTACCCGTGAGATAATTACGTGGCACGGACGGGCATTCTTAGCCCATGTCGTAAGTCCACGAGACGGGGCAACGGGGTCACATGATCATGATTCTCTGCTTGTTATCACGCGCTCCCAAAACACTAACGGTTTGGATATTTGATCCGGGTACTTTTCGCACTAACCACCACATGGGAATAAGTATGGGCACTCTACGGCGTATGTATCAGCCGAAAGCTCAACGGACGTCAGTGATGCAGCGGCGCACGACGGGTTGGACTGGAACGCCTCGCTTGTATAAGGGGGCTAGGTCTGCTCACCGGTCGCATACGTAACATGCAGGAGTGAAAAGGGCGATGGGCCCAAGACCCCTCCGCGCTTAGGACGTAGACCGGCGTGCTTGCCTCTATAATGAGCCTAGGTAGGGCTGCGGCGTGTTGATCCACCGAGGGCGGGCATGACTTCATGGTGTGTCCGACTGGAGTTGATCGAGCATGTTGAGTAAGTTGGTGCACCCCTGCAGGGAAGATTGATCTATTCGAATAGCCGTGTCCACGGTTACGGACGCTTGGAGTTGTATCTCGATCGATACAACTAGAACTGGATGCTGGGGCATGAAATGGATATGTGGCTCCGGGAGTCGAGAAATGACCCTGGGCGTTGATACAACAACATAAATATGACTTATGTTATACTACTCTTATAATGCCCAGTATGAGATTATACCTCCCACGTGTCGAGGCACGACTTAAAGGCATAATATCATACTGGAATGATCTCAAGAATGGTATCTTTGCACAACTCATGTAAAAGAGGGATGAAATTGCAAAACAGTAGTTGGCTTACACTCGCCACGTTACACAATGCATTACATAAACATTCATCATTCAAATAACATCGGAGTCCGACTACGGACGAAGATCCAAATGAAAGATACCATAAATATAACAACACAAGGTCCCGATCGCCCCTAGTAGGAACCACTACTAATTGTCGAAAACATCACATACATACGGCTACGCTCTTCATCGAACTCCCACTGAAGTTCTGATCCACCTCTTGCACTGTTCTCGGATGTACCTGCATCTGGTGTGTGTAGAATCTGTGAGCCACGGAGGACTCAACAATTCCGTTCCCGGGTATCAAAACTAACAAAGCCTTATAGGTGAGGGAAGGCTTTAAAAGTGTTTGCAGTAAGCACTAAGCAACTAACTTATGAGTTCAGAGCGAGAAGAGAGTGAGAGCCAACGATCGCCAAGTTGATCAAGAAGTGATCCTAGCTACTCATGATCAAACATAACCCCATCGTGTTCTTCTTCTCAAAACCCCTTCGAGAAGAGACAATCACGGAACTCACAAAGGTAGTGTATTCTTAAGGATAGAGTGTCATGTTTTCTACAAATGGATATTAACAAATTCCCATCTGCCACATAACCGCGGGCATGGCTTTCGAAAGATCAAAACCCTACAGGGGTGTCCCAACTTAGCCCATCACAAGCTCACGGTCTACGGAGTCGCAACTCCAAGGTAGGAAGACCCGAGTATTCTCGGAATCCCGTGCTCAAGATATTCCGACAAAGGTAAAACTAATCCAGCAAGACCTCCCGGCGTGCCGACACCCTGATAGTAGCCGCGCGTATCTCGTCTCAGGCCATGACGGGATGGGTGATGCTACAGGTTTTTACCAGCCCTCGGGTTTCCCCAAGGTGGCCCCGCAGGCTCCCCAGTTTGGACCAACACTCATGTGGAGCACTGGCCCGGGTTGTTAATTAAGAAAAGGGTTAATTACTCCCTATGCAAGTTTTAGTTGTTAGGCAAATGTAGAACCAAAGTTGGGCCTTGCTGGAAAAGCTTTAGCACTAAGCGAGTTATCGAGGGGGGGCATAAACCCCAACCGTGTTAGGAACACAAAATCCGGGAACATAACACCGGTTTATCGGGTCCTAAGGTGGCATGAGTGGAACAAAACACCGAGCAAAAGGCCAAGCCTTCCACCCATTGCCAAGTATATAGGTGTGTTAATATATTTAAGAGATATTGTGATATTCCAACAACAAGTTCCAACATGGACCAATCTTCATCTTCACCTGCAACTAACAACGCTATAAGAGGGGCTGAGCAAGCGGTTAACATAGCCAAACAACAGTTTGCTGGGGAGGTGTCAAAGGTTAGAGGTTTCATGGCAACAATAGGAGGCTGACAAGCAGACATAGGCATCGAGGCAATATCTAAAGAGCGAGACATCTAGCATAGGCAAGGATAGTAGTGATATCTGGGAATGGTCATCTGGCCTGGGATTCCGCAAGGAAGAAGAACAAGTCCATGAAGTAGTCGAACAAATTCTCACAACTCCGAAATGAAACCGAAGCTAACAAGAGAAGCATACCGGAAAGAAGCAAACTACATGGTAAACACACATATCATAACCATTGCATATGATGCACAAACAAGTATGATGCACGTCCAGTTTAAATATGCATGGCATGGCAAGGTGCACAAACAAAACTACAAGTTAAGTGGAGCTCAATATGCAACGAGTTGCATATTGACGAAACACCACATTCTATTTATTTAGTTGACTCTCGTTTATTTACAAGACAAGATTAAATTTTGTTAACATGGCAAGAGGTGAAGCAAAAGTAAACTAACTATTTAGACAAGTTTAATGAGGCCGGAACAACAAACAACAATTCTGGAAAATCCCCACATGCATATATTGATTTTGGTACTGTTCTGCCTATTACACCATTTTAATGTTGTTAAACAGAAAATAAAGTGCACCATGTTATTCTACATATTTTTCCACCCCATTTACATATAAAGTTTATTAAAATTGGAGTTACGCTTATTTAGTTATGAAATAAATCATTTAGCATGGCATTTATGGAAAAATAAAGCAAACAGCAAGTTTAAGCATATTTAACATGGATGAAAGTGGCCAATTATTAATCTACACAAAATTCTAAGCATTTTTCATATATAAAGTTTTTACATATGATGCACGGATGTGGAGTTATTATATGCATGATGATTGAGGGTTTTTCTGCAATTCTGAAAACCTGGGATAATAGCTAAATCGCAACAGAGGAAAAAGCACGCATCGGGCCTAATCTGCTGGGGAGTTGGGCTGCTCACCATAGGCCGAGGCCCATCGGTGGAGAGGAAGTAGAGGGTTGGCGCGCTGGGCCTTGGCGCTGGAAGTGGCCCAGGGCAGGGGTCGATGTGTGGCCTAGCTGGCGCACGACACGGAGCGATGCCCAGCTCCCTCGTTAGAGAGACAGGGTGACAAGTCGATACAGGGGAGGCGGCGCGGCAAATGGAGGGTCCTGGCGGCCGGATTCGGCGACGCGGCGGGCAGACGAGGTCCGGCGGCAGCGGTTGGAGACACGGCGAGGCAAAGGGGACTTGGCGTTGGCGAGTCTGGAGGTCGGGGAGGCAGCAACCGATGGCGAGAGCGGCTGGCGATGGGGCACGAAGCAGGGGAGGCAGGGCAGGGGCTAGGCGCGCTGGAGAAGGCAGCTCGAGGCGGGGCTCCTGGCGCCGTGCTCGAGGATCGAGCGCTTGCTCTCCTCGGGTGCGTGGACGACGGGCGTCTTGAATCAGCTGGATGGCTATGGGCTATGGAAAGATGGATCTTGGTGGGGATTGGTCGGCGCTGAAAAAAATAGGAGGGAGGTTGCTGGCTGTCTAGATCGGGAAGGAGATCCCAAGGAATAAAGGACGGGAGGAGGGGCGGCGGCGACGAATGGAAGGATGGGAAGCTGCCTAGATTTTAGGGTTGGACCTATATATATATATATATATATATATATATATATATATATATATATATATATATATATATATATATATATATATATATATATATATATATATATATATATATATATATATATATATATATATATATATATATATATAGCATGTGGATTAAAATTAGGGGCTAACTAGACCCTCCGACCGAAAACAGACGGACGAGAAATAAATAGGTAGGGAGGCCAACTAAGAAAAACGGAGATGTTTTAGGGATGTTTGGGGATGATCCGGATCCATCGGTCACGACTGCCCGGGTCGGGTTCGGGACAGTTTCGGACGCGCAGTCGAGGGGGTCTAGGTAGGCCTAGTGGGCTGAGAAGAGAGGGAGAGAGAGGGGGCCCAGCGACTGTCTTGGAACACCGAATCGTCCGACGTTTATCCGGCTATAGTGCCGCTATATGCTTATCGTTTGGGCAATCAAACGGAATCCGAATGCGGTGAAATTTGACAGGCGGTCTACCTACACTACAACAAGACCACACTCCAAGTTTCAACCCATTCCCGAGAACATTTACTAGCCACTTATATTATAAATATTCAGAGGTGCCGCGGTCATGTGCGAGTGTGTCTAGACTCAGAACGGACAACGGAGAGAACTGGGGAACCCGAACGACTGCAAGTTTTGAAAACATGCTGATAAAATGCACATGATGACATGGCAGAATGCAACACGCAAGCAGAAGACATGGCAACGACGACGAATAATGGGCTGACACCTGGCGCATCGGTCTCGGGGCGTCACAACTCTCCCACACTAACAGAGGATCTCGACCCGAGATCCTGGAGATGGCACCGGATAAAACGGAAAAAGGAAGAGGTAAAACAAAGTTGCTTCTTCGACAAACGAGTGAAACCACGAACCTTGAGAGGTTGAACAAATTGAAAGAAGAATACAACAGAGATGAACAAAGATGAAAACACTCCGTTAGAAAAAGAGGAACAAGGTACATTACAAAAACCGTGTAGGTGGAAAGACATGAAAACAAGAGCTTACGAACCAAAAGAATATGAAACCGCAATGGTATAGTCAAGGAATAAGAATGACATAATTTGGAGAGCACTCCGTCTGAAAATGGAAGGAATAAACATGAACTTGAGGAGATGGATTGATACTTGATGAAATCAACAGCACATTGCCTCCGAACAATTGAAAGAATGGCACAAGGGGTAAGAAAGATATCAGACAACACACCGGTTAACAGAGGGTCAAAACTTGATAAGATGAGAGAACTTGAACGAGGACACAACACTCCAGATAAATGGATAAGCAAAGGAAAGAACATGATCTCGATAAAACGAGATGATGGTTTGGAGAGAGCAACATCACAATGCCTCCGGAATGAAAGAATAGAATATAGATCAATGAAAGAAATGAACGGAGAAGGAAATGACAACTTCTCCCACAACTGAATTTGAAAGAGCATCCTTACGAAGAAGGGTTGAACGGAGTTGTTAGAAATTCAACAACAAAAAGAATAAGCTTGATGTGGGCTTATGGGAAACATCTCAAAATTATGAGGTGACCGCCATCCACTAACGGAAACCAATTGTTGGTAGAAATCAACGAAGAGATGAAAACTCTTTCACCGAGAGGATAAATGAAGAATTTGGGTCATTTATAAGCACCACAATAGCAACAATCCTTAGGGGAAAGCTTTTAGGTGAGATACAACCCAATATTACTTCAACGAATAATTGAAGGGTTGGAAAAAATCTCCTGAACAAAGAAAATGATGTTTAAATATCTCATTCCTGACAACTTGTAAATCATGAAACATGAAGGGAAAATTGTCAAGAATGACATAACACCATCTGAAAAGATAAGGTAGAAAGAATTGTACTTCGGAATGCATGATGACGAATACATGAGCTCCAACAAGAATCTTGAAGAACACTTCGAGCATGAATTAAATCATGATGAACCACCAAGAAGAACTCCGGTAACAAAAGGATGAAAAGAATAAAATTGAAGCCTTGCAATGATTTAGATGGAGGTTCCGATGAGATGGCCGAGAAACTTTGAACTCCGGAAAAGAAAAGATGAAAGGGCTTGGGATTAGAATTTATTCATCATGAACAAACTCCGAACAAAGGAATTAATCCAGTTGGATGAAATAAGAATAAGAATTATGTTATGCATATCCTTCATCAATTTAAATTGACGACAAGCAATGGATTTGGCATACTACTTATTCTCGTTGCAAAGAATTAAAGAGAGATCTAGCACAACCTTGGATAAATATTCAACAAAGCACCGGTAGGATTATGAAAAGAACAAAACAATTGATACGATAACAACGAAAGAGTAATCTTGAATGAACCACCGTAAAAATTGAAACCGGGTGATGAAAAAGAATAATCCACCGGGAAGAATAAGCACTTGAGGAAATTTAGATACAAGAGCACGAAGAGATCACGGACTGATTAAAGAATACTTGAACAAAGCACCAGAAGAATATAGAGACGAACGAAGAGGCATCAATTAAGAATAGTTGGAGGACGAAGTTGAAAACTGAGAACGAAGAAATATTATGAAATGATGGCCTTCGGAGGATCACAATGAGAAGAATTCATGAAATGCTTCGGGTGGGTATAAAAAGAATTCTCACAATCGAAAACAATTATGAGGATGACATGAAGCTAGAACCACGAATCTTCAAGAGAACGGGCCAAGATTTAAGAGAAACTCTTCTCCGGTCTTCACAATTTTTGAATGACGATGAGATACACCTTGAAGAATTTTTGATATGCTCCGAAAGAATGAAAATATAAAGGTTGAAGCAACAATGAATGAAAGCAATCTTGGAGGATACGTTTGACCAATGAGAGACCCATTCTTATGTCAAACTTGAAAAGAATTTGAGAATAACTCCGGAAAATAGAAGAGTCAGGTAGGATCCTGGGAAAAGACCTGTGGGTTAGGGCCCACTCAAAAGAAACACCGTTGGAATGATTACTTGAGAGATATTGCGCCGGTTGAATTAAATGGCTTGGCTGAGATAACAATCTCAAAGTATAATGAACAGGTTGAAAATTGAAACACGAGTCCTCTGAGATCTCTTGTACACTCCGGATAAGAATTAGAGAGTTGAATAAGCAAGAGAGACTTCGGATAAAAATTTCAACATGGGAAAAACATGTGAAACAAGAGGAAGGATATAATCAACACCAAGGCTTGAATTAAAACCACCGGAGAAGAAACGAGAACTGAGAATGAAAAACTTGAAGCTCCTGAGCATCATCCTGAGAAATCACCGGATAAAGAAATTGAACGAAAAGAATGAAGAAACATCACATTAATAAAAGGATACTTGATTAAGAATTCTGGCTCCATAAGAAAAGGGTGGGAGGGTGGGGAAAACAACACAACTTGGGATGAATGAAATAGACACCGTTGAGAAAAGAATGAGAGTTGATCTTGCAAATGATGAAGAGATCGGATTAACTTGAAGAGAAGCACGCCGGTTGAAAAGAATCTACATGACAATTTCGATGATCAGAAGGATTAGCACTCCCATAGAAATATGAGAACACCGATTAAGCAAGGTATGGAATCAACATTTGACATCGAAGCAACTCGAATACCAGAATCAAATCAAAACAACAGATAGATATGTTGCAACATTAATCATCACAATATCATTCGAACAGAGGATTGATCGAATGAATTCCATAGCTTAATGGTACAACACTTGTCGAGAAGTCACTTGGGAGAACAAAAGGTAAATAAAAAAACAATAAGGAGCAGATAGAACAAATACAAGATAGAAGGTTCGTTCCACATATTCATGCTGAAAGCTCATGGAACGTGTTACAAAAGGGTTTTGCAATCCCCAGATCAGCATAGCCAAGGACCCTTTAAGATGCAACTCCCGATTGGAACAACGCCCATAAAACCACTTCACTCAATGTAGAACCCCGAACTCCATATCATGCATTCGTTGGAAGAATGCCTACGAGCTACTAGATGAACCCACCTATTAATTTCCGAAAGTTTCCAGTTATGCAATCAGGTGTTGGGGATACAGGAGAAGCATCGCGCACTCAACTCTAATCCTACATCCAGCTGTATCCATCCTTCAACACATAACCAGTTATTTCTGGAAATCGTTTACCTCGGACCTTCAAAATGCATCTGTTATACAAGCTATGGCAATACTCCCGAACTACCTCCCCAGTACTGGGTGATGTCGGGGTTATCTTGCCACCAACCGCATGGAAGAGTTTTCGATGTCGGCCGTCTTAAGTATTCCAAAACTGTTGTGATAGATTTGTGACGACAACACCTCGGAGCTCAACTCCCCGGGGCACTGCCATAACCCCTAATGACAGGAGGCATCGAGAACAATGTTCTCGTCACAGAGACATCAGCACAATCCAAACAATACTCGCGTGATCCTAAAAAAATAGTGAATTTTTGAGAGTAGAAGAGATAGAGTAATCGTCAGGAGTCCTCACTAGAGTGATAAAGGGATGAGGAGTAAAAGAAATCCTACTCTCCGATATATATATATATATATATAGGACTCAAAACATTTTCAAGTGTGTGCCTAGACTCAACCGTCAATGATTCGATCAATCAGTGGGGGCTCCTAGGTCCGAGAAGGCTCTGATTACCAACTTATAATGCCCAGTATGAGATTATACCTCCCACGTGTCGAGGCATGACTTAAAGGCATAATATCATACTGGAATGATGTCAAGAATGGTATCTTTGCACAACTCATGTAAAAGAGGGATGAAATTGCAAAAGAGTAGTTGGCTTAGACTCGCCACGTCACACAATGCATTACATAAACATTCATCATTCAAATAACATCAGAGTCCGACTACGGATGAAGATCCAAATGAAAGATACCATAAATAAAACAACACAAGGTCCCGATCGCCCCTAGTAGGAACCACTACTGATTGTCGAAAACGTCACATACATACGGCTACGCTATTTATCGAACTCCCACTGAAGTTCTGATCCACCTCCTGCACTGTTCTCGGATGTACCTGCATCTGGCGTGTGTAGAATCTGTGAGCCACGGAGGACTCAGCAATCCCGTTCCCGGGTATCAAAACTAACAAAGCCTTATAGGTGAGGGAAGGCTTTAAAAGTGTTTGCAGCAAGCACTAAGCAACTAACTTACGAGTTCAGAGCGAGAAGAGAGTAAGAGCCAACGATCGCCAAGTTGATGAAGAAGTGATCCTTGCTACTCACGATCAAACATAACCCCACCGTGTTCTTCTTCTCGAAACCCCTTCGAGAAGAGACAATCACGGAACTCACACAGGTAGTGTATTCTTAAGGATAGAGTGTCATGTTTTCTACAACCGCATATTAACAAATTCCCATCTGCCACATAACCGCGGGCACGGCTTTCGAAAGATCAAAACCCTGCAGGGGTGTCCCAACTTAGCCCATCACAAGCTCACGATCTGCGGAGTCGCAACTCCAAGGTGGGAAGACCCGAGTATTCTCGGAATCCCGTGCTCAACATATTCCGACAAAGGTAAAACTAATCCAGCAAGACCTCTCGGCGTGCCGACACCCTGATAGTAGCCGCGCGTATCACGTCTCAGGCCACGACCGGATGGGTGATGCTACAGGTTTTTACCAGCCCTCGGGTTTCCCCAAGGTGGCCCCGCACGCTCCCCAGTTTGGACCAACACTCATGTGGACCACTGGCCCAGGTTGTTAATTAAGAAAAGGGTTAATTACTCCCTATGCATGTTTTAGTTGTTAGGCAAATGTAGAACCAAAGTTGGGCCTTGCTGGAAAAGCTTTAGCACTAAGCGAGTTATCGAGGGGGGGCCCATAAACCCCAACCGTGTTAGGAACGCAAAATCCGGGAACCTAACACCGGTTTATCCGGTCCTAAGGTGGCATGAGCGGAACAAAACACCGAGCAAAAGGCCAAGCCTTCCACCCATTGCCAAGTATATAGGTGTGTTGATCTATTTAAGAGATATTGTGATATTCCAACAACAAGTTCAAACATGGAGCAATCTTCATCTTCACCTGCAACTAACAACGCTATAAGAGGGGCTGAGCAAGCGGTTAACATAGCCAAACAACAGTTTGTTGGGAAGGTGTCAAAGGTTAGAGGTTTCAAGGCAACAATAGGAGGCTGACAAGCAGACATAGGCATCGAGGCAATATCTAAAGAGCGAGACATCTAGCATAGGCAAGGATAGTAGTGATATCTGGGAATGGTCATCTGGCCTGGGATTCCGCAAGGAAGAAGAACAAGTCCATGAAGTAGTCGAACAAATCCTCACAACTCTGAAATGAAACCGAAGCTAACGAGAGAAGCATACCGAAAAGAAGCAAACAACATGGTAAACACACATATCATAACCATGGCATATGATGCACAAACAAGTATGATGCATGTCCGGTTTAAATATGCATGGCATGGCAAGGTGCACAAACAAAACTACAAGTTAAGTGGAGCTCAATATGCAACGAGTTGCATATTGACGAAACACCACATTCTATTTATTTAGTTGACTCTCATTTATTTACAAGACAAGATTAAATGTTGTTAACATGGCAAGAGGTGAAGCAAAAGTAAACTAACTATTTAGACAAGTTTAAATGAGGCCGGAACAACAAACAACAATTCCGGAAAATCCCCACATGCATATATTGATTTTGGTACTGTTCTGCCTATTACACCATTTTAATGTTGTTAAACAGAAAAATAAAGTGCACCATGTTATTCTACATATTTTTCCACCCCATTTACATATAAAGTTTATTAAAATTGGAGCTACGGTTATTTAGTTGTGAAATAAATCATTTAACATGGCATTTATGCAAAAATAAAGCAAACAGCAAGTTTAAGCATATTTAACATGGATGAAAGTGGCAAATTATTAATCTACACAAAATTCTAAGCATTTTTCATATATAATGTTTTTACATATGATGCACGGATGTGGAGTTATTATATGCATGATGATTGAGGGTTTTTCTGCAATTCTGAAAACCTGGGATAATAGCTAAATCGCAACAGAGGAAAAAAACATGCATCGGGCCTAATCTGCTAGGGAGTTGGGCTGCTCACCATAGGCCGAGGCCAGTCGGTGGAGAGGAAGCAGAGGGTTGGCGCGCTGGGCCTTGGCGCTGGAAGTGGCCCAGGGCGGGGGTCGATGTGTGGCCTAGCTGGCGCACGACACGGAGCAATGCCCACCTCCCTCGTTAGAGAGACAGGGCGACAGGTCGATGCAGGGGAGGCGGCGCGGCAACTGGAGGGTCCTGGCGGCCGGATCCGGCGACGCGGCGGGCAGACGAGGTCCGGCGGCAGCGGTTGGAGACACGGCGAGGCAAAGGGGACTTGGCGCTGATGAGTCTGGAGGTTGGGGAGGTAGCGACCGACGGCGAGAGCGGCTGGCGACGGGGCACGAAGCAGGGGAGGCAGAGCAGGGGCTAGGCGCGCTGGAGAAGGCAGCTCGAGGCGGGGCTCCTGGCGCCATGCTCGAGGATCGAGCGCTTGCTCTCCTCGGGTGCGTGGACGCCGGGCGTCCTGAATCGGGTGGATGGCTATGGGCTATGGAAAGATGGATCTCGTTGGGGATTGGTCGGCGCTGAAAAAAATAGGAGGGAGGTTGCTGGCTGTTTAGATCAGGAAGGGGATCCCGAGGAAGAAAGGACGGGAGGAGTGGCGGCGGCGACGAATGGAAGGATGGGAAGCTGCCTAGATTTTAGGGTTGGACCTATATATATAGCATGTGGATTAAAATTAGGGGCTAACTAGACCCTCCGATCGAAAACAGATGGACGAGAAATAAATAGGTAGGGAGTCTAACTAAGAAAAATGGAGATGTTTTAGGGATGTTTGGGGATGATCCGGATCCATCGGTCACGACTGCCCGGGTCTGGTTCGGGATAGTTTCGGACGCGCAGTCGAGGGGGTCTAGGTAGGCCTAGTGGGCTGAGAAGAGAGGGAGAGAGAGGGGGCCCGGCGACTGTCTCGGAACACCGAATCGTCCGACGTTTATCCGGCTATAGTGCCGCTATATGCTTATCGGTTGGGCTATCAAACGGACTCCGAATGCGGTGAAATTTGACAGGCGGTCTACCTACACTACAACAAGACCACACTCCAAGTTTCAACCCATTCCGAGAACATTTTCCGGCCACTTATAAAATAAATATTCAGAGGTGCCGCGGTCATGTGCGAGTGTGTCTAGACTCAGAACGGACAACGGAGAGAACTGGGGAACCCGAACGACTGCAAGTTTTGAAAACATGCTGATGAAATGCACATGATGACATGGCAGAATGCAACACGCAAGCAGAAGACATGACAACGACGACGAATAATGGGCTGACACCTGGCGCATCTGTCTCGGGGCGTCACAACTCTACTCTCTCTGGTTGCTGCAAGACGGTGGTTTCCAGAAGATGCTAGTCTTTGATAGGACTAGCTTCTCCCCGTCTTATTCTGGCATTCTGCAGTTTAGTCCACAGATACTACCCCTTTTCATTGATACCGATGCATAAGTAGTGTAGATCCTTGCTTGCGAGTACTTTGGATGAGTACTCACGGTTGCGTTGCTCCCTCTTTCCCCCATTTTCCTTCCTTCTCGGTCGATGCAATCAGATGGCGGTGTCTAGGAGCCAAATACCACCATTGACGACTACTACTACCCCGAGGGTGCCTAGTACTACGTGACGGCCAACGACGACCAGGAGTAGTTAGGAGACTCCCAGGCAGGAGGCCTTGCCTTTTCAATTGTTGTTACTTTTGTGCTAGCGTTCTTAAGACAAACTTGTTTAACATATGTCTGTACTCAGATATTGTTGCTTCTGCTCACTCTTGTGTATTCGCACTTATGTATTCGAGCACTCGAGGCCCCTACCTTGTAATATAGAGCTTTTATTATTTTAATTTATGTCTAGAGTTGTGTTTTGATATTCTCCCGTGAGTCCCTGATCTTGGTCGTACACATTTGCGCGCATGATTACTGTATGGTCAAATCGGGGGTGTCACAAGCCATGTCAGATGGGACCTCGGGCAAACTTCATCTAAGCCCAACTTTCAATCAAGATACGGCAAGGCCGACAAGGCGCTTCTGAATGAGATGTTAGATCGGATTCAGAGACTCGCAATCTCGGATGATTGGGCCTTGGTTTACGATTAGATCTGGGAAAATCTAGAGAAGCTGGAATTTTCAACCCACCCTCCACCCACCTAGTCGCTACCACCGAGAATTTCACTGAAGTCTTAGCGTATGCCTCCAAGGAGGCAATCGACATGGATGAAGATGTCGGCGAGATGTCAGACTCTACTTCGTGTGCCTGTCGCCACTGATACCGAGAAGTGGGCAACTACCTCCACCTAGGATGTTTACATGGCGGACACCCCAAAGGATGGAGGAGGAAGCATAAAGCCACCCAAGCGACGACTTAAGAGCAGCCGTAGCGGAGGCGAAATCAATGATGACGCGAGTAATGGTGGTACCACCAACAGTGATTCTTCCCAAGAAGGGAATACTAATTAGAATGCGGGCAATGACATTGGGTAACAACAACAGCGATGGTATGATAAACAGGGACGTTGACGACCCCGAGGACAGTTATTATTATCCAGATTCTGAGAAGGATAGAAGCCTCGCTCCCAACAAATGTGATGTCATTGAGGGGCCCCATGAGGTGACTCAGTTCGATGCATTCTACATGCGATTGGCCATCACGACCAGGAGCGTCAAGCAAAAGTCCCATCAGCTTAGAACTAACCCGGATGAACTGAATGACAGATGGGCCGAACTCCCCAAGGCCGAGCAGGCATTTGAGGACAAACTCGAGTAAACCGGGACTAATAAGTTTTACCCCCAAAGGAACTTACTTCCAGAGCTCGACAATGAGGCCAAGAATAGCGTGCTATCTAAGCGTGAGTGGGCCGAGAAGTCTGACTGCCCTCCTTGGGGCCAAGGTAGGCCAACAGGTGGTTACAAGAATATTCTCGAAGCCCCTTGGAACCGAGGCGGAGTAGATCCACCATGGCCCTTCAAGAAATACGATCTGAGGGAGAAAAGACCGTTAAGGCTAGAAGCTCCACGTGGTAATATCCGACGTAAGACAAGCGCCATGATCCGAGGATCTGCTCAAGCTGGTCACAATGGGCAGGAACATAAGGTAGTAACATACACACTTATCTAGACTATGTTACTACCTCCATAGTGGGTAGGAACATGTAGGTAGTGTCATGCAACGATGCATTTATTAGCTTATAGACTCATTGTTTCTTGAAGTGTGTGATGTTCCGGTAACTTAGCTAGTTACCACAAGCACCTCACTCTTCATTAAATATGTGCCACATAAGCTACATTGTATTGAAATATGTGATGTTACTCCTAAGTTCCACCCCATTGTGACCAGCCTCACTCCATGTGCTTCAAAGACAAGGCCATGCAGCACAAGTTCCCAAAAGGTCTTAAACCCATAAATATCGAGCAATATGATGGTACAACGGGCCTGTTACTTGTGATAGGCATTGGGATTTCCCCGAAGAGCAAGGCTGATGTAGTATAGTAGCAGATAGTATTTCTGTCAGTTAAGAACCAAGGTTTATCGAACCAGTAGGAGACTCACGCAAACAAATGTCCCAGAAAATACGCCATTTTAATATGATATACACTCTGCCATGGCATAAGTTATAAGGTACTATGTTCTGAAGATCAATACGCCTTTTTTAATTATTTTTGTAACCTGTGTTGATACCAACCATTTTCTGTGTCACTATGAATCATCCCAGAAAATGGACATGCCTAGTGACTCCCAAAGCCCACACCTAAAATCAGGCATGAATGTCGCCAAAGTTGGCGAGGGCGCTGCCCCATGGGGGGGGGGGGAACCTGGTGACAGTGGACCATCACAGAAAATTATCTTTCGCGAGGTTTCAGGTTTCGCCACCAGGGTTTTTGGCACTGAATAAAGTAGATTTTGTAGTGGATTACCAGACCAAGGGGAGGTACTATGGCACTGTGACACTGTGACACCCCGAGACCGATGCGCCAGATGTCTTCCTCTTATTCGTTGTCATTGCCATGTCATTTTCTTGCGTGTTGCACTTTGCCATGTCATCATGTGCATTTCATCTACATGCTTTTCAAAACTTGCATCCGTCCGTAGTCGGACTTTGTGTGTACTCTGAATGATGTATCATTAATTTGATCATTGTGAGATGTGGCGATTGTAAGCCAAATATTTACTTCCTTGTTCATTTACATGGGAATGTGTGAAGATGACCCTTCTTGCGATCATACCAAAATGCGGTTATGCCTCTAAGTCGTGCCTCGACACGTGGGAGATATAGCCGCATATTGGGCGTTACAGGCATATTGGAGGAAGCCAGGACACAACAGGCAGCGGAGGCACCCGCTCGTCATGCAGCGGTTGATGCATCAGTGGCAGTAACCCAGTTAGGCCGAGGGCCCAAGCCTTGGGGAGTACATACTCTCATTGACATTTCATTCATGTTATCACATTCATTACACTTGTCAGTGTTCATCGTTTTCCTTGTATATATGTGTTCGCTTTTATTCATTTCTTTTGTGTGTTTGATAAAACTTTGAAAAAACCAAAAAAAATCTCACTTCCTTTTAGTTTTATTTTTGTTAGGTAGTTTGCCATATTAGTAGAAAACCCAAAAATATTTCTCGTTTCTTCTTTTGTCGTTTGTGTGGAGTTCTTTGGTGTAAATAGTTTTCTCACTTTCAGTTTTTCTTCGTTTCTTTTGCTTTCTTGAGAAAAACTAAAAACTCCAAAAATATTTAAGTGTGTTTCTCTGAATTTCTTTTCTTCAGTTGTCGTAAGGAGAAGGCATTAAAATGAATTCCAGTAGCTCTTATGTGCTTTCTTGTTGGTATAATAAAAGACCAAATATTGCCTTGTCTTCTCCTGTGTATATAGTGTTTCCAGATTTCAGCTTAGTCCATGACACACTTGCACTATGTTATATTCCCCACATCATTCGGTCATGCAAGTGAAAGGCAGTAATAACAATGATTTGATGAAGTGATCGTGGTGAAGAAAAGCCGGTATGAACTCTACTTGTTTTTGTAAATATGTTTACCTTAGTAGTCGTGATTAAGCTTATTATGAGTAAACATGTGTATGATGATGATTAGAGTTCATGGTTGCTCATGCCATGCTTAGGTAGCTAGGACTGGATAATATGTTATCTTGCATGTCAACATGCGTTAAATAATTATGATGTAGTATGTTAGGATGGTATCCTCCTTTAAAGAATTCAAGTGGCTTGACTTGTCACATGTTCACGCATGTAATTGATTCAAGACCAATATCGCATCTATGATATTTATGTTAAGAGTGTTTATATCATCCTCATGCCCACGTTCAATGTTGAATATTCAAAATGCATGATTATGACCGTTGTCGCTCTCTTGTTGGTCGATTCCCAGTCTTCTGCTAGCTTTCACATGTACTAAGCGGAAATGCTGCTTGTGCATCAAAATACTGAAAACAAAGGTATAGCACAAGAGTCCACCATATCTACCTATACACGGTATTTCCCTACCGTTCCAAGTAAATTTACATGTGCTATCTATAAATCTTCAAACGCACATCGATTTTGTGTGCCCGTACAGCTCACAGAGAGATGGGGTAATCAACATCTTCCAAGCTACGTGTGTTTTACTCGCGATGAGATTTTATTCACTCGTTAAATTTGAGAGAGGCTAATAACCACGACGCCTAGTCCTGAACTATTTATAAAAAATGCCACCCCCCCACCAAAAGTTGAAAGCTCGCAGGCCCCCTTGATTCTGCTAGTGATGGTTTGTGTTAGTATGGTCGAGCGGGGTAATAATTTTTGCATGGGAACTGACATTAATGTGTTCAGCATGGAGGATATTGAAAACTTTGTCGTAAACCGCTGACAAGGAAAGTACACCTCTCAAAATACAATTATCTCTGCTTTTAGTAATGAGCTCTGCCACCTCTGAAAATCCCTACTTCCCTCTGCGAAGGGCCTATATATTTACTTTTGTTGTTCAGCCATCACATTCTCATTCAAGCACCTGATACGTCTCCAACGTATCTATAATTTTTTATTGTTCCATGTTATTATTTATGATGTTTTGGATGTTTAATGGGCTTTGTTATACACTTTTATATTATTTTTGGGACTAACCTACTAACCCAAAGCCACAGTCTAGATTGTTGTATTTTTCCTGTTTCGGGGTTTTACAGAAAAGGGATATCAAACGGAGTCCAAACGGAATGAAACCTTCGAGAGAGATATTTTTGGAGAAAATCACGCACGGGAGACTTGAGAACCACGGAGTAGGGGCCATGTAGTGCCCACGAGGGTGGGGCGCCCCCCTAGGGCACGCCCCCTGCCTCGTGGGTCCCACGTAAGGCCCCCGGTGCCCTCCTTCCTCCTATATATACCTACGTACCCCGAAACCATCAGGACAACAGAGAAAACCTAGTTCCACCGCTGTAACCTTCTGTTCCCGTGAGATCCCATCTTGGGGCCTGTTCCGGAGCTCCGTCAGAGGGGGGGATCTACCACGGAGTGCTTCTACATCATCATCATCGCCTCACCATGAGTTGTGAGTAGTTTACCACAGACCTTCGGGTCCAAAGCTAGTATCTAGATGGCTTCTTCTCTCTCTTTGGATCTCAATACAAAGTTCTCCTCAGCCTTCGAGGAGATCTATTCGATGTAATCTCTTTTTGCGGTGTGTTTGTCGTGATCCGATGAATTGTGGGTTTATGATCAAGATTATCTATGAGAAATATTTGGTTCTTTTCTGAACTCTTTATGTATGATTATAATATCCTTGCAGGTCTCTTCGAATTATTGGTTTGGTTTGGCCTACTAGATCTATAGTTCTTGCAATGGGAGAAGTTCTTGGCTTTGGGTTCAATCTTGCGGTGTCCTTTCCCAGTGACAGTAGGGGCAGCAAGCCACGTATTGTATTGTTTCCATCGAGGATAAAAAGATGGGCTTTATATCATATTGCTTGAGTTTATCCCTCTACATCATGTCATCTTGCTTAAGGCGTTACTCTGTTCTTACGAACTCAATACACTAGATGCATGCTGGATAGCGGTCGATGTGTGGAGTAATAGTAGTAGATGCAAAATCATTTCGGTCTACTTGTCTCGGACGTGATGCCTATATATAATGATCATGCCTAGACAATCTCATAATTATTCGCTTTTCTATCAATTGCTCGATAGTAATTCGTTTACCCGCCGTAGAATATCGCTATCATGAGAGAAGCCACTAGAGAACACTATGGCCCCCGGTTCTATTCTCAACATATTAATCTACACCTACTTTACTTTTTCTGCTTTTACTTTCTGTTCTTATAAACAAAAATACCAAAAATATAAACTATCATCTCTATCAGATCTCACTTTCGTAAGTGACCGTAAAGGGATTGACAACCCCTTATCGCGTTGGCTGCAAAGTTCTTATTTGTTTGTGCAGGTGCGAGGGACTCGCGCGTGGTCTCCTACTGGATTGATACCTTGGTTCTCAAAACTGAGGGAAATACTTAAGCTACCGTGCTGCATCTCCCTTTACTCTTCGAGGGAATACAACGCAAGCTCAAGAAGTAGCAAGAAGAATTTCTGGTGCCGTTGCCAGGGAGGCTTATGCAAAAGTCATATACCAAGTACCTATCACAAACCCTTATCCTTCGCATTACATTTTTGCTTCTCGTTTTCCTCTCCCCCACTTCACCCTTGCCGTTTTATTTGCCCTTCTTCTGCCATGTGTGTATCGTTCGCTCGCCTCTCGTTTGCTTGTGTTGCTATGTGCCCTCAATAGCTTGCATCTTCGCTTGCTAAAGTATGGATCCTCATCCACTTGCTAATCTCTTTAAGAGATCCAATTATGTTGAACCTATTTCTAGTGAGTTTAGTAAATTATTATCTTTATGAGGTTTTGCTTGAAATTTGTGAATCCGAAAATTGTGATGAAGTATTGAAAAATTATAAAGTGATTCACAATAGCTCTTTGATTAAAAAGCATGATTGCAATGATGTTATTATAAATTCTATTGATGTCAATTTTGCTAATGATATGCAAAACCCTAAGCTTGGGGATGCTTATTTTGCTATGCCCACTACTTCTTGCAATGACCATGATTGGGGTGATTCTTCTTATGATCTTGAAAATTTATTTAAGTCCCATGATGAATATGAGATTGATAATAATGGTTGCAATAATATTGAAAGTGGGTTTGGAAGAGTGTCAACTTTAGATCCCACATATTTGGAGAATGTTCAATCTTATGAAATTTTTGATAAAAGTGGGTTTGGAGAGGTCATGACTTTAGTTAATGTTGATCCCACTATTTTGGAAGAGTGTCAACTTTGCATGCATGTGGATCGTGTTGAGAATATGTTAAGTGATAGATATATTGTTGAATTTGCTTATGATCCTACGTGAAACTATTATGAGAGAGGGAAATATGGTCATAGAAATCTTCATGTTACTAAATTACCTATCTTCATGTTGAGATTGATCTTGTTTCTTTCTTCTTCCTTGCATATGCTAGATCTTGCTTGTCTTGGTAATTTGTTTTCCTATAAGATGCCTATGCATAGGAAGTATGTTAGACTTAGATGTGTTTGTCAAATGTTTTATGATTCTCTCTTTGTGCTTCAATCCTTGTCTTTCATGTGAGCATCATTGAATTCTCAAGCCTATCTTAATGGCTATAAAGAAAGAGCTTGTTGGGAGGCACACCAATTTTATATTATTTTTTTGCTTCTGTTTAGGAATAAATATTGCATATAGTTTCTGTTTAGATGTGGTTTCATGTTTTGTTTAGTGTTTGTGCCAAGTAGAACCTTTGGGAAGACTTGTGTGAAGTTTATGTGATCTTGTTGTGAAAAATAGAATCGTTAGCGCTAGCTAGAATGGTCATCAAATTTTACTGGAGCGTGCTATTTAGTTGATTCTTTTTGCAGATGATTAATAGACAAATTCGTCACGTTTACCAATTTAGTTTGAATTTTTTGGAGTTACAGAAGTATGTGAAACCTGCAGATTACTACAGACTATTCTGTTTTTGACAGATTCTGTTTTTCGTGTGTTGTTTGCTTATTTCAATGCATCTATGAGTAATAGTGGGAAGTATGAACCATAGAGAAGTTGGAATGCATTAGGTTCAACACCAATATAAACAAAGAATGAATTCATTGCAGTACCTTTGAGTAGTGGTTTGCTTTCTTATACTAACGGAGCTCACGAGATTTTTGTCTAAGTTTTGTGTTGTGAAGTTTTCAAGTTTTGAGTATTGCTTTGATGGACTATGGAACAAAGAGTGGCAAGATCCTATGCTTGGGGATGCCCATGGCACCCCAAGGTAAAATTCAAGGACAACCAAAATCCTAAGCTTGGGGATGCCCCGGGAAGGCATCCCCTCTTTCGTGTTCATCCATCGATAACTATACTCAGAGCTATATTTTTATTCACCACATAATATGTGTTTTGCTTGGTGCGTCTTGTATAATTTGAGTCTTTGCTTGTTAGTTTTCCACCATTATCCTTGTTGTACACACCTATTTGAGAGAGTTAAATATGGCCTAGGAATTGATAGAACACTCTATGTGCTTCACTTATATCTTTTGAGTTGAATAGTTTTTGCTCTAGTGCTTCACTTATATCTTTTAGAGCACGGTGGTCTCATGCTTCACTTATATCCATTTGAGAGTCTATTAAAACAGCATGTAATGTGCTTAGGCTATAAAACTAGTCTTTGCATGATAGACATCCAATTTCAATGTAGTAAAAACTTTCACACTAAGTGCGTTGAATATGATGAGATGTTGGATGCATGATAATTGTTTTCAGATATGAGGATAGTGATATTAGAGTCATGCTAGTGGAGTTATTATGAAATTGAGAAATGCTTGTGTTAAGGTTAGTGATTCCCGTAGCATGCACGTATGGTGAACCGCTATTTGACGAAGTTAGAGCATGAGGTATTTGTAAAGTGTCAACCATTGTGTGGAGGTCGGGGGCGCGTGATGGTTAACTCCAACCAACCTCCCCCCTAGGAGCATGCGTTGATTGCTTTGTTTTGATGACTCGTAGATTTTTGTAATAAGTATATGAGTTCTTATGACTAATGTTGAGTCCATGGATTGTACGCACTCTCACCCTTCCACCATTGCTAGCCTCTCTTGTACCGCGCAACTTTCGCCGCTACCATACACCCACTATATATCCTTCCTCAAAACAGCCACCATACTATTCCTCAAAACAACCACCATACCTACCTATCATGGCATTACCATAGCCATTCTGAGATATATTGCCATGCAACTTTCCACCGTTCCATTCATATGACATGCTTCATATTGTCATATTGCCATGCATGATCATGTAGTTGACATCGTATTTGTGGAAAGGCCACCATGCATAATTTTTCATACATGTCACTCTTGATTCATTACACATCCGGGTACACCGCCGGAGGCATTCATATAGAGTCATACTTTGTTCTAGTATCGAGTTGTAATGAAAGTGTGATGATCATCATTATTAGAGCATTGTCCCATGAGAGGAAAGGCTAAATCAATAAAGCCCATCCACAAAAAAAGGAGAAAGGCCAAAAAAGGCCCAAAAAGGGGACAATTGCTACTATCTCTTTCCACACTTGTGTTGCAAAGTAGCACCATGTTCTTCATGATAGAGAGTCTCATACTTTGTCACTTTCATATACTAGTGGGAATTTTCATTATAGAACTTGGCCTGTATATTCCAACGACGGGCTTCCTCAAATGCCCTAGGTCTTCATGAGCAAGCAAGTTGGATGCACGCCCACTAGTTTCTTTTGTTGAGCTTTCATACATTTTTAGCTCTAGTGCATCCGTTTCATGGCAATCCCTACTCACTCACATTGATATCTATTGATGGGCATCTCCATAGCCCGTTGATATGCCTAGTTGATGTGAGACTATCTCCCTCCTTTTTGTCTTCTCCACAACCACCTCTCTATTCCACTCATAGTGATATGTCCATGGATCATGCTCATGTATTGCGTGAAAGTTGAAAGGTTTGAAAGAATAGAGTATGAAAACAAGTGCTTGGCTGAAATCGGGGTTGTGCATGATATGAATATTTTGTGTGGTGAAGAGGGAGCATAGCCAGACTACATGATTTTGTAGGGATAACTTTCTTTAGCCATAGTATTTTGAGAAGACATGATTGCTTTGTTAGTATGCTTGAAGTATTATTATTTCTTATGTCAATATAGACTTTTGTCTTGAATCTTTCAGATCTGAACATTCATGCCACAATTAAGAGAATTACATTGAAAAACTATGTTGGTTAGCATTCCACATCAAAAATTCTGTTTTTATCATTTACCTACTCGAGGACGAGTAGGAATTAAGCTTGGGGATGCTTGATACGTCTCCAACGTATGTATAATTTTTTATTGTTCCATGCTATTATTTATGATGTTTTGTATGTTTAATGGGCTTTGTCATACACTTTTATATCATTTTTGGGACTAACCTACTAACCCAAAGGCCCAGTCCAGATTGCTGTTTTTTGTCTGTTTTAGGGTTTTACAGAAAAGGGATATCAAACGGAGTCCAAACGGAATGAAACCTTCGAGAGAGATATTTTTGGAGAAAATCAGGCACGAGAGACTTGAGAACCACGGAGTAGGGGCCACGAGGTGCCCATGAGGGTGGGGGCGTGCCCCCTTTCCCAGGGCGCGCCCCCTGCCTTGTGGGTCCCTCGTGCGGCCCCTGGTGTCCTCCTTCCTCCTATATAAGCCTAGGTACCCCGAAACCATCAGGAGAGAAGAGAAAACCCTAGTTCCACCGCTGTAACCTTCTGTTCCCGTGAGATCCCATCTTGGAGCCTGTTCCGGAGCTCCGCTAGAGGGGGGATCCATCACGGAGTGCTTCTACATCATCATCATCGCCCTCACCATGAGTTGTGAGTAGTTTACCACAAACCTTCGGGTCCATAGCTAGTATCTAGATGGCTTCTTCTCTCTCTTTGGATCTCAATACAAAGTTCTCCTCGGTCTTCGAGGAGATCTACTTGATGTAATCTCTTTTTGCGGTGTCTTTGTCGAGATCCGATGAATTGTAAGTTTATGATCAAGATTATCTATGAGAAATATTTGGTTCTTTTCTGAACTCTTTATGTGTGCTCATAATATCCTTGCAAGTCTCTTCGAATTATTGGTTTGGTTTGGCCTACTAGATCTATAGTTCTTGCAACAGGAGAAGTGCTTGGCTTTGGGTTCAATCTTGTGGTGTCCTTTCCCAGTGACAATAGGGGCAGCAAGGCACGTATTGTACTGTTGCCATTGAGGATAAAAAGATGGGGTTTATATCATATTGCTTGAGTTTATCCCGCTACATCATGTCATCTTGCTTAAGGTGTTACTTTGTTTTTACGAACTCAATACACTAGATGCATGATGGATAGCGATTGCTACTTCTCGAGCTTGCGTTGTATTCCCTCGAAGAGGAAAGGGAGATGCAGCACAGTAGCATAAGTATTTCCCTTAGTTTTTGAGAACCAAGGTATCAATCTAGTAGGAGACCACGCGCGAGTCCCTCGCACCTACACAAACAAATAAGAAGTTCGCAGCCAACGCGATAAGGGGTTGTCAATCCCTTTACGGTCACTTACGAAAGTGAGATCTGATAGAGATGATAGTTTATATTTTTGGTATTTTTGTTTATAAGAACAGAAAGTAAAAGCGGAAAAAGTAAAGTAGATGTAGATTGATATGTTGAGAATAGACCCGGGGGCCATAGTGTTCTCTAGTGGCTTCTCTCATGATAGCTATATTCTACAGCGGGTAAACAAATTACTGTCGAGCAATTGATAGAAAAGCGAATAATTATGAGACTATCTTGGCATGATCATTGTATATAGGCATCACGTCCGAGACAAGTAGACCGACAACTGCCTGCATCTACTACTATCACTCCACACATCGACCGCTATACAGCATGCATCTAGTGTATTGAGTTCATAAGAACGGAGTAAGGCCTTAAGCAAGATGACATGATGTAGAGGGATAAACTCAAGCAATATGATATAAACCTCATCTTTTTATCCTCGATGGCAACAATACAATATGTGCCGTGCTGCCCCTACTGTCACCAGGAAAGGACACCGCAAGATTGAACCCAAAGCCAAGCACTTCTCCCATTGCAAGAACTATAGATCTAGTAGGCCAAACCAAACCAATAATTCGAAGAGATTTGCAAGGATATTATGAGCACACATAAAGAGTTCAGAAAAGAACCAAATATTTCTCATAGATAATCTTGATCATAAACTCACAATTCATCGGATCTCGACCAACACACCGCAAAAAGAGATTACATCCAATAGATCTCCTCGAAGACCGAGGAGAACTCTGTATTGAGATCCAAAGAGAGAGAAGAAGCAATCTAGATACTAGCTATGGACTTGAAGGTCTGTGGTAAACTACTCACAACTCATGGTGAGGGCAATGATGATGATGTAGAAGCACTCCGTGATGGATCCCCCCCTCCGGCGGAGCTCCGGAACAGGCTCCAAGATGGGATCTCACGGGAACAGAAGGTTACGGCGGTGGAACTAGGGTTTTCTCTTCTCTCCTGATGGTTTCGGGGTACGTAGGCTTATATAGGAGGAAGGAGGACACCGGGGGCCTCACGAGGGACCCACGAGGCAGGGGGTGCGCCCCCCACCCTCGTGGGCACCTCGTGGCCCCTACTTCATGGTTCTCAAGTCTCCCATGCGTGATTTTCTCCAAAAATATTTCTCCCGAAGGTTTCATTCCGTTTGGACTCCGTTTGATATCCCTTTTCTGTAAAACCCTAAAACAGGCAAAAAACAGCAATCTGGACTGGGCCTTTGGGTTACTAGGTTAGTCCCAAAATGATATAAAAGTGTATGACAAAACCCATTAAACATTCAAAACATCATAAATAATAGCATGGAACAATAAAAAATTATAGATATGTTGGAGACGTATCAAGCATCCCCAAGCTTAATTCATGCTCGTCCTCGAGTAGGTAGATGATAAAAACAGAATTTTTGATGTGGAATGCTTACCAACATAGTTTTTCAATGTAATTTTCTTAATTGTGGCATGAACATTCAGATCTGAAAGATTCAAGACAAAAGTCTATATTGACATAAGAAATAATAATACTTCAAGCATACTAACAAAGCAATCATGTCTTCTCAAAATACTATGGCTAAAGAAAGTTATCCCTACAAAATCATATAGTTTGGCTATGCTCCCTCTTCATCACACAAAATATTCATATCATGCACAACCCCGATTTCAGCCAAGCACTTGTTTTCATACTCTATTCTTTCAAACCTTTCAACTTTCACGCAATACATGAGCGTGAGCCATGGGCATAGCACTATGGGTGGAATAGAGAGGTGGTTGTGGAGAAGACAAAAAGGAGGGCGCTAGTCTCACATCAACTAGGCGTATCAACGGGCTATGGAGATGCCCATCAATAGATATCAATGTGAGTGAGTAGGGATTGCCATGCAACAGATGCACTAGAGCTAAATATGTATGAAAGCTTAACAAAAGAAACTAGTGGGTGTGCATCCAACTTGCTTCCTCACGAAGACCTAGGGCATTAGTCGAAGCCCATCGTTGGAATATACAAGCCAAGTTCTATAATGAAAATTCCCACTAGTATATCAAAGTGACTAAACATGAGACTCTCTATCATGAAGAACATGGTGCTACTTTGAAGCACAAGGGTGGAAAAAGATAGTAGCAATTGTCCCTTCTCTCTTTTCTCTCATTTTTTTGGAGGGGCTTATCCCGTTTTTTATTAGCCCCTCTCTATTTTTTTGGGCCATCCTCTTTTTTTATTTGGCCTTTTATCTTTTTTTCCTCACACGGGACAATGCTCTAATAATGATGATCATCACACTTTTATTGAATTACAACTCGGTATTAGAACAAGTATGACTCTATATGAATGCCTCCAGCGGTGTACCAGGATGCGCAATGAATCAAGAGTGACATGTATGAAAAATTATGCATGGCGGCTTTGCCACAAATACGATGTCAACTACATGATCATGCATGGCAACATGACAATATGAAGCGTGTCATATGAACGGAACGGTGGGAAGTTGCATGGCAATATATCTCGGAATGGCTATGGAAATGCCATGATAGATAGGTATGGTGGTTGTTTTGAGGAAGGATATATAGTGGGTGTATGGTACCGGCGAAAGTTGCAGGGTACAAGAGAGGCTAGCAATGGTGGAAGGGTGAGAGTGCGTATAATCCATGGACTCAACATTAGTCATAAGAACTCATATACTTATTGCAAAAATCTACGAGTCGTCAAAACAAAGCAATCAACGCATGCTTATAGGGGGAGTTGGTAGGAGTTAACCATCGCGCGCCTCCGACCTCCACACAAAGATTGACACTTTACAAATACCTCATGATCTAACTTCGTCACATAGCGGTTCACCATATGTGCATGCTACGGGAATCACTAACCTTAACACAAGTATTTATCAATTTCATAATCACTCCACTAGCATGACTCTAATATCACTATCCTCATATCTCAAAACAATTATCAAGCATCCAACTTCTCATCATATTCAATGCACTTAGTGAGAAAGTTTTTACTACATTGATATTGGATGTCTATCATGTGAAGACTAGTTTTTTTAGCCTAAACACATTACCATGCTGTTTTAATAGACTCTCAAAAGGATCTAAGTGAAGCATGAGAGTTCAACAATTTCTTCAAAATATTATCACCGCCGTGATCTAAAAGATATAAGTGAAGCACTAGAGCAAAAACTATTCAACTCAAAAGATATAAGTGAAGCACATAGAGTGTTCTCCCAATTCCTAGGCCATATTTAACTCTCTCAAATAGGTGTGTCCAGCAAGGATGATTGTGGCAAAATAACAAGCAAAGACTCAAATTATACAAGACGCTCCAAGCAAAACACATATCATGTGGTGAATAAAAATATAGTTCCATGTATAGTTACTGATGGATGAAGACGAAAGAGGGGATGCCTTCCCGGGGCATCCCCAATCTTAGGCTTTTGATTGTCCTAGAATTTTACTTGGGGTACCATGGGAATCCCCAAGCTTAGGCCCTTGCTACTCTTTGTTCCATAGTCCATCAAAGCAATACTCAAAACTTGAAAACTTCACAACTCAAAACTTAGACAAAAATTCTCGTGAGCTCCGTTAGTATAAGAAAATAAACCTTTACTCAAAGGTACTACAATGAATCCATTCTTTGTTTATATTGGTGTTAAAACTACTGTATTCCAACTTCTCTATGGTTCATACCTACCAATATTACTCATAGATGCATTGTAATAAGCAAACAACACACGAAAAACAGAATCTGTCAAAAACAGAACAGTCTATAGTAATCTGCAGGTTTCACATACTTCTGTAACTCCAAAAAATTCAAACTAAATTGGTAAACGTGAGGAATTTGTCTATTAATCATCTGCAAAAAGAATCAACTAAATAGCATGCTCCAGTAAAAACTGATGACCATTCTAGCAAGCAATAACGATTCTGTTTTTCCTAGCAAGATCAGATAAACTTCACACAAGTCTTCCCAAAGGTTCTACTTGGCACAAACACTAAACAAAACATGAAACCACATCTAAACATAAGCTAGATGCAATATTTATTCCCTAAAAGCAGCAAAAACAAAAAATATAAAATTGGGTTGCCTCCCAACAAGCGCTATCGTTTTATGCTCCTAGCTAGGCACGATACAAGGATAAATCTAGGTATTGCCATCCTTGGAAGGAAATCCATAAGTGGCTCTCATGATAGATTCATATGGTAATTTGATTTTCTTTCTAGGAAAGTGTTCCATGCCTTTCCTTAACGGAAATTGGAATCTAATATTTCCTTCCTTCATATCAATAATTGCACTAATCGTTCTAAGGAAAGGTCTACCAAGAATAATAGGACATGAAGGATTGCAATCTATATCTAGAACAATGAAATCTACGGGCACATAATTCCTATTGGCAACAATAAGAACATCATTAATTCTTCCCATAGGTTTCTTAATAGTGGAATCTGCAAGATGCAAATTTAAAGAACAATCATCAAGCTCATGGAAACCTAGCAAATCACACAAAGTTTTTGGGATAGTGGAGACACTTGCACCCAAATCACACAAAGCGTAGCATTCATGATCTTTTATTTTTATTTTAATAGTAGGTTCCCACTCATCATAAAGCTTTCTAGGGATAGAAACTTCCAACTCAAGTTTTTCTTCATAAGATTGCATCAAAGCATCAACCATGTGTTTGGTAAAAGCTTTATTTGACTATAAACATGCGGAGAATTTATCACGGATTGCAACAAGGAAATACAATCAATCAAAGAGAAATTGTCATAATTGAATCCCTTTAAATCCAAAGTAGTGGGTTCATCACTATGCAAAGTTTTAATCTCTTCACTCCCACTTTTAATAATTTTAGCATCAAGATCGAAAAACTCTGAATCATTGGGACACTTTAAAGCAGAATTATCTCCAATCCTATCTTCATCAAGATTTATACTAGAAAACAAGGATCTAATAGGAGACACATCAATAACTTTCAGATCTTCATCTTTATTTTCATGATAACTAGAAGAACACGCTTTAATATAATTCTCTCTTTTAGCATGCATCATAGCGGTTCTTTCTTTGCATTCATCAATGGAAATTCTCATGGCTTTGAGAGACTCATTGATATCATGCTTAGGTGGGATATATCTAAGTTTAAAACAATCAACATCAAGAGTAATTATATCCACACTTCTAGCCAATTCATCAATCTTAAGCAATTTCTCTTCAAGCATAGCATTGAAATTCTTTTACGAGATCATAAACTCCTTAACACTAGTTTCAAATTCAGAAGGCATCTTTCCATAAGAGTTGTTGTAGGAATTACCATAATTATTAGAGGAATTACTAGGAAAAGGTCTAGGATTAAAATTCCCTCTATAAGCATTGTTACCAAAATTATTCCTACCAACAAAATTCACATCCAAAGATTCATTGTTATTTTCAATCAAGGTGGACAAAGGCATATCATTGGGATCAGAAGAAGCACTCTTAGCAGCAAATAGTTTCATAAGTTCATCCATCTTTCCACTCAAAACACTAATTTCTTCAATAGCATGCACTTTTTTACTAGTAGATCTTTCGGTGTGCCATTGAGAATAATTAACCATAATATTATCTAGGAGTTTGGTAGCTTCTCCTAAGGTAGTTTCAATGGAAGTGCCTCCTGCGGTCGAATCTAAAAGATTTCTAGAAGCAAAATTCAAGCCAGCATAAAAGTTCGGAATAATCATCCATAGATTCAAACCATGTGTAGGGAAATTACGTATCATTAGTTTCATTCTCTCCCAAGCTTGTGCAACATGCTCATGATCTAGTTGCTTAAAGTTCATAATATCGTTTCTAAGAGAGATGATCTTAGCAGGAGGCAAATACTTAAGATAAAAGCATCTTTGCACTTATTCCACGAATCAATACTATTTCTAGGCAAAGAGGAAAACCAAGTTTTAACACGATCTCTAAGTGAAAACAGAAATAACTTCAATTTAACAATATTATTATCCGTATCCCTTTTCTTTTGCATATCACACAAATCAACAAAGTTGTTTAGATGGGTAGCGGCATCTTCACTAGGAAGGCCGGAGAATTGATCTTTCATGACAAGATTCAACAAAGCAGCATTGATCTCACAAGATTCGGCATCGGTAATAGGAGCAATCAGAGTGCTAATAAAATCATTATTGTTGGTATTGGAGAAGTCACACAATTTGGTATTGTTCTGAGCCATAGTGACAAGCAAGCAATCCAACACACAAGCAAACAAGAAGCAAGCGAACGATAAACACACGGCAGAAGAAGCGCAAATAAAACGGCAAGGGTGAAGTGGGGGAGAGGAAAACGAGAGGCAAAAAATGTCATGCGAAGGATAAGGGTTTGTGATAGGTACTTGGTATAAGACTCCCCGGCAACGACGCCATAAATTCTTCTTGCTACTTCTCGAGCTTGCGTTGTATTCCCTCGAAGAGGAAAGGGAGATGAAGCATGGTAGTGTAAGTATTTCCCTCAGTTTTTGAGAACCAAGGTATCAATCGAGTAGGAGACCACGCGCGAGTCCCTCGCACCTGCACAAACAAATAAGAACTTCGCAGCCAACGCGATAAGGGGTTGTCAATCCCTTTACGGTCACTTACGAAAGTAAGATCTGATAGAGATGATAGTTTATATTTTTGGTATTTTTGTTTATAAGAACAGAAAGTAAAAGCGGAAAAAGTAAAGTAGATGTAGATTGATATGTTGAGAATAGACCCGGGGCCATAGTGTTCTCTAGTGGCTTCTCTCATGATAGCAATATTCTACGACGGGTAAACAAATTACTGTTGAGCAATTGATAGAAAAGCGAATAATTATGAGACTATCTAGGCATGATCATTGTATATAGGCATCACGTCCGAGACAAGTAGACCGACTCCTGCCTGCATCTACTACTATTACTCCACACATCGACCGCTATCCAACATGCATCTAGTGTATTGAGTTGATAAGAACAGAGTAACACCTTAAGCAAGATGACATGATGTAGAGGGATAAACTCAAGCAGTATGATATTAACCCCATCTTTTTATCCTCGGTGGCGACAATATAATACGTGCCTTGCTGCCACTACTGTCACTGGGAAAGGACACCGCAAGATTGAACCCAAAGCCAAGCACTTCTCCCATTGCAAGAACTATCTCTACTCCTAATGGAGAAGTTGGTAGTCTTTGTTTCAGGTTTTTTTTTATCCCACCTCCCACTTCGTCTGGTTATATTTCGCCTGGTTTATTTTCGTCCGGTTTATTTTCGTCTCGCGTCCCACCACCATATCTCCTCACATTGATTTTTTTACGCTCACAATATAAACTTTCCCAACATTTCCAAAGTTTCCTAACTAGACACGTTATAAACGGCAGGAACTGATAGCACATTACCAATCAATAAAATTTAGTTTCCTAACTAGACACGTTATAAACGGCAGGAACTGATAGCACATTACGGATATATCTTGATTGATTTATTTTTTGGTAACCCAACTAACGGATGGTAATCAATCTTCAAATACTAAAACCAAACGTACAGGGCAACAATCAATTCATTTTTTTTACCCGTTATTTTTCATCTCCTCTCCCACCTGCCTTTTCACTTCACTGCCCACATAAACCCATCGGATTAGTTACCATATAAAAATTTAATCACAATCAATCAAGCATTGATGGGATATTTCCTTACATTGATGTGATTGTCATTTCTTATCATGAATCATACACGTCAAAAAAAGGTAGGGCGTGCGGGGATCGTGGGCACATGCCCTACAAATCTGAAAATGCCTATAAAAATAAATCAGAATCAATCAAGCATTGTTGGTATATTTTACTTGCTTTGATGGGATGTTTGTACACGGTACCATTAATGCGATCCTCCCATCGCTGCCCTCCTCGCGAGCCTGGACGGCCGATCCTCTCGACTCCTGCCCTCATGTGTCCTCACGCCGGCGCACCGCCATCCTCTTCTTCTCTCCGATTTCCTTGACCAGGAGGACTCCTCTGTGCCCCAGGCCCTGGCCGACCTCGGCGACTCCTCGGTACTCCACCCGCGCCATCACATCCGACGCAGGCGAAACTCCAGTTCACCGTACTACCACGCCGCCGCCGCCACCAGCGCAGAACCCTAGGGCAGGGTACTAGGATCCCCGGAGCAGGGCGGGCAGCGAGGAGCGGCGCAAGGAGGCTGTGTCGGTCGTTCCCGCCACCAGCGCTAAACCCCAGGTATTTACGTTCCATGTCCTCCCCGCACTCTATGCTAATACATCAGCGAGGAGCTGACGATGGAAATGCTACTCCTCCCCGAACTCTATGATGCTTGATTCGATCTCGTGGACTGGAGCCATGAAGGTGGGCAAGGCTATTGAGTTTGCTTCTAACGCCGGCTTGGGCGATGGGTGGGACGAATGCGAGCAGCGGCCAACGGTGGACATGGACTCAAGCCAGCACAGGTCCACGGCGGAGCAGCGCCATGCTGGTCTTCACTTGGTAGGCGGCAGCAGTTTCCGCATCAAGGTATGTGCTCTTTTTTACATTCTTGTCATTTCTGATTGAGAATCGTTGTATTAGCTCATGGGCGCCCGTACCAGCAGTCCAGATTTGATTCCCGGTTAGCTCGGGTGTTGTGGAGTACAGGGAAGGAGGAGAAGGAGGGCAAGTGTTTACAATTCGGTGCCAAGGAAGATAATCGAGATGGTGGCGCAGAATTAGAGGATGCCAGGTGACCAGGTAGAGGAGAGACACCACCCAACGCCCATCGATGCAGTGAGGAGTGTGGTGTTCTAGAGTATGGTAATTGGTAAAAGTTTTTGGTCCTATAATATCAGAGTGTGTGTGTGTGTGTCAGTGTGTGTGAGAGAGAGTGTGTGTGTGTCTGAGAGAGAGAGAGAGGGGAGAGAGAGAGAAAATTTAGATAAAGATAATGCATATTACATAGAAATAACGCTGAGAATTTAGATGTATTGTTTGTCATGGAGCTGTGGTGGCAAATATAATAGACATAATCCATATTGTTATGCACTAGCGTGTGTGTGTGAAATAGATGGATTATGGTCTCGTACCCAATAAGATGGAAGTGTGTGTGTGTTAGAGAGAGAGAGAGGGGGGGGGG
>LR738715.1:300301634-300340826 GCA_902687465.1 Secale cereale | reverse complement strand
GGGGAGGGTGAGGAAGAGGGAGAGTGTGTGTGTGTGTGAGGATTTGATGGTAAAAAAGGTCGCCAATGTCACTTGATATGTATGAGAATATTAAATGTATTATTAACATGACTAATATTGAACTCTTAAAATTAATGTGGCCCCGTTGCAACGCACGGGCGTTCTTCTAGTAGATCTAGTAGGCCAAACCAAACCAATAATTCGAAGATACTTGCAAGGATATTATGAGCACACATAAAGAGTTCAGAAAAGAACCAAATATTTCTCATAGATAATCTTGATCATAAACTCACAATTCATCAGATCTCGACAAACACACCGCAAAAAGAGATTACATCGAATAGATCTCCTCGAAGACCAAGGAGAACTTTGTATTGAGATCCAAAGAGAGAGAAGAAGCCATCTAGATACTAGCTATGGACCCAAAGGTCTGTGGTAAACTACTCACAACTCATGGTGAGGGCGATGATGGTGATGTAGAAGCACTCCGTGATGGATCCCCCCTCTGGCGGAGCTCCGGAACAGGCTCCAAGATGGGATCTCACGGGAACAGAAGGTTACGGCGGTGGAACTAGGGTTTTCTCTTCTCTCCTGATGGTTTCGGGGTACGTAGGCTTATATAGGAGGAAGGAGGACATTGGGGGCCTCACGAGGGACCCACGTGGCAGGGGCACGCCCTGGGCAGGGGGCGCGCCCCCCACCCTCGTGGGCACCTCGTGGCCCCTACTCCGTGGTTCTCAAGTCTCTCGTGCGTGATTTTCTCCAAAAATATCTCTCCCGAAGGTTTCATTCTGTTTGGCTCCGCTTGATATCCCTCTTCTGTAAAACCCTAAAACAGGCAAATACAGCAATCTAGACTAGGCCTTTGGGTTAGTAGGTTAGTCCCAAAAATGATATAAAAGTGTATGACAAAGCCCATTAAACGTACAAAACATCATAAATAATAGCATGGAACAATCAAAAATTATAGATAAGTTGGAGACGTATCAGCGGTCGATGTGTGGAGTAATAGTAGTAGATGCAGAATCGTTTCGGTCTACTTGTCTCGGACGTGATGCCTATATATAATGATCATGCCTAGATAGTCTCATGATTATTCGCTTTTCTATCAATTGCTCGACAGTAATTCTCTTACCCGCCGTAGAATATCGCTATCATGAGAGAAGCCACTAGAGAACACTATGGCCCCCGGTCTATTCTCAAGATATTAATCTACACCTACTTTAATTTTTTCCGCTTTTACTTTATGTTCTTATAAACAAAAATACCAAATATATAAACTATCATATCTATTAGATCTCACTTTCGTAAGTGACCGTAAAGGGATTGACAACCCCTTATCGCGTTGGCTGTGAAGTTCTTATTTGTTTGTGCATGTGATACGTCCAAAACGTATCTATAATTTCTGCTTGCTCCATGCCTCTTTTGTGTGATATTGCTATGATATTTATGCACTTCCATACACTTTTGATCATATTTGGACTAACCTATTAACTCAGTGCACCACAGTGCCAGTTCTTGTTTTCTGCTGTTTTTCTATTTCAGATTTCCCCATATTAAAAGTGCTCCAAAAATTTCGGGAAAAATACAGGAAAAATCAGCGTACAGGAAGCTCCGAGAAAAACCAAAGTGGGGCCAGAGGGGAGCCAGGGGTGGCCCAGGCGGCCACCCGGCGCGCCCCCACCCCTGGCCGCGCCAGGGGGGCGCCTGGGGCCCCCTCTCCGCCTCTGGTGACCCCCCTTCGCATATATATTCCTCGGGTCCCGAAACCCTCGAGGACGGAACCCTTTTTCGCGATCTCGCCTCTGTTCCGCCACCGCGGCGCTTCCAAGATCGGGAGCATCAGGAGAACTCTTCCCGGCACCCTGCCGGAGGGGAGAACCACCACCGGGAGCTTCTCCAGCACCATGGACGCTTCCCGGATGAGTCGTGAGTAGTCCCCCTTGGACCATGGGTCCATGACCAGTAGCTATGTGATGTTCTCCTCCCCTCTTTGTTCTTCATGGTTTAGACCTCGTGAGCTGCCCTACATGATCGAGGCACATATGTAATCTTTATGCTGTTGCTCTGCTAAGTTTGCTGGGATCTGATGGATTATGAGATTATGTTCAGATTGTGTGTGAGTAATATATTTGATTCACCTCTTTTATATTTATATTCTTGAGTAATTATAGCATGTTCTCCGTTGCTGTTTATTGCTTTGGCCAAGTAGTAGGTAGTAACTCCAAGAGGGAGTGTTATGCTTGATTGTGGGTTCATGCCCCCTGATGACTAGCTTGAGTGACAGAAACATGAGTCTAGGGGATGTGCTGTTGCCACAAGGGGGAAAACAACGGTGCTTATACTTGCGGGTGCAAGGATTGTTTACTTTACGCAAAGTTCTTTTAATGCAGTTGTCTGTTGCTTTGAGTTTACACTTTGGGTGGGACTCGCAACTTAATACCAGCGAGATGTTCTGGATAGATATCTCAAGGTGGATGATTAGTAGTAGATGAAGATGGATTTCGGTCTACTTGCCTTGGCGTACCGCCCATGCTTTTGAGCCTCTACCTTTCTTTGCAGCATAGTTAGCATTGATTTGCGCACATAATCCTGTCAATTGCCCAGCTGTAATTTGTTTACCTCGCTTAGCTGTTTTATCGTCTTTTGGGAGAGAGACATCACTAGTGAACATCATGGGACCCCGGTCCATATTACCACCATTGATCACACCTTATATTTACTTCCTGTTTTTATTCCCTAGTTGCAGTCATAGCCATCATTATTATCTCTTGTGTTTGATCCTTTGTAAACAACAAGGCCGAAGGGATTGACAACCTCTCTGTACTCGTTGGGAGCAAAGTTATTTGTATCTGTGTGCAGGTCCTGTCAACCGCTAAGTTTCTGGCGCCGTTGACACCTTCTTGTCGACCCTCGGAGTCTCACGGGATTCGATCCTTGGTATCTTTGCCAAGGGAAATTTGCTGCTACGCTACATCTCAAACCTTCCACTTGGGGTAACCAACGAGGGGCGAGAAGCCATCAAGCAAAGTTTCTGGCGCCGTTGCCGGGGACTCCACTCTTCAAGATAGGGGAGTTGCACGCTATCTTTTATCTTTGCTTTTTAGTCTTGTTAGTTTACCTTTCAGTTTTTGCTTTAGTGTCCCTTACCAAAAAATCACAAAATAGTTATCTTGCTTGCTGCTGCTATGGGTTCCACCGAGAACACCAAGTTGTGTGACTTCACTAGTCATAACAACAATGACTTTATCTGCATGCCTATTGCTACACCTGCCACTTCAGCACCTTCTTATGAGATTAAACCTGCTTTACTGAACCTAGTTATGAAAGATCAATTCTCCGGTGCTGGAGATGATGCTGCTTTGCACTTAAATAATTTTGTTGAGCTCTGTGATATGCAAAAGTACAAAGAAGTAGATGATGATATTGTTAAGCTTAAGCTTTTTCCTTTCTCCTTGAGAGGAGGAGCTAAAATCTGGTTTCAATCCTTGCCTAGGAATAGTATAGATTCTTGGGACAAGTGCAAGGATGCCTTTATTGGGAAGTACTATCCCCCTGCTAAAATTATCCAATTAAGGAGTAACATAATGAATTTTAAACAATTGGATAATGAACACGTTGCCCAAGCTTGGGAACGCATGAAATCTCTTGTCAAGAACTGCCCTACTCATGGTTTGACTACTTGGATGGTTATCCAAACTTTTTATGCAGGCTTGAACTTTACCTCGCGGAACTTGTTAGATTCGGCCGCGGGAGGAACCTTTATGTCAACTACACTTGGTGCTGCCACGAAGCTTCTCGATGAGATGATGACCAATTATTCCCAATGGCACACCGAACGCGCTCCAACAGGTAGGAAGGTAAACTCTGTCGAGGAGATTTCCTCCCTAAATGAAAAAGTTGACTTGATCATGTCTCTACTTTCCAAGCAATCTTCTATTGACCCTCATGATGTTCCTTTAAATTCTTTGATTGCTCAAGATCAAGTAGATGTGAACTTTATCTCTAGAAACAATTTTAATAACAATGCTTATAGGAGTAATTCTGGTAGCAACCCTAGACCGTTCCCCTCTAATTCCTATGGGAACAACAATGCTTATCCTAGCACCAAGAACTCCACTTCTGAACTAGAGATTATGCTTAAAGACTTCATCACTACCTAAAAAACCTTCAATAAGAGTGTAGAAGAAAAACTAGACAAACTAGATAATCTCTCTTCGAAGGTAGACAATTTAGCCCATGAGGTAGAGTTGCTTAAAATTAGAACTTCTCCTCTTGAGGAGAGGAAGACCACTCTATGAATGCTATTCAAGTGCAAATTAATGAAAACATTAGGATGATGGCTAAACTTAAAGAGAGATGGGCTAGAGAAAAGAAGGAAGAAGATAGAATTAAGAGCCTTCCTACCCACCACACTGTTGCTACTATTCAAGTTGTTGAGGATATCCAAACTCTTAGCACCCAATGCACTCCTAGTCCCATTGGACCTATTAATGGTGATGCTATGACCTCAACCGTAGAAGAAACTCCTATGACCATAGAAGCTACCAAACAAGTGAGCCTAAAGGACACCACTACCACTTTACTTGATAGTAGTGACCTTGATTTTGATAATTGCACCCTTTTTGAAGTTATTAGTTTTCTTCACAAGATGTCTAGAGATCCCCACACTAGCACACTTAACCTTGCCTTCACGGAGCATATCACTAATGCTCTCATCAAAGCTAGGGAGGAGAAGCTTAGGGTAGAAGCCTCCATACCTAGAAAGCTAGAAGATGGTTGGGATCCTATGATTAAAATTAAGTTGAATAACTTCTCTTGCTATGCTTTATGTGATGTTGGAGCTAGTACCTCCGTTATGCCCAAAAGAATGTATGATATGCTTAAATTGAAACCTTTTGATCCTTGTTCTTTTCGTGTTCGTCTTGTTGATTCTTCCGTAAAGAAACCTTTGGGGAAGATCGACGATGTTCTTATCATTGTCAATGACAATTATGTTTCCGTTGATTTTACCATTATGGATATTGAATGTGAACCTTCATGTCCAATTATTTTGGGACGTCCTTTTCTTCGCACCGTTGGTGCTATCATTGACATGAAAGAGGGGAATATAAAATTCCAATTCCCTCTCAATAAAGGGATGGAACACTTCCCTAGAAAGAAGATTAAGTTGCCTTTTGAATCCGTTACACGGGCTAGCTATTCTCTCACTCTTCATAAAACTTGATTTTCTCTTTTTGCATCATGCCTAGCTTAAAGGCATAAAAGAAAGCGCTTTTGGGAGGCAGCCCACAACGAATTAGGTTTTATTTTGCTTTTGTTGTGTCTTGATGTTTGTTACTACAGTAGCATCATCATTGTATCTTTTCTTTTCAGCTTTGTGCCAAGTTTAGCCTCTGATTGCAAGAAAGTTCAAAAGTTGTGAAGTGCTGTCCAGAAAACAGATTATGTCCTTGGACAGAAAAATTCGTATAAAATCACCAGATCATCTTTTTGATCTGAATTTTTTTGACAACGTGCTCTATACAATTGGCTTTCGAGCGTCTGTTCTGAGTTTTTTGATTTGAGTTGCACAAGTGCGCCGAAAAAATTATTTACTACCTGCTGGTCTGTTTTTCACAGATTCTGTCCTGTTTTGCGTTTTCTTCGTTTTGCAAACCTTGAGCTTGCTTTTTCTTTGTAAAAACCTTTTGGCAATCTTGAGAAACAGTAGATCTTCAAGATTATCCTTATTTCCAGTAGGGAAAAATTATTTTATTGTGGGTACTAACCTCGCTAATCAGATTATGATGAGTTATGTATGAAGGGAGTTTTCAAGTGTGTGAGGGAAGATGATAAAAGAAGATTCAGGAGGGACAAACGCTCAAGCTTGGGGATGCCCCCGTGCACCCCCAAGAAATATTCAAGAAGACTCAAGCGTCTAAGCTTGGGGATGCCCCCGTGCATCCCCTTCTCCATCAACAATTATCAGTTCGTCTTTCGTTCCACTATATTTTAATCACTTCATGCGTTATGTGCTATGCTTGGAGCGTCTTGCTCTTAGTTTCCCTTTTAGTTTTCTTTAGCTTTGCTTGCTGTTCATAACAAGTTAGAACCCAGCTTTCTTTGTGTGGGAGAGAAACACGCTCCACTTCAACCTAGAACACAACATAGGATTTTCATGCTTATCTTTGTTGTGTGTGTTCTTTGTCTTTTCTTAGCTACTGTCATGTTTAGCTCTTAGTTTTCATGCTTTTCTTTTTAAAGAGCTTTTGTTTAGTTGGTTGCTGAACTCTCTTGAGTTTTCATGTTTATCTTGTTAAGAGAGTTTGCCTGTTGCACTGAGTTGTGTGTCTTGACTTAAAGTAGGTAATTGAGGTTGCTATTTAATTTTAGTAGTAACTTGCAATAGTTTTGAGGTATTGCCATGAGTAATGTCTGAACTTTTGGTGTCAAGAGCTTTAGCCTATTAGTGATAGATGTTGTATTTTGGGCAATCCGTGCTTATTTTCGAAAACCTACAAAATAGTTGAGAACTTTAGCTACTAAATGGATCACTAATCTTTGGAGGGATCGAATACTAGAGTACACTCACGTACCATGAGCCGAGGATGCGCAAGGATAACCAAACCCCCATACACTCCTCCTCGGGGTACTTGTCTCTTTGTGAACCTCCTAATTAGATTGAGAGTTACCGATAATAAGTGCATGAGTTCTTCGGACTAATGTGAGTATTCGAAAGTTGACACTTCCACCTAGCCATATTTTTCTAGCCTCTTCGGTACCGTGCATTGCCCTTTCTCACCTCGAGAGTTGGCGCATACTTCGCCGGTGCATCCAAACCCTTGGCATGATACGCTTTGTCATCATAAGCCTCATTATATCCTTCCTCAAAACAGCCACCATACCTACCTATCAAGGCATTTCCATAGCCTTTCCGAGATACATTGCCATGCAACATCCATCTTCTCATGACTTGATCTTCATGTCATACATGCTTTTTGCTTGATAGATGAGTCGCATGCTAGTTGGGCCTTGCCCTAATCATTGCTACATGATGCGCTAGTATCATTGCATATCCTGCTACACTGGCAGAGGCATACATTTGCATACATCATGATAGTTTCATTTTCTTTATGTTGAGTACTTTTGTAAAGTGTGAAAGATCTTCTATACTTCTTGTAATTTGTAGAGTGTTGCCCCTAAAGTGAGGAAAAGATCCCAAAGAGGACAAATCAAAAGATCCCAAAGAGGACAAAATCAAAAGATCCCAAAGAGGACAAATGAGAGATAAATAGAAAGAGCCATTGAGGCCACAAAAAAATAGAAAAAATAGAAAAAAGAGAAAAAGAAATAAAAAAAGAGAAGGGGGCACACTACTATTCCTTTTGAGAGATCCACACTCGTACTCCATCTTATACCTTGTACTCCATAGAGATTATCATTTATGCATATAGCTATGTGGGGACCTTCACTATAGAACTTGGCTTGTATATTCCAATGATGAGCCTCCTCAAAAGAGCTCTAGGTCTTCTTGAGCAAGCAAGTTGGATGCACCCCCACTAGTTCCATTGGAGAGGTTACCTTAGCTCATATGTGCATCCGTTGCATGGCAATCCCTACTCCTCACATCATATCTATCATTTGGCTTTCTCTCGCCGATGATTGTCCTCATTGATGTGAGCCTTTCACACCTTTTTTGTCCTCCCCCTTCATCATTTTTCTCTCTCTGCCATCCTAAGTGTCAACGTTCTTGCTTACGCTCATCCATTGCATGAGTGCTCAAAATATCGAAAGGGAGTGGATCATTTTGACTTGTACCTGGCTGTTGGTCTGGGGATGAGTCAAGATAAGATTCCAAAGAAGACCAAGTGTGAAACTTTAGTAGATTAAGTTCTCAACAATACAAAAACTATGTTTTACTCTCTCGTATATCCCTATCCCCTTTCTTGCACGCAAACACCATTTGGAGACATTCGAGTCACGGACAGCGAGAGCTCTTCACCTTTATGTTCTTATGTTGCTTCTTACAATGCTAATATAGACTCTTGCATGTTATGACTTGAATTGAATTACATGCCTTGATTGCTTTGCTTAAAAATTTCTTATATCGTTGATAGCATGTCACCACAGAAATTATGCTTGTTATCATTTACCTACTCGAGGACGAGCAGGAATTAAGCTTGGGGATGTTGATACGTCCAAAACGTATCTATAATTTTTGCTTGCTCCATGCCTCTTTTGTGTGATATTGCTATGATATTTATGCACTTCCATACACTTTTGATCATATTTGGACTAACCTATTAACTCAGTGCACCACAGTGCCAGTTCCTGTTTTCTGCTGTTTTTCTATTTCAGATTTCCCCCATATTAAAAGTGCTCCAAAAATTCCGGGAAAAATACAGGAAAAATCAGCGTACAGGAAGCTTCGAGAAAAACCAAAGTGGGGCCAGAGGGGAGCCAGGGGTAGCCCAGGCGGCCACCCGGCGCCGCCCCACCCCTGGCCGCGCCAGGGGGGCGCCTGGGGCCCCCTCTCCGCCTCTGGTGACCCCCCTTCGCATATATATTCCTCGGGTCCCGAAACCCTCGAGGACGGAACCCTTTTTCACGATCTCGCCTCTATTCCGCCGCCGCAGCGCTTCCAAGATCGGGAGCATCAGGAGAACTCTTCCCGGCACCCTGTCGGAGGGGAGAACCACCACCGGGAGCTTCTCCACCACCATGGATGCTTCCCGGATGAGTCGTGAGTAGTCCCCCTTGGACCATGGGTCCATGACCAGTAGCTATGTGATGTTCTCCTCCCCTCTTTGTTCTTCATGGTTTAGACCTCGTGAGCTGCCCTACATGATCGAGGCACATATGTAATCTTTATGCTGTTGCTCTGCTGAGTTAGCTGGGATCTGATGGATTATGAGATTATGTTCAGATTGTGTGTGAGTAAAATATTTGATTCACCTCTTTTATATTTATGTTCTTGAGTAATTCTAGCATGTTCTCCGTTGCTGTTTATTGCTTTGGCCAAGTAGTAGGTAGTAACTCCAAGAGGGAGCGTTATGCTTGATTGTGGGTTCATGCCCCCTGATGACTAGCTTGAGTGACAGAAACATGAGTCTAGGGGATGTGATGTTGCCACAAGGGGGAAAACAACGGTGCTTGTACTTGCGGGTGCAAGGATTGTTTACTTTACGCAAAGTTCTTTTAATGCAGGTGTCTGTTGCTTTGAGTTTACACTTTGGGTGGGACTCGCAACTTAATACCAGCGAGATGTTCTGGATAGATATCTCAAGGTGGATGATTAGTAGTAGATGCAGATGGATTTTGGTCTACTTGCCTTGGCGTACCGCCCATGCTTTTGAGCCTCTACCTTTCTTTGTAGCATAGTTAGCATTGGTTTGCGCACATAATCCTATCAATTGCCCAGCTGTAATTTGTTTACCTCGCTTAGCTGTTTTATCGTCTTTTGGGAGAGAGACATCACTAGTGAACATCATGGGACCCCGGTCCATATTACCACCATTGATCACACCTTATATTTACTTCCTGTTTTTATTCCCTAGTTGCAGTCATAGCCATCATTATTATCTCTTGTGTTTGATCCTTTGTAAACAACAAGGCTGGAGGGATTGACAACCTCTCTGTACTCGTTGGGAGCAAAGTTATTGTATCTGTGTGCAGGTCCTGTCAACCGCTAAGTTTCTGGCGCCGTTGACACCTTCTTGTCGACCCTCGGAGTCTCACGGGATTCGATCCTTGGTATCTTTGCCAAGGGAAATTTGCTGCTACGCTACATCTCAAACCTTCCACTTGGGGTAACCAACGAGGGGCGAGAAGCCATCAGCATGTGTGAGGGACTTGCGCGTGGTCTCCTACTGGATTGATACCTTGGTTCTCAAAAACTGAGGGAAATACTTACGCTACTGTGCTGCATCTCCCTTTCCTCTTCGAGGGAATACAACACAAGCTCAAGAAGTAGCAGCACCAACCCCGAGAGCGCTTTTCATTCTTATTCGAACATGCATTTGGTATAATTAATGTTGGGTGTGAGCATGACTGGATATCCTCTACCTTCAATTACAATGTTTAGTTGATGCTTGAACTTTGGAGGTGCTATGTGATTCGTCTCCAACGTATCTATAATTTTGGATTGTTCCATGCTATTATATTATCTATTTTGGATGTTTTATATGCATTAATATGATATTTTGTATTATTTTTTGGACTAACTTATTAACCTAGAGCCCAGTGTCAGTTTCTATTTTTTTCCATGTTTTTGACTTTCGCAGAAAATGAATACCAAATTGAATAAAACCTTCGCAATGATTTTTCTTAGACCCGAAGACACCCCAGAGACTTGGAGATCAAGTCGGAGGAGCCACGAGGCGGCCACAAGGGGGGAGGGCGCGCCTAGGGGGTAGGGCGTGCCCCCCACCCTTGTGGGCCCCTCATAGCTCCCCTAACCTAATTCTTCCGCATATATATTCCAGAAACATAAGAGGAGTCCAGAAAACCACTTTTCCACCGCCGTAAGCTTTTATGCCCGTGAGACCCCATCCGAAGGCCTTTGCCGGTACTCTACCGAAGGGGGATTCAGCTACGAAGGGCTTCTACATCAGCACCATTGCCCTTCTGATGAAGCATGAGTAGTTTACCACAGACCTATGGGTCCATAGCTAGTAGCTAGATGGCTTCTTCTCTCTTTTTGATTCTCAATACCATATTCTCCTTGATGTTCTTGGAGATCTATCCGATGTAATCTTATTTTGCGGTGTGTTTGTCGAGATCCGATGAATTGTGGACTTATGATTAGCTTATCCATTAATATTATTTGAATCATCTCTGAATTCTTATATGCATGATTTGGTATCTTAGTAATTCTCTTCGAACTATCAGTTTGGTTTAGCCAACTAGATTGTTTATTCTTGCAATGGGAGAAGTGCTTTGCCTTGGGTTCAATCTTGTGGTGTCCTCACCTAGTCACAGAAGGGGCAGCGAGGCACGTATTGTATTGTTGCCATCGAGGATAAAAAGATGGGGTTTTCATCATATTTCTTGAGTTAATTCCTCTACATCATGTCATCTTACTTAAAGCATCACTTTGTTCTTCATGAACTTAGTACTCTAGATGCGGAATCGTTTCGATCAATGTGTGCAGTAATAGTAGTAGATGCAGGCAGGAGTCGGTCTACTTGACACGGACATGATGCCTATATTACATAATCATTGCCTTGGATATCGTCATAACTTTGCGCTTTTCTATCAATTGCTCGACAGTAATTTGTTCACCCACCGTATTATTTGCCTTCAAGAGAGAAGCCTCTAGTGAAACCTATGGCCCCCGAGTCTATTTTCCATCTTATTAGTTCCCGGTCTACTATTTTGCAATCTTTTACTTTCCAATCTATAAACCAAAAATCCAAAAATATTTAACCTTTTGTTTATCTATCTCTATCAGATCTCACTTTTGCAAGTAACCATGAAGGGATTGACAACCCCTTTATCACATTGGGTGCAAGTTGTTTGATTTTGTGTGCAGGTATTAGTGATTTGTGCATTCGTCTCCTATTGGACAGATGCCTTGGTTCTCGAAATGAGGGAAATACTTATCTCTACTTTGCCGCATCACCCTTTCCTCTTCAAGGGAAAAACTAACGCAAGCTCAAGAAGTAGCAGGAAGAATTTCTGGCGCCGTTGCCGGGGAGATCTACGCCAAATCAAGACACACCAAGTACCCATCATAAAACTCTGATCTGTTGCATTACATTATTTGTCATCCGCCTCTCGTTTTCCACTACCCCATTTCTAAAACAATTTTCGATTTTTTTTGCCTTTTTCCTTCGCACTTTTTCCGTTCGTATTTTCTTTTGTTTGCTCGTTTGTTAAACTGGTTTGCACCACTATGTCTGAAACTAGGGAGGCTGTTGCTAAAAAGGATGGTAGTAATGATGAGGGAAACTTTGATGATTTTTCTAATAATGATCCTCATGAAAAAACTACTATCTTGCACACTCAAAAACTCTGCATACGTAGCGGCGACATTATTGGAAAAGGGGTTATTCAAGATTTCTTTACTTGTGTCGGTGTGCTACCACGTTAGGCGGATCTGTTCTTCATAAAACTAATAGCCTTGCGGATGCTATATCTTTGCTTATAGTTGAACTTGAAAGACAATTTGTTCATATGCATCCATGCATACAAAGGATTTTTCTGGATTTTTCTAATATTGAGCATTCTTCTGTTAAGCACGCTGCCACTATATTTCTAGCCCATGAATTCATATTTATTATGAAAGAAGCTAGTGAACTTTTTGCGCATTACAAAGTAGACGACGGTCACCCTCCCATAGAGGGAATCCTCTTTAACCAAGAAGAAATAATGTGATTGCGATCTCTTGATCATGTTGCCTAAATGAAAACTTGATAAAAAAAGGTTCTTACCGATGTTTTAGTTGATAAAATTTCTGAGCTTAATGACGATTTTCCTATACAAAATAACGTATTGGGTTTCTTTCTTAGAAGTAGGCTCATGACCTTTTCTCAAAAGAATGCTTATAATGATGAATTAGTCATACAATATGAGGGGCCCAAGGAGGAACTTATTCCTCCCGAGCTTGATCTTAGGGATCCTTATCCCATTAAATTTAGCCCTTTTGATTACTTTTGCTTACCACAAAGAAAACTTGCTGCTGAACGAAGAGAGTACGAGATGAGCTTTCAACATTTGCCTTATCATTACTATGACAATACTTAGATCTATGTTTTATGCCTAGCTAGGGGCGTTAAACAATAGCGCTTGTTGGGAGGAAACCCAATTTTATTTTTGTATTTTGCTTTTTGGTTCTGTTTTTCAATAAATACACAATATTACTTTTGTAGTAATTGTGTTTTGGTGTTTTAATTAGTGTTTGAGCCAAGTAAGACCTTTAGGATGGCTTACAATGATTGTTGATTTGATTTTGCTGAAAAACAGAAACTTTTGCATCCAGTGCAGAAAATTCAAAAACTCATTGGAGCGTGATAATCTTCTAAAAAATTTACAAAAAATTTATATACAAATTCCCCATGTTGTACTAATTTTTCAGAATTTTTAGAGTTCCAGAAGTATGCGAAGTTTTCATATTGCTACAGATTGTTCTGTTTTTGACAGATTCTGTTTTCTATGTATTGTTTCCTTATTTTGATGAATCTATGGCTAGTAACCGGGGGTATGAACCATGGAAAAGTTGGAATACAATATATATTACACCAATATAAAATAAGAATGAGATCACAACAGTACCTTGAGTGGTTATTTGCTTTGTTTAACTAACGGATCTCACGAGTTTTCTGTTGAGTTTTGTGTTGTGAAGTTTTCAAGTTTTGGGTAAGGATTTGATGGACTATGGAATAAGGAGTGGCCAGAGCCAAAGCTTGGGGATTCTCAAGGCACCACAAGGTAATATTCAAGGACAACCAAGAGCCTAAGCTTGGGGATGCCCGGGGAAGGCATCCCCTCTTTCGTTTTCGTTTATCTGTAACTTTACTTGAGGCTATATTTTTATTCACCACCTGATATGTATTTTGTTTGGAGAGTCTTGTATGATATGAGTCTTTTCTTTTTAGTTTGCCACAATCATCCTTGATGTACACACCTTTTGAGAGGGACACGCTTGAAGCGTGATTTATTAGAATACTCTATGTGGTTCACTTATATCTTTTGAGCTATGCAATTTTGCTCGAGTGCTTGACTTATATCTTTATAGAGCACGGCGGTGGCTTTATTTTATAAAAATTGTTGAACTCTCTTGCTTCACTTATATTATTTTGAGAGTCTTTAAACAGCATGGTAATTTGTTTAGGTTATGAATTTAGTCCTAATATGATAGGAATTCTAGGGAGATATAATAAAAACTTTCATATATAGAGCATTGAATACTATGTGAAGTTTGATTCCTTATGATTGTTTTGATATATGAAGATGGTGATATTAGATTCATGCTAGTGAGTAATTGTGGATTGGTAGAAATACTTGTGTTAAAGTTTGTGATTCCCGTAGCATGCATGTATGGTGAACTGTTATGTGATGAAGTCGGAGCATGATTTATTTATTGATTGTCATCCTTTGTGTGGAGGTCGGGATCGCGTGACGGTTAACTCCTACCAACCCTTCCCATGGGAGCATGCGTCTAATGCTTTATTTCGATAGCTAATAAAACTTTTGCAATAAGTATGTGAGTTATTTATGACTAATGTTGAGTCCATGGATTGTACGTACTCTCACCCTTCCACCATTGCTAGCCACTCTAGTATTGCGCAACTCTCGCAGGTGCATTCAACCACCTTACACCCTTCATCAAAACAACCACCATACCTACCTATTATGGCATTTTCATAGCCATACCGAGATATATTGCCATGCAACTTCCATCGTTCCGTCATATGAGTTGAGTTGTAATTTTTGAGTTGTAAGTAAATAAAAGTGTGATGAGCATCATTATTAGAACATTGTCCCACGTGAGGTTATCAAAATAAATGAGGCCAAAGAAGCCCACTAAAATTAAAAAAATTAAAAAAGCGAAGGGACAATGTTACTATATTTTTCGACACTTGTGCTTCAAAGTAGTACCGTGTTCTTCATGATAGAGAGTCTCGTATGTTATCACTTCCATATAATAGTGGGAATTTTTCATTATATAACTTGGTTTGCATATTCCAATGATGGGCTTCCTCAAATTGCCCTAGGTCTTCGTGAGCAAGCAAGTTGGATGCACACCCACTTAGTTTATTTTCGAGCTTTCATAAACTTATAGCTATAGTGCATCCATTGCATGGCAATCCCTACTCACTCACATTGATATCTATTGATGGGCATCTTCATAGCCCGTTGATACGCCTAGTTGATGTGAGACAATCTCCTTCTTTTTGTCTTCTCCACAACCACCATATTCTATTCCACCCATAGTGTTATATCCATGGCTCACGCTCATGTATTGCGTGAAAGTTGAAAAATATTGAGAATAATAAAGTGTGAAACAATTGCTTGGCTAATACTGGGGTTGTGCATGATTTAATACTTTGTGTGATGAAGATAGAGCATAGCCAGACTATATGATTTTGTAGGGATAACTTTCTTTGGCCATGATATTTTGAGAAGACATGATTGCTTTATTAGTATGCTTGAAGTATTATTGTTTTTATGTCAATATGAATTTTGTTTTGAATCTTATGGATCTCAACATTCATGCCACAATAAAGAAGAATTACATGGATAAATATGTTAGGTAGCATTCCACATCAAAAACTCTATTTTTATCATTTACCTACTCGAGGACGAGCAGGAATTAAGCTTGGGGATGCTTGATACGTCTCCAATGTATCTATAATTTTTTATTGTTCCATGCTATTATATTATCTGTTTTATATCATCTTTTGTGGTGTGTTTATCGAGATCCGATGAATTGTGGATTTATGATAAACTTATCTATGAATATTATTTGAATCTTCTATGAATTCTTATATGCATGATTTGGTATCTTAGTAATTCTCTTCAAACTATCGGTTTGGTTTGGCCAACTAGATTGGTTTTTCTTTCAATGGGAGAAGTGCTTTGCTTTGGGTTCAATCTTGAAGTGTCCTCACCCACTGACAGAAGGGGTAGCGAGGCACGTATTGTATTGTTTCCATCAAGGATAAAAAGCATTACTCTGTTATTCATGAACTTAATACTCTAGATGCAGAATCGTTTTGATCGATGTGTGGAGTAATAGTAGTAGACGCAGGCAGGAGTTGGTCTACTTGACACGGACGTGATACCTATATTACATAATCATTGCCTTGGATATCGTCATAACTTTGCGCTTTTCTATCAATTGCTCGACAGTAATTTGTTCACCCACTGTATTATTTGCCTTCAGGAGAGAAGCCTCTAGTGAAACCTATGCCTCCCGAGCCTATTTTCCATCTTGTTAGTTCCTGATCTACTATTTTGCAATCTTTTACTTTCCAGTCTGCAAACCAAAAATCCAAAAATATTTTACCTTTTGCTTATCTGTCTCTATCAGACCTCACTTTTGCAAGTAAACGTGAAGGTATTGACAACCCCTTTATCGCGTTGGGTGCAAGTTGTTTGATTGTTTGTGCAGGTATTGGTGATTTGTGCGTTCGTCTCCTACTGGATTGATACCTTGGTTCTCAAACTTAGGGAAATTCTTATCTCTACTTTGTTGCATCACCCTTTCCTGTTCAAGGGAAAAACCAACACATGCTCAAGAAGTAGCACTATGCATTTATGTTTTCCGGTCTCAAAAAGGGCTAACAAGATACAACTTTATCATATTGTATCATGGTTGTTTTTGACAAAGTGTTAGCATTTGAAATATAGTATTATTGCTCTTTAGTTGATTATGTTACTGACATGAGTAAATATGGATTTTAAGCCTTATCGTATATGTGGTTATTTCACGATCTTTGCAAAAACTTGATTACTAGCTAAGCTTATATACAACAACAAGAACAAATGAGTTTGTAAAATATTTTCTTGACCACCTTCAGTTTGCCAACTGAATTTCTTGAGGACAAATGAGTTAAGCTTGGGGGAGTTGATACGTACGTCTCCAATGTATTTACTTTTCCAAATGTTTTTGCTCATATTTTGGACTATAGTTTGCATGGTTTGAATGAAACTAACCCGGATTGACACTATTTTTTGCAGAATTACCTTGGTGTTATTTTTGTGCAGAAATAAAAGTTCTTGAAATTGGATAAAACATTACGATAATTTTTTTTGGAATATAAAAAAATAGTGGATGAAAGAACTACCAGAGAAGAGCCACTAGTGGGCCACGGGTCAGGCGCCGCCTACCCCCCGGGTGCGCCTTGATGACGTATGGACCCCATAGACCTCCGCTAACCTAATTCCAAGCCTAAAAGTAACATCTTCCTCAAAGAAAAATCGGAGATATTTATTATACAGAGCCACCACCACCTCATGTTCTTACTCGGGAGGCCTAATCTGGAGTCCATTAAGGGCTCCAGAGAGAAGGACTCATCGTTGTCATCATCACCAATCCTTCTCCATCAACATTTCATGATGCTCATCATCGAGAGTGAGTAATTCCATTATAGGAATACTGGAGGTAGATGGAGATGGATGAGATTGTTATGTAATCGAGTCAATTTGTTCGGGCTTGATACATAGTATAAACTATGTTCTGAGATTGATGTTGTTATGATTTTGATATGCTTAATGCTTGTCACTAGGGCCCAAGTGCCATGATTTTAGATCTGAACACTTATGCTTTTCATGAATATATTTGAGATGTTGATCTTACCTGCAAATTGTATGTGCCTATTATAGTTCTGAACCGTAGACCCAAAGGTGACAATAATTGGGATACTCTCCGAAGACGACTGTAATTTGAGGAGTTCATGTCGCACCAAGTGTTAATGTTTTGTTCTGGTTCTCTATTAAAAGGAGCGCCTTAATTACCCTTAATTTTTATTAGGACCCCGCCGCCATGGGAGAGTAGGACAAAAGATGTCATGGAAGTTCTCAAGCACGTATGACTATATACAAATACATGCCTACATATGATTAATGAATTTGAGTTATTGTGTGTCGCTCTAGGTTGTGGGTGTTACATACCAAATCTCATCTAAATATTCATTGCTACTCCATGCCTACGCTTTAATAATATTGCCACTGTTGTTACCCGATTACTATTGCTATCACTATTATCATATTACTTGTTCGGGAACGTAGTATTTCAAAAAAAGTCCTACGATCACGCAAGATCTATCTAGGAGAAGCATAGCAACGAGTGAGAGAGTGTGTCCATGTACCCTCGTAGACCGAAAGCGGAAGTGTTTAGTAATGCAGTTGATGTATCGAATGTCTTCACGATCCAACCGATCCGAGTACCGAATGTACGGCACCTCCGTGTTCAGCACACGTTCAGCACGATGACGTCCCTCGAGCTCTTGATCCAGTTGAGGATGAGGGAGAGTTTCGTCAGCACGACGGCGTGGTGATGGTGAAGTTACCGGCGCAGGGCTTCGCTTAAGCACTGCAACGATATGACCGAGGTGTGTAACTGTGGAGGGGGGCACCGCACACGGCTAAGAGATTGTCTGTTGTGCTTTGGTGTAACGCCCCGGACACACCCGCCCGTGGTCGTTACTCCTGGCGGGATCTAGACTGGCCCCACATATCAATACTAGTCTTTTCTGCACACTTTGTCCTCACTCATGCGCACCCGGGAGCAACTTCTCGGTTGGTCACCCATCCTGAAACTACTCCAAGCTGAGCACGCTTAACTTTGGAGTTCTATCCGAATGGGCTCCCAGAAAAGAAGGAATTCCTTATTGATAAGAGTAGTCTATCATCCCTAATAAGCCAGGCTATCACATTTGGGGTGCCCCCTGGCCACGTATATAAAGGAGGGAGAGGAGGAGGCCGGCGGCCAGGTTGGGCGCGCCCTAGGGGGAGTCCAACTAGGGTTCCCAATCCTAGTTGGACTCCCCTTCCTTTTCCAAGAGAGGGAGAGAGGGAAAGAGTAGGAGAGGGAGAAGGAAAGGAGGGGGGCCGCGCCCCACCCCTTGTCCAATTCGGTTTGGGCAGGGGGAGGCGCGCGCCACCTCCTCTCCCTTCGTTCCTTCTCTCCACTAAAGCCCAATAAGGCACATTAACTTCCCCCGGCAAATTCCCGTAATTCTCTAGTACTCCGAAAAATACCCGAATCACTCGGAACCATTCTGATGTCCGAATATAGCCTTCCAATATATCGATCTTTATGTCTCGACCATTTCAAGACTCCTCGTCATGTCTGTGATCTCATCCGGGACTCTGAACAAACTTCGGTCATCAAAATCACATAACTCATAATACTAATCGTCATCGAACGTTAAGCGTGCGGACCCTACGGATTCGAGAACTATGTAGACATGACCGAGACACATCTCCGGTCAATAATTAATAGCGTAACCTGGATGCTCATATTGGCTCCTACATATTCTACGAAGATCTTTATTGGTCAAACCGCATAACAACATACGTCATTCCCTTTGTCATCGGTATGTTACTTGTTTGAGATTCGATCGTCGGTATTTTCATACCTAGTTCAATCTCGTTACTGGCAAGTCTCTTTACTTGTTCCGTAATACATCATCTCGTGTCTAACTCATTAGTCGTTTTGCTTGCAAGGCCTATTATGATGTGTATTACCGAGAGGGCACAGAGATACCTCTCTGACGCTCAGAGTGACAAATCCTATTCTCGATCTATGCCAACACCACAAACACCTTCGGAGACACATGTAGAGCATATTTATAATCACACAATTACGTTGTGACATTTGATAGCACACAAGGTGTTCTTCCGGTATTCGGGAGTTGCATAATCTCATAGTCAGTGGAACATGTATAAGTCATGAAGAAAGCAATAGCAATAAAACTAAATGATCATAGTGCTAAGCTAACGGATGGGTCTTGTCCATCACATCATTCTCCTAATGATGTGATCCCGTTCATCAAATGACAACACATGGCTATGGTCAGGAAACTCAACCATCTTTGATTAACGAGCTAGTCTAGTACAGGCATACTAGGGACACTCTGCTTTGTCTATATATTCACACATGTATCAAGTTTACGGTTAATACAATTCTAGCATGAATAAAAGATATTTATCATGATATATAAGGAAATATAAATAACAACTTTATTATTGCCTCTAGGGCATATTTCCTTCAGTCTCCCACCTGCACTAGAGTCAATAATCTAGTTCACATTGCTATGTGATTTAACACCGATAGTTCACATCGTTATGTGATTAACAACCGTAGTTCACTTCGCCATGTGATCAATACCCAAAGGGTTTACTAGAGTCAATAATCTAGTTCACATCACCATGTGATTAACACCCAAAGAGTATTAAGGTGTGATAATGTTTTGCTTTGTGAGAGAAGTTTAGTCAACGGGTCTATCACATTCAGATCCGTATGTATTTTGCTAATTTCTATGTCTACAATGCTCTGCATGGAGCTACTATAGCTTATTGCTCTCACTTTCAATATGCATCCAGATTGATACTTAGAGTCATTTGGATTAGTGTCAAAGCTTGCATCAGTGTAACCCTTTACGATGAACTCTTTATCACCTCCAAAATCAAGAAACATTTCCTTAGTCCTCCAGTTACTAAGGATAATTTTGACCGCATGACATATGATAACCCACAAGTGTAGGGGATCTATCGTAGTCCTTTCGATAAGTAAGAGTGTCGAACCCAACGAGGAGTACAAGGAAATGATAGGCAGTTTTCAGTAAGGTATTTTCTGCAAGCACTGAAATTATAGGTAACGAATAGTTTTGTGATAAGGTAATTGGTAGCAAGTGACAAAAGGTAAAAGTAAATAAGGTGCAGCAAGGTGGCCCAATCCTTTTTGTAGCAAAGGACAAGCCTGGACAAACTCTTATATGAAGGAAAGCGCTCCCGAGGACACATGGGAATTATCGTCAAGCTAGTTTTCATCACGATCATCTGATTCGCGTTCAGTACTTTGATAATTTGGTATGTTGGTGGACCGGTGCTTGGGTGCTGTCCTTACTTGGACAAACCTCCCACTTATGATTAACCTCTAATGCAAGCATCTGCAACTACAAAAGAAGTATTAAGGTAAACCTAACCATAGCATGAAACAAGTGGATCCAAATCAGCCCCTTACGAAGCACCGCATAAACTAGGGTTTAAGCTTCTGTCACTCTAGCAACCCATCATCTACTTATTACTTCCCAATGCCTTCCTCTAGGCCCAAATAATGGTGAAGTGTCGTGTAGTCGATGTTCACGTGACACCACTAGAGGAGAGACAACATACATCTCATCAAAATATCGAACGAAGACCAAATTCACATGACTACTAATAGCAAGACTTCTCCCATGTCCTCAGGAACAAAGTAACTACTCACAAGACATAATATTATTCATGATCAGAGGGGTATTAATATGCATAATGGATTTGAACATATGATCTTCCACCAAATAAACCAACTAGCATCAACTACAAGGAGTAATCAACACTACAAGCAACCCACAGGTACCAATCTGAGGTTTGGGTACAAAGATTGGATACAAGAGATGAACTAGGGTTTGAAAAGATGGTGTTGGTGAAGATGTTGATGAAGATAGCCCTCCCCAAGATGGGAGAGTTGTTGGTGATGATGGCGGTGACGATTTCCCCCTCCTAGAGGGAAGTATCCCCAGCAGAACAGCTCTGCCGGAGCCCTAGATTGGTTTCCGCCTCGGTTCCGCCTCGAGAAGGCGGCGTCTGGTCCCGAAAGCCTCCTTATGATTTTTTCCAGGTCAAAACACCTCATATAGGAGAAGATGGGCATCGAGGGACCCACGAGACAGAGGGCGCGCCCAGAGAGGGGAGGGCGCGCCCCCACCCTCGTGGACAGCAGGTGGCCCCCCTCGTGATCTTCTTTTGCCAAATATTTTTTATATTTTCTGAAACGGAGTTCTGTGAAGTTTCGGGGCTTTTGGAGTTGTACAGAATAGGTTTCCAGAGTTTGCTCCTTTTCCAGCCCAGAATTCCAGCTGCCGGCATTCTCCCTCTTCATGTAAACCTTGTAAAATAAGAGGGAAAAGGCATAAGTATTGTGACAAAACATGTAATAACAGCCCATAATGCAATAAATATCAACATATAAGCATGATGCAAAATGGACGTATCAACTCCCCTAAGCTTAGACCTCGCTTGTCCTCAAGCGAAAGCCAATATCGGAAAATATGTCCACATGTTTAGAGATAGATGTGTCGATAAAAATAAATTAGGACATGAGAGCATCATGATCATTCTTATAACATCAACACACATATATATATATATATATATATATATATGTATGTATGTATATAATCATATGATTCTTATGCTAAAGTAATAATTCATGCACAATATCAAGCATGAATCAGAAACTTCATTGAAAACTAACAAACTTTGATCTCGGTCATTGAAGCAATTGCAATTTATCTTAACATCGGAAAGAGACAATATAATAGCTTTTCAGCAAGCCTACATACTCAACTATCATATAGTCTTTCACAATTGCTCACACTCATGCAATACTTATGGTTATGGAGTTTTAATCGGACACAGAGAAAGATAGGGGCTTATGGTGTTGCCTCCCAACCTTTTACCTCAAGGGTAATGTCAACAGTAATAGACCATGAAAACTTACATCCAAGTGGGTATATATGTCAGGATTTTCCAACACAATGTGCTTGCCAAAGGATAAAATGTAAAAAGGAAAGGTGAATTTCACCTTGACTCTTATAAGGCAAGAATAATAGATAGGCCCTTCGTAGAGGGAAGCAGAGGTTGTCATGTGTTTTTATGGTTGGAAGCACAAAGTCTTAGCACAGAAGAACGTCACTTTATATTGCCACTTGTGATAAGGACCTTTATTATGCAGTCCGTCGCTTTTATTACTTCCATATCACAAGGTCGTACAAAGCTTATTTCCTCCACACTAATAAATCATACATATTTTAGCGAGTTTGCAACATGACAACTTACTTGGAAGGATCTTACTCAATCCATAGGTAGGTATGGTGGACTCTCATGGCAAAACTGGGTTTAAGGATGTATGGAAGCACAAGTAGTATCTCTACTTGGTGCAAAGAGTTTTGGCTAGCATGAGGGGGAAAGGCAAGCTCAACATGTTGGATGATCCATGAGAATATACTTTATTTCGGATATAAGAAAACATAACCCATTATGTTGTCTTCCTTGTCCAACATCAACTCTTTAGCATGTCATATTTTAATGAGTGCTCACAATCATAAAAGATGTCCAAGATAGTGTATTTGTATTTGAAGCCTCTCTTCTTTTATTACTTCCTATTAATTGCAACGATGACCAAAACTATGTTTGTCAACTCCCAACAACTTTTATTCATCATACTCTTTATATGTGAAGTCATTACTTCCCATAAGATCAATATGACCTCTTTGATACTTTTTATGTTTTCTTTCCTTTTATCATGACCAAAGTGAGGAAATCAAGCCCTTGACTCAACACTAATCTTTATTATATAGCTCACGGACTCGATTACAAAGGGTAAAGATCATAAAGCAAAAGCTCACAACTGGATCATGCTAACTTTATTCTACCAGATCAAGATACTACCAAGGATCAAACTAAGAAAAACGGTAAAGATAGGAGTGATGGTGATACGATACCGGGGTCACTCCCCCAAGCTTGGCAGTTGCCAAGGGGAGTGCCCATACTCATATGATTATGTCTCCTTCTTCGGGGGTGATGATGATGGAGTTGAAAGTAGTGACGCCAGATCATCATATATCGAGCGTAGGAGATCCTCCAACTTGCGGATAATACCTTTGAGTGCAGCTATATATTCCTTCAACAAAATATTTTCACTTGTGAGATGCTTGTTTCGAATTTGAGCTAACTCAATCATCTTGAAAGCTGCAATCTCAGTTGACGTAAAGATGTTGGGAAGAGATTGAGGGATGTCTTCTTCTCCCAATGCCGGAGTCGGATCTTCCACCTCCTTCTTGATCTTCTTCCTCTTGTTGATCTCCTCGGGTCCTTCCTTCTTCAGATCTATCTTCATTAGCCAAGCAGCGTTGCCCTCGTTGTTGGAAGAGGGAGACGACATGGTGCCTGGCTTTGTTAACCCTAACAGAAAATAGCTCGAAACAAGAACAGAGGATTTTTGCGTTATACAGAGGTCAAAACCTTCGGGAGTATATATAATGAATTTTTACAGACCAAAAGGAGTAACATACAAGAAATCGGAGTCTGGGAGGCACACGAGCTACCCACGAGGTAGGGGGCGCGCCCAGGGAAGGGGGGCGCGCCCTCCACCCTCGTGGACGGCTCGTGTCTCTTCCGGACTACCACTTATTTTTCTATTTTTCTAAATATTCCAAAACGGTGAAAAAATGCCTTTAGAACTGTTTTGGAGTCGGTTTACTTACCGTACCATGTACCTCTTCCTTTTCGGAGGCTGAATCATTCTGGAAAGTGTCCCTTATGTATTCCTCCGGGGTTACGATTTCAATAACATTGGTTTCAACATTTGTAGGATTACCTGAGATATAATGTTTGATTCTTTGACCATTCACCACCTTCAGATTTGTGCCTTCAAAGTTGTTGATTTTTATGGCACCGAAACGATAGACCTCCTCGATAACGTAAGGTCCTTCCCACTTAGAGAGAAGTTTTCCTACAAAAAATCTTAAACGAGAGTTGTATAGCAAGACATAGTCACCTACGTTAAACTCACGCTTTTGTATCCTTTTGTCATGCCATCTTTTAACTTTTTCTTTAAACAGCTTGGCATTCTCATAGGCCTGGGTTCTCCATTCATCAAGAGAGCTAATGTCAAATAACATATTCTCACCGGCAAGTTTGAAATCATAATTGAGCTCTTTAATAGCCCAGTATGCCTTATGTTCTAGCTCAAGAGGTGAGTGACAAGCTTTTCCATAAACCATCTTATATGGAGACATACCCATAGGATTTTTGTATGCAGTTTTGTAGGCCCATAATGCATCATCAAGTTTCTTGGAGCAATTCTTCCTAGACCTATTAACTGTCTTTTGCAAAATTATTTTCAACCCTCTATTACTTAGTTCTACTTGACCACTAGTCTGTGGGTGATAAGGGGATGCAATTCTATGATTCACATCATACTTAGCAAACATTTTACGGAAAGCACCATGAATAAAGTGTGAACCACCATCAGTCATTAAGTATCTAGGGACTCCAAACCTCGGGAAAATAACTTCTTTAAGCATCTTAATAGAGGTGTTGTGATTAGCACTACTAGTTGGAATAGCTTCTACCCACTTAGTAACGTAATCAACAGCAACTAGGATATGTGTGTACCCATTAGAGGCAGGAAACGGTCCCATATAATCAAAGCCCCAAACATCAAATGGTTCAATAACAAGTGAATAATTCATAGGCATTTCTTGACGTCTACTGATATTACCAATTCTTTGACATTCATCACAAGATAAGACAAACTTACGGGCATCTTTGAAGAGAGTAGGCCAATAAAAACCGGATTGCAATACCTTGTGTGCAGTTCTATCTCCCGCATGGTGTCCTCCATAAGCTTCGGAGTGGCACTTGCGTAGGATCTGTTCCTGTTCATGCTCAGGTACACAACGTCTAATAATACCATCTACTCCTTCTTTATAAAGATGAGGGTCATCCCAGAAGTAATGTCTCAAATCATAGAAGAACTTTTTCTTTTGCTGGTATGTGAAGCTAGGAGGTATAAACTTAGCAACAATATAATTAGCATAATCAGCGTACCATGGAGCAGTACGAGAAGTATTTATGGCAGCTAATTGTTCATCGGGAAAGCTATCATCAATAGGTTGTGGGTCATCAAGTATATTCTCTAACCTAGACAAGTTGTCTGCAACGGGGTTCTCAGCTCCCTTTCTATCAATAATATGCAAGTCAAATTCTTGCACCAAGAGAACCCATCTAATAAGTCTAGGTTTAGCATCTTTCTTTTCCATAAGGTATTTGATAGCAGCATGGTCAGTGTGAATAGTCACTTTAGAATCAACGATATAGGGTCTAAACTTATCACAAGCAAATACAACTGCTAAAAATTCTTTCTCAGTGGTAGCATAATTTTTCTGGGCACTATCTAGAGTTTTACTAGCATACTGGATAACATTCAATTTCTTATCAACTCTTTGCCCTAAGACAACACCTACAGCACAATCGCTAGCATCGCACATAATCTCAAAGGGTAAATTCCAGTCAGGAGGCTGGACAATAGGTGCAGAGATCAATGCTTTCTTAAGTATTTCAAATGCTTCTAGACAATCATCATCGAAGACAAAAGGAATATCTTTTTGTAAGAGATTAGTCAGAGGTCTGGAGATTTTGGAGAAGTCCTTTATGAACCTCCTATAAAACCCGGCATGACCAAGGAAACTTTGTATACCTTTGATGTCCTTGGGGCACGGCATCTTTTCAATAGCATCCACTTTAGCTTTGTCAACTTCAATACCTCTTTCAGAAATTTTATGTCCCAAGACAATGCCTTCATTGACCATAAAGTGGCACTTCTCCCAATTCAATACAAGATTAGTGTCTTCACATCTCTGCAAAACTCGATCAAGGTTGCTTAAGCAATCATCAAAAGAAGTTCCATAAACGGAAAAGTCATCCATGAAAACCTCAACAATCTTTTCACAAAAGTCAGAGAATATAGCCATCATGCATCTTTGAAAGGTAGCAGGTGCATTACATAAACCAAAAGGCATACGTCTATAAGCAAAGGTACCGAAAGGACAAGTAAAAGTGGTCTTTTCTTGATCCCCTTTAGACACGGGTATTTGAGAGAAACCAGAATAACCATCTAGAAAGCAAAAGTGAGTATGTTTGGATAGCCTTTCTAGCATTTGATCAATAAAAGGCAAGGGGTAATGATCTTTCTTAGTAGCTTTATTTAACTTACGAAAATAAATTACCATCCTATAACCTGTAACTATTCTTTGAGGGATCAATTCATCTTTATCATTAGGAACTACAATCATACCTCCTTTCTTAGGGACACAATGGACAGGACTTACCCACTGGCTATCAGCAACTGGATAGATAATACCTGCCTCTAGAAGCTTTAGTATTTCCTTCCTTACTACTTATTTCATCTTAGGATTTAACCGTCACTGATGATCAATAACCGGTTTAGCGTTTTCTTCCAACTTTATCTTGTGTTGGAATAAAGTGGGACTAATGCCCTTAAGATCATCCAGAGTATATCCAATAGCAGCACGGTGCTTCTACAGAGATTTCAATAGTTTTTCTTCTTCCTGCTCTGAAAAGTTAGCACTAATAATAACAGGATATATCTTCTTTTCATGAAGATAAACATACTTAAGATTATCAGGTAAAGGTTTGAGTTCAAACACGGGATCACCCTTGGGTGGAGGAGGATCCCCTAGGATTTCAACAAACAAGTTGTTTTTCAATACGGGTCCCTGATTAAAGAATATTTCATCTATTTCCCTTCTCTCATTCATATGCATATCATTTTCATGATCTAGCAAGTATTTTTCTAAAGGATCATTAGGAGGCACATCAATAGAAGCAAGACCAATAATTTCATCTTTACTAGGTAGTTCTTTATCAAGGGGTTGTCTACGGAATTTAGCAAAGTTAAAATCATGAGACATATCCCCTAATCCAGCAGTAACAATATCTTTCACGCAGTTTATCTTAGCATTAACAGTGTTCCAGAAGGGTCTACCAAATATAATGGGACAAAAGTCATCTTGTGGGGAACCAAGAATAATAAAATCAGTAGGATATTTAACTTTCCCACACAAGACTCCAACATCTCTAACAATCCCAATTGGTGAGATAGTGTCTCTATTAGCAAGCTTAATAGTAACATATATACCTTCAAGCTCAACGGGTGCAATATCGTGCATAATTTCATCATATAGGGATATAGGTATTACACTCGCACTAGCACCCACATCACATAAACCATGATAGCAATGTTCTCCTATTTTAACAAAGATAATAGGCAGGCCTACAATAGGTCTATGTTTATTCCTAGCATTGGGTTTGGCTATTCTAGCAGACTCTTCTTGGAGGTAAATAACATGTCCATGTAAAACTTCTACCAAGAGATATTTAACCATAGCAACACTAGGTTCAACTTTAATTTTCTCAGGGGGTGTAGGTGTTCTAGTATTACTCTTACAAACCACAGTTGAAGCTTTATCATGATCCTTTATTCTAACAGGGAAAGGTGGTTTCTCAATATAAGCAGTAGGAACAATAGGATCAACACTATAAGTGATAGTTTTTTCTTCAACTTTAACAGGTTCAACTACTTTTACTTCAATGGGAGGATGGTATTTAAACCACTTCTCCTTGGGAAGATCAACATGAGTAGCAAATGATTCACAAAAATAAGCTATTATCTCAGAGTCAAGTCCATACTTAGTGCTAAACTCACGGAAAACATCGGTATCCAAAAAAGCTTTAACACAATCAAACTTAGGGGTCATACCTGACTCCTTACCTTCGTCGAGATCCCAATCTTCAGAGTTGAGTTTAAATCTTTCCAATAAATCCCATTTGAATTCAACAGTCTTCATCATAAAAGAACCAGAACAAGAAGTATCGAGCATGGAGCGATTATCGAGAGAAAGCCAAGCATACAAATTTTAAATAATCATTTCTCTTGAGAGCTCATGATTGGGGCATGAGTATAACATTGACTTAAGCCTCCCCCAAGCTTGAGTGATGCTTTCTCCTCCGGGTGGCCAGAAATTATAAATATAATTACGATCACGATGAACCTGGTGCATAGGGTAGAACTTCTGATGAAATTCCAACTTCAGAGGATTATAGTTCCATGATCCAATATCATCACATAGCCTAAAACATGTCAATGCATCTCCCTTCAAAGATAAAGGGAAGACCTTCTTCTTGATAACATCCTCGGGCATACCTGCAAGCTTAAATAATCCACAAACTTCATTCACATAGATTAGGTGTAAATCGGGATGCAATGTTCCGTCTCCTGTAAAAGGATTATCAAGCAGTTTCTCTATCGTACCCGAAAGAATTTCAAAGCAAACATTTTCAATAGGTGCAGTAGGTTGAGGAGAAACTCTTTGCTCTTCTGGTCGAGGTGAAGATACCCCGAACAAGCCCCTCAAAGGATTATGAGCCATAGTAACAAGTGACAATAAATTTCAGCACACTATATAAAATTTTCCTTACCAAATTCCACTTACCAAAGGCGCTTCACTCCCCGGCAACGGCGTCAGAAAAGAGTCTTGATGACCCACAAGTGTAGGGGATCTATCGTAGTACTTTCAATAAGTAAGAGTGTCGAACCCAACGAGGAGCAGAATGAAATGATAGGCAGTTTGAAGTAAGGTATTTTCTCCAAGCACTGAAATTATAGGTAACAGATAGTTTTGTGATAAGGTAATTGGTAGCAAGTGACAAAAGGTAAAAGTAAATAAGGTGCAGCAAGGTGGCCCAATCCTTTTTGTAGCAAAGGACAAGCCTGGACAAACTCTTATATGAAGGAAAGCGCTCCCGAGGACACATGGGAATTATCGTCAAGCTAGTTTTCATCACGATCATCTGATTCGCGTTCGGTACTTTGATAATTTGGTAAGTGGGTGGACCGGTGCTTGGGTGCTGTACTTACTTGGACAAACCTCCCACTTATGATTAAGCTCTAATGCAAGCATCTGCAACTACAAAATAAGTATTAAGGTAAACCTAACCATAGCATGAAACAAGTGGATCCAAATCAGCCCCTTACAAAGCAACGCATAAAATAGGGTTTAAGCTTCTGTCACTCTAGCAACCCATCATCTACTTATTACTTCCCAATGCCTTCCTCTAGGCCCAAATAATGGTGAAGTGTCATGTATTCGACATTCACATGACACCACTAGAGGAGAGACAACATACATCTCATCAAAATATCGAACGAAGACCAAATTCACATGACTACTAATAGCAAGAATTCTCCCATGTCCTCAGGAACAAAAGTAACTACTCACAAGACATAATATTATTCATGATCAGAGGGGTATTAATATGCATAATGGATCTAAACATATGATCGTCCACCAAATAAACCAACTAGCATCAACTACAAGGAGTAATCAACACTACTAGCAACCCACAGGTACCAATATGAGGTTTGGGTACAAAGATTGGATACAAGAGATGAACTAGGGTTTGAGAGGAGATGGTGCTGGTGAAGATGTTGATGAAGATAGCCATCCCCAAGATGGGAGAGTTGTTGGTGATGATGGTGGTGACGATTTCCCCCTCCCGGAGGGAAGTATCCCCGGCAGAACAGCTCTGCCGGAGCCCTAGATTGTTTTCCGCCTCGGTTCAGCCTCGAGACGGCGGCGTCTGGTCCCGAAAGCCTCCTTATGATTTTTTCCAGGTCAAAACACCTCATACAGGGGAAGATGGGCATCGGGGGGCCCACGAGACTTGGCGGCGCACCCAGAGAGGGGGGGCGCGCCCCCCACCCTCGTGGACAGCAGGTGGCCCCCCTCGTGATCTTCTTTCACCAGATATTTTTTATATTTTCTGAAACGGAATTTTGTGAAGTTTCGGGGCTTTTGGAGTTGTGCAGAATAGGTTTCCGGAGTTTGCTCCTTTTCTAGCCCAGAATTCCAGCTGCCGGCATTCTCCCTCTTCATGTAAACCTTGTAAAATAAGAGGGAAAGGCATAAGTATTGTGACAAAACATGTAATAACAGCCCATAATGCAATAAATATCAACATATAAGCATGATGCAAAATGGACGTATCAACATACTTTATAGAACCTATGGCTAAGGCATAAGGAATGACTTTCATTCTCTCTATATGTTTCTGTCGTGGTCAGGCTTTGAGTCTTACTCAACTTCACACCTTACAAATCAGGCAAGAACTCCTTCTTTGACTGATCCGTTTTGAACTACTTCAAAATTTTATCATGGTATGTACTAATCGAAAGTCTTATCAAGCGTCATGATCTATCTCTATAGATATTGGTGCCCAATATGTAAGCAGCTTCACCAAGGTATTTTGTTGAAAAACTCCTTTTAAACAATCCTTTATCATTTCCAAAAAATTCTACATCATTTCCGATCAACAATATGTCATTCACATATACTTATCAGAAATGTTGTAGTGCTCCCACTCACTTTCTTGTAAATACAAGCTTCTCAAAAAGTCTGTATAAAACCATATGCTTTGATCACCTCATCAAAGCGTATATTCCAACTCCGAGATGCTTGCACCAGTCCATAGATGGATCGCTGGAGCTTGCACACTTTGTTAGCTCCTTTAAGATTGACAAAACCTTCTGGTTGCATCATATACAACTCTTCTTTGAGATATCCATGCAGTTTTTATATCCATTTGCCAGATTTCACAATCATAAAATGCGGCAATTGCTAACATGATTCGGACAGACTTAAGCATCGCTACGGATGAGAAGGTCTCATCTTAGTCAACTCCTTGAACTTGTCGAAAACCTTTTCGGAATAAGTCGAGCTTTGTAGACAGTAACATTACCATCGGCGTCAGTCTTCCTCTTAAAGATCCATTTATTTTTCAATGTCTTGCCGATCATCGGGCAAGTCAACCAAATTCACACTTTGTTCTCATACATGGATCCCATCTTATATTTCATGGCCTCAAGCCATTTTGAGGAATCTGGGCTCATCATCGCTTCCTCATAGTTCGTAGGTTCGTCCTGGTCTAGTAACATGACTTCCAGAACAGGGTTACCATACCACTCTGCTGCGGAATGTGCTCTGGTTGACCTACGAGGTTCAGTAGCAACTTGATCTAAAGTTTCATGATCATCATCATTAACTTCCTCACTAATTGGTGTAGGAATCACTCGAACTGATTTCTGTGATGAACTACTTTTCAATTTGGGAGAAGGTACAAATACCTCATCAAGTTCTACTTTCCTCCCACTCACTTCTTTCGAGAGAAACTCCTTCTCTAGAAAGAATCCATTCTTCGCAACGAATATCTTGCCTTCGGATTTGTGATAGAAGGTGTACCCAACAGTTTCTTTTGGGTATTCTATGAAGACACATTTCTCTGACTTGGTTCGAGCTTATCAGGTTGAAGCTTTTTCACATAAGCTTCATAGCCCCAAACTTTAAGAAATGACAACTTAGGTTTCTTGCCAAACCATCGTTCATACGATGTCGTCTCAACGGATTTAGATGGTGCCCTATTTAACGTGAATGCAGCTGTCTCTAATGCATAACCCCAAAATGATTGTGGTAAATCGGTAAGAGACATCATAGATCGCACCATATCTAATAAAGTATGGTTATGATGTTCGGACACACCATTACGTTGTGGTGTTCCAGGTGGCGTGAGTTGCGAAACTATTCCACATTGTTTTAAATGAAGACCAAACTCGTAACTCAAATATTTGCCTCCGTGATTAGACCATAGAAACTTTATTTTCTTGTTATAATGATTCTCTACTTCACTCTGAAATTCTTTGAACTTTTCAAATGTTTCAGACTTGTGTGTCATCAAGTAGATATATCCATATCTGCTCAAATCATCAGTGAAGGCGAGAAAATAACGATACCCGCCGCGAGCATCAACACTTATTGGTCCGCATACATCAGTATGTATTATTTCCAATAAGTCACTTGCTCGCTCCATTGTTCTGGGGTTTTAGTCATCTTGCGCATGAGGCATGGTTCGCAAGCATCAAATGATTCATAATCAAGTGATTCAAAAAGTCCATCCGCATGGAGTTTCTTCATGCGCTTTACACCAATATAACATAAACGGTAGTGCCACAAGTATGTTGCACTATCATTATCAACTATGCATCTTTTGGCTTCAATAATATGAATGTGTGTATTTACTACGATCGAGATTCAATAAACCATTCACATTGGGTGTATGACCATAGAAGGTTTTATTCATGTAAACAGAATAACAATTATTCTCTCACTTAAATGAATAACTGTATTGCAATAAACACGATCCAATCTTGTTCATGCTCAACGCAAAACACCAAATAACATTTATTTAGGTCTAACACTAATCCCGAAAGTACAGGGAGTGTGCGATGATGATCATATCAATATTGGAACTACTTCCAACACACATCGTCACCTCACCCTCAACTAGTCTCCGTTTATTCTGCAACTCCTGTTTCGAGTTACTAATCTTAGCAACCAAACAAGTATCAAATACCCAGGGGCTACTATGAACACTAGTGAGGTGCACATTATCAATATGTATATCAAGTATACCTTTGTTCACTTCACCATCCTTCTTATCCGCCAAATATTTGGGGAACTTCCGCTTCCAGTGACCATTTCCTTTGCAGTTAGAAGCACTCGGTTTCAGGCTTAGGTCTAGCTTTGGGCTTCTTCACGGGAGTGACAACTTGCTTGACATTCTTCTTGAAGTTCCTTTTCTTCCCCTTGCCCTTTTTCTTGAAACTAGTGGTATTGTTAACCATCAACAATTGATGCTCTTTCTTGATTTCTACCTTCGTTGATTTCAGCATCACGAAGAGATCGGAAATCGTTCTTGTCATCTCTTGCATATTATAGTTCATCACGAAGTTCTAGTAACTTGGTTATAGTGACTAGAGAACTCTGTTAATCACTATCTTATCTGGAAGATTAACTCCCACTTGATTCAAGCGATTGTAGTACTCAGACATTCTGAGCACATGCTCATTGGTTGAGCTATTCTCCTCCATCTTGTAGGCAAAGTGTGACGCCCGAAGACCGACGTCCGAGAAGATTCCAGAAGATTCCAGATGTTCCGGGTTTCCCGTGTGTTTCTTTTGTGCTTGATTTATTTATTTTGTTTTGCATCATGTCATCATGCCATCATGTCATATTTCTTTTGCATCTCAACCAAATAATTTGTGTGGACCTTCGGTCTATTTAAATCGAGGGATGTGTGTCTTCTCTTTATAACATATCCTCCCAATATTTAGGGAGCTATATAAATAAATATTCCATTGTTTGGAATTAACCCAACAGACTTGCAAATATTCCCCATGCCTCTTAATTCAAGTTTCACCGTCAAAAACCTTCCCTATATTTCTTTTCTCGCTTATCGAGGTTCCTCCAAAAACCTCAACATTTTTGGACACTTCAAAAACCAAGCCCTAGTTCAAACCCATTGGAATAAAATTCAATGAGTTTGGATTTTCATCATTCTATCTTGCCATTTCTATTTTTCTTGGGCTACGCTCATTTTTATGAGCCCGAGAAAAAATAACCTTTTATGCAAATTCTTTGCCTAGCTTCCCTTTCTTTTCTTCTCTCCTTTTCTTTTATTCTCTGTTTTTTTCCTTTTCACTCTTATAAATAGGAGAGGCAGAGAGGCCCATCCCAATCAGTCTCCAGGGCCTAGCCGCCCCTTGTCTCAACCCTAGGCCCGACCCCAGGCTCCCTTCTCTCCTCTCAGCGTCGCCCGGCCCAATTCCTCCTAGCCCATCCGGCCCGTTCCCGCTCCCGTAACCCTAGCGCTCAGTGCTCCTCCCTCAGTCCCCCTCGCGCCGCCAGCTTCTCACCCATCGCACGCGACCCCATCTCCTCGATTCCCTCTTCCCTCGCCAGGCCTCGCTCCTCTCGCACCATCTCCCAGCGCCTCGATCCCCAGCCTCCTCGATTCCCCAAGGCCGCAGCCGCGAGCGCCCCAGCGCCCGACTGCTCCCTAACCCTGCGCCCCGATCCCATCTTCTCTCCCTCTCCCCTCGAGCTCCCTCACCTCCCTCCGTCGCCTCGCAGCGCCTGCGAGCGCCTCCTACCAGAAGCAGCCGACGCCCCAGCACGGCTCCCTCCGCGCCCCGTCCAGGAGCCCCAGGCTGCAACCCTGGCGCCCCGCCCAGGCCGCCGCGTCGGCCCTCCTCCTCCAGCCGCGGCCGGCCTTCGCTCGCCGCCCGGTCGGCCAGGAGCTGCGCGTGCAGCGCCCCTGCCTCACCTCCGGGCCACCGCAGCTCCTCCCTCCGCGTCCGGCGGGCCACCAACGTCGCCCCGCCACTCCTCGAGCGCCTCCAGCGCCCGGCCGTACCCCGACCGCCTCCAGGCCACGAGGCCGCAGCAGAGAAGCTCCCTGCGCGCCCCTCTTCTTCACCGTCGTCGCCCGCCAAGTCCCTGTCCTCGGCCTCGCCTCTTCGCGTTCGATGACGGCCATCACCGCTGGCCCTTTGGACGCGCCAAAACCTGCTGCTGTTGTGCATTTTTCGCCATGCCGCTGCCATGACCTCGTCGCCCCCTTGCTGCTACCGTGTCCTGTGTTTCTTTTGTGTTGCCTGTGCTGCTGATTTGTCTAGGAAACGTGTACGACTACCCGACGAGACTGCAAGAACTGTGACCGGACCGACAATATGAGCACCTCTACAACCCGTGCACATCTCCGGAATCGTCAAGTACCACGTCGCTCGACGACCCGAACGGCTACGAGCTCCGTGAACGACTACGAACGGGAACAACTACACGGCGATGCGACAAGTACCTCGACACAGACCCGTGAACGACTTCGTGAACAAGTACCACTACCGACGCCCGGAGCCATCGGAACCCTCAAGTACCTCTACGGAATGTGTACGACGACCGTCGCCGACGAACCGAGTACCACTACCGTCGCCGAAGACCGCGTGTACTACTTCCCACTACGGAACGAGTACCCCTACCGATGAACGAGAACGTCTACTTCCACTACTTCCACTACATCCCTCGACGATCTCGAACCCCTCCGAGAACGTTTGTTCCGAAGGTATAACCCCGAGACGATGACCCGTGGATGAATGTTGTGTTGTATGAAATGGTTGCCCTTGTGTGCACCGTGCCCGTTTCGTCCGTTGTCATGTTCCTCGGTTGCCTCGTCGCCGACCCGTGGGAACCCGGTGACGGGATCACCCCACCTTTTCATCTTGTTCGACTCGCTCACGCCATCCTTTCTTTTGCACCGGACTCTCAACGAGTTACCGGAACCGAGATGTTGCCGTGCATCATTTTCGGATCGTTGCCGTGGCACCCCTTTCTTTTCACCACAATGTCAATACTTTATATCTTCTTCATGTCAGCTCTTAATAAAAAATTGCATAAACTTGATCATGTCATCCGCATCATGTTAACAACTTTATAATTTGTTAATTGTTGTTGCTTAAATATTTGCTAAACATGCTCATGGGGATTTTCCGGAATTGTTGTTGTTATTTCCGGCCTCATTTAAAATGACTAAATGGGTAGTTTATTTTTGTTTCACCTCTTGCTATGTTAAAAACATTTAATCTTGTCTTGTAAATAAACGAGAGTCAACTAAATAATTAACATGTGGTGTTTCGTCAATATGCAACTCGTTGCATATTGAGCTCCACTTAACTTGTAGTACTTGTTTGTGCACATTGCCATGCCATGCATAATTAAACCGGACATGCATCATACTTGGATGTGCATCGTATGCCATGTTTATGATTGTGTGTTTACCGTGTTGTTTGCTTCTTTCCGGTTGCTTCTCCTGTTAGCTTCGGTTTCGTTCCGGAGTTGTGAGGATTCGCTCGACTATGTTGCTCCGTCTACTTCATGGATCCGTTCTTCTCCCTTGTGGATCCCAGGCAAGATGATCATACCCTTGGATACCTTTACTACCATTGCCATGCTTAGTTGTCTCGATGCTATCGTTACATGTCGCGCTACCCATTTTTATGTCAGCCTCTCCTTGTTGCCATGAAAACTCTAACCTTTGACACCTTCCTAGCAAAACCACTGTTTGGCTATGTTACCCGCTTGCTCAGCCCCTCTTATAGCGTTGTTAGTTGCAGGTGAAGATGAAGATCGTTCCAGGAGGGAACTTGTTGTTGGAATATCACAATATCTATAATTATTATTAACACACCTATATACTGGGCATGGGTGGAAGGCTTGGCCTTTTGCTCGGTGTTTTGTTCCACTCATGCCACCTTAGGCGCCGATAAACCGGCATTATGTTCCTTGATTTTTGCGTTCCTTACACGATGGGTGGATGGGGACCCCTTGACAGTTCGATTTTGAATAAAACTCCTCCAGCAAGGCCCAACATTGGTTTTAATTTGATCATAATAACAACTTAAATAATTAATTAATTGCATAGGGGGTCATGTCCCCAGGTTCTTAATTCTACATAGCAGGGGGGGCCAGTGCTGATGGTGTTGGTCCCAAACGGGGGTCCTGCAGGGCCGCCTTGGGGAAACCCGAGGTATCTGGTATAACCTGTAGCATCGCCCATCCGGTCGTGGCCTGAGACGAGATACGCGTGGCTACTATCAGGGTGTCGACACACCGGGAGGTCTTGTTGGACTTGTTTTACCATTGTCGAAATGTCTTGTGCTACCGGGATGCCGAGCCTGATCGGATTTCCCTAAGATAAGGGGTGATGATATTATATTTATCACTTCAGCTAATCGTGAGAGCTTGTGATGGGCTAAGTTGGAACACCCCTGCAGGGTTATGATCTTTCGATAGCCGTGCCCGCGGTTATGTGGCAGATTGGAATTTGTTAATGTCCGGTTGTAGAAAACTTGACAGAGGATCCGAAGTAAAACACACAACTGTGTGAGTAACCGTGACTGTCTCTTTTCACTTTGAGAAGAGAACATGGTGGGGTTATGTTTGACTCGTATGTAGTTCAGGATCTTTAGCGATCACTTCTTTTGCGACCGTTTGCGTAGATGCTCATCTTATTCTAATACTCGTAAGTTAGCCACCATATTATGCTTAGCCGCTGCTGCAACCTCACCACCTTACCTCTTCCTACCCACAAAGCTTTGCTAGTCTTGATACCCATGGTTATGGGATTGCTGAGTCCTCGTGGCTCACAGTTACTACAACACTAGATCCAGGTTCAGCCGAGTTTGATGCAGGAGCTGGTTCAAGTACTTCACTGGGAGTTCGACGAAGAGAGTGGCCGTATGCTTGTGACGTTTCGACGATCAGTAGTGGTTTCTACTAGGATTCGATCTAGACCTGTGGTGTAACGTTATGTTTTGGTATCTTGTCTTTTGGATCTTACCCTTAGATGGGCTGTGATGTTTTGAATGATGCTTTGCTTATGTAATGTATTGTGTGAAGTGGCGAGCGTAAGCCAACTATCTCCTTTTGCAATTTAATCCCTCTTTTAAACGAGTCGTGCAAAGATACCAAACTTGCGATCATTCCAGAATGGGCTTATATCTTTAAGTCGTGCCTTGACACGTAGGAGATATAGTCCCATCCTGGGCATTACACAAAGTACTTGTCAGAGGTCTCATACCTCTCGACACGGGCGTGAGTCTGAAATACTATTTTCAACTCTTGGAACATCTCATATGCTCCGTGGCGTTCAAAACGTTTTTGAAGTCCTGGTTATAAGCCGTAAAGCATGGCGCACTAAACTATCAAGTAGTCATCATATTGAGCTTGTCAAGCGTTCATAACGTCTGCGTCTGCTCCTGCAATAGGTTTGTCACCTAGTGCTACTTCTCGAGCTTGCGTTGTATTCCCTCGAAGAGAAAAGGGTGATGCAGCACAGTAGCATAAGTATTTCCCTCAGTTTTTGAGAACCAAGGTATCAATCCAGTAGGAGACCACGCGCGAGTCCCTCGCACCTGCACAAACAAATAAGAACCTCGCAGCCAACGTGATAAGGGGTTGTTAATCCCTTCACGATCACTTACGAGAGTGAGATCTGATAGATAGGATAGGATAATATTTTTGGTATTTATGGTATAAGAACAGAAAGTAAATAAAGCAAATAAACAACAGCAACAGAAATTGGCTAGTTGAAAGGAAAGTAATATGATGAAGATAGACCCGGGGGCCATAGGTTTCACTAGTAGCTTCTCTCATGATAGCAGAATTCTACGATGGGTGAACGAATTACTGTCGATCAATTGATAGAAAAGCGCATAGTTATGAGAATATCTAGGCATGATCATTGTATATAGGCATCACGTCCATAACAAGTAGACCGAAACGATTCTGCATCTACTACTATTACTCCACACATCGATCGCTATCCAGCATGCATCTAGAGTATTAAGTTCATAAGAACAGAGTAACGCCTTAAGCAAGATGACATGATGTAGAGGGATAAACTCAAGCAATATGATATAAACCCCATCTTTTTATCCTCGATGGCCACAATACTATACGTGCCTTGTTGCCCTACTGTCACTGGGAAAGGACACCGCAAGATTGAACCCAAAGACAAGAACTTCTCCCATTGCAAGAACTATAGATCTAGTAGGCCAAACCAAACCAATAATTCGAACAGACTTGCAAGGATATTATAATCATACATAAAAGATTTCAAAAAAGAATCCAATATTGTTCATATATAATCTTGATCCTAAACCCACAATTCATCGGATGTCGACAAAACACACCGCAAAAAGATTACATCGAATAGATCTCCTCAAAGATCAAGGAGAACTTTGTATTGAGATCCAAAGAGAGAAAAGAAGCCATCTAGCTATTAACTATGGACCCGAAGATCCGCGGTAAACTACTCACAACTCATCGAAGAGGCTATGGTGCTGATGTAGAAGCCCTCCGTGATCGATGCCCCCTCCGGCGGAGCTCCGGAACAGGCCCCAAGATGGGATCTCACAGGAACAGAAGGTTACAGTGGTGGAATTAGGGTTTCTTCGTGCCCCCC
>LR738715.1:300282387-300294236 GCA_902687465.1 Secale cereale | reverse complement strand
AGAATAAGTAGTATGCCAAATCCTTTGGTTGTCATCAATTTAAATTGGTGAAGGAGATGCATGACATAATTCTTATTCTTATTCCTTCAAGGTGATTTAATTCTTTTGTCAGGAGCTTGTTCATCATATCATATCCTTGGTTCAAGTTTTTCATCTTCTTTTCCGGAGCTCCATGTTATTTCAATTATATCATTTCAAGCTTCATCTAATTCACCGCAGGCCTTGAATCTTATTCTCTTCATCTTTCACTTCTCATGCTTTCATTACCGGAGTTCTTCATGGTGGTTCATCATCATTTAATTCATCCTCGAAGTCTTCATCAATATTCTTGTTGGAGATCAAGCATTCTTCATCTTGCCTTTCAATTGCAATACTTTCTACCTTATCTTTTCAGATGGTGTTATGTCATTCTTGACAATTCCTTCATGTTTCTTGATTCACGAGTTTTCAAGAATGAGATATTTAAACCCATCATTTTCTTTGTTCAGGAGATCTTTCCAACCATTCAATTTATTTGTTGGAGTTATCTTGGGTTGTATTTCACCTAAAAGCTTTCCCTGAGGATCGTTGCTATTATGGTGCTTATAAATGACCCAAGTTCTTCATTTATCATTCCGGTGATATAAATTTTTCGTCTCCATGTTGATCTCAATCCAATCAAACATTTCCGTTAGTGGCCGGTAGTCACCTCATAATTTTGAGATGTTTTTCATAAGCCCACATCAAGCTTATTCTTTCGTTGTTGATTTTCCAACAACTCCGTTCAACCCTTCTTTGTAAGGAGGATTTCCTAATTAAATTTTGAGAGAAGTTGTCATTTTCTTCTCCGTTCTTTCTTCCCAACGTTCTTGCATCTATTCTTTCGTTCCGGAGGTTTTGTGATGTTGCTCTCTCCAAACCATCATATCGTTTTATCAAGATCTTGTTCTTTTCCTTGCTTATCATTTAACCGGAGTATTGTATTCTTCATTCAAGTTCCCTCTTCTTATCAAGTTTTGCCTCTCTTTTCAACCGGAGTGTTGTCTGAATCCTTCTTACCCTGGTGCCATTCTTTCAATTGTTTCAGAAGCTGTGTGCTGTTGTTTTCATCAAGTTTCATTCCATCTTTTCAAGTTCTTGTTAATTTCTTCCATTTTCAGACGGAGTGCTGTCCAAATTCTGTCATTCTTATTCCTTGGCTATACTGTTGCAGTTTCATATTCTTTTGTCGTCCGTGAGCTCTTGTTTCATGTTTACAACCTTCAAGGTTCTCATTTTGTTCCTTGTTCCTCCTTTTACCGAAGTGCTCTTAACTTCGTTCATCTCCGTTGTATTCTTTCTTTCAAGTTTGTTCAACCTCTAAAGGTTCTTTGGTTTCACTCGTCTGTCAAAGAAGCAACTTTGTTTTACCTCTTCCTCTTCCGTTTTTACCCGGTGATATCTCTAGGATCTCGGGTCGAGATCCTCTGTTAGTGTGGGAGAGTTGTGACGCCCGAAGACCGACGTCCCAGAAGATTCCAGAAGATTCCCGAAGTTCCAGACGTTCCGGGTTGCCCGTGTGTTTCTTTTGCTTGTGTTATTTATTTTTTGCATTGCATCATGTCATCATGCCATCATGTCTTTTTTTTGCATCTCAACCTAAATAATCCGTGTGGGCCTTCGGTCCATTTAAATCGAGGGAAGGTGACTTCTCTTCATAACATACAAAAGTCTCTCATTATTTTAGGGAGCTATATTAAAATATTCCATTCTTTGGAATTACTTAAACACACTTGCATAATTTTTTCCCCATGTCTCTTAATTCTAGTTTCTCCGTAAAACCTTGCAAATATTTCTTTTCCTATTTTTCGAGGCTCCTCCTAGAAATCTAGACTCCTTTCAAACTCCTTTAAGGCAAACTAATTATTTTAGTTTGTTTTTCCCTTTTGTTGTTGGAACTATTTTTGTGGGGTCGGAAGTATTCCATAAAGCCTTTCAAAATTGTTCCATATTTTATTCCTTGTTCGTGGCCTCCTTTCTTATTTTTTTAGCTCTCTCTCTCTATTTCTTTTACTGCTAAAGAATTAGAGAAAGGCTAGGCTGCAGGGCCAGCCGCACCTGCTCTTCTTCTCTTCCTCCCAGCGCCCTCACCTCTCCTCCCAGGCCTCAGGCCCATTTGGCCCAAGTCCCCATCCAACCCTAGTCCGAGCCGACCGCTCGCCCCATCGCTCGTTCGCTCCCTCTCTTCCCTCGCGCCGCCGCCAGCCACTCGTTCCTTCGATCTCCTTCGCCTCTGCCCCGTTTTCCCCCTCGCCCTCTGTCTCCCTCACCCCTTCGCCCGAACCCCTCGACCGAGCGCCGCTAGGAGCAAAGCCGCCTCGCCCCTCGCCCCGATCTCCCGCGGCCTCATCCTCCCTCCGTTTCAGCGCGCCCCAGCGCCGCTTGCCTTTCCTCTCCTCCTTCGCCTGGCGCCAAGGTCGCGGCCAGCCAGGGCCCCGAGCGCCCCGCCTCGTCAGGTGATAGCCGCCCCGCCGGCCAGGCCCTCGTCTCCGATGGGCCAGCAGCCCCGATGGCGCCCCGCTTCCTCCGTCCTTGAAGCCCGCGGCCACGAGCCGAGCGCCTCATCGCTCCCGCGCCGTACTTCTCCGTCCTCGCCCCGCATCCGCTCCCTCCGGCCGGCCAGGTGCCGCGCGCCTCCAGTGCGCGAGCAGCCGGTCCGCAGCTGCGGCCAAGAGGCCCTCCTGCCGAGCGCCTCGCAGTGCCCCTCCCTCCGTCCTCAGGCCAAGGCAGCGCCCTGCCTCCATCCCGCGCCGACGCGCGCCCAGGCCGTCTCGGTCCTCCTCCGTCGCCGCCCGGATTCGCCGAGCCGCCCCTCCCCGCGCCAAGACCTTCTTCAGCGCCGGCCGGGCGCCCTGTCTCCTCGTCCCAAGGAGCTGCAGCCACCTCGTCGTGTCGCTGCCTTGGTTCCTTCACGCCAAGACCGTGCTGTAGTTTTTGTTTTGTTTTGGTTGCTTGTGTTCCTTGACAGAGAACGTGTACAACTACGACTCGAGACCGAAGATTCAAGTACCTCTACGACCCGAGTACCACTACCGTCGCCCCGTGTTCGACTACCAATGCGCCAAGTACATCTACGAACGAGTTCGTCTACCGTCGCCGTGTACCCTACCGATGCGACAAGTACCACTACTTCCACTACCGTCGCAAACGGGAACCCCCAAGTACCACTACGAACGCCGACGCGACAAGTACCCCGACATCGATGACATGAACGACTACGAACGAGAACGACTTCATGGACAAGTACCACTATCGTCGCCGAGACCCTCAAGTACCTCTACGAACGGAACGACTACTCATTGGCGACCTCGTGTACAACTACTTCCTCTCCGATGAACGAGAACGACTTCTTCCTCTACGTCCCTCGACGATCTCGAACCACTTCGAGAGAGAACGCTTCGAAGGTATAACCCCGTGGATGACCCGTGTGATGCATGTTGGGTTGTATGAAATGTTTTCCTTGTGTGCACCGTGTCCGTTTCGTCCGTTGTCATGTTCCTCGGTTGCCTCGTCGCCGACTCGTGGGAACCCGGTGACGGGATCGCCCACCTTTCATCTCGTTTTGGCACGCTTCGTCATCTTCTGCACCGGACTCTCGACCGAGTTACCGGAACCGATATGATGCTGTTGCATCATTTTCGGATCGTTGCCGTGGCACCTTTTCCTTCCACCACGGTGACAAATGCTTCTTATCTCTTCATGTTAATGTTTAACTAAATTGCATAAACTTGATCATGTCATCCGCATCATTCAACAACATTATAATGTGTGAATTGTTGTTTGCTTAATATAACTAAACATGCTTATGGGGATTTTCCGGACTTGTTGTTGTTATTTCCGGCCTCATTTAAATTGCCTAGTTAGTGTAGTTTTATTATGCTTCACCTCTTGCCATGTTAACAAACTTTTAATCTTGTCTTGTAAATTAATGAGAGTCAACTAAATAAATAAATGTGGTGTTTTGTCAATATGCAACTCGTTGCATATTGAGCTCCACTTAACTTGTAGTGTTGTTTGTGCACTTTGCCATGCCATGCATATTTAAACCGGACATGCATCATACTTGAATGTGCATCGTATGCCATGTTTATGCTTGTGTGTTTACCGTGTTGTTTCTTTCTTTCCGGTTGCTTCTCTTGTTAGCTTCGGTTTCGTTCCGGAGTTGTGAGGATTCGCTCGTCTGTGCTGCTCCGTCTTCTTCTTGGATCCGTTCTTCTCCCTTGTGGAATCCCAGGCAAGATGACCGAACCCGGATACCATTACTATCTTTGCCTATTGCTAGTAGTATCGCTCTGTAGTATTTGCCTCGATGCCTATGATCTTCTTGTCAGCCTCCTACTTGTAACCAATTGCCATGTTTAACCAATCAACCTATGCAAACCGTTGCTTGGCTAAGTACGCTTCGCTCAGCCCCTCTTATAGCATTGTTAGTTGCAGGTGAAGATTGAAGATGCTTGCTTCATGTCGAAGTTTGGTTGGGTTATATCACGCTATATAATGCTTAAAATGAAATCATCTATATACTGGCAAGGGTGGAAGGCTAAGCCTTTTGCTTGGTGATTTGTTCCACTCATGCCGTTAGGAACCGTATAAACCGGTGTTATGTTCCTTGATTATGCGTTCCTAACACGGTTGGGGTGTATGGGACCCCCTTGATAAACCGCTATGTGCTAAGTCTTTTCCAGCAAGTCCCAACGTTGGTACTATTTCCCTAATAACAAACTAATAAAACTTGCATAAGGGCCTTGCAAACCCTCTTTTATTTTAATTCAACAACCCCGGGCCAGTGCTCCACATGAGTGTTGGTCCGAAACGGGGAGCCTGCGGGGCCACCTCGAGGAAACTCAAGGTCTGGTAAAAACCCGTAGCTTCGCCCATCCGGTCGTGTCCTGAGACTAGATACGCGCGGCTACCTATCAGGGTGTCGACACGCCGGGAGGATTTGCTGGATTAGCCTTACCTTAGTTCGGTTTAACTTGAGCATGGGATTCCGAGAATACTCGGGTCTTCCCACCTATGGAGTTGCGACTCCGCGGATCGTGGGCTTGTAATGGGTCAAGTTGGAACACCCCTGCAGGGTTTGAACTTTCGAAAGCCGTGCCCGCGGTTATGTGGCAGATGGGAGCTTGTTAATATCCGGTTGTAGATAACTTGACACAATGTTTCTAATACACTACCAGCGTGTGTACCGTGACTGTCAATTTCCGAATAGGGATTCGGGAGTTGAACACGGTGGGGTTATGTTTGACCGGCTTTAGCTAGGAACACTTCATGATCATCTTTCGACCGATGCTCTTCTCTTCTCGCTCTCGTATACGTAAGTTAGTGCTAGTTGCTGCTGCAGACTCTTGTTGTTCCTTCACCTCTCGTTCTTTCTTCAGCCTTGTCCTCACCCAAGGCTTAAATAGTCTTGTTACCCGGGAACGGGATTGCTGAGTCCTCTGTGGCTCACAGTTACTTCACCACACCAGATGCAGGTTCAGCCGAGTATGAAGCAGGAGTTGGTTCAGTTCTTCACCAGGAGCTCGTTGAAGAGCGTGGCCGTTTGCTTGTGTCGTTTCGACGATCAGTAGTGGTTTCTACTAGGATTCGATCCTGACCTGTGGCTTTATGTTGTTTTGGTATCTTTCTTTTGGATCTTCACCCGTAGTCGGGTTGTGATGTTTTGAATGATGTTCTGTTTATGTATTGTATTGTGTGAAGTGGTGAGTGTAAGCCAACTATCTCCTTTTGCATTTTAATCCCTCTTTTACATGAGTCGTGCAAAGATACCAAACTTGAGATCATTCTAGGATGGGCTTATACCTTTAAGTCGTGCCTCGACACGTAGGAGGTATAGTACCATCCTGGGCATTACACCGGGGCATTACAAACTCTCCTCTACTACAAAAAGATCTCGTCCCGAGATCTAGGACTGGAAAAAGGAAGGGTACTCGGAACGAAGATGATCTTCTCGTTCCCAGGTAGCTTCTCGGTCGGTGTGATGTGACCACTTGACTTTCAGAAATTTGATGGACTTGTTGCGGGTCTTGAGTTCGGTTTCTTCGAGAATTGCAACTGGATGCTCTCGGTAGGATAGGTCTTGTTGAAGATCAATCTCCTCAAACGGAATCATGCGCTCAGGTGCCTTGAAGCATTTGCGAAGCTGAGACACATGGAAGACATCATGAACATTTGCAAAGTTGGGAGGGAGCTCAAGCTGATAGGCTAGATCGCCTCTTTTGCCAAGAATCTTGAAAGGCCCGACGTATCTAGGAGCAAGTTTTCCTTTGATACCGAATCTTTGGGTTCCTTTCATCGGAGAAACTCGGAGATAGACATGATCACCGATGTCGAAAGCCAAATCACGATGCTTGCCGTCATAGTAGCTCTTCTGACGCGACTGAGCGGCCTTGAGATTCTCACGTATGACTTTGCACATTTCTTCGGCTTCTGAGATCAAGTCATTGCCAAGAAGTTGGCGTTCGCCTGTTTCAGACCAGTTGAGAGGGGTACGGCACTTTCTGCCATAGAGAATTTCAAACGGTGCTTTGCCTGCACTTGCTTGAAAGCTGTTGTTGTAAGAGAACTCGGCAAAAGGAAGGCAGTCTTCCCATTTCATGCCGAAGGAGATGACACAGGCTCTGAGCATGTCTTCTAGAATCTGATTCACGCGCTCGACTTGACCACTAGTCTGAGGGTGAAAGGCAGTGCTGAACCTGATCTTAGTGCCCATGGCGGACTGAAAGGAGTCCCAGAATCTTGATGTGAACAAGCTGCCACGGTCTGAGGATATCACTTGAGGAATGCCATGTAGGGACACAATTCTGGAAGTGTATAGCTCTGCAAGTTGAGCTGCATTGATTGATTCCTTGACTGGAAGAAAGTGAGCGACTTTGGTAAGCTTGTCAATCACCACAAAGATAGCATCATTTCCTCGCTTGGATTTAGGAAAGCCAGTGACGAAGTCCATTTCAATGTGGTCGAACTTCCACTCAGGAATAGGAAGGGGTTGGAGAAGACCGGCTGGACGTTGATGTTCTGCTTTCACTCTTCTGCATACATCACATTCATTCACGAATTGGGCAATCTCCCTTTTCATGCGTGTCCACCAGTAAGACTGCTTGAGATCTTGATACATATGCAATCAGGTGTTGGGGATACACGGGAAGCACCGCGCAATCAACTCTAACCTACATCCAGGTGTATCCATCCTTCAACACATAACCAGTCTTTCTCGGAAACTGTGTACCTCGGACCTTCGAAAAGCATCCACTATAACAAGCTATGGCAATACTCCCGAACTACCTCCCCAGTACTGGGTGATGTCGGGGTTATCTTGCCACTGGCCGTATAGGGGAGATTTTCGATGTCGGCCGTCTTAAGTATTTAGTACTGCCGCGATATGCTTGTTACAATGATACCCCGAAGCTCAACTCCTCGGTAACAGGAGGCATCGAGAACAATATCCTTGTCACAAGAACATCGAAACAATCCCAGAATACTCGCGGGATTCCTAAAAAAAATTTGTGCAATTTTTGAAGATAGGAGAGACAAGAGTAGTCGTCAGGAGTCCTCACCAGAGAGAAAGGGGATGAGAGGCAAAGAAATCCTACTCTCCGATATAATATAGGACTCAAAAAGTTTTCAGTGTGTGCCTAGACTCGACCGTCAACGATTCGATCAAACAGTGGGGGCTCCTAGGTCGGAGAAGGCTCTGAATACCAACTTGTAATGCCTAGGATGGAGTTATACCTCCTACGTGTCGAGGCACGACTTAAAGGCATAAATCCATCCTAGAATGATCTCAAGTTCGGTAATCTTTGCACAACTCATGTAAAAGAGGGGATAGTAAACTGAAAATAGTTGGCTTACACTCGCCACATCACAGAATTACAGTACAAGTCTCAAACATCATACATTAAGAACATCACAACCCTCTAAGGGCAAAAGCCAAATGTCAAAGTACCAAACTTAGATAAATAAACCATAGGCGGATCAAATCCTAGTAAGAGTCTCCACTAGTGATCATCCGGGTATCGCACATAGTACCGACTACGCTCCTCGTCGTACTCCCAATCCAGCTCGGTGCCATCACCTGGATAGCTCACAGCTGGACCTGCATCTGGTGTGTGAAGTAACTGTGAGCCACAGAGGACTCAGCAATCCCGTCTCCGGGTAACAAGACTATCAAAGCCTTTGGGTGAGGAAAAGGCTGAAGAAAAGAATAAGTCTGCAGCAGCAACTAGCATCTAGCTTACGTAAGTGAGAGCGAGAAGAGAAGGCCTCGTCGAGAAGTGATCACGAAGTGATCCTAGCTACAAGCTTACAATCATAACCCCTCCGTGTTCAACTCCCGAATCCCTATTCGGAAATTGACAGTCACGGAACACACGCTGGTAGTGTATTAGTAACATTGTGTCAAGTTATCTACAACCGGAATTAACAAGCTCCCATCTGCCACATAACCGCGGGCACGGCTTTCGAAAGTTCAAACCCTGCAGGGGTGTTCCAACTCGACCCATTACAAGCCCACGATCCGCGGAGTCGCAACTCCAAAGTGGGAAGACCCGAGTATCCTCGGAATCCCGTGCTCAAGATATACCGAACTAAGGTAAGGCTAATCCAGCAAATCCTCCCGGCGTGTCGACACCCTGATAGTAGCCGCGCGTATCTAAGTCTCAGGACACGACCGGATGGGCGATGCTACAGGTGTATGCCAGATACCTCGGGTTGCCCCAAGGCGGCCCTGTAGGACCCCCGTTTCGGACCAACACTCATGTGGAGCACTGGCCCGGGGTTGTTGATTAAAAAAGAGGGTTAATTACTCCCTATGCAAGTTTAGTTTGTTATTAGGCAAATAGTACCAATGTTGGGACTTGCTGGAAAAGACTTAGCACTTAGCGGTTTATCGAGGGGGTCCCATACACCCCAACCGTGTTAGGAACGCATAATCAAGGAACATAATACCGGCTTATACGGATCCTAACGGCATGAGTGGAACAAATCACCAAGCAAAAGGCTTAGCCTTCCACCCTTGCCAATATATAGATGATTTCATTTTAAACATTTATATAGTGTGATATAACCCAACCAAACTTCAACATGAAGCAAGCATCTTCACTTCACCTGCAACTAGCAACGCTATAAGAAGGGCTGAGCGAAGCGTACTTAGCCAAGCAACGGTTTGCATAGGTAGGTTGGTTAAACATGGCAATTGGTTACAAGTAGGAGGCTGACAAGAAGATCATGGGCATCGAGGCAAAACTATAGATCGAGACTACTAGCAATAGGCAAAGATAGTAATGTTATCGGGGTTCGGTCATCTTGCCTAAAGAGAAGTCGTTCGGATCGTAAGAAGGGTCCTCGTGCTCAACCTCGTTGGAAACCTCGTGCTCAACTTCGTACTCGGTCTCAGCTTTCGGCTCTAAACAAAACAATCACACCAAGCACCAATCAACAAGATGCAATGCGCACTCGGAAAAGATGAATGCATGATGGATGCACTAAGGATGCACACGGAGCACGTAAAACATCACTCAAGCAAAACACCTCAAAACAAGATAACAATCTGATATTATTAATCTACACAGAAAATCAATCAAGTTTGATATAAGACTCGCTGAAATCGGAGTTACGGGCTAAAAGTTATGCCCGAAACAAGATTTGAGCGAAAGCTGAAAATTACAGCAACATAGCAACTTCGGAGCTCAAAATAATTGAGCTACAACATTTAAATAACATGGCAAAAGGCAAGAACACAAACTAGACATATAGTACAGCAACTAAGTCCAAGGTGCACCCCCAACGGAGCCACGGATCAATAGCAATGATCCTGGACATATTGAACTTGACAATAAAATTCTGGCAGCAGAATTTTATTGAAACTTTGGAGCAAAAGATAAACATGCTACAGCCACTTAAATGGACATGTGAGGACATGAATGGAAAGACAACAATATATACTACAAGGAGCAATCAAGATCCACTCCAAAACTATCATGCCGACGCGCGCCCAGGCCGTCTCGGTCCTCCTCCGTCGCCGCCCGGATTCGCCGAGCCGCCCCTCCCTGCGCCAAGACCTTCTTCAGCGCCGGCCGGGTGCCCTGTCTCCTCGTCCCAAGGAGTTGCAGCCACCTCGCCGTGTCGCTGCCTTGGTTCCTTCACGCCAAGACCGTGCTGTAGTTTTTGTTTTGTTTTGGTTGCTTGTGTTCCTTGACAGAGAACGTGTACAACTACGACTCGAGACCGAAGATTCAAGTACCTCTACGACCCGAGTACCACTACCGTCGCCCCGTGTTCGACTACCAATGCGCCAAGTACATCTACGGACGAGTTCGTCTACCGTCACCGTGTACCCTACCGATGCGACAAGTACCACTACTTCCACTACCGTCGCAAACGGGAACCCCCAAGTACCACTACGAACGCCGACGCGACAAGTACCCCGACATCGATGACATGAACGACTACGAACGAGAACGACTTCATGGACAAGTACCACTATCGTCGCCGAGACCCTCAAGTACCTCTACGAACGGAAAGACTACTCGTTGGCGACCTCGTGTACAACTACTTCCTCTTCGATGAACGAGAACGACTTCTTCCTCTACGTCCCTCGACGATCTCGAACCACTTCGAGAGAGAACGCTTCGAAGGTATAACCCCGTGGATGACCCGTGTGATGCATGTTGGGTTGTATGAAATGTTTTCCTTGTGTGCACCGTGTCCGTTTCGTCCGTTGTCATGTTCCTCGGTTGCCTCGTCGCCGACTCGTGGGAACCCGGTGACGGGATCGCCCACCTTTCATCTCGTTTTGGCACGCTTTGTCATCTTTTGCACCGGACTCTCGACCGAGTTACCGGAACCGATATGATGATGTTGCATCATTTTCGGATCGTTGCCGTGGCACCTTTTCCTTCCACCACGGTGACAAATGCTTCTTATCTCTTCATGTTAATGTTTAACTAAATTGCATAAACTTGATCATGTCATCCGCATCATTCAACAACATTATAATGTGTGAATTGTTGTTTGCTTAATATAACTAAACATGCTTATGGGGATTTTCCGGACTTGTTGTTCTTATTTCCGGCCTCATTTAAATTGCCTAGTTAGTGTAGTTTTATTATGCTTCACCTCTTGCCATGTTAACAAACTTTTAATCTTGTCTTGTAAATTAATGAGAGTCAACTAAATAAATAAATGTGGTGTTTTGTCAATATGCAACTCGTTGCATATTGAGCTCCACTTAACTTGTAGTGTTGTTTGTGCACTTTGCCATGCCATGCATATTTAAACCGGACATGCATCATACTTGAATGTGCATCGTATGCCATGTTTATGCTTGTGTGTTTACCGTGTTGTTTCTTTCTTTCCGGTTGCTTCTCTTGTTAGCTTCGGTTTCGTTCCGGAGTTGTGAGGATTCGCTCGTCTGTGCTGCTCCGTCTTCTTCTTGGATCCGTTCTTCTCCCTTGTGGAATCCCAGGCAAGATGACCGAACCCGGATACCATTACTATCTTTGCCTATTGCTAGTAGTATCGCTCTGTAGTATTTGCCTCGATGCCTATGATCTTCTTGTCAGCCTCCTACTTGTAACCAATTGCCATGTTTAACCAATCAACCTATGCAAACCGTTGCTTGGCTAAGTACGCTTCGCTCAGCCCCTCTTATAGCATTGTTAGTTGCAGGTGAAGATTGAAGATGCTTGCTTCATGTCGAAGTTTGGTTGGGTTATATCACGCTATATAATGCTTAAAATGAAATCATCTATATACTGGCAAGGGTGGAAGGCTAAGCCTTTTGCTTGGTGATTTGTTCCACTCATGCCGTTAGGAACCGTATAAACCGG
>LR738715.1:300257615-300281751 GCA_902687465.1 Secale cereale | reverse complement strand
CACGGGATTCCGAGAATACTCGGGTCTTCCCACCTATGGAGTTGCGACTCCGCGGATCGTGGGCTTGTAATGGGTCAAGTTGGAACACCCCTGCAGGGTTTGAACTTTCGAAAGCCGTGCCCGCGGTTATGTGGCAGATGGGAGCTTGTTAATATCCGGTTGTAGATAACTTGACACAATGTTTCTAATACACTACCAGCGTGTGTACCGTGACTGTCAATTTCCGAATAGGGATTCGGGAGTTGAACACGGTGGGGTTATGTTTGACCGGCTTTAGCTAGGATCACTTCGTGATCATCTTTCGACCGATGCTCTTCTCTTCTCGCTCTCGTATACGTAAGTTAGTGCTAGTTGCTGCTGCAGACTCTTGTTGTTCCTTCACCTCTCGTTCTTTCTTCAGCCTTGTCCTCACCCAAGGCTTAAATAGTCTTGTTACCCGGGAACGGGATTGCTGAGTCCTTTGTGGCTCATAGTTACTTCACCACACCAGATGCAGGTTCAGCCGAGTATGAAGCAGGAGTTGGTTCAGTTCTTCACCAGGAGCTCGTTGAAGAGCGTGGCCGTTTGCTTGTGTCGTTTCGACGATCAGTAGTGGTTTCTACTAGGATTCGATCCTGACCTATGGCTTTATGTTGTTTTGGTATCTTTCTTTTGGATCTTCACCCGTAGTCGGGTTGTGATGTTTTGAATGATGTTCTGTTTATGTATTGTATTGTGTGAAGTGGCGAGTGTAAGCCAACTATCTCCTTTTGCATTTTAATCCCTCTTTTACATGAGTCGTGCAAAGATACCAAACTTGAGATCATTCTAGGATGGGCTTATACCTTTAAGTCGTGCCTCGACACGTAGGAGGTATAGTCCCATCCTGGGCATTACAAGTTGGTATCAGAGCCTTCTCCGACCTAGAAGCCCCCACTGATTGATCGAATCGTTGACGGTTGAGTCTAGGCACACACTGAAAACATTTTGAGTCCTATATATTATATCGGAGAGTAGGATTTCTGTTTGCTCCTCTTCTCTTTCATTCTGGTGAGGACTCGTGACGACTACTCTTGTCTCTCCTATCTTCAAAAATTGCACCAAATTTTTTTTAGGATCCCGCGAGTATTCTGGGATTGTTTCGATGTTCTTGTGACGAGGATATTGTTCTCGATGCCTCCTGTTCCCGGGGAGTTGAGCTTCGGGGTATTGTTGTCATAAGCATATCGCGGCAGTACTAAATACTTAAGACGGCCGACATCGAAAATCTCTCCTATACGGCCAGTGGCAAGATAACCCCGACATCACCCAGTACTGGGGAGGTAGTTCGAGAGTATTGCCATAGCTTGTTATAGTGGATGCTTTTCGAAGGTCCGAGGTACACAGTTTCCGAGAAAGACTGGTTATGTGTTGAAGGATGGATACACCTGGATGTAGGTTTAGAGTTGATTGCACGGTGCTTCCCGTGTATCCCCAACACCTGATTGCATAACTGGAAACTTTCTTAAATCTATAGGTGGGTTCATCTAGTAGTTCTAGGCATTCTTCCAACGGATGCACGATATGAAGTTTGGGGTTCTACATTGAGTGAAGTGGTTTTATGGACTTGTTCTGATCGGGAGTTGCATCTTAAAGGGTCCTTGGCTATGCTGATCCGGGGATGACAAAACCCTTTTGTAACACGTTCCATGAGCTTTCAGCACAAAGATGTTAGAACGAAGCTTCTATCTTGTATTTGTTCTATCTGTTCCTTGTTCCTTTTTATTTACTTTTGTTCTCCAAGTGGCTTCTCGACAAGTGATGTACCTGCGGAATTCATCCGTTCAATTCTTTGTTCGGATGATATTGTAAAGATTCTTCTGCAACATTCTATCCTTTGTTTTGATTTGATTCTGGTATTCGAGTTGCTTCGATGTCAAATGTTGATTCCATACCTTTCCTAATCGGTATTCTCATATTTCTATGGGAGTGCTAATTCTTCTTGATCATCAAGATCTTCTTGTTCATCCTTTTCAACCGGTGTGCTTTCTCTTCAAGTTATTCCATACGGACGTCGTTGAGAAATCTGACGATTTGTCTGTTTCATTCATCCCAAGTTGTCTTTGTTTTACCCTCCCTCCCTCCCTTTTCTTTATGGAGCTGGAATTCTCAGATGAAGTATCCATTTTATTCTTGTGAGGTTTCTTCATTCTTTTCCTTCAATGTTCTTATCCGGTGATTTATCGTGAAGATGCCCAAGAGCTTCAAGTTCATCATTCTTTTGTTCTCTAATTCTTCCGATGGATGTAATTCAAGATTTCGGTGTTGATCTTATCCTTTTCCTCATTTCACAATGCTTTCTTATTCCGGTGCATCAATTAATCATTCTCCTCTTGTTATTCATATCCGGAGTGCTGAAGATATCTCAGAAGATTCGTAATTCCATTATTAATCCATTCAAGCCATTTAATTCAACCGGTGCAATATCTCGTAAGCAATCTTTTTCCAACGGTGATTTCTTTAGTGGGCCCTAACCCACAGGTCTTTTCCCAGGATCTTACCTGACTCTTCTAATTTTTCTGGAGTTATACTCAAATTCTCTTAAAGTGTGACGTAAGAATGATTCCCATCAGTCACAGTCCTTCTCCACGACCGCTTTCAAATTCTTTTCTTCATTGTTTCAACCTTTTAATTCTTCATTCCGGAGTGCTCAACAATTCTTATAGCATTTCTCGTCTTCATTCTCAACATTTGCAGACCGGAGAAGAGTTTCTCTTAAATCTTGGCCCGTTCTCTTGATGAGTTGTGGTTCTAGCTTCATGTCAACCTCATTATTGTCCAGATTGTGAGGAATTCGTTTATGCCATCCGGAGCACTTCATGAATCCTTTCCATTGTGATCCTCCGAAGGCCATCATTTCAGAAGATTCTTCGTTCTCAGTTTTCAACTTCGTCCTCCAAATATTCTTCATTGATGTCTCTTCGTTCGTCTCCATATTCTTACGGTGGTTCTTTCAAGTTTACCCTTCCGTTCTTATCGTTTTAATTCATTTGTTCTTTTCATAATCCTACCGGTGGTTCCTTGAAGATTTATCCGAGCTTGTGCTAGATCTCTCTTTAATTCTTTCCAACAAGAATAAGTAGTATGCCAAATCCTTTGGTTGTCATCAATTTAAATTGGTGAAGGAGATGCATGACATAATTCTTATTCTTATTCCTTCAAGGTGATTTAATTCTTTTGTCAGGAGCTTGTTCATCATATCATATCCTTGGTTCAAGTTTTTCATCTTCTTTTCCGGAGCTCCATGTTATTTCAATTATATCATTTCAAGCTTCATCTAATTCACCGCAGGCCTTGAATCTTATTCTCTTCATCTTTCACTTCTCATGCTTTCATTACCGGAGTTCTTCATGGTGGTTCATCATCATTTAATTCATCCTCGAAGTCTTCATCAATATTCTTGTTGGAGATCAAGCATTCTTCATCTTGCCTTTCAATTGCAATACTTTCTACCTTATCTTTTCAGATGGTGTTATGTCATTCTTGACAATTCCTTCATGTTTCTTGATTCACGAGTTTTCAAGAATGAGATATTTAAACCCATCATTTTCTTTGTTCAGGAGATCTTTCCAACCATTCAATTTATTTGTTGGAGTTATCTTGGGTTGTATTTCACCTAAAAGCTTTCCCTGAGGATCGTTGCTATTATGGTGCTTATAAATGACCCAAGTTCTTCATTTATCATTCCGGTGATATAAGTTTTTCGTCTCCATGTTGATCTCAATCCAATCAAACATTTCCGTTAGTGGCCGGTAGTCACCTCATAATTTTGAGATGTTTTTCATAAGCCCACATCAAGCTTATTCTTTCGTTGTTGATTTTCCAACAACTCCGTTCAACCCTTCTTTGTAAGGAGGATTTCCTAATTAAATTTTTAGAGAAGTTGTCATTTTCTTCTCCGTTCTTTCTTCCCAACGTTCTTGCATCTATTCTTTCGTTCCGGAGGTTTTGTGATGTTGCTCTCTCCAAACCATCATATCGTTTTATCAAGATCTTGTTCTTTTCCTTGCTTATCATTTAACTGGAGTATTGTATTCTTCATTCAAGTTCCCTCTTCTTATCAAGTTTTGCCTCTCTTTTCAACCGGAGTGCTGTCTGAATCCTTCTTACCCTGGTGCCATTCTTTCAATTGTTTCAGAAGCTGTGTGCTGTTGTTTTCATCAAGTTTCATTCCATCTTTTCAAGTTCTTGTTAATTTCTTCCATTTTCAGATGGAGTGTTGTCCAAATTCTGTCATTCTTATTCCTTGCTATACCGTTGCAGTTTCATATTCTTTTGTCGTCCGTGAGCTCTTGTTTCATGTTTACAACCTTCAAGGTTCTCATTTTGTTCCTTGTTCCTCCTTTTACCGAAGTGCTCTTAACTTCGTTCATCTCCGTTGTATTCTTTCTTTCAAGTTTGTTCAACCTCTAAAGGTTCTTTGGTTTCACTCGTCTGTCAAAGAAGCAACTTTGTTTTACCTCTTCCTCTTCCGTTTTTACCCGGTGATATCTCTAGGATCTCGGGTCGAGATCCTCTGTTAGTGTGGGAGAGTTGTGACGCCCGAAGACCGACGTCCCAGAAGATTCCAGAAGATTCCCGAAGTTCCAGACGTTCCGGGTTGCCCGTGTGTTTCTTTTGCTTGTGTTATTTATTTTTTGCATTGCATCATGTCATCATGCCATCATGTCTTTTTTTTATTATTTTTGCATCTCAACCTAAATAATCCGTGTGGGCCTTCGGTCCATTTAAATCGAGGGAAGGTGACTTCTCTTCATAACATATAAAAGTCTCTCATTATTTTAGGGAGCTATATTAAAATATTCCATTCTTTGGAATTACTCAAACACACTTGCATAATTTTTTCCCCATGTCTCTTAATTCTAGTTTCTCCGTAAAACCTTGCAAATATTTCTTTTCCTATTTTTCGAGGCTCCTCCTAGAAATCTAGACTCCTTTCAAACTCCTTTAAGGCAAACTAATTATTTTAGTTTGTTTTTCCCTTTTGTTGTTGGAACTATTTTTGTGGGGTCGGAAGTATTCCATAAAGCCTTTCAAAATTGTTCCATATTTTATTCCTTGTTCGTGGCCTCCTTTCTTATTTTATTTAGCTCTCTCTCTCTATTTCTTTTACTGCTAAAGAATTAGAGAAAGGCTAGGCTGCAGGGCCAGCCGCACCTGCTCTTCTTCTCTTCCTCCCAGCGCCCTCACCTCTCCTCCCAGGCCTCAGGCCCATTTGGCCCAACTCCCCATCCAACCCTAGTCCGAGCCGACCGCTCGCCCCATCGCTCGTTCGCTCCCTCTCTTCCCTCGCGCCGCCGCCAGCCACTCGTTCCTTCGATCTCCTTCGCCTCTGCCCCGTTTTTCCCCTCGCCCTCTGTCTCCCTCACCCCTTCGCCCGAACCCCTCGACCGAGCGCCGCCAGGAGCGAAGCCGCCTCGCCCCTCGCCCCGATCTCCCGCGGCCTCATCCTCCCTCCGTTTCAGCGCGCCCCCGTGCCGCTTGCCTTTCCTCTCCTCCTTCGCCTGGCGCCAAGGTCGCGGCCAGCCAGGGCCCCGAGCGCCCCGCCTCGTCAGGTGATAGCCGCCCCGCCGGCCAGGCCCTCGTCTCCGACGGGCCAGCAGCCCCGATGGCGCCCCGCTTCCTCCGTCCTTGAAGCCCGCGGCCACGAGCCGAGCGCCTCATCGCTCCCGCGCCGTACTTCTCCGTCCTCGCCCCGCATCCGCTCCCTCCGGCCGGCCAGGTGTCGCGCGCCTCCAGTGCGCGAGCAGCCGGTCCGCAGCCGCGGCCAAGAGGCCCTCCTGCCGAGCGCCTCGCAGTGCCCCTCCCTCCGTCCTCAGGCCAAGGCAGCGCCCTGCCTCCATCCCGCGCCGACGCGCGCCCAGGCCGTCTCGGTCCTCCTCCGTCGCCGCCCGGATTCGCCGAGCCGCCCCTCCCCGCGCCAAGACCTTCTTCAGCGCCGGCTGGGCGCCCTGTCTCCTCGTCCCAAGGAGCTGCAGCCACCTCGCCGTTTCGCTGCCTTGGTTCCTTCACGCCAAGACCGTGCTGTAGTTTTTGTTTTGTTTTGGTTGCTTGTGTTCCTTGATAGAGAACGTGTACAACTACGACTCGAGACCGAAGATTCAAGTACCTCTATGACCCGAGTACCACTACCGCCGCCCCGTGTTCGACTACCAATGCGCCAAGTACATCTACGAACGAGTTCGTCTACCGTCGTCGTGTACCCTACCGATGCGACAAGTACCACTACTTCCACTACCGTCGCAAACGGGAACCCCCAAGTACCACTACGAACGCCGACGCGACAAGTACCCCGACATCGATTGCATGAACGACTACGAACGAGAACGACTTCATGGACAAGTACCACCATCGTCGCCGAGACCCTCAAGTACCTCTACGAACGGAACGACTACTCATTGGCGACCTCGTGTACAACTACTTCCTCTCCGATGAACGAGAACGACTTCTTCCTCTACGTCCCTCGACGATCTCGAACCACTTCGAGAGAGAACGCTTCGAAGGTATAACCCCGTGGATGACCCGTGTGATGCATGTTGGGTTGTATGAAATGTTTTCCTTGTGTGCACCGTGTCCGTTTCGTCCGTTGTCATGTTCCTCGGTTGCCTCGTCGCCGACTCGTGGGAACCCGGTGACGGGATCGCCCACCTTTCATCTCGTTTTGGCACGCTTCGTCATCTTTTGCACCGGACTCTCGACCGAGTTACCGGAACCGATATGATGCTGTTGCATCATTTTCGGATCGTTGCCGTGGCACCTTTTCCTTCCACCACGGTGACAAATGCTTCTTATCTCTTCATGTTAATGTTTAACTAAATTGCATAAACTTGATCATGTCATCCGCATCATTCAACAACATTATAATGTGTGAATTGTTGTTTGCTTAATATAACTAAACATGCTTATGGGGATTTTCCGGACTTGTTGTTGTTATTTCCGGCCTCATTTAAATTGCCTAGTTAGTGTAGTTTTATTATGCTTCACCTCTTGCCATGTTAACAAACTTTTAATCTTGTCTTGTAAATTAATGAGAGTCAACTAAATAAATAAATGTGGTGTTTTGTCAATATGCAACTCGTTGCATATTGAGCTCCACTTAACTTGTAGTGTTGTTTGTGCACTTTGCCATGCCATGCATATTTAAACCGGACATGCATCATACTTGAATGTGCATCGTATGCCATGTTTATGCTTGTGTGTTTACCGTGTTGTTTCTTTCTTTCCGGTTGCTTCTCTTGTTAGCTTCGGTTTCGTTCCGGAGTTGTGAGGATTCGCTCGTCTGTGCTGCTCCGTCTTCTTCTTGGATCCGTTCTTCTCCCTTGTGGAATCCCAGGCAAGATGACCGAACCCGGATACCATTACTATCTTTGCCTATTGCTAGTAGTATCGCTCTGTAGTATTTTCCTCGATGCCTATGATCTTCTTGTCATCCTCCTACTTGTAACCAATTGCCATGTTTAACCAACCAACCTATGCAAACCGTTGCTTGGCTAAGTACGCTTCGCTCAGCCCCTCTTATAGCATTGTTAGTTGCAGGTGAAGATTGAAGATGCTTGCTTCATGTCGAAGTTTGGTTGGGTTATATCACGCTATATAATGCTTAAAATGAAATCATCTATATACTGGCAAGGGTGGAAGGCTAAGCCTTTTGCTTGGTGATTTGTTCCACTCATGCCGTTAGGAACCGTATAAACCGGTGTTATGTTCCTTGATTATGCGTTCCTAACACGGTTGGGGTGTATGGGACCCCCTTGATAAACCGCTAAGTGCTAAGTCTTTTCCAGCAAGTCCCAACATTGGTACTATTTGCCTAATAACAAACTAATAAAACTTGCATAAGGGCCTTGCAAACCCTCTTTTATTTTAATTCAACAACCCCGGGCCAGTGCTCCACATGAGTGTTGGTCCGAAACGGGGAGCCTGCGGGGCCACCTCGAGGAAACTCAAGGTCTGGTAAAAACCCGTAGCTTCGCCCATCCGGTCGTGTCCTGAGACTAGATACGCGCGGCTACCTATCAGGGTGTCGACACGCCGGGAGGATTTGCTGGATTAGCCTTACCTTAGTTCGGTTTAACTTGAGCACGGGATTCCGAGAATACTCGGGTCTTCCCACCTATGGAGTTGCGACTCTGCGGATCGTGGGCTTGTAATGGGTCAAGTTGGAACACCCCTGCAGGGTTTGAACTTTCGAAAGCCGTGCCCGCGGTTATGTGGCAGATGGGAGCTTGTTAATATCCGGTTGTAGATAACTTGACACAATGTTTCTAATACACTACCAGCGTGTGTACCGTGACTGTCAATTTCCGAATAGGGATTCGGGAGTTGAACACGGTGGGGTTATGTTTGACCGGCTTTAGCTAGGATCACTTCGTGATCATCTTTCGACCGATGCTCTTCTCTTCTCGCTCTCGTATACGTAAGTTAGTGCTAGTTGCTGCTGCAGACTCTTGTTGTTCCTTCACCTCTCGTTCTTTCTTCAGCCTTGTCCTCACCCAAGGCTTAAATAGTCTTGTTACCCGGGAACGGGATTGCTGAGTCCTCTGTGGCTCACAGTTACTTCACCACACCAGATGCAGGTTCAGCCGAGTATGAAGCAGGAGTTGGTTCAGTTCTTCACCAGGAGCTCGTTGAAGAGCGTGGCCGTTTGCTTGTGTCGTTTCGACGATCAGTAGTGGTTTCTACTAGGATTCGATCCTGACCTGTGGCTTTATGTTGTTTTGGTATCTTTCTTTTGGATCTTCACCCGTAGTCGGGTTGTGATGTTTTGAATGATGTTCTGTTTATGTATTGTATTGTGTGAAGTGGCGAGTGTAAGCCAACTATCTCCTTTTGCATTTTAATCCCTCTTTTACATGAGTCGTGCAAAGATACCAAACTTGAGATCAGTCTAGGATGGGCTTATACCTTTAAGTCGTGCCTCGACACGTAGGAGGTATAGTCCCATCCTGGGCATTACACCGGGGCATTACAAACTCTCCTCTACTACAAAAAGATCTCGTCCCGAGATCTAGGACTGGAAAAAGGAAGGGTACTCGGAACGAAGATGATCTTCTCGTTCCTAGGTAGCTTCTCGGTCGGTGTGATGTGACCACTTGACTTTCAGAAATTTGATGGACTTGTTGCGGGTCTTGCGTTTGGTTTCTTCGAGAATTGCAACTGGATGCTCTCGGTAGGATAGGTCTTGTTGAAGATCAATCTCCTCAAACGGAATCATGCGCTCAGGTGCCTTGAAGCATTTGCGAAGCTGAGACACATGGAAGACATCATGAACATTTGCAAAGTTGGGAGGGAGCTCAAGCTGATAGGCTAGATCGCCTCTTTTGCCAAGAATCTTTGAAGGCCCGACGTATCTAGGAGCAAGTTTTTCTTTGATACCGAATCTTCGGGTTCCTTTCATCGGAGAAACTCGGAGATAGACATGATCACCGATGTCGAAAGCCAAATCATGATGCTTGCCGTCATAGTAGCTCTTCTGACGCGACTGAGCGGCCTTGAGATTCTCACGTATGACTTTGCACATTTCTTCGGCTTCTGAGATCAAGTCATTGCCAAGAAGTTGGCGTTCGCCTGTTTCAGACCAGTTGAGAGGGGTACGACACTTTCTGCCATAGAGAATTTCAAACGGTGCTTTGCCTGCACTTGCTTGAAAGCTGTTGTTGTAAGAGAACTCGACAAAAGGAAGGCAGTCTTCCCATTTCATGCCGAAGGAGATGACACAGGCTCTGAGCATGTCTTCTAGAATCTGATTCACGCGCTCGACTTGACCACTAGTCTGAGGGTGAAAGGCAGTGCTGAACCTGATCTTAGTGCCCATGGCGGACTGAAAGGAGTCCCAGAATCTTGATGTGAACAAGCTGCCACGGTCTGAGGATATCACTTGAGGAATGCCATGTAGGGACACAATTCTGGAAGTGTATAGCTCTGCAAGTTGAGCTGCATTGATTGATTCCTTGACTGGAAGAAAGTGAGCGACTTTGGTAAGCTTGTCAATCACCACAAAGATAGCATCATTTCCTCGCTTGGATTTAGGAAAGCCAGTGACGAAGTCCATTTCAATGTGGTCGAACTTCCACTCAGGAATAGGAAGAGGTTGGAGAAGACCGGCTGGACGTTGATGTTCTGCTTTCACTCTTCTGCATACATCACATTCATTCACGAATTGGGCAATCTCCCTTTTCATGCGTGTCCACCAGTAAGACTGCTTGAGATCTTGATACATATGCAATCAGGTGTTGGGGATACACGGGAAGCACCGCGCAATCAACTCTAACCTACATCCAGGTGTATCCATCCTTCAACACATAACCAGTCTTTCTCGGAAACTGTGTACCTCGGACCTTCGAAAAGCATCCACTATAACAAGCTATGGCAATACTCCCGAACTACCTCCCCAGTACTGGGTGATGTCGGGGTTATCTTGCCACTGGCCGTATAGGGGAGATTTTCGATGTCGGCCGTCTTAAGTATTTAGTACTGCCGCGATATGCTTGTTACAATGATACCCCGAAGCTCAACTCCTCGGTAACAGGAGGCATCGAGAACAATATCCTTGTCACAAGAACATCGAAACAATCCCAGAATACTCGCGGGATTCCTAAAAAAAATTGTGCAATTTTTGAAGATAGGAGAGACAAGAGTAGTCGTCAGGAGTCCTCACCAGAGAGAAAGGGGATGAGAAGCAAATAAATCCTACTCTCCGATATAATATAGGACTCAAAAAGTTTTCAGTGTGTGCCTAGACTCGACCGTCAACGATTTGATCAAACAGTGGGGGCTCCTAGGTCGGAGAAGGCTCTGAATACCAACTTGTAATGCCTAGGATGGAGTTATACCTCCTACGTGTCGAGGCACGACTTAAAGGCATAAATCCATCCTAGAATGATCTCAAGTTCGGTAATCTTTGCACAACTCATGTAAAAGAGGGGATAGTAAACTGAAAATAGTTGGCTTACACTCGCCACGTCACAGAATTACAGTACAAGTCTCAAACATCATACATTAAGAACATCACAACCCTCTAAGGGCAAAAGCCAAATGTCAAAGTACCAAACTTAGATAAATAAACCACAGGCGGATCAAATCCTAGTAAGAGTCTCCACTACTGATCATCCGGGTATCGCACATAGTACCGACTACGCTCCTCGTCGTACTCCCAATCCAGCTCGGTGCCATCACCTGGATAGCTCACAGCTGGACCTGCATCTGGTGTGTGAAGTAACTGTGAGCCACATAGGACTCAGCAATCCCGTCTCCGGGTAACAAGACTATCAAAGCCTTTGGGTGAGGAAAAGGCTGAAGAAAAGAATAAGTCTGCAGCAGCAACTATCATCTAGCTTACGTAAGTGAGAGCGAGAAGAGAAGGCCTCGTCGAGAAGTGATCACGAAGTGATCCTAGCTACAAGCTTACAATCATAACCCCTCCGTGTTCAACTCCTGAATCCCTATTCGGAAATTGACAGTCACGGAACACACGCTGGTAGTGTATTAGTAACATTGTGCCAAGTTATCTACAACCGGAATTAACAAGCTCCCATCTGCCACATAACCGCGGGCACGGCTTTCGAAAGTTCAAACCCTGCAGGGGTGTTCCAACTTGACCCATTACAAGCCCACGATCCGCGGAGTCGCAACTCCAAAGTGGGAAGACCCGAGTATCCTTGGAATCCCGTGCTCAAGATATACCGAACTAAGGTAAGGCTAATCCAGCAAATCCTCCCGGCGTGTCGACACCCTGATAGTAGCCGCGCGTATCTAAGTCTCAGGACACGACCGGATGGGCGATGCTACAGGTGTATGCCAGATACCTCGGGTTGCCCCAAGGCGGCCCTGCAGGACCCCCGTTTCGGACCAACACTCACGTGGAGCACTGGCCCGGGGTTGTTGATTAAGAAAGAGGGTTAATTACTCCCTATGCAAGTTTAGTTTGTTATTAGGCAAATAGTACCAATGTTGGGACTTGCTGGAAAAGACTTAGCACTTAGCGGTTTATCGAGGGGGTCCCATACACCCCAACCGTGTTAGGAACGCATAATCAAGGAACATAATACCGGCTTATACGGATCCTAACGGCATGAGTGGAACAAATCACCAAGCAAAAGGCTTAGCCTTCCACCCTTGCCAATATATAGATGATTTCATTTTAAACATTTATATAGTGTGATATAACCCAACCAAACTTCAACATGAAGCAAGCATCTTCACTTCACCTGCAACTAGCAACGCTATAAGAAGGGCTGAGCGAAGCGTACTTAGCCAAGCAACGGTTTGCATAGGTAGGTTGGTTAAACATGGCAATTGGTTACAAGTAGGAGGCTGACAAGAAGATCATGGGCATCGAGGCAAAACTATAGATCGAGACTACTAGCAATAGGCAAAGATAGTAATGTTATCGGGGTTCGGTCATCTTGCCTGAAGAGAAGTCGTTCGGATCGTAAGAAGGGTCCTCGTGCTCAACCTCGTTGGAAACCTCGTGCTCAACTTCGTACTCGGTCTCAGCTTCCGGCTCTAAACAAAACAATCACACCAAGCACCAATCAACAAGATGCAATGCGCACTCGGAAAAGATGAATGCATGATGGATGCACTAAGGATGCACACGGAGCACGTAAAACATCACTCAAGCAAAACACCATAAAACAAGATAACAATCTGATATTATTAATTTACACAGAAAATCAATCAAGTTTGATATAAGACTCGCTGAAATCGGAGTTACGGGCTAAAAGTTATGCCCGAAACAAGATTTGAGCGAAAGCTGAAAATTACAGCAACATAGCAACTTCGGAGCTCAAAATAATTGAGCTACAGCATTTAAATAACATGGCAAAAGGCAAGAACACAAACTATACATATAGTACAGCAACTAAGTCCAAGGTGCACCCCCAACGGAGCCACGGATCAATAGCAATAATCTTGGACATATTGAACTTGACAATAAAATTCTGGCAGCAGAATTTTATTGAAACTTTGGAGCAAAAGATAAACATGCTACAGCCACTTAAATGGACATGTGAGGACATGAATGGAAAGACAACAATATATACTACAAGGAGCAATCAAGATCCACTCCAAAACTATCATGCCTTGTCCTAGAACATCACACGAACATGGCATCGGAACGTTACAGATTTCAGACTTAGTGAAAAATCACTAAGTCCTAAAACAGCAATATCAACATGGCATATAAAAGAGCATGTTTAAGTCACCTCGAAACTAAACATGGCAAAGGGTAAGCACCTCATCAAAGTACACATGAAGGTGATCCCGAAACACACAAGCATGCATCATTGGGGTGAACACAACGATTGCAACGAGCTCATCAAGATGGCATTTCATAACAAGTGAAACAACATCACATGAACATGGCACTTTGCAACGATGATAACAAGGCAATAATAAATCTACCATGCAACCTAGCACAAGCAACACGTAGTTCGTGGCAAGACGAACACGTGGACATGTCATTTGCATCATTCGGACAAACGAGCTAAAAGATATCACATGGCAAAGGTGGCACAAAAAATAACACATAGCAGCAGTTTATATCATGATGTACTCTTGCAACAGCAAAACAAGCACCTAGATGATCTCTAACATGCATGACAACAACAGGTAAAACGTAGAGCACGTCTCCACGAACGTCTGGACATGCTACACGCGCAAAACGGAGCATCAGGCAAAAAGTTATGCATGGTCAAACATTGCATCAGAGATTTAGATCTCAGGGACTTAGTGAAAACGGGGCAACCTCACAACAGATCTGGAGAAACGAACGGGCCGGAGGCTCTGCAGCGGCGGCGGCCCAGTCGTGCGGAGGCGGCCCGGGCGGAGGAACGACGGCGGCCCACGGCGCGGCGCGAGGGGGCGGCGGCCCGCGGCGCGGTGGGAGGTGGCCTGGTGGAGCTGGAGGGCCCAGCTGGCGGTTGCCCGCGGGAGTGGAGGCGCGAGGCGATCCCACCGCCGCGCGGAGGAGCTGGGCCTCCTGGCTCGGGCTCAGGAGGGCGAGCGGGAGGAGCCGAGGCGAAGGGAGCGCGGCGAAGGGCCCATCGGGAGGCGAGGCCGCGGCTGGGAGGTGGCGTTGTGGTTGGGCCGGCGTACGGGCGCGATGCTGGGCCCGTCGGGAGGCGATGACGTGGGGAAGGCTCGACCCGGCGATGTGGGGACCCGAAGCGGCCGGCTGGGGCGATCCAGATCTGGCCCGATCGGACCCCCAGCTCGGTGCGGAGGGACGAGGCCGAAGCGATCGGCTGGCGTTGACTTGGCCTCGCCTGGTTAGGCGCTCGGGGCGGCAATGCTGCTAGCTGCGGCTGGCGGCGGTTCTCTCGAGGGAGCTGGTTCCCCTCGGGATCCAGAGGATTTTTGGGGATCTGGTGATCTGAAAGAAAAGGAAAAAAAATAGTGGAGAAGGGGAAGAAGGTAGGGAAGCCAAAATAGACTAGGAGGGTCTAAATATAGCAGTTTTTGCTAGGGTTTGGAGATTTGGGGGCGCTAGGAGCCCTCCGATCGCGATCCGACGGATCCGATCGCGGGGATAGATTTAAAAGACCTAGGAGGAGATAAAAGACTGCAGTAGGGGTGTTTCCGGGACACGAAGTGAAGGCACATCGGACCCACACGAACAACGGATGGAAAAGCCAACGGAGTCCAAACGAGACGAGATTTGAGAGGCGGGTCGCACACAACAAAACAACAACACACACAACAACCTCGCGGCACACCGGTAACGTTAAACGCCCGAACAACAAAGTAGGCCTACGGGACGTCACGGACACGTGAGGGAGCTCCGGAACGCGAAACGGACAACGGGAAGAAACACGCGGAACCGGATGCAACTGACAACACAAATGCAATGCGATGCACATGTCTACATGATATGAATGAAAGCCACACACTCACACAACAAAACGGCGAAAGCCCGAAAGACAAAGAACCCGGAATGGAAATAGATGAAGCCGGAGATTTATTATATACCCAAAAGGGAAAGTATTACATCCGGGGCATTACAGTGGGGGCGTGCCTACCTCCCTGGGCGCCTCCTGCCCCCTCGTGGGCACCTCGTTTCTTCTCTGACTTGTACTCCAAGTCTCTCGTGAAGATATCGTTCCAAAAATAACTCTCCTGAAGGTTTCATTCCGTTTGGACTCCGTTTGATATTCCTTTTCCGCGAAACACTGAAATAGGCAAAAAACAACAATTTGCACTGGGCCTTGGGTTAGTAGGTTAGTCCCAAAAATAATATAAACGTGTATAATAAATCCCATTAAACATCCAAAACAGAATATATAATAGCATGAAACAATAAAAAAATTATAGATACGTTGGAGACGTATCACCTACCGGTGCATCAAGGACATAATACTTCTGTGCAGCAATGAGGATAATCCTCAGATCACGGACCTAGTCCGCATCAACTTAATTTACTCTAGGAACATATCAAAAACATAGGGGAGCTACAACGCGAGCTATTGATCTACAACATAATTTGCAAATACTATGAGGACTAAGTTCATGATAAATTAAAGTTCAATTAACCATATTACTACAGAACTCCCACTTAGATAGACATCCCTCAAGTCATCTAAATGATCACGTGATCCATATCAACTAAACCATGTCCGGTCATCACGTGAGATGGAGTAGTTTTCAACGGTGAACATGCTATGCTGATCATATCTACTATATGATTCACGCTCGACCTTTCAGTCTCCGGTGTTCCGAGGCCATGTCTGTACATGCTAGGCTCGTCAAGTTTAACCCGAGTATTCTGCATGTGCAAAACTGTCTTACACCCGTTGTATATGAACGTAGGGCTTATCACACCCGATCATCATGTGGTGTCTCGGCATGACGAACTGTCGCAACGGTGCATACTCAGGGAGAACAGTTGTACCTTGAAATTTTGTAAGGGATCATCTTATAATGCTACCGCCGTACTAAGCAAAATAAGAAGCATAATAAGATAAACATCACATGCAATCATAATATGGGACATGATATGGCCATCATCATCTTGTGCTTTGGATCTCCATCTCCAAAGCATAGTCATGATCTCCATAGTCACCGGCTTGACACCATGATCTTCATCGTAGCGCTGTGGTCGTCTCGCCAACTATTGCTACTACTACTATCGCTAACTCATAGTGATAATATAAAGCAATTACATGGCTTTCGCAATTCATACAATAAAGAGACAACCATACGGCTCATGCCGGTTGCCGATAATTTACAAAACATGATCATCTCATACAGTAACGTATAACTCATCACGTCTTGACCATATCACATCACAACATGCCCTGCAAAAACAAGTTAGACGTCCTCTACTTTGTTGTTGCAAGTTTTACGTGGCTGCTACGGGCTTAGCAAGAACCGTTCATACCTACGCATCAAAACCACAACGATTTTTCGTCAAGTGTGTTGTTTTAACCTTCACAAGGATCGGGCGTAGTCACACTCGATTCAACTAAAGTGAGAGAGACAGACACCCGCCGGTCACCTTTAAGCAACGAGTGCTCGTAACGGTGAAACCAGTCTCGCGTAAGCGTACGCGTAATGTCAGTTCGGGCCGCTTCATCTCACAATACCGCCGAATCAAAGTATGACATGCTGGTAAGCAGTACGACTATTATTGCCCACAACTCATTGTGTTCTACTCGTGCATATCATCTACACATAGACCTGACTTTGATGCCACTGTTGGGGAACGTAGTATTTCAAAAAAATCCTACGATCACGCAAGATCTATCTAGGAGAAGCGTAGCAACGAGCGGGAGAGTGTGTCCACGTACCCTCGTAGACCGAAAGTGGAAGCGTTTAGTAACACGGTTGATGTAGTCGAACGTCTTCACGATCCAACCGATCCAAGTACCGAACATACGGCACCTCCGTGTTCAGCACACGTTCAGTACGATGACGTCCCTCGAGCTCTTGATCCAGTTGAGGACGAGGGAGAGTTTCGTCAGCATGATGGCGTGGTCACAGTGATGATGAAGTTACCGGCGCAGGGCTTCACCTAAGCACTGCAATGATATGACCGAGGTGTGTAACTGTGGAGGGGGCACCGCACACGGCTAAGAGATTGTCTGTTGTGCTTTGGGGTGCCCCTTGGCCACGTATATAAAGGAGGGAGAGGAGGAGGCCGGCGGCCAGGTTGGGCGCGCCCTAGGGGGGGTCCAACTAGTGTTCCCAATCCTAGTTGGACTCCCCTTCCTTTTCCAAGAGAGGGAGAGAGAGAAAGAGTAGGAGAGGGAGAAGGAAAGAAGGGGGCCGCGCCCACCCCTTGTCCAATTCGGTTTGGGCAGGGAGGCGCGTGCGACCTCCTGGCCCTTTCTTCCTTCTCTCCACTAAAGCCTAATTTCCCCATGCGAATTCCTGTAATTCTCCGGTACATCAAAAGATACCCGAATCACTCGAAACCATTTCGATGTCCGAATATAGCCTTCCAATATATCGATCTTTATGTCTCGACCATTTCAAGACTCCTCGTCATGTCTGTGATCTCATCCGGGACTCAGAACATACTTTGGTCATCAAAATCACATAATTCATAATACTAATCGTCATCGAACGTTAAGCGTGCGGACCCTACGGGTTCGAGAACTATGTAGAAATGACCGAGACACATCTCCGGTCAATAACCAATAGCATAACCTGGATGCTCATAATGGCTCCTACATATTCTACGAAGATCTTTATCGGTCAAACCGCATAACAACATACGTCATTCCCTTTGGCATCGGCATATTACTTGTCCGAGATTCAATCGTCAGTATCTTCGTACCTAGTTCAATCTCGTTACCGGCAAGTCTCTTTACTCGTTCCATAATACATCATCTCGTGACTAACTCATTATTCGTTTTGCTTGCAAGGCTTATTATGATGTGTATTACCGAGAGGGACGAGAGATACCTCTCCGACACTCGGAGTGACAAATCCTATTCTCGATCTATGCCAACACCACAAACACCTTCGGCGACACCTGTAGAGCATCTTTATAATCACCCAATTACGTTGTGACATTTGATAGCACACAAGGTGTTCTTCCGGTATTCGGGAGTTGCATAATCTCATAGTCAGAGGAACATGTATAAGTCATGAAGAAAGCAATAGCAATAAAACTAAACGATCATAGTGTCAAGCTAACGGATGGGTCTTGTCCATCACATCATTCTCCTAATGATGTGATCCCGTTCATCAAATGACAACACATGTCTATGGCCAGGAAACTCAACCATCTTTGATTAACGAGCTAGTCTAGTACATGCATACTAGGGGCACTGTGTTTTGTCTATATATTCACACATGTATCAAGTTTCCAGTTAATACAATTCTAGCATGAATAAAAGACATTTATCATGATATATAAGGAAATATAAATAACAACTTTATTATTGCCTCTAGGGCATATTTCCTTCATTATTGTGCTACTAATAAATTGCTGCAAGGAAATGATTATCAGGTGTGGTTGAATGGACAACTCAACTGTTATGGCTTATAAAAATTCTTTGGCTCCCCTTGTGTCAAATTAATTAATTTGGGTGAAATACTTCCCTCGAGGAATGTTGTGATCCCCTATACTTGTGTGTCATCAATAGTCTGAGAGTTGCCGGACATACTACGGTGGCATCCGGGCCGGCGACGATGTCTGTGGCGGCGAGAACGGATGGGAGCACTGTTGTGGCAGTGCTGGCAGCTCTGAGGGCTCAGTATGGCGCAAGGGTGGCAATGGATCTAGGGGAGGGTTGGCGCGGATGCGGGGTAAGAGAGGTGGGGAACAAGTCGAATCGGCTAGGGGGGAAGGTAGTCCGCTCCGGATTTGGGTTGGATATGAGGGGTGCTGGTCAACCCGGACGTTTAGGGTTGATACGAGGAACCCGTCTATGTCATATTTTTTGATCAGTTAGTGGCTGGACCATCCGCCCGAGCGTATAATATGGGTTTAAGGCGTCAGGTTGTAGATGCTCTAAGAAAATATGCTAATGTCTCGACCCACCTTTGTGGAAAGCAAACTTGCACTCTGAAGGTGACATGATGTTGGATAGACTCTCTCTCTCTCTCTCTCTGGCTTTCTGGTCACAAGCCTGATGGCCGGTAGTGACAGAGCGGTTTCATATGAATAAAACTCTTTAGTTCCCTAGAGAGAGAAAACGATGCAGAGGACGTTTGATACGAGTCGTGAAAGTTTTGACGCATCCACAATAGCATTTGTAAAAGAAAATTCGGCAAAACAATAAATTTCTTTTCTCGAAGGGCATGGCTTGATGACCGTCGCCTAAAAAGGAATTCCGTGTTAATCAATTTGTTTCAAGTCGTCGGATAAAAAATGAACGGTCAGATCGCTTTCTTCAACATCAAGCCCGATCTCTTGTTCATCTTCTTCCTCAAACCGCTCGCTATATCACTGGCCCAACAACCGTTGTTGTCGCCCCGCCCTCTCCACAACCGTCGCCCATCGTTGTGCTGGCGTCGCCCCCGGTCATCCCTCTAACCCCGGCAACACCAATTTTTTCCGACGAACTTGCACCACCCACACCCCTAAGATACACTAGATCATTGATGGCGCGCGTTGCTGCGCCTGTATATTTGTACAATAAAGTAGGTATCTTTACAAATAAATAGGCATATTCTACTCTATTTCAAAACAATGAAACATCGAGGCAATATAAATAGCATGATGTAATAGTTGTTACACCTCAGGAGCAATGGAACAAGGGGATCTTTGGCCAGACCATCGAAACTCTTCTTGGACTCAATTTTGATCTAGTACATGAATTTATGCATAAAACTGAGCAATTTTGAAAGCTTTGAAATCTAACCTACAAGAGAATCATTCTATAAGAAAACCAAACCTGAATTTATCCATGAAGATAAAGAATGTTGGAAGTCTGAAATATAACTTATAATAAAAATTGTTCTTTGACGAAAGCAAAACAGAATTTACGCATGAAACTGAACAAGGTTGAAAGTTTGAGATCTAGTTTTTGTACAAAAAAATAACTCGAAAAGATATTGGCTAACTGGTTGATGCTTTAGCTTCATCCTCTTGTAACTCAGATAGGTATGGACAAATATCACAACATCACATCCGTCCGCAAAGCTGAAAAATACACTAACTGGTTGATGCTTTAGAGTCATCCTCTTGTAATTTTCTCTTCGTGGACAGAGGCGGACCGTCTCCATCCCTAAAAAGCCTTGAACCTTTGTGAGATCAAGTAAAGAAATGTATGGATATATAATGTCAATCTATATAATCAAATGCCGTGCACTTAAACCACTCAGTTATGTATATATATAAAGGGAGAATGTGATTTGCTGGCATCCGGGTGAGAGACTAATCTTTGATATAGAGATAGCTTGTAACAATAAGTTACCCATAGGGTAGGCCGTAGGGGAACATCAAAAGCTGACACTTTAGGAGATTGTATTTGTACTACTACATGCACGTATTCGCCAAATGCAGAACTGGATGGTAGCATGACGAGACTTAAGTAGACAATTCCAAGCAACAACAACATTAATAAAATCCCACATAGAGTAGTAGCATATGACCTGTTTCTTTCTACGCTGAAGCAGTTACAATCAACAGAAACTTTTTAGCCTAGCAATTAAAAATGTTCACATATATTACGCATAGAAGTACAGATGAAGACGCTAGATTACAGAAGTGCAGCTTAACATTTTTCAAAAGTCGCCAAACTGCGTATATTAGTAATATATGGAGTATACCAATTCATTGGAGATCTAAGATGAAGTAAAGGGTGTAGGTGAATGCAAATATCATGAGGGCACCCTCAAACATGATGAAGAGGATAGTGCACCGTGTGCCACAATGCCTGGTTCCAGATAAACTTCAACCCACTGCTTGCATTGGCAAAAACACCTTTTTTCGATGACAAGGTCTGAAGTTTTAATTCTCGGAATACTTAATTTACCACATGAAATTATTAACATTGCAGTATCCAGAGCCAAGCATGATAACCTAAAGAGTTGTGTCCTATATTTTGCGTAAGGTCGTTGTATTAGCTCCCCTGCAATCTTATAGATGGTCTGACTAACCCATCTTGCAGATAATAATCATGTCAAAGATAAATAATCAATAAGCAAAGCAAACTGATCAAATCTACAACTGTATATGTCTCCATCAACTTCACAAGAAAGCAATTCTGCTCAAGGAGTCTTGGGTTCATTTTCAACAAAACTTCCAGAGAGGAGTATATGTACTCTCCTATGTAAATGTTCGATTATTGTATGGTAGAACTGATTATAATTGTATGATTGGCCAAATTAGGTAGTAACAATAATTAAACTATACTCTGGCTAGTAGTATTACATCCCCGACGTTATCCCAAAGAAAACTGCAGGTGACTCTTTTTAACAAAAACTGATATGCTATGCCATTGGTTAGACATTTCAATGGCAATAGTTGAGATAGATATGCCTATAACCTACTGATGTAATGATTATGTAATTTACTTATCAGATAAGAACAATTCTACTCTCTCAGACCTTGGCACCTTGCAGTTCATTTAGCCATGTTAAGTTGTTAACTGTGCCCATTTATGAAAGACTAAGTTTAGGCAATGAGCTAAAATCAAAGAACATCTAGGATCCACCTACGTAGCAAAAGAGCAGAGTTCAAGCAAAGTCCAGAACTACAAACTTTATCCTCTGAATTAATTAAACATCAAGAACAAAAAAGATAACCTTTGTATATGATTTTTCAAAAGAAATGTTCCTGACATGATGCGTACCATGTACTTACAGGATCCCTTCATTGGGTTTCAGTTCCTTCATCTGCGACTGACTGCCGTGCCTATTATGGTCAACACCTTAGTGTGGGCTCAAGCGGCCATAATAAGTCTCAACATGGCCAGCGATGCCCCTGCGACTTGAGCTCCGTGATGCGGGCGCTGTACTTTTTAATCTTGGGTTGGCCACATATGACGAAACTTGCAACAACGCAAACGCCCATTGCAATGGAAGTTGCTCCGCCGCTAGGGCATGGCTAGGGTTTCGTCCCAGCGTTCGCAAGATAAGAGATGAAGCCGAGGGGTCGTACGAGCGACAGACGATAATAACGTGAGGAGCAAGAGGGGATACTACGACGGCCATGAGGACATCAAAGACGGGTGGCGGCGGGGCACCTAGGATCCATCCAGGTCATGATGAAAAGGAGTCGGGAGGAGAAAGGGGCGTAATTACCACCAGCATGACGACGAAGATCCATGGTCGGGGATCCAGCACGAGGGCCTCCGTTGAGATGTCATCGTCCGCCTGCTTGGTGCGATCGCTGCCGCCTGGGATTCTTTTGCGATAGGATGAGAGAGGGGAAGGAGACGTACGACTACCACGGGGAACCAAGCAACAAGTGCAATCAGAAAGCCCAGATTGGCCCACTTAACCATATAAGGCAGAATTTGTTACGGGAGTAGCTGCCCTAGAGACTTCCATCCCGCAGTTGATTGGACGGCCAGAAAATATTCATACCCGAGATCCAACGGTCAAAAACATTGATGGCCTGAGATGGCAGGAAAAGTGCTCGGTCATAATGTATCTAAATAATGTGCGTGCCATCTGCCTTGCCGGCGCCTGCTTCTTTCTTCCCCCATCGGCTGCTAAAATCGACTGACACAAAATGTGTTTCGGACGAGTGACGCTAAACAGTTTCCCGAAACGGACGCCGAACAGCTATTTATGACGTGCATATGATTTCATGGCTTATTTTCTCTGTAGAGAAACGGAGAAAGTCGTGGAGGAAAGACAGTCTGGTGCCTAGGAATAATGAGAAGGCAGGGAGGGAGGAAGAGAAGGAAGTTACAAGTCCGCTCAAACTGAAGGAGGCAGTAGAGGTTGAAGTGGGTACAGGAGCCGCAAGAACCCTACTGTTTGGAAATGGAGACCCCCAAGATCAAAACCAAGTACAAGGCACTCAACTAACAGCACACAGATTGGTTGAGGATGAGTCAATGGGGAGAGGAGCGTATATTACCCCGAAGGAAGATGGCTCGAAGAGAGTGAATCAACAGGGAAACGTACAGCTGGGGCGGTCGACCAGTTTGGATGAAGGAGGTGGAAAAAGCAAGGAAGGGAAGAGGTTTAGGAGAAGGGGAAGAGTGGTAGCTGAGGAAAGCCAGCAGGAACCCTTGGGGGTGATGCTCGGGAAGAGGGGAGGAGAGAGTATGGAGGTGGATGAAATAGACAGGGTTAAGAAGAGTCGAGGGGTAGATGAAGGGTTTGCTAGCAGTATGACAGGCCAAAGCGGCAGTGGTGCAGACGCGGTGATGCAAGAGCAAAACACAATAGGATCGGCCGGGCTGCTTGAGCAGCCCCGCCGGGAGCAATGAAACTGATAAGTTGGAACTGCCGGGGACTCGGGAACGGCCCGGCAGTTCAAGCTCTTCTCGAAATGGGAAGAACGGAGGAACCCGACATTCTCTTTCTGTGTGAGACAAGGCTGAAGGAGAAGGACCTAGGGAAGTTTCGGTGGATGTTGGGGCTCGCCAACATGGTCGCGTGGAAGGATGAAGGAAGTGGGAGAGGAGTGGCTTTGTTCTGGAGGAAGGAAATAGACGTAACACTACGCTCCTATGGCAGGAGACATGTGGATGTGGATGTTAAAAGAGAGGATGGTGCTGTATGGCGTCTAACAGGAGTGTATGGAGAATCGGAAATGCAACGAAAGGTGGAAACGTGGCGCCTGCTAAGAATTTTGTATCAGCAACATCAGAGACAGAGACCGTGGCTATGCTTTGGAGATTTTAATGAGATACTAAACAGCGAGGAGAAGGTGGGAGGGGTAGATCGGCCGCAACACTACCTAGATGCATTTCAAGGCGCGCTGGATCATTGCAGCTTGCGGGATATTGGCTACCTGGGGGACCAGTTCACCTGGAGGAATCATAGTAAGGAGATGAGAACATATATTTGTGAAAGACTGGATAGAGCAGTCGCAAACAAGGAGTGGTCTGACTTGTTCCCACAGGCGGTGGTTATCAACGGAGAAGCTAGACACTCGGATCATAGAGCCTTAATTGTTCAGCTGGAAGGAACGGAAAATGAGGGGAGGACAGGTGATAATCAATACCGCTTTGAGGCCAGATGGTTGCAGGAGGAGGGGTGT
>LR738715.1:300237388-300253797 GCA_902687465.1 Secale cereale | reverse complement strand
CCACACTGGAGTCGTGCTGGAGCGGCCCAGCCCCCAGGTGGTAGGAAAGCCAAACGCGGACCTCCCACTCTTCTCACCAAACCCCACCGCTGGCGTAGGCCCAGACCCCACCCGTCAGCCGCCGCGTTTCAGCCCTTTGACTAGAAGCGCACGCACGCACCCCACCCCCATCGTCGCCCCTCTCTCCCTTCTGACCAACCCGGCCGCCCCCAGTTTCTTCTCCTCGTCTCTCTCTCCGCGCTGCCGTCCCGACCCCGTCTTCTGCTCCTCCGCTTCACGCGGCGCCGGCCGCCGGCCGGCCTCCCTCCAAATCCGTACGCCGAGCTGGTCCTCCCTCTCTTTCGACCTCCACCTCCGCCGCAAACACTGCCCCCCGTGGTAAGCGGAAAGCCCTAATCCCGCTATCTCCCGCCTGATTCCTTGGCACCACCTCCGATTCCATACAATTGTCGCGTGGGTGCTGCTGGTTGGAGCTCGTGAGATGCTTTGAGGTCGGCCTGGAGACGGCACTTAATTCCGAATTCTTAGGTGTTTCCCGCTGCTTTGGCGCTGGCTGAGCTGTAAGGGGAAGGTAGGCCGGCCGGCCTAAGCTTAGTTATTGACGCTACGAGCTAGCAAAAAATCTGTACTTGCCGCTTCCTTTGCCTTGAATTGTCTCCCGTCCTGCTGTTGTCCTGCTGTACTTGTTTACTTTTGGAATTACTTGTGCTACTATAAGGGAAGGTACGATCTGGCAAAGTGCCTAGGCACCTCGAATTTTCTCACCGCACCATGGCAGCTCACTATCTCTTGCGTGCTTCTCTGCAGATCCCGTGCCTACAGATTATTTGACTCTGAAAAAGTAAGATATATCTGCGCTTAGACTGTTGAATTTGTCACTGCTGGACAGCCTTTACGGTGCTAATATGTATGGATATCTGTTTGCTTTTCTTGTGATGGATAGGTGACGGCTCTGGCCTCGGAGTGATCTGACACCTAAAGGATACAGGCGCCCTACTACCCTGCTTCAAGTAAAGGGACAACAAAGAGATTTGTTGTCCCGTTGTTTTGAGCTGGAAAACCCCCGGTATGGCTGATGCCAGTTCGAGGACTGACACATCGATAGTTGTGGACACTGACGATAAGAATCAAAGGGTAAACCTTCTTTTCTCTATCCATTAGGCACCTGGTTTGATCTTTTGTGAAAGCTAGGCAGAGAATTGGAAATAATGTATGTAATGTGTCTATCCTGAGTTGTGGTGTAAAAGTATAATAACAGGTGAAAACTGGTACTGTATTAGATGAAAGATGTGTCAGACTTCATTTGTATGAAGCGCGCAAGTTTAACTTGGATGGTTTTGATGCCAATACTTGATGCTTCTTTTGCCATGTCCATGTTACCCTCTGCAGATTGTTGTACACATTTGCTCCAGTGCCTAAAGAAACAACACACTTCTTAAATTAGATATCAACTTGCAAAAGTGAACAGGACTACTGCTGCTGCACTATCAGTTTCGTCAGGTGGGAAATATTCAGTGTGGAGTACATTAAACTGTGAAATCCGTGAATAGCTTGGATACTTTGCCCTTTTTTTGACAAATAGAAGGGCTGTTCATGATAATTTATTATCATCCCCTGCATTTTTAAAACATACCTGACTAAGCACGTCCCTATATTTTGGATATGAACACAGTATTAGCTATTAGGTGCTAATAAATGATCTGTAATCTCATCGAGTTGTTACTACATTCCATATGATGAATAAACAAATTCTAAAACCAACCACACAAAATGGCAAATTGTTTCATTCTTTGCTGAAATGCCTGTTAATATCTGGTGCCAGTTGAAATTCATAAGATATTATTAATTTAGCTTTTGTTTGCTGTTGCATGCCAACTTCTCTTTTTTCGATATATATAGTGTAGCAGAATTTTCTTATTTTGCTTAACCAAGTTGTGCAGATGGAAAACGGACAAAATGGAGCTATCGTGCCTTCTAATTCATCTGAACCGTCTGACAGGTCCGACAGGCCTATGGACCAAAAGGTGGTACTTTATATCCTATTCTTCTAGAATGTCTCTTATCCTTCAGTAATAAATGGTATTTACATAATGTATTTGCTATTCTATAGGTATTGCGGAGGCTTGCCCAAAATCGCGAGGCAGCACGAAAAAGTCGTCTGAGGAAAAAGGTACCATAACAATGCATCCATCCATGTGTAACGTAGGTAACTTTGTGGTATAAATTAATTTACATTGGGGAGCTATTACTGCATGGTGGTGCAGTTATGAGGAGAAGTCATGGATGAGCTGTTGAGTGGGTGTATGATATGTGAGTAGTTCTCTAGCACTTCTGATACCACTGAATTTTGCCAAATTCTTGATGGGCATGTTCAGTTACAAGAACAAATAAGTAAATAATAAACAGAGGGAGTAGTTGGCAATCAGCTAATCACCAAGGGACTTGTTTCTTGATGTATTTATTTGTATCCTTGATAACTGACAGTATATGCATAATATACATATGCTCTGAATTGCAACTATCGACTTCTTATTTGCCTTCAATTTGGGTTCATTATTTGTTAAGAGCCATCCTAATGTGTCTTATTATTTTTAAGGCGTATGTACAACAACTTGAGAGCAGTAAGCTGAAACTTGCAAGCCTGGAACAAGAACTCCAGAAAGCTAGACAGCAAGTAAGTATCTATTGGCCGATGCTGGTAGTGTCCAGTAGATTTCCCATTAAATCTGTTATTTGGATGTTGTTTGTAGGGAATCTTCATTTCTAGCTCTGGGGATCAAACTCATGCTATGAGTGGAAATGGTAAGTTCTTCCTCTGTCTGCTCACGCCTGCTTTCAGGCTCTGCTAATCAATCATTGGTTAAAAGTTCTCTCAAAAGTACAGAACATGCTTAATTGTTCCTGTGTGTTCATTAGGAATGCAACTAAAATAGTAAGCTTGTTTCTGCAGGAGCGATGACATTTGATTTAGAATATACTCGATGGCTAGAGGAGCAAAATAAGCAGATAAATGAGCTGAGGACTGCAGTAAATGCTCATGCAAGTGATAGTGACCTCCGTCTTATTGTAGATGGGATAATGGCACATTATGACGAAATATTCAAGCTGAAGGGTGCTGCTGCAAAGGCTGATGTGTTTCATATGCTTTCAGGCATGTGGAAAACACCTGCTGAAAGGTGTTTTTTGTGGCTTGGGGGTTTTCGTTCGTCTGAGCTTCTAAAGGTGCATAAACTATATACTCAATCTATAAGTAAACCTACTGCACAAATACTTTTGACTAGCTGAATGTCAGGTTCTGTTGTTCATTTTCATGTATACCTGAAGATAAGCATTTCTCATGTTCTTGTAAATTTTCAGCTCCTTGTAAATCAGCTCGAGCCTCTAACAGAGCAACAGTTGATGGGGTTATCCAGCCTTGAGCAATCCTCACACCAGGCCGAGGATGCACTATCACAAGGAATGGAGGCATTGCAGCAATCCTTGGCTGAAACGTTGGCTGGTTCCCTTGGTCCATCAGGATCTTCAGGAAATGTGGCAAACTACATGGGTCAAATGGCTATGGCTATGGGAAAACTTGGAACCCTTGAGAATTTCCTTCGCCAGGTATTTAAAACTTCTTCTACCTTCTGGCCCTGCAAACATGTATTTTTGTTATTATGTCTTAACTGAAAGGAATTGTTCACCTAATTTTGTTGATAAGTTACTCAGTACTTCCTAGTCGGTGCAGCTTTTCAGCAAACCATGAAACATTAGATGCTCATAGTTCTGAAGAGTTTTTATTGTTCTATTTATGCTAGGCTGACAATCTACGGCAACAAACTTTGCATCAAATGCAAAGAATTCTGACAATACGACAAGCTGCTCGAGCTCTCCTTGCAATACATGACTATTTTTCACGTTTGCGTGCCCTAAGTTCTCTCTGGCTTGCGAGGCCACGGGAGTAAAACATGTGCGCCATCTTTTGGCGCTTCATGAGCTGATCCTAGAAATGTGGACAAATTGCGACGCATTTGCAGAAGATTGGTGGTTCAGTTCCCTCTGGAAAATATATATTGACACCTTGTGTTCTCATATTGTACTTGGATGTTGTACAAGTAGCCAGGTAGGGGTAAGGCTTGTAACATATTGTACTTCAATGTTGTACAAGTAGCCAAGTTACCATGAATTTATGATTGACATATTGTACAATTGTATTAGCAATAAATAAACGTAGATAAAAGGTGCAAGAGGAACCATTGATTGCACCTGTTGGAAGCAAGAAGCGAAAAAAATCATCTTGTGTATTTTTTTTCAAAAAGAAGGATTATCTCGGACTCTGCATCCATGCAGCCATATTATTAACCGAAGTACGCACCAAATATGTAATAATGCGCGCAGCCATATTATTAACCGAAGTACGCATCAAATATGTAGTAGTACGATACAAGAACTCAAAATGAGTTGAGAAAAAAAGAATTGTCACAACCGATAAAAGTAGGACTAGATCTCAAAATGAGTTGAGAAGAAAAGAATTGTCACAAGCGATAAAAATAGGACTATATGACTACACATATTCTATTGTTAGACCGTGATCCAAATCAATTCTATGTACCACGTGCTACCGTTTTCTTAACGGTTGCATCCATGAGCTATATGCTCCTTGACTTTCGCACGGCTGAATAACGATCACGTATGAATCCAGCCAGTTGCTCTTTAGATAACTCGCAAAAAAATTATGATGTTTTGTTTGTTAAAAATCATCTTATTCTGACAGTTCTACATAGCCCTAAGCCATATGCTTCTTGACTTTCGCATGGTTGAGTAACGATCACGTATGGATCCAGCCTGTTGCTATGTAGACGACCTGCAAAAAAATTATGATGTTCTGTCTGTTAAAATCACATCATTCTCGAATATGCGCAAAGTAATGCGCACACTCCGACTCGAATATGCGCCACTATTTTAGGCTCTGCCCCATTTAGCCAGGTCCCAAAGTAGCAAAGAGGACTGCATTAAAGGCCACATGCAATGTGTGCCATAGTAGCTTGGCTTGTGGGCATTTGGGAAAAAGATATTGGATCGATTCATCTTGATCATAGAAACAACACCATTTACTACCCTCCTAGCTATATTTTGTCAAGTTGTCCTCAGTCGAGATCACTTCCTTGTGAACAAACCACATAAAGACCTTTATCTTAAAAACGCCTTAACTTTCCAAATGTGAAGTGACTTCTAGATTGGACCAGAGTTTATCAAATTTGTATACATAGATTTCACTGAGAATGCCCCTGACACTGAAAGTTTTCAGTGTAGTGTATCTGACTCATCAGAGAGGTTAACATCCATCAACCACCGCACAAGATGTAGCCATATAGTCCATCGCTCCTCCATCAGGGATCTTCTAAAGTAATTGTTTAAGGGAATCGATCCTAAAATTGTACTTACCAAAGCCTCTTTACATCCTATAATATTGTAGAGGGTTGGATATTGTATGGTCAGTGACATCTCCCCTAACCATGTATCTTCTCAAAACCTAGTGGTGTTACCGTTCCCTACGATGCATTTGGTCCTATTAAAAAAAGGCAACCTTTGTTCGCATCAGTCACTTCCAAAAAGGTGAATCATTTGGCCGCGCCGTTACTTGTGCGAGAGTCTTGGATTGCAAATACTTGATACGCAATAATTTGTATCCCCACACCCTCGTCATCTGCAGAAGGCTTGTATAACCATTTACTAAGTAGGCATTTGTTCTTTAGCTCAAGGTTTTCAATCTCTAAGCCCCCTTTGGTCCTTCGGCCTACAAATTATATCTCACTTAGCCATCCTGTACTTGGATTTATTCCCATCGTTTTGCCAGAAAAAATGTGATCAATAAAAGTCCAACGTTTTCCATACCCCCACAGGTACTTAAAAGAAGGACAATAGGAACATCGGCATACTTGTAGGCACGAAATTTATTAGAATTAGCTGTCCCCATAAGACATAAGCTTGCCCTTGCAGCAACTTAGTTTCTTTCCAAATCGATCCTCCATGCACTTTCATTCTTTGTTGGTTAATTTTCTGTGATGAATTGAGATTCCCATATAGCTAAATGGAAGAGACCCAAACAAACTGTCTATATTTTTTGTGTTCTTCCTTGGTGCGCCCCAAGCAGAACAATTCACTCTTGTTGAAATGGATTGTCAAATCGGACAGTTGTTCAAAAAGGCACGAAACCACCTTCATATTCCTAGCCTTTGCCAAAAGCATGTTCCATGAGTATAACAACATCCTGTGTTGAGTGGTCTATCTATCAATCTTCTTCGCATCGGAAGCTTAAAAGAAGTCATCATAAAAGACTATGACCTAGGTGAATTTTGTTGGATGATGTCGATTCGATTTGTTACTCACTTATGTACCGTAACATGTTAGCATATAAACCATTTAACTTGTGATTCGAAGGAATTTCATAGGATTTATGGAGGATTTAAACCCGGGAAAGGAAAAATTCCTAAGGATTGATTTGCACATAGTTTTGGAGCAAAAATTCTATCCACTCGAATCTCTTTGTATAACTTTTGTTTTCCTGTGGCGTCATACACACATTGTTCAAATTGATGTGGGTTTCTAGTCCTATAGCATTTAAGAGAACATGGCATTTTAATCGTATGTTTTTTCTATTCACGTATTTTGAGAATCTTGCAAACGAAGAGGTCTCCCCAATTACGACTTAACGTGGTTTTCTGCAGTTACAATTTTTTGACCTTACAAGTCTCAACTCACCTTTTTTTTAGAAAATCTGGAGTCTCTCCGCGGCTCGGTTGAATATCAGCAAAGCATCCCCATTGATTGAAAAAAACACACATGATTTTTGAACGATTCTGATTATTTTTATATTCCTGTATTTTGAGAATCTACAAATCAGAGGCCCATAAATAGGTTCATGAAGAAAAAACAAAGCTACATGTCCATGTCCTACAAACTGCACAAGTTCACGCAGGAGCATAGACCGATATACAGACACATCGTTAGATGTTGCTTCAACTAACAATTTACTCTCTTTGCACGGGCATAGTTTCCAAATCTGAGTTTATTTTTGCGGGTTTCAAACCTGAGTTATCAGTGCAACTTTTGTATACTATGTTTGCACAAGAGCTGTTAGAATAAATTCGAGGCGCTCCGTCAATCTATCGAGGACCAAACAATCACACAAGGCACGACACCGAGATTTGTTAACGAGGTTCACCATCATGGCTACGGGAACGGATCCTCTAACATCACGAAGGAATGTCACGAAGCTACAGTGTAAATCCAGTGCAAAACAGAGAAGGAATGTCACGATACTGTAGCGATATGTATTGTACAAAGTTACTGTTCATAGAAAATAATTCTGAAATTAATTTTATTGCATCATAATTTTGTTTGTATGTAATTTTTGTAAATGTATATTGTAGATTTGTAATTTGCGAATTAATTCAAGTCATTTTAGCCTTAATCATATGGATGTGAAGAAGAGATGTCACGGTATTGTAGCTTCTCTAACATCCCTTCATGATGTTAGAGGATCTCGTTCCCATGGCTACATCCCCGGGGCCTGACTACGGGCGCTCCTCCCCAAGACACCGTCACAATACCGCACCCCGGCCGTCCGGGCGCCGGCACACGCCGCCGGCTCCCCCGCGTGCCCGTGCTATTATGTTGGCATATGTTACATCGTGTGTCTATCTCCGATATATATGAGAGGCCTAGAATACAAGTGTCCCATTAGGACACAACTCCTACCCTATCAACACACGGTCCAACTACAAGTCCAACTGTAACCTACCTTGTACAATAATATTCGACACAACTCTAACAAACTCCACCTTGGCGAATATTCTCCACCACCTTGGATTCATCCGTGCGTCGAACCTCCATGTACATTGGACTTGAGATACATCATGAGCACCGCTGCTACTCCCAGACTCCATGTGACTCCACCTGCAACTGTAGTCCCTTCTCGTTTTCTTAATAGTCAATCCTCGAGCAAAATTAAGTTCCTCGTTACTCTACCTTGTGCTCCCAACTTCCGGAGTATCCCTCCACCGCCATCACACACCGGTCACTGTCTACGTGAAAGTGAAAAACTCGCATATTGGATGCTACATGTAAGAGTTACCTGAACTCAACGTCACCGCTCTTTCTTTACTGTGTGTCTGAAACTTGAAGGAATTTCACCATCGCCCTGTGTCACCCTTTGTCAAATTCACAGTTGTCTCATCCTTTTCCCGAATAGTCTCTGACATGTCCCGCCGCTATAGCACTCCACCTCCTTCTGTATTTGTCATCCGCACTTTGCCATGTGCACTGAACGCCACAGAATATACGGCCATGTACTCTCTCAGCTTTTGACAATTCCAGACTCTCCGTCACTTTCTCAGATTCTGCATGGTCAACTCCTGTCCATCAACTAGCACCGATTGACCCAGTCACCAACTTGAATCTGGTACTCGTCAACACTGCTTCAGCACCCCTGCACACTTTCTCTGACCATATGTCTGACCACCAGTGCCCTGGCCTGTCGCTGTGTCCCATGCTTACCGCACGCCTCGCCGCTAACACCGCGCCGAGCCTCTGCCGTCCTGGTCGAGTCTCCCAAGGTTGCGAACCCACACCACTCAAACCTCTACTGCAGAGAACCACCGATCATCACCGACCGATGCCGAGTATCACGTCTCCATCAGACCACTGGTATCCAGTCTGATCCACATGTCTCTCGCTATCCCGCTGAAATAGGCTTCGACTCTCCATGCATTTACGCCGTAGCCCCTCCATCAGCACAGAGTTAAGTCGTCCATCAGACTCCAGCTCCACCTTCAACATGACGCCATGTAGCTGCGCCCTGCTACCCCGTGCCCGTCGACTTCAAGCATTCATGTGTACACTGCCTTGAATCAACCCTGCGCCATAGTCTTGTCGAAGCTGCACAAGCCCTCAGGCCTGCACCACGTGTTTCCACGCCCCAGAAGTCGGCCACCATCAGCATCACGCTCCTATGCCGTCGTCGCTGAAATCACCACCGTCTTCTGCTTTGACCGACATCCCCATCCCCGTCGATCCGTCAGACTGTCCAGCCGACCCAGCCGAAATATCCGGCTGCAACCATGCTCCACCTTGCGGCGTGTCCTCTTCGCACAACTATGCATTGCCTTGACGCCCTGTATTTGCATGATCCTGTCACGACGCGCTCCAGGATCCAAAGCCTTATACGCATGTCGCCCCTCGCCGCACGATGTCCATCTTGATCAACTTGGCTTCCTGCTATCCCTTCAAGTATACCTAATTCTCCAACATATTATTCATGTATATCTTTGGTGCAACACTTGAATATATAACACAACCTGCCAACTCCATCGATCACTTATGAATTTTGCGACTCCACGTCATAATCCTGCTGCCATCATGTACACAATCCATGCCCAAAACAAAGAGCCAAAAGATAGCCTTATAGATATCCAACATGCGTACACTTACCAAAGAGACATGTACGAACTCCATCATCACATGACGCCTGGCTCTATACTTCAGTCCTTTTCTCTTTGTTTTCTCTGACACATCCAATTGATACGATGGCCTGCATTATTTGACTTTTTTCCCCAACAAAAACTCGTGTCAATCTGTTGCACACAACTCCAGCATGCAAGCACGATCCAGCTGAACCATGCCGCGTATTGCGCCCGAGCTGGCTCCTGGGACAAGCGCCCCTGGTCCGCCGTCGCTCGCTCACTGGCCGAGCCGCCTGCCTGCGCCGACTGGTGGCTGCATCGCTCGCCTTGGCCTCCACGTCACGCACGCTGCTCCTGGTTCGATCGGAAGTTTCGAACCAATCCGATCAGACCTGCTGCTTGCGCAATCCGTCGCGCCGTCGCCGAGAACTCCTCGTGCAAATTGATTTGTCTTCCGCTTGCGAATCCTTCTTGTACTCGCCGACTTCTGCTGCTTCAGAAAATTCCATCGATCGTCCTGGCTTTCCGTCCACTATCAACGAGACTTCTCCCGATCGCCTGACACACCACAGATCAAATTAATTTCTTTCACAGCCTTCGGCATCAACACCTCTGGATCAACAATCTGCGGCCTTCTCGAACCTTGCTCATGATACCACTTGTTAGAATAAATCCAAGGCGCTCCGTCAATCTACCGAGGACCAAACAATCACACGAGGCACGACACCGAGATTTGTTAACGAGGTTCACCATCATGGCTACATCCCCGGGGCCTGACTACGGGCGCTCCTCCCCATGACACCGTCACAATACCGCACCCCGGCCGCCCGGGCGCCGGCACACGCCGCCGGCTCCCCCGCGTGCCCGTGCTATTATGTTGGCATAGGTTACATCGTGTGTCTACCTCCGATATATATGAGAGGCCTAGGATACAAGTGTCCTATTAGGACACAACTCCTACCCTATCAACACACAGTCCAACTACAAGTCCAACTGTAACCTACCTTATACAATAATATTCGACACAACTCTAACAAGAGCAAAATGCATCATAAGTCCTAAAACTATTGGATGTGTGTCAGTTTAGTCCTATAACTTTAAAACTGCAGTTTTGGGTCCTACAACTATTGGAGGTGTGTCAATTTAGTCCTATAACTTTGAAACTGTAATTTTTGGTCCCAAAACTATGTATATTTGTTCATCTTAGGCCCTAAGGTTGCATGGCCAGCATGTATGGTGCATGTTTTCAAATCGGCCCTTTATGTATGTGTTTACTTCCTTAAAAGTGGTCCATACGCTTTCACGTCGCAGTGTGTTGCAACCTGCACGCCCACCACTTGCGTGGCCATGAGCTGCAGCCTTGCTGAGAGGTTTGGCGCGGCCGCTAGGGAGACCTAAGGCACTCAACATCGAGGACAACATCCCTCTCCCTCATTGGGCTGCCAGGGAGACCCCAAGCCAATCACGATGGAGGATGACATCTCAGCACTCTCTATATCATGGCATTATCATTGCTGCCCATAGGTGGTCATGCAGGTTGTTGTTTGGGCACGAGCATGACCATAGATGGAGAAACGCGTGGAGTGCGTGAAAACAGCGAAGCTGGCGCAAAAGTTGGCGAGAGTGACGCAACCCCAGCACCAGCCACTTGTGGGTAGCAATTGGGCATTGTGTGACGTGTCGTTCTGCTACTGCGGGGTGAGATTGAGATGACCTGTTTACTCTCCTCGCTGGAGCTCAAGCCATCATGCCATCGATGGCTTGCGGTTTTGAAGTTATATGAGTAAACTGACACAGCTCTAATAGTTTTAGGATCTAAAACTGCAGTTTCAAAGTTATAGGAATAAAACGACACACCTTCAATAGTTTTTAGGATCTAAAACTGCAGTTTCAAAGTTATAGGACTAAACTGACACACCTAAGATAGTTTTAAGACTTATGATGCATTTTACTCTTTATAATACCCCTCAGTAAAAAATGGAAGAGCATTTACATTTTTATATTTATTTACGGAGGGAGTATTTCACAAAGCAAGAGGAGTACTTTGTTACTTTCCGAGGGCATTTTTTGGCTGTACTGCGAAATGTGCATCCCAACGGGGGGCGGCTACAGAGCGTCGCTATCCACTCCCTCGTGATAACTGAAGCCGCCGACGACACGTACGGCTCGCTACTGTCGCGTGGCTGTCTATCACTATCAGATCAGCCGGGGCCTGACAGTGACAGGATCCTGGCACCGGCCACCGCCGTGAGACTAAGAAGAAGCGGGGCGGGATACGGCGGGCCGAGAAAGAGGCGCCAACGCCGAGGATGGTTACGACGGTCCTCGCCGTGACGGCTTCAGCAGCTCCAGCGCCGCCTCTGTTGGGGGCTGCGCGCTTCAGCCCGGTGAGTGCTCCAGCCGAGCTCCTATAGTTGGTGGCCGTCGTGCCTTTTGGCCTCCTTCCACCCTTGTGGCGCGCTTGACCTGCTTGATAAAATGCCTTTACCAAGTTGCTATGGTTACGGCGCTATGCTGGATTTTGTGACCATGAATCGATGTGTCGTTCCAACTGACCAAGAGGGGTGGAAGGGCGAGTGCTCCTATCTGCTATCAGGATGTTCGACGAAATGCGTGTGTGAGCATGTGATTCTTCTGGCCCGTTCTGGCACCTGAGGGTGACGGAATACAGAGTCAGCCAAGCACCATCCTGCCCCATATTGCCTGCAGATGATGCTTGCGTCTTTTGTTCTGCATTTGCTTTAATTACTGTCAGATGTCAGATGTAGTAGACATGGACACATTCAAGTGCTGATCAACTGCCTGCTTGATGCTTCTGCACGTAGGTTGCAGGACCCGCTGCCAGTTTTAGACCGCAAGTTTGTGGATTGAGATGTTGGATTGCTGCCAAGATGAAGCTCCAGAAGGCCCTGAGGAGCCACGGATGGCAAGTTCAGAGAAAGCTGGAAATTCGAGGGGACGGTCAAATGCCTGACTGCCTCGAGGTTGCATCGCTAACTGGAAAGATAACTCGTCAGAATGTACAACCTGCTGATGGTTGGTACTCGGATACCACTTGCATTTTGCTACTTCACATATATCTATTGAAATTATGTGATTCTTGGCCTATGATTCTCACGGTTTTACTTTTGCATGGCACTAGTTTGTTTTGTGCCTTCGAAAGTTACATTTTTTTGGCAAATTTGTAAGTTGCATTCAGTGTGCATCATTTGTGAAACATGGTAGGCACTAGCTTTCATCATACTATCTTACTACTGTCATTACTAATTTCTCTGTGGCTATTTGCTTGCATCCAGATGCTTTCACACACACATTATTGCTTCCTTTTATGTAGAAACTGGAGGTGAAATAGCAAATACAAGCTCTGTTATGTCAGATAACTCGATCACTGACAAAAGTTCAATGCATCTGGGACTCAACCACTCTGAAGCTGATCGTTCTGTACTAGAGGAAGACCTTGTTCTGTTTGATAACTTTGGTAACCAACCTGAAAGTGTACCATCTCTTTGCATTGCTGTTATTGGAGCTACTGGCGAACTGGCAAGAAGTAAAGTCTTCCCAGCACTATTTGCTCTGTATTACAGTGGTTTTCTTCCTCAGGTATGAGCATAACATGTCATAACTTCTGCTTGCCTTCATTTTTATCCCTTTTTAGAACCCTCCTTAGCAAACAAGTCTCGATCTCGAATCCTATATTTGTGATCAACCCGCTGAATGATCAATTTCTATTTAGGATTAGTTCCATCTTTCCCATACATAGTAGGCTTAGTGCCAATAGAGGTGGTGTTGTACGTGTGAATAATGATGTGGAATAATCAGATTCTCGAGTACTTCTGAGAGTTTGAATGTAGTGACTGCCTGTCTACTGTCTGTATGATCATTTCATCCTGTCACAACTTCAATGCTTTATATTGCAGAATGTTGCCATATTTGGATATTCTAGAAAGACATTGGCAGACGAGGATTTAAGATCCATGATTGAAGCCAATTTGACCTGCAGGGTAGATCACCAGTACGTTTCTTTGGTAGCAGACCTTGACTCCAAGCTTCATGCCGAAGTATTAAGTTTAGGAAGTTTTCATCTGATGTATATTTATAATATTGTTGTGCTGCAGTGAGAACTGTGAAGAAAAGTTGAATGAATTCCTTAAAAGGACATACTATGTCGATGCAGGACATGATAACAAAGATGGGATGGCGAAACTAAATTCAAAAATGGCACAGATAGAGGTGAGATTACGTCACACTTCTGGAATTCTGTTGGATCAAATTCAAGTGCTATAATTGAACCTGGGCTTTGTATGTTAATTCCAACTTCTCGTTTCAAAGGGCACTTGTGCAGCAAACAGGATATTCTACCTTGCTGTTCCCCAAGAGGCACTTCTTGATGTGGCATTGCCATTATCTGACATTGCCCAAACTAAGCATGGCTGGAATAGGATAATCATCGAGAAACCATTTGGCTTCACTAGTTTGTCCTCACAACGGGTAACACAGTCTTTGCTGTCAAGATTTGAAGAGAAACAAATCTACCGGTGACCATCTTGTATCCATGCAAGTTACAAGTTCTATCACTAGTTTTTACTGCACTTTTTATTCCATTAAATGTTATTGCTCAACATTATATCACACAGAATTGATCATCTTTTGGGGAAAGATCTAATTGAAAATCTCACTGTCTTGAGATTTTCTAATTTGGTGTTTGAACCATTATGGAGTAGGAAGTACATACGCAATGTGCAGGTACTTTTGAAACAAGCTCATTTCACCAATGTTTTTATTTTTCCGCACACACTGCTAATGTGCATGCATTGTTACAGGTCGTTTTTTCTGAAGAAACATCAACAGAAACACAAGGGAGGTCAGTTAACATGAAGGCATTTCTCTTAAGGGAAAAGAAACATCACTAAGTCATCATCAATAAAAGAATGCTGAAGCCCGGTTACATCATCATTAGGCACCATTTAATTTGCACGGTCTAAATAATATACACTTTGGCTATGCTGTTTTACATAAATTAGCAGTCCATCCTACTGAGTAATTCTTAACGATGAAAATTTAGTCCTGCACCAGTTTTAATCCTGCTTTTATGCTGCATGATTAGCTAATAACTGGGTCTGTGACTTTCACTGTAGTCTCTAATTTACTCAGGGTTTTTAACGAAAATTTAGTCCTTTACTAGTGCTCCCATTTTACATTTATATTATCATTTAGTTCCTCCACCATATCATTTCAGGTACTTTGGAAACTACGGGATAATCCGTGACATAGTGCACAGCCACATTCTTCAAACGATAGCACTATTTGCTATGGAACCACCCGTAAGTCTTGATGGGGAGGATATCCGTGATGAGAAGGTAACCGAGTAGAGCACTATAAATATATACCAGAGAAAACCATGCACTTACCATCCTAGAAGTAAAAAAATGCTAATATTCGTTACAGAATTAAGAAAACTATATATTATGCAGGTGAAGGTGCTCAGATCGATTAGAAAAGTGGACATTGAGGATGTCGTCCTTGGTCAACTCAAAGATACCTCCGTTAAAGTTGACAGATATACAAAATCAATGACACCTACCTACTTTGCTGCCGCCATGTACATTGACAATGCACGTTGGGACGGGGTGCCTTTTTTGATCAAGACTGGAATGGGACTTATGGAGAATAGGTACTCTCGATGAGTTCCATAACTTTTACCATTAGATGTCTTAGTTGGTTTATCTCTTACTCTCAAAAGAAGTCGGTATCTGATTTCAGTCACCTCATCATATCCTTTTGTTATAATGGAATCATCATCATTATACCTTCTATAAATATCTTAATTCTCCAAAGGTAGAAGTGCATAGTGTTTCGTATGCATAGGTAACACTGTTGTGTCATAAGTATTATTTTCAATAGCCCACCCTCCTCTGAGCACATTATTGAGATCTTTGCATGCTTGCTGTTTCAAAAAAAACAAATACCACTTGCCTACTTGATCAGGCATAGCTAACGATTCTTAATCCTTCATTTCCTTCAGAGCTGAGATTCGTATTCAGTTTCATCATGTCCCTGGCAATATCTACCGTGAACGTTTTGGTCATGACATAGATCTCGACACAAATGAGCTGGTTTTACGTGACCTACCAGAAGAAGCCATTCTCTTGAAAGTCAACAATAAGGTCCCGGGACTTGGGCTCCAGTTGGATGCTTCAGAGCTCAACCTACTTTACAGGGACAGGTATGGAGGTCACTTTGATTATCTTGTGATCTATTCAGGAGAGCTGGTACTGAATCATGATGCATGTTTTGCAGATACGACGTTGAAGTTCCAGATTCATACGAGCATCTTCTTTTGGATGTTCTAGATGGCGATAGTCATCTGTTCATGCGCAGTGACGAATTAGCTGCCGCATGGAGCGTATTGGCACCTATACTCCATGAGATCGACCAGAAGAGGGTTGCTCCTGAGCTCTACGAGGCTGGGGATAAAGGACCAATTAATGCTTACTATCTCGCAGCTAAACATGGAGTCCGATGGGATGATGGCTGCTGAGCTGATACTTGGGAGATGCTCAATGTATTTCGCTTCCTTCTCTCTGTGTAGCAAAATCTGTTAAGTGAACTAAAACAAGAAGTGGAGAAAAAAAAGGTATTTCTTGCTTGTGTAAATTGGACCTTAGTATGTGCTAATAGTTGCAAACTTCTTATGGAAATGTCTCAGTGTCATGTTAAATATGCGTGGGTCGTGTTGTCATTCTCAAGCAGTCATTTGATTCCGCAAAGCAAAAAATGTATGCTTGAAACTCAAGAAGCTGCAGAATCCGGAATTTTCTGTTCCTTTCCCCCCAAACACTTCCCTGATAGTACTGTTTTTGCTGCCTTGGTATCAAGGTAGATTCTGACAATCCAGTTTATCCAATGTAAACCGACTTTTTTTCTTTCTCTTTTTGAGAAACACATACAACTCGCTATATATGGAAC
>LR738715.1:300218659-300237330 GCA_902687465.1 Secale cereale | reverse complement strand
CCCCCCCCCCCCCCCCCCCCAAAAAAAATCCACATTTACGAGATATGCAAGAATCAAACATTTCCTGATGGGCTGGGGGTACAATCACCCTCCTAACAACCTAACCATAAGTTGGTATTGTTAGAGTTGTGTCGAATATTATTGTACAAGATAGGTTACAGTTGGACTTTGTTTTGGACTTTGTTTTGGACTGTGTGTAGACATGATAGGAGTTGTGTCCTAATAGGACACTTGTATCCTAGGCCTCTCATATAACCTATGCAAACATAATAGCACAGGTACGCGGGGGAGTCGGCGGCGTGTGTGTGGGGACCCCGACTTGGAAGTCGAGATCACCGAATGCACGTGTACAGTGATCCCAGAGATCAATGCTCACTGAACACACAGAAGCTGAAATAACAAGAGTCTTACGTCCATACAAATAGTCTTACACGAATTAAGGCCATTATGGCCAAGTCTTACATAGATAGAGCCTCACGGGCTGAATAGCAAATACACAAATAGCGGAAGTCTTCGATAAAACAGGTAGAACCCATGCCATCTGCCTTAACCCTACAGGCATTCTGACTGGGATAGCGTCCTAGTTCGCACGGTCGTCTCCAAAGAACTCTTCCTCATAATCCTGCTCTTCCATGCCTGGCCAATTAAATAACCAGTGGCAAGCCAATGAGTACTTTGAATGTACTCGCAAGCAACCCATGATGTGGTTCAAGTAACAATGCAACTGAATAAAGATGAACGATCTAGCAGGAGGCTAGAACAATATGTTATCATCAAGCTTATGCATCAATAACCTCGTGTAACCTCGGGAACAGGTTACCGACATCAACATGAATATGTTCCATCTCACTGAGTCAAGTCATCATCTTGACTCATCACACACACACGCATGGTTTCACAAACATTGGACATAGCCCAAGAGCGGTTACCCAACTGTCCATGACCGTGGATACGGCTATTCGAATAGTTTGACACCCTGCAGAGGTTGCGCACTTTACCCACAAGATCCGGGGAACTTCCGTGTCATCCACGACCCGCGGTACCTCAAGTACCCGGGGTAAGCACCCGGTCATTACCTTTCCTTAGACGACACTAACATAGAGTCCACTCGTTGGCACACGGCCTTTGGGGTACAAACAATAGATCACGGGACTTGCCCTAATTCAATGCTTACACGTACCCGAAGGGACCAACGGTGTGTCCGGTGCCCTGTAAAAACAGTCATGGCCGTCTATCCAAGCACGACCCCGTCCCGGGAAAGACCTCAAGTCTTCCCGTCACTAGTAATGCGGGCACCATGCTAGTATCGACCTAAGTAATCAATAAAGCCCCGTCCCATAAGGGGTAGTGTGGTTGCACATGTATGGTTGGAATAACGGTCGCAACTTCAACCAATCCGTTTGAAAAACACACACACTTGCCTTGGCACACCACTTCGTTATCAAGTGGTCACCCAACTCATCATTATCATCACCCTCGGGCATAAATGGCACCCGACGGGGTTTTATGTAAAGACTTTAACCATGTAGGTTTATGTCACACATGCATCACTTTCCATAACTACTATCATATGCAAATCGTCTAGTATGTAGCAAGATCAAAATCATGTCATGCATCATATAAGTATCATGGCCACCTATTGCATGTTATCTAGCAAGTAGCAAGATCAAGGATAAAGCATGCATCATGTGGTGGTTCATCTAGGTTACCACCGTAACCCTAATCATCATGCATCGGAAACAAATGGGTTCCGAGAACAAGTGCATCATGGTCAAAGGGCTGCTTGCCTGGATTGGCTTGGTCTTCAAAGTCTTCTAGTCCTTCTCCTTCTTCTTCCACAGCAACCTCGTCAAATACGGGATCTATACGTCGCATAATAATAATGGAAAAATAAGAATACAAATAAAACAGAAAAACCAAAGTGCTCAGAAAAATGTCAACTCATTTTTGTAAAATACTAGAGAGTTTTCTAAGATGGGAAAAAAAAATCTTAGTTGGAGTTTTGGAGTTGCAGAATAGGACATATTGATTTTTGAACAGGAGTTATACTGCTCAAATTTGAATTTAAATTTGAACAGTACAGAAAAGTTTCATGGATTTGAATGAAAGTAGTACCATTAAATAGGTTGGAATATTACAAGATTTTAGGAGTTGGAAATAATTAATTTGGATCAATATTCTTTTCTGCATAAATGTTTGAAACATTAACAAAAAAGAAAAAAGAAAAAGGGGTCCTGTGCACTGGGCCAGAAGTGGCCACAGTGCACGGCCCAGACGGCTCGGCCTGGCGGCACGGAGCCAGCGCGCGCGCACGTCAGGTTTCAAACCTGACGGGCGGGGCCCGTGGGTCAGTGGCACAGAGGAGGGGAGAGAGGTGGGAGGATGACAGGCGGGGCCCGCCTGTCATCTCTAACCCCGTGGTCACGGCGGCGGCGAGCTCACCGGCGACGACTCCGGCCACGGCGACGGCAACAGAGGCCAGGGACGGGCTCAGCGGCGTGTTGCGGTTGCAGTGGTGGTAGCGCGGCACGGCGGGGAGCCCTGGTTCGCCGGCGACGAGGTGCGACGGCGGAGGCTCGTCGGAGGTCGGTTGCAGCGGCCGTTTTCGACTGCAAACAGAGGGGGAAAGAGAGGGGAAAGGGTCAGGGGTGTGCTGTGGTTCCAAAACAGGCGGAGGAAGAAGCAGGGGAGGCCTGTACCTCGAGATCGCCGGCGGCCTGACGCGGCGGAGCTCCGGTCGATCCCGAGCACTGGGGCGCTCCGGGGTCGAGCTGAGGGTGCAGGAGGGACTAGGGGAGAGTTGTGAGGCTGGTGGTGGTGTTGGAAGAGCTCGGGGAGGCCTATTTATAGGGCCCCGACGAGGACCCGTGGTCCAGTGCGCCGGCGAGCTCCGGCTCGTCGCTACAACGCACGGGAGGCTGCGGGAGTGAGTCAGGGGAGTTGCTGGACGAGTCCTACGCCCAGCTGAGGCAAGAGGAGGAGCGGGGAAGCAACAGGGAGGCGCGCGCGTGTGGAGCAGAGGACTGGCCGAAGCGGGCGGCCGGTGCGCGTGCGGCGATGGCCACTGGAGGGCGCAGGAGGAGGGGGACAGCATCGGTGGGGGCTGCGGACGTCGAGGCACGTTGGGAGGCGCGAGGGGGAGGCTCGAGGTTGTCGGGGATCAGTGATTGGCCCGAGCCAGCGTGTGAGCTGCACTGTTCACGCGCTCTGGAGCGCGCGTATGGCTGGCATCAGCATGCTCTCGCCGGCTTGGTCCGTTCCAGCGTGCCCAACAGTGTCTGGTGAGTAGAGGGAGGACTAAAGAAATGCCCTGAGGCCTTGGATGCTCTGTGGTGTAGAGAGAGAGAGAGGAGAGCTGGTAACAAAGTGAAAGTGGGCTGTACAGCAAGGTAAAGTTGGGGTTTCACCCCCCAATCATGGAGATGAGGTGCTGGGGGAGTTACTGGGGTTTGCTAGTAACCCAATGGGCCTGTGGTAAGAAGCTGAGGCTATGGAGAAAAGTGAAAGTGGTAAAAAGGGAGGTTTTAAGATTTCTGCAGAAGGTGTTTGATCTTGGTTTGATCAAGCAAATGAGGTCCACTTGACATGGCACTTGACAGGGTTGAAAGGCATGAGAAAGTAGGGTGCTTTACCAAATTTGGGCTCATTTGAAGAAACTAGCCAGTGTAACTTTGGTGAACCCTAAAAATCAACAGAAACAGTTTCATCTTGGTTGAGTCAAGCTAATCATCTCCCCTTGATGCACCACTTAGTGTAGCATCCTCATTTGGGGTATTGATCATGCTCACAAAATTTGAGGCTCCAGATAAAAAGTTGGTAATGTAAAGTTGTTCAAATTTGCATTTGAACAGAAAGGGTTTTGAGGTGATCTGATCAAGTTGCCCTATTCCAATTCTTGTGCCATTTGGTCTAGGTGCCTTATTAGGCTATCCTAGCATGTGCACCAAGTTTGAGAGCATTTGGACAAGTTTGGCAATGTAAAGTTGCTCAAACTTCAAATATGGACAGAATGGTTATGAAGGGGTTTGAGGAGGTTTCCTTGATCTCCAATGCATGAGGCTTTGCAAGATCATCAAATATGTCATATATGACATGATAGAATTTCCCTAGAATTTTTGGAGAAAAATTCCTTTGTAAATATTTCAAAAGCTTGAAATATCCAGAAAGGGTTTTAGAGGGCTTAGCCCATTATTTTGAACATGACCAAGTGTTGAAACTCTTATATATGGACAATATATGTCCTATGAGTCTCTCTGAATTTTGGCAAATATTTTTGAAACAGTTAAATAATTTTCCCCTATTAAAGACCATTTCTGGCCTTAAGAAAAACTTTTAAATAAAATAGGAAAATAACTTTTAAAATTATACCTTTGTGGTTTATGGGAGTCCTATGACTACTAGGTCTCAAATAAACCTTTTGAAAAGGTTTTCACACCCTTAATCAAGTACTTGCAGTGCAAATCTCAATTCAGGGGTTTTTGGAAAACTAAATTTATAAAATGCTTTTTGGCCAAATTAATTTTGTAAGAAAATACTATACTGCTATATAACACTTGGCATGATCATTGGGCAGAAGTTTTGGGTATGGAGATGAAATCTATAAGAGGTCATAGTTGACTTTAATGAGCACATGAAAAAGCAAATGAAGAATACTCAAATTCCAAATAAGAGCCAAATGATGCTAAAAATTTTTGCTGGTCCAAATTTTCATGCTTCAAAGTTACAAATAACATGTTACAAAATGCAGGGTGTGACAGACCTACCCCCCTTACAAGAATCTCGTCCCCGAGATTCCTAAACTAGGGCTTAAAAGAGGTCGGGAAACTCGGATCTAAGATAGTCTTCTCGTTCCCAGGTTGCTTCTGCTTCGGTGTGGTTGCTCCACTGGACCTTGAAGTACTTGATGGTACGGCTCCGCGTACGTCGTTCTGCTTCGTCCAGAATACGAATGGGCTTCTCGCGGTAGGTCAAGTCAGGCTGCAGATCAATGGCTTGGTGATCCACATCCTTGTAGAGATCGGGCTTGTCTGGAACCTGGAGACATTTCCGAAGTTGTGACACATGGAACACATTGTGCACATCGGATAGCTCAGGTGGTAGTTCCAACTGATAAGCCACTTCTCCTCGTCGGTCGGTGATCTTGAAAGGGCCAATGAACCTTGGTGCGAGCTTCCCCTTGACATGGAAACGCTTGGTTCCTTTCAGAGGAGTTACCCGCAGGTACACATGATCTCCGACACGGAAACTCATGTCTCGGCGTCGAGTGTCAGCATAACTCTTCTGCCTTGACTTGGCTGCCTTTAATCGCTCTCTGACTAGTTGGACTTGCTCTTCTGCTGCGCGGAGAATATCCGGTCCAAAGACTAGTCCTTCTCCAGTCTCTGACCAATTGAGGGGTGTGCGACACCTGCGTCCGTACAACACCTCAAATGGTGCCATCTGAAGGTTTGACTGGTAACTGTTGTTATAGGAGAACTCGGCAAAAGGGAGACAGTCTTCCCACTTGGCTCCATATGCCAGGACACAGGCTCGGAGCATGTCTTCGAGAATCTGATTGACTCGCTCAGTTTGACCTCCGGTCTGTGGGTGGAAAGCTGTGCTGAAAGACAACTTGGTTCCCAAGGCTTCTTGGAATCTCTTCCAGAACCTTGAGGTGAACTGGGTTCCTCGATCTGACACAATCTCCTTGGGAACACCGTGAAGACTTACGATTCGGTTGATATAGAGAGTTGCCAGCTGGTTGCCCGAGTAGGTAGTCTTGACAGGAATGAAATGAGCCACCTTGGTCAAATGATCGACTATGACCCAGATAGAGTCATGTCCTCTATTCGACCTTGGTAATCCAGTGATGAAGTCCATTCCGACTTTATCCCACTTCCACTCAGGAACCTTGAGTGGTTGAAGCAATCCAGCGGGTCGCTGATATTCAGCCTTGACCTTTTGGCACACATCACACTTTGCAACATAGGTTGCAATCTCTCTCTTCATACCGTGCCACCAGAATCGTGCCTTCAAGTCTTGGTACATCTTGGTTCCCCCGGGGTGGATGGAATACGGGGTGTCGTGGGCTTCTTGCAGAATCAGCATCTTCAACTTGGGGCTGTTTGGTACGCAGAGACGACCTTTGTACCAAACAATCTCGTGCTCGTCTTCGGAGAATCCTGGGGCCTTGCCCATCTTCATCTTCCTCTTGATACCTTCAATGCTTGCGTGTCCATCTTGAGCCTTCTTGACGTCGTCCACCAGGGTTGGTTTGACTTCCAAATGATCCAGAAATCCAGGGGTGACCAATTCCAAACTGAATTGTTCGATCTCCTTAAACAAGGCTGACTGCCTTTCTTGAATAATGACATTCAAAGAGCAAGCCTTCCTACTTAAGGCATCGGCCACCACGTTGGCCTTCCCAGGGTGATACTGAACACTGAGGTCATAATCCTTGATGAGTTCCAACCATCTCCGCTGCCTCATGTTCAACTCTTTTTGGGTGAAAATATACTTCAGACTTTTGTGGTCTGTGTAAATCTCACACCGTTTCCCTAGGAGGTAATGCCGCCATGTCTTCAAGGCATGAACTACTGCCGCTAGCTCAAGATCGTGAGTAGCGTAGTTCTCCTCATGAGGTCGTAGCTGCCTGGAGAGGTATGCTATGACGCGGCCTTCTTGCATCAGAACGCTTCCCAATCCGGTTCGAGAGACATCACAATATATCACGAACTCCTTGTGAATATCAGGTGTTGCCAGAACTGGGGCGGTGGTCAATCTCTTCTTGAGCTCTTGGAAGCTCTCTTCGCATTTTGGCGTCCACTCGAACTTCTTGTCCTTCTTGAGGAGCTGAGTCATTGGTCGTGCAATGCTAGAGAATCCTTCCACGAACTTGCGGTAATAGCCCGCTAATCCGAGGAAGCTTCTGACTTCCTTGACGGTCGTTGGAGCTTGCCATTGAGTCACAGCTTCGATTTTTGCAGGATCAACAGATAATCCTTCTTCGGTCAAGACATGACCTAAGAATCCAACTTTGTGCAGCCAAAACTCACACCTGCTGAACTTGGCATACAGTTGGTGCTCACGAAGCTTGTCTAGGACCATCCTCAGATGCTGCTCATGCTCTTCCTCCGACTTCGAGAACACAAGGATGTCATCAATAAAGACAACAACGAACTTGTCCAAATATTCCATGAAGACTTTATTCATGAGATACATGAAGTAAGCTGGGGCATTGGTTAACCCAAAAGACATGACCGTGCACTCGTACAGGCCATATCTGGTTACGAATGCCGTCTTCGGAATATCTTGGGGTCTGATCTTTAGCTGGTAATACCCAGACCTGAGGTCGATCTTGGAGAATACCTTGGCTCCGCTGAGCTGATCAAACAGATCTTCGATCTTGGGAAGTGGGTACTTGTTCTTGATTGTAACTTCATTGAGGGAACGATAGTCAATGCATAAGCGGATGGTACCGTCCCTCTTTGCCACAAACAGAACAGGAGATCCCCAAGGGGAGGCACTCGGGCGGATAAATCCTTTCCTTAGCTGCTCTTCTAGCTGCTTCTTCAACTCGGCTAGTTCTTCCGTCCCCATTCTATAAGGCTTCTTATAGATGGGTCCTGCTCCGGGCACGAGCTCGATGATGAACTCAATGTCACGGTCAGGGGGCATTCCCGGTAGTTCATCCGGAAAGACATCAGGATACTCACATACCACCGGTACTTGATCTAGCCCAACTTCAGACAGACAGTTGACTTTAGCGGCTTGAGCGGAAGAGGAGTTGGGGGCAAACTTGACTTCTACACCTTGGTCATTGGTCACAGTGACTGTCTGATTGGCACAGTCTAACAAGCCTTGGTGCTTGCTGAGCCAATTCATGCCTAAGATCACATCCAAGCCTTGCGATCTCAGGACGATAAGATCTGCTAGGAAGTCTACACCATTAATGGTAATACCGACTCCTTTACAGCCTATCTTGGCTCTCATCTCGGCTCCGGGGGTTTGTACCACCATAGGGTTATTCAGGGGTGTAGGGGTCATGCCACTTTTTAATGCAAATCTTTGAGTGACAAATGAATGCGTTGCTCCAGAATCAAACAAGACAGTTGCAGGTGCTGAGTTGACAAGGAACGTACCCAGCACGACGTCCGGGTCTTCCTGGGCTTCTTCAGCAGTGACGTGATTCACACGCCCCTTCCCATAGTTCGGTGGATTGCGAGGAGCTGGGTTCCTTGGTGGCATTCCACGGCCTTGACCCTGGTTCTGCGCATTGGGGCGCGGGGCATCAGGCTTCTTGTTGGGGCACACCCTGGAGATGTGTCCGGGCTGACCGCACCCAAAACAAGTGACTTGATTTGGAGTGCTGATCTTGTTGCCACCATTGGTATTGGGGTTGAAAGCTGGCCTGGGGTTGGCATACTGCTGAGGCTGAGGATTGGCACGAGGTGCAGGAGCTCTTGGCTGCTGATAGGTTGGCTTGGCCGGGGCTGACTGCCACGGACGAGGCTTCTGGTTGCTGGAACTTCCCTTACTGACCAACTTGCGCTTGCGAGTGTCTTCCAAAGCACGCCGCTTGTCTTCAAGCATAAGTGCCTTGTTCACCAGGTCAGGGAAAGACGGGCAGTCGCACACGACAAGCGAATATTGCAGAGTCTGATTAAGGCCTTCCATGAAGCGCTCCCTTTTGGCAGCATCAGTGCTGACATCCTCAGGGGCATACCTTGACAGAATACTGAACTTCTGCATGTACTCCTTGACAGTGCCACTTCCTTGCTTCAGGGCTCGGAACTCGCGCTTTTTGATAGCCATGACTCCAGAAGGAATGTGGGCCTTGCGGAATTCTGCCTTGAAGTTAACCCAAGTGACGTCTTGTTCAGCATGCATGACCTTGAATCCATCCCACCAAGCTCTTGCGGTTCCCCCGAGGCAGTGGGCTGCATAAGCCACCTTCTCGCGATCTTCGGTGCATCCGACTAGTTCCAGAATCTCCTCAATGGAACGGACCCAGTCATCAGCATCCAGGGGTTCAGCAGTCTCGATGAAGGTTGGCGGTGCATGCTTCTTGAACTCTGCCAACGTGGAACGTCCATTGCCATTCCCCGCTGGCTGGCGGTTGTTGGCAACAGCTTGAGCAATCAGCTGAAGAGCTGCAGTGTTGGCTTGGCGTTCCTCTCGGAAAGCTTGGAGAAGCTGAGCCATGTCCATGCTTGGAGGAGGTGGTGGTGGAGCTTGGTCGTTGGTTTGGTCGTGGTCTGCCTCTGGCTGAGAGGATGCTCCGGCTTCGGGCTGCTGGGTAGAGGTACCAGTACGAGTTACAACAGGCATCCTGTTGGAGCGGTAAAAGGTCTCATGACTCGGAAGAGGAAAAGCAGATAGATAGGTGCCTAGTAAGGGGGTGGGTGTGACACTAAATCATGCAAGGGCCGAGAGGCCAAAACACATTCATTAAAAATCCAGATGGGTGACGTAGTCGTTTACACCTTCCCGAAGGAAGAATACGACATACATCCAGACACAACAAAAGCAAACGCTAGATGGTTTCATATGAACCATACAAGGACTCGACTGCGCATAGGGGTTACACGACCTATCCTACCGTAGGGGTTACAACGGGCATATCCGAGTAGCGAATAATGCCTAAGCGGCGGAATGCTCGGTCGCGTATTCCGGCTCTTCTGGGTCTTCCTCCTTGTCTTCATCTGACTGGGCTCCCTTGTCACTTGAGGGAGTGGGGGAGTGGAGGAGTTGGATACGGCGGTGCTTCGATGGTGGTGCAGGAAAAAGCTTGCGGTATTCCCTTGCTGTCATCCGGCGTCGCCGAGGTGGTTCTTCACCCTTGGAAGACACATCCTCGGAGGGCCTTCCGCCTCGATATGCGATAGCGGATTGTCCAGAAGGTGCTCCTTCCTTCTTGATCCTGTTTGCCTTCTCTTGAGCTCGACGAAGAAGTGCCTTGGTCTTGTAAAGTTCTTCTCGAAGCTTTATTGATTCCGAGGCCAAGTCTTGTGCCAAGCTGTCGGCACATAGACTGAAGTAGGTCTGGAACCGAAGCGAGAGTCCATCCTTCAGTGGAGGGGCTAGTGCGCTGCTTTCTTCGTCACCTTCCTTTCGGTAAGGTAAGAAGCGAGTTGCCATCTTGGCTGCCATCTCCGGAAGAAGCTCGCGGAGACGGGTTAGTGCCTTGAGTGCAGCAGCCTCGGCAGCAAGTGGTAGTGTTGTCATCTGGGGTCCCTCGAAGAGCCAACTTGTGGGAGGATCGTTTGCCTTCACGATCACTTCCACATGGTACTCCACCTCAGTTTCGCTCACCCAATGCTCATGGTAGGTGAGGATGGGTGCTCGGTGGAACTGACACTCCTGGAGGCTATCCTCGAGAAGTAGGGGAAACCCAGTGGTCAGGTGCTCTTCGGGAACAACGGCCATCTACAAAGGTGGAATAGGAGGGGTTAATAAGCTGAGGAAATCTCAGGTTTAGAAAGGAAGAGAGGTTCAGAAGGTTTTGAAAAAGGGGTCTCAATAACTAACGCCCATGCTAACTAAGGCTTCCTACAGTCAGGATGGCTCTGATACCAGCTCTGTGGGGACCCCGACTTGGAAGTCGAGATCACCGAATGCACGTGTACAGTGATCCCAGAGATCAATGCTCACTGAACACACAGAAGCTGAAATAACAAGAGTCTTACGTCCATACAAATAGTCTTACACGAATTAAGGCCATTATGGCCAAGTCTTACATAGATAGAGCCTCACGGGCTGAATAGCAAATACACAAATAGCGGAAGTCTTCGATAAAACGGGTAGAACCCAGGCCATCTGCCTTAACCCTACATGCATTCTGACTGGGATAGCGTCCTAGTTCGCACGGTCGTCTCCAAAGAACTCTTCCTCATAATCCTGCTCTTCCATGCCTGGCCAATTAAATAACCAGTGGCAAGCCAATGAGTACTTTGAATGTACTCGCAAGCAACCCATGATGTGGTTCAAGTAACAATGCAACTGAATAAAGATGAACGATCTAGCAGGAGGCTAGAACAATATGTTATCATCAAGCTTATGCATCAATAACCTCGTGTAACCTCGGGAACAGGTTGCCGACATCAACATGAATATGTTCCATCTCACTGAGTCAAGTCATCATCTTGACTCATCACACACACATGCATGGTTTCACAAACATTGGACGTAGCCCAAGAACGGTTACCCAACTGTCCATGACCGTGGACACGGCTATTCGAATAGTTTGACACTCTGCAGAGGTTGCGCACTTTACCCACAAGATCCGGGGAACTTCCGTGTCATCCACGACCCGCGGTACCTCAAGTACCCGGGGTAAGCACCCGGTCATTACCTTTCCTTAGACGACACTAACATAGAGTCCACTCGTTGGCACACGGCCTTTGGGGTACAAACAATAGATCACGGGACTTGCCCTAATTCAATGCTTACACGTACCCGAAGGGACCAACGGTGTGTCCGGTGCCCTGTAAAAACAGTCATGGCCGTCTATCCAAGCACGACCCCGTCCCGGGAAAGACCTCAAGTCTTCCCGTCACTAGTAATGCGGGCACCATGCTAGTATCGACCTAAGTAATCAATAAAGCCCCGTCCCATAAGGGGTAGTGTGGTTGCACATGTATGGTTGGAATAACGGTCGCAACTTCAACCAATCCGTTTGAAAAACACACACACTTGCCTTGGCACACCACTTCGTTATCAAGTGGTCACCCAACTCATCATTATCATCACCCTCGGGCATAAATGGCACCCGACGGGGTTTTATGTAAAGACTTTAACCATGTAGGTTATGTCACACATGCATCACTTTCCATAACTACTATCATATGCAAATCGTCTAGTATGTAGCAAGATCAAAATCATGTCATGCATCATATAAGTATCATGGCCACCTATTGCATGTTATCTAGCAAGTAGCAAGATCAAGGATAAAGCATGCATCATGTGGTGGTTCATCTAGGTTACCACCGTAACCCTAATCATCATGCATCGGAAACAAATGGGTTCCGAGAACAAGTGCATCATGGTCAAAGGGCTGCTTGCCTGGATTGGCTTGGTCTTCAAAGTCTTCTAGTCCTTCTCCTTCTTCTTCCACAGCAACCTCGTCAAATACGGGATCTATACGTCGCATAATAATAATGGAAAAATAAGAATACAAATAAAACAGAAAAACCAAAGTGCTCAGAAAAATGTCAACTCATTTTTGTAAAATACTAGAGAGTTTTCTAAGATGGGGAAAAAATCTTAGTTGGAGTTTTGGAGTTGCAGAATAGGACATATTGATTTTTGAACAGGAGTTATACTGCTCAAATTTGAATTTAAATTTGAACAGTACAGAAAAGTTTCATGGATTTGAATGAAAGTAGTACCATTAAATAGGTTGGAACATTACAAGATTTTAGGAGTTGGAAATAATTAATTTGGATCAATATTCTTTTCTGCATAAATGTTTGAAACATTAACAGAAAAGAAAAAAGAAAAAGGGGTCCTGTGCACTGGGCCAGAAGTGGCCACAGTGCACGGCCCAGACGGCTCGGCCTGGCCGCACGGAGCCAGCGCGCGCGCACGTCAGGTTTCAAACCTGACGGGCGGGGCCCGTGGGTCAGTGGCACAGAGGAGGGGAGAGAGGTGGGAGGATGACAGGCGGGGCCCGCCTGTCATCTCTAACCCCGTGGTCACGGCGGCGGCGAGCTCACCGGCGACGACTCCGGCCACGGCGACGGCAACAGAGGCCAGGGACGGGCTCAGCGGCGTGTTGCGGTTGCAGTGGTGGTAGCGCGGCACGGCGGGGAGCCCTGGTTCGCCGGCGACGAGGTGCGACGGCGGAGGCTCGTCGGAGGTCGGTTGCAGCGGCCGTTTTCGACTACAAACAGAGGGGGAAAGAGAGGGGAAAGGGTCAGGGGTGTCCTGTGGTTCCAAAACAGGCGGAGGGAGAAGCAGAGGAGGCCTGTACCTCGAGATCGCCGGCGGCCCGACGCGGCGGCGCTCCGGTCGATTCCGAGCACTGGGGCGCTCCGGGGTCGAGCTGAGGGTGCAGGAGGGACTAGGGGAGAGTTGTGAGGCTGGTGGTGGTGTTGGAAGAGCTCGGGGAGGCCTATTTATAGGGCCCTGACGAGGACCCGTGGTCCAGTGCGCCGGCGAGCTCCGGCTCGTCGCTACAGCGCACGGGAGGCTGCGGGAGTGAGTCAGGGGAGTTGCTGGACGAGTCCTACGCCCAGCTGAGGCAAGAGGAGGAGCGGGGAAGCAACAGGGAGGCGCGCGCGTGTGGAGCAGAGGACTGGCCGAAGCGGGCGGCCGGTGCGCGTGCGGCGACGGCCACTGGAGGGCGCAGGAGGAGGGGGACATCACCGGTGGGGGCTGCGGACGTCGAGGCACGTTGGGAGGCGCGAGGGGGAGGCTCGAGGTTGTCGGGGATCAGTGATTGGCCCGAGCCAGCGTGTGAGCTGCACTGTTCACGCGCTCTGGAGCGCGCGTATGGCTGGCATCAGCGTGCTCTCGCCGGCTTGGTCCGTTCCAGCGTGCCCAACAGTGTCTGGTGAGTAGAGGGAGGACTAAAGAAATGCCCTGAGGCCTTGGATGCTCTGTGGTGCAGAGAGAGAGAGAGAGGAGAGCTGGTAACAAAGTGAAAGTGGGCTGTACAGCAAGGTAAAGTTGGGGTTTCACCCCCCAATCATGGAGATGAGGTGCTGGGGGAGTTACTGGGGTTTGCTAGTAACCCAATGGGCCTGTGGTAAGAAGCTGAGGCTATGGAGAAAAGTGAAAGTGGTAAAAAGGGAGGTTTTAAGATTTCTGCAGAAGGTGTTTGATCTTGGTTTGATCAAGCAAATGAGGTCCACTTGACATGGCACTTGACAGGGTTGAAAGGCATGAGAAAGTAGGGTGCTTTACCAAATTTGGGCTCATTTGAAGAAACTAGCCAGTGTAACTTTGGTGAACCCTAGAAATCAACAGAAACAGTTTCATCTTGGTTGAGTCAAGCTAATCATCTCCCCTTGATGCACCACTTAGTGTAGCATCCTCATTTGGGGTATTGATCATGCTCACAAAATTTGAGGCTCCAGATAAAAAGTTGGTAATGTAAAGTTGTTCAAATTTGCATTTGAACAGAAAGGGTTTTGAGGTGATCTGATCAAGTTGCCCTATTCCAATTCTTGTGCCATTTGGTCTAGGTGCCTTATTAGGCTATCCTAGCATGTGCACCAAGTTTGAGAGCATTTGGACAAGTTTGGCAATGTAAAGTTGCTCAAACTTCAAATATGGACAGAATGGTTATGAAGGGGTTTGAGGAGGTTTCCTTGATCTCCAATGCATGAGGCTTTGCAAGATCATCAAATATGTCATATATGACATGATAGAATTTCCCTGGAATTTTTGGAGAAAAATTCCTTTGTAAATATTTCAAAAGCTTGAAATATCCAGAAAGGGTTTTAGAGGGCTTAGCCCATTATTTTGAACATGACCAAGTGTTGAAACTCTTATATATGGACAATATATGTCCTATGAGTCTCTCTGAATTTTGGCAAATATTTTTGAAACAGTTAAATAATTTTCCCCTATTAAAGACCATTTCTGGCCTTAAGAAAAACTTTTAAATAAAATAGGAAAATAACTTTTAAAATTATACCTTTGTGGTTTATGGGAGTCCTATGACTACTAGGTCTCAAATAAACCTTTTGAAAAGGTTTTCACACCCTTAATCAAGTACTTGCAGTGCAAATCTCAATTCAGGGGTTTTTGGAAAACTAAATTTATAAAATGCTTTTTGGCCAAATTAATTTTGTAAGAAAATACTATACTGCTATATAACACTTGGCATGATCATTGGGCAGAAGTTTTGGGTATGGAGATGAAATCTATAAGAGGTCATAGTTGACTTTAATGAGCACATGAAAAAGCAAATGAAGAATACTCAAATTCCAAATAAGAGCCAAATGATGCTAAAAATTTTTGCTGGTCCAAATTTTCATGCTTCAAAGTTACAAATAACATGTTACAAAATGCAGGGTGTGACAGTGTGCCGGCGCCCGGGCGACCGGGGTGCGGTATTGTGACGGTGTCACGGGGAGGAGCACCCGTAGTCAGGCCCCGGGGATGTAGCCAGGATGATGAACCTCGTTAACAAATCTCGGTGTCGTGCTCGTGTGATTGCTTGATCCTCGGTAGATCGACGGAGCGCCTCGGGTTTATTCTACCAAGTGGTATCATAGGAGGCTGCCTGCTCCATGTGGTGCTGTGCATGTGTGCACAAGGCCCAGCCGAGCATGCTGGGTGGTCAGGGCGCTGATGTGCACAAGGAGCCATGGGATAGCCTGCGGGCTGGAAAGCTACGGGCCGGACGTGAGCAGTGTACGAGATTTCTTGGAAAAAGTAAGGTCTTGAAAGTCCCGAGAGAAGCAGACACGCACAAGGATCCAAAGCTTTTGGCATGAAACATATGCACAGGTCTACGTGCATGGTCAAAGACGGAAGGTACCGAAGCAATTGGAGCAGGTGTGCGCGAGGCTATTTTTGCACATGACTAAATGTGGTTAATCGGAACCATGGGATGTCAAGGTGGCCGGGACATAATTCAAGGAGACGACGTGCGTATAAGTTTCGGAGGAGTCTGGAGCACGTTGTGGAAGTATCATGCATACACAGGGCGTTAAGCAGTGCACGGAGATGTGCGGGCAGACACGATGCATGGTGGAGCATGGTTGTAGTCGGATATTTTTCGGCTGGGTTGGACTGGACAGTCTGATGGATCGACGTGGATGTTAGTCAAAGCAGAAGACGGCGATGATTTTGGCGACGACGACATAGGAGCGTGATGCTGATGGTGGCCGACTTCTGGGACTTGGAAACACGTGGTGCAGGCCTGAGGGCTTCTGCGGCTTCGACGAGACTATGGCGCAGGGTTGATTCAAGGCAGTGTACACTGAGAGCTTGAAGTCGACAGGGCGCGGGATAGCATAGCACAGCTACATGGAGTCATGTTGAAGGTGGGAGCTGGAGCCGAGCGGAAGACTTCACTTTGTGCTGATGGATGGGCTACAGCGTAAGTTAACGGAGAGTCGAAGCCTATTTCAATGGGATAGCGAGAGACACGTGGATCGGACTGGGTACCAGTGGTTTGATGGAGACGTGATACTCGGCATCGGTCGGTGATGATCGGTGGTTCTCTGCAGTGGGGGTTGAGGCAGTGGGGGCTAGCTATCCGGAAGACTCGACCAGGACAGCAGAGGCTCGACGCGGTGATAGCGGCGAGGCGTGCAGTAAGCACGGGATACAGCGACAGGCCAAGGCATTGGTGGTCAGACATGTGGTCAGACAAAATGTGCAGGGGGTGCTGAAGCAGTGTTGGCGAGTACCAGATTCAAGTTGGTGACTTGGTCTATCGGTGCCGGTTGATGCACAGGAGTTGATCTGGAGAATCCGAGAAAGTGGCGGAAAGTCTGAAATTGTCGAAAGCTGAGAGAGTACATGACCGTATATTCTGTGGTGTTCAGTGCGCATGTCAAAGTGCGGATGACAAGTACAGAAGGAGGCGGAGTACTATAGCTGAGGGACATGCCAGAGACTATCCGGAAAAAGGATGAGACAGCTATAAATTTGACAAAGGGTGACACAGGGCGACGGTGAAATTCCTTCAAGTTTCAGACATGTGGTCAAGGAAGAACGGTGATGTTGAGTTCAGATACCTCTTATATGTGGCGTCCAATATGTGAGTTGTTCACTTCACACATGTCAATGATCGGTGTGTGAAGGCGTTGTGCGGATACTCAGTAAGTTGGGAGCACAAGGTAGAGTAATGAGGAACTTAATTTTACTCGAGTGTTGACTGTGAGGAAGACGAATCATTTGCACATACAGGGTATCCATATTATCTTTTAGAGTGCAATTTCTAGATGGCTATCTCTTTGTAGCAACAACAATCAGGATAGACCATCCGAAGCTTACTTCCCATTGAAATCATCAAAAAATGTGTTCGCACATGAACACAGTCATGGTGTGCTGTTAACGTCGAGTACAATACATAGAACACATTGCCGAAAGAGCCTCGCCAGGAACGCAATATGCAGGACACACAAACGATGTCTCTTGAAGACCCGAAATCTCGCACATCAGGGAGGGACCCTGTCAGGGCATGACGACTATGAGCTGTCCTAAGTCGGCCTAAACTCCTCTAGGGCCTTGTGGTTCACTGTCGTCAAAGACGAAGAACACCAAAGAACGAGAAGCAACAATTCGGATATAAAAGAGAATATAATAAAGTAGTACAAGGATTTGACCAATAGTTTGTCGTTTAATTGGCCATCACCTCTGGCTCTAGACTTTCATATAAGAAAGGGACTTGAAACCCCGTCCAAAAACTAAAAACCTAGCCAAATTTGGACAGGTAACCCGAAGCCCCCAAAATAGGTTTTCACCCAGCTTTATATATAAAGTCACACAACCGAACGATACAAGGTAGTAATTTAGCCCTCTTACAAAGCAGACCAAAGGAAAATTCAAACATCGTACCGCAAAAAAGCACAAAGTGCACTACTAATGTTGCAAATGAGCACATGAGAGCGCGAAGACACTACGTCACAACCAACTGTACATGGGCTCCGGGACAACACCCCAAAAGGGTAATAACGGCGCAAAGTGTCTCCTTTGCTGAGTCCGTAGGGCCAGACAAAGGTTTTCACCTGAAGCCCTGGCATAGAGAGGTGCCCCAAAGCCTCCTCACCTCTTCCGAGTGGGCTCTGAGCGGCATGCGCTTCTGCTTTCACTCAAATTAATATCAGAGCCTCTGACTTGTTTTTGGCATCTGTTTTTTTAACCCTGAGCCTCTGAGTTGTTTTAGGCATCTATTTTTTTAACCCTTTTCTGGCTCTAGTGGTCGCATACGACCTCGGATTGAGATGATCTGAAAAAGCAAAGTTGCTCGTCTCGACAAAACACACAACTTCCATGATGATCAGTTCCCGAAGATCATCTTGAGAACACTTCTGTGCAAGCCAAAAGCCGGTGTCAACGGAAAGACAGGCAGATACCACGTTGGCTATAAGGGCATTAGAGCGTCAGCCATACCTGACAACTATAGAATGAATTCGGGAGTTGGTGGAATAATGCGATCAGACATGCAAGTTAAGAGGTCGGTATTAAGGCCCCGTTCGGCTTCACTCCACTCCACGGCTCCGCTCCGGGAGCGGACGGAGCTGTAGTGCAAAATCCAGGAGCCAGCAAACAGCCGCTCCGCAGATCCTAGGAGCGGTGGATTCCCGAACGGGGCCTAAGTAAGCAATCACTTGCACCTATTTTTCAAAAGGTTTTTCAAATGAACTAAATCTTTGTTTGTGCTATTAAGTAATCTAATAACTCTTTTTTGAATTATTTTGATAATTTCTTGCTTTGTGTGGAGTTATGGTAGCTGAAGTTCATTTTATCAGAACAATTCTTCAAATGCACTGGTAACTCCACCTCCGCTATCTTGATTTTTCGATGTGTTTGGTTCGCGCACAACCAAACACAACCTTTGGCGAATTCATAGAGGTGATACCTGGCCGATCCACCAGTCAGCAAGATGAATTCAATTTTGATGTACGTAAAATTTAAATGAGCAACAGATTAAGAGATTAACTAATTGCCTTTTTCAAAACTTCTGATATATTTCATACATAATAACCAGTACAACATGGTGTTCA
>LR738715.1:300055966-300218567 GCA_902687465.1 Secale cereale | reverse complement strand
GGGGTGGGTGGGTATGAAGCTGAATGATTCACCTGGATCCTTTGTTTGCCAAACAAACTGCTGAGTGCTGAGAAGCCACAGTAGCCAATTAGTCACCAACAGGATTATGCCAACAGTAAAAAAACTGAAGGCTATGTTTCACACTCAAAATCTCCACAAGTGATTTTGTAATCAGACTGCCACCACAGCATATTCAGTCTTCCGCCATGTCATGAATGTCCTAATTTTTCCTGTCTATCAAACCTATCACAATAGACGAACTCCACTGCTTCACCAGTCTGCAGAAGTAAGAGTGCAATGTGAGAAAAAACATGTGCACGTAAGTGAGTGTGCACATCAGGGTTCATGTAAAGGCAGGAACTAAATAGAAAATATATAAAACTTTCACCTTAAGCTGTCTTTCAGGGTTTGTACCCATTCAAATAACATGCTGCTCTTGAAAAACAGTGACTCTCTGCAGTAGAAAATGATTTGTAATTGGAGTTTTTACTGTAACAGGTGATTATCCAGGTTCTAGCTCAGCATAATCTGACCTCTAAGAATTGACCTCGCTTAGAGCAGCAGTCACATTACCGTCCTTAGTTGCAAACATACCTCAAGGGAACAAGCTCCCCGTGTGCAGTTCGCTCACAGTAGATGATGAAATCATGTTCAGATGAAACCCGGATTCTGAATATGTTCCCTATAAGAAAATTAAGCTGCCATTAAACTAGTTGTCCTGAAGCCTTCAAATGATGAAATCAATAGGATATGCATTATAACTGCCGAATGGAATTATTACCGGAGAACCCAAGGGTAACTGCTCTAACTCTTGAGAGACACAAAGCGGAACCATCACCAAAATGAGGATTTCCGAAACCAAGGGTAACTTTACTCAGATACTGAGAATTACCAAATAGCAGGATGAGATGATGTAGGACAAGGAATCTACCTCGCCATTCACCTCACCAATAGTCCCTGCATGAGCAAAATCCGTCTTTGAAATGATGGAACCTATTAGCATCTCTGAGTATGATTTCCCGGGAAGTTATTTTTGCAATCAACTTCATGGCAGCATGGCAGTCACCACACACTCTAAGGTTCTTCATGATACGAATGGGCATTCCTTCAGGAACTTTCAAAAGTCCATACGCCACAGCCTGCCTCTCACTATGATATCGCAAGCTATGAAGTTTTTGCTCTTCGTCTATATCATGGAGCACAAAGCTTCCGTCAGCTGAGTAACCAGATTCCATCAGTAGACCATCTAGTTTCTCCAACATCTTAAGGATAATAGCATGCTCTGGGTGTGCTAATATATCACCAGATGTGAAGAGGTGCACCCTCTTGTCGTACTCTATCCAACTACAGCCTGTAGACTTGTTTAAATTCCTTGAGCTAATGAATTTCCGCATCTTAGAAGCATCTTCCCACCTCCCAGTGGATGTATAAATGTGAGAGAGCAAAACATATGGTCCAGCGCTCTCGGGCTCTAACTCTAATAGCTTCTTAGCAGCAAGCTCGGCAATCTCAGCATTCTTGTGCATCCTACAGGCACCCATCAGTGCTCCCCAGATGATAGCATCGGCTTCAACTGGCATGTTCTTAATCAAATCCAATGCTTCATCTACAAGTCCAGCTCGACCAAGCAAATCAACCATACAAGAGTAATGCTCGGCTCCTGGTCGGATGGCAGAATCCTTACACATAGAATTGAAAATTTCCCTCCCTACTTTTACTTTCCCAGTATAGCTACAAGCAGTGAGGACTCCTATATAAGTAATTCCATCAGGTGCCATTCCTGCAATCGTCATGTCATTAAATATGCCAAGTGCTTCCTCCCCCAACCCATGTTGAGCATAACCAGTGATCATCGAGTTCCACATCACGACATCTTTGGGCTCAAACATATTGAAGACCCTATTAGCTTTATCCAAATTTCCACATTTGATGTACATTGTGATTAATGCTGAGACAGTAAAGACGTCCATGTCAAAGGAGCATCTCAGCATTGCAGCATGCACCTCCCTTCCATAATTGAGAATAGCTAGTGCCGAACACACAGTAAGGATGCTAATGACTGATGGGTAGTTTGGACGGATACCTCTGCATGACATATCACGGAAAGTAGACAATGCCTCAATCAAGAACTCATTCTGCTCATACGCTTTAATCATTGCACTCCATGTACCATCATCCTTCTCTTGCATTCTCTCAAACACTGCCTTGGCAGCATCCACCATCCCGCGCTGCCCAAACCCAACTATCATCGCATTGCAGGCAGCCACTGGGTGCTCTGGCATTGCATTAAACAGCTGCTCGGCATCCTCGATATGGCCAGCCTGTATGTACCCGACTAACATAGCAGTCCATGACACCTCATTGCGATCAGGCATCACCTCAAAAAGCTTCCGTGCAAGGTTAAGCTTCCCGTTTTGAGAGTATCCCGATATCATTGCAGTCCATGACACAACATTCCTCTTCGGCATATCATCAAACAGCAGGCGTGCCTCCGCAATTCGGCCAGCCTGGCAGTACCCAGATAGCATGGCAGTTCGTGCAACGACGTCCTTGTCAGGCATTTCGTCGAACAGCTTGCGGGCCTCGTCGAGACGGCCGGCATCAATAAAACCACCCAGCATAACCGTGTAGGAGACGTGGTTGCGCTCGGGCATCTGGTGGAACAGGCGGATGGCGTCGGCCAGGAAGCCGTGGCGCACGTACCCGCGCAGGAGGGAGGTGAAGGAGACGACTGAGGGGGGTAAGGGGATGGAGGCGAGCGCGGCCGCCGCGTCAGGGAGGGTGTGACGGCGGAGGGAAAAGCCGGAGATGAGAGCGTTGTAGGAGCCGAGATCGCGGGAGGGCATGCGGCGGAAGAGGCCGAGGGCGGCCTCCGGGAGGTGGTTACGGAAGTAGCCGGCGATGAGGGTGTTGTAGGAAGCGGTGGTGCGGAGGGGCATGGCCTCGAACGTCGCGCGGGCGCCCTCCATGTTCCCCGCGCGCGCCATCCAGGCGATGCGCGCGTTCGCGGCCACCACCGCCGGCGCTGCACTCGACGGCAGGAAACGAACGGACGGGAGGCGCATGGCGAGCGGGTGTGTGCCGAACGAAGTCGGGGTCAGAGACTGCAGCATGCCTAAGGCTGTGTTTGGTTGAGCTGCAGATTTTGGAAAAGCTGCTATGGAAAAGTTATTGTGAAAAAGCTAGAAACTGTTTGGTTGAAACGGATGTTTGGCTGAAACGACCGTGAAACAATGGTGGCATTGATGGATAAATACTACTCGGTTTTAGGGGACAGGCAAAAATGGTTGGTTTGGAAGCTGAGAAGCTGAGAAGCTGAAAAGTTGGGAAATTTCAGCTTCAAAATTTACACTACAAAGAAGCTGCAGATTCTCAAAAGCTGCTTTGTAAATTTACCCCTTTGGTTCAGCTTATGGCTTTTGGACTCAGAAGTTGGAAGCTGAAACCGAACCAAACACAGCCTAAGTATAGTCGGCTCCCGAATAAGAGCATCTCTAGCCGCCACAGAACGGCCTCCCAGACGGTTTATTCGTGCCGGCGACGAAAAAACGGTCCAGTCGCGTCCCCAAGATGTCGAATTCCGCCAGCTCGGCCCCTTTTTGCGCCCGGCGCTCGCAGGCCGAACCCGGACACTGGGGGCGCTCGGGGGCTCCAGCGCAAAGGAAAAGCGATCCTGAGGCCACATTGACAGGTGAAAAGTCAAGCCACCCATCTAGATTCGCCTCCTACCCCCCGCGCTCGGCCGCCACCTTGCGCCACCCTGCCGATCCCGGCGCCGACCACCGCCCGCCGCTGCTAGGTAGACCATCCCCCGCCGGAAAAAAGAAGGGGTTTCGTCGAGGCAGCCTCTCCGCCGCCGCCCAGGCACCTTTTCCGGCGCTCCGGGCCTGTACACCGGCAGGCTTGCGCCCACCTCGCCCATAAGGTGTTCGGTGAATTGCCCGGCCCGGCGATGGACTCCGAAGATGAGGAGGCGCTCGCGGTGTTGCTGGATGAGGAAGCCGAAGCCGACGTCCAGGAGCAGGAGCATCTCATGGTTCTTGCCGCCCTCGCCGGCCTGCTTGCGAGTAGTGAGAAGCCGCGGCGAGGTGGCTCGGCGCTTGGGCGGGTGAAAGCAAAGAACCGGCATCGCCTGGAAGGCTAATGCATGCTCTACTCGGACTACTTCGCCGACGCTCCATTGCATGGTGAGAAAACATTTCGGCGCCGTTATCGGATGAGCCGAACGCTTTTCCTCCGGATTGTGAATTCCATCCGGGAGTTTGACAGCTACTTCAAGTGCAAGAATGATTGCACCGGCACACTTGGATTCAGCTCCATCCAGAAGTGCACGACAGCTATGAGGATGCTTGCATACAGAGCTCCCAGTGATTCACTCGATGACTATGGGCGCATGGCCGAGTGCACCAACATAGAGTGTTTCTACAAGTTCTGTCGGGCAGTGGTGGCAGTGTTTGGACCGCAATACTTGAGAACACCCAATGCGGAAGACACTGCTCGGATTCTAGCACAGAATGCAGCAAGAGGATTTCCTGGGATGCTTGGAAACATCGACTGCATGCATTGGAAATGGAAGAATTGCCCATTTGCTTGGCAGGGGTTGTACAAAGGCGCCAAAGGCGGTTGCAGTGTGGTGCTTGAGGTAGTGGCCACACATGACCTCTGGATTTGGCACTCTTTCTTTCGGATGCCAGGAACTCACAATGATATCAACGTCCTGCAGTGTTCCCCAATCTTTGCCAAGCTTGTTGAAGGTCACTCTCCTCCGGTGAATTTCGAGGTCAATGGACGGCAGTACAACAAGGGGTACTATCTAGCTGATGGCATCTATCCGAGATGGTCTACATTTGTGAAGACCATCTCAAACCCTGTGGTAGGAGGCAAGAAGGCCTGGTTTGCGAAGATTCAGGAGGCTTGCAGGAAGGATGTCGAGCGGGCATTTGGTGTGCTCCAATCTCGATTTGCTGTTGTCCGGTACCCCGCTTAGACCTGGTCGAAAGATCAAATGTGGGAGATCATGACTTGTTGTGTCATCTTGCACAACATGATCATGAGAGCGAGCAGGAAGAGCCAGTGTTTGACACTGAACCATACTACAGACAGGGTCCTCTAGCCGAAGATGATCACCAGCTACCGGCAACCTAGTCTGCCTACCTCAGTATGCGTCAGGAGATCCGAGACCCACAGGTGCATCATCAGCTGCAACAGGATCTGGTGGAGCACCTATGGAGGCTCAAGGGCGAGGCCGGGAATGACGTGCGATGAAACTTGAGTTTTTATTTGTTAAACTATGTAATTTGTAGTGAACTATTTGTTGAACACGCCGAACTATGTGACGAACTAATTGATTTCTATTTGTATGCGAAAATTAACACCGAAACATGCCGAACCGCACCGAATATGGGCCGATTCACGCAGATATCGGGCCGTTTTTGGGCCGAAAGCCGGGCTGAATTCGGCGCCTCGGGGCGACGGCTGGGTGCCGAACCGCCCCCAGCGCCGAGTTTATCGCGGGCGCACCACCAGACCGCTCTTTTTCGGCGCCCTGGGGGGCCGAACGGCTGGGGATGCTCTAAGAGCATCTCCACTCGTTGGAGCCTCACAGGGGCATTTTCTTCGCTGGATGAAACCTGGCCCGGCGGTAATTTGGCCTTGGGGAGCAAAATCTCCCAGCGGTGGCCTCCCCAAGAGCCACCTCGCGGCCACTTGTCCTCCTAGCATTGGTGGGTGAGAAAAGGAGGAGAGATGGGTGGTTGGTGGGGAGAAAAGGAGGAAAGAGAGAGAGAACGCGGTGGGTGGGAGAGAAAAGGAGGAGAGAGCGCATGGGCCCTTTTTGCATGCAAAAAATTCCTGTGGGCGTCCTTAGCGCCATGGGCTTGGCCTGCGATCGCCGGCCAAGTTATTGCCCAAATCCGACGCTAATCGACGTCCTGGGGGTGCGACTGGACGGATTTTTATTCGCCGGCGGTAAAAAAGGGCTCCAGGGGGCGTTTCTGGGGGCGTGGGTGGAGATGCTCTAATACCTTTGGCGCACGGCGGTTAGGGAGATGCAAATCCTTATCGCTCGCTCCTGTTTGGATCTTTCCCTAGCATTGATTTTAAACAATTATCTATAGATTTTTCCTCGTAGATAGAGTTGTGTATCTCTCCGCCGATATGCTGCAAAATCTCAAGTTGGGGATACTAATTTTTCTATGTTCACTATTTATTGTTGTAATGATCATGATTGGGTGATGCTTCTTATGATCTTGAAAATTTATTTAAGCGTTATGATGAATATAATATTGATAATAGCGTTTGCAATAATATTGAAAGTGGGTTTGGAAGAGTTCCAACTTTAGGTAATAATGATCCCATTACTTTGGAGAATGATCAATCTTATGATTTTTTTATGAAAGTGGGCTTGAAGAGGAAAATATGGTTGTAGAAATCTTCATGTTACTAAATTACCTCTCTTGATGCTTAAATTGTCAATGTTTTATTCTTCTTCCTTGCACATGCTAGTTTTTGTTTGCCTTGATAATTTATTTGCTTATAAAATGCCTATGCATAGAAAGTATGTTAGACTTAAATGTGTATGTTACATGTTTTATGATGCTTCCGTTGTGTTTCAATTATTGTCTTTCATGTGAGCATCATTAAAATTATCAATGTCTAGCTAAAGGGATTTACCGAAACGCGCTTGTTGGGAGACAACCCAATCTTTCTTTTATGTTTTTATATAAATATATCATTATGCTTATGTTATGATGGTGTTTGTGTGTTTAAATTAGTGTTTGTGCCAAGTAAGACCTTTGGGATGATTTGGAAGATTGTTGATTTGATTCTGTGAGAAAATAGAAACATTTGCGTCAAGTAGCAAAATTCTCTAAGATTGCTGAAGCGTGAGCAATTTCTAGAAAATTCAAGCATAATTTATATACAAATTTCCCACGTTGTCCTAATTTTTTAGAATTTTCATAGTTACAGAAGTATGACTATAAATTGCGTCTTTACAAACTCTTCTTTTTCGATAAATTATGTTTTCATTGTGTTTGATGCTTGTTTTGATGAACCTATGGACTATATCGGAGGGTATAAGCCATGGTGAAGGTGGTATATAGTAGATATAATACAAATTTTATATAGCCATGGTGAAGGTGGACTATATCGGAGGGTATAAGCCATGGTGAAGGTGCTATCATCCTTCCACTTTTGCTATCCACTCCAGTACAGCACAACTTTCGATAGTGCATTAAACCATCCTTATACCATTCCTAAAAACAACCACCATACCTATCTATTATGGCATTTCGATAGCCATTTCGAGATATATTGCCATGCAACTTCCACCGTTGTGTTATTTTGAGTTATCGCAATGAGTTGTAATTTTTTAGTTGTAAGTAAGTAAAAGTGTGATCATCATCATTACTAGAGCATTGTCCCATGTGAGTTATAAAATAAAAGAGGCCAAATGAACCCAAGGAAGAGAGACCAAAGTGCCCAACAAAAAAGAGAAAAAAAGAGATAAGGGACAATGTTACTATCATTTTCCACACTTGTGCTTCAAAGTAGCACCATGTTCTTCACAATAGAGAGTCTCCTATTTTGTCACTTTCATATATTACTAGCGGGATTTTTTCATTATAGAACTTGGCTTGCATATTTCAATGTTGGTCTTCCTCAAATGCCCGAGGTCTTCATGAGCAAGCAAGTTGGATGCACACCCACTTAGTTTCTTTTGAGCTTTCATACACTTATAGCTCTAGTGCATCCTTTGCATGGCAATCTTGTTGGGGAACATTGCACGGGAAACAAAAAAATTCCTACAAACACCCAAGATCAATCTAGGAGATGCACATCTACGAGAGGAGAGTTGGATCCACATACCCTTGCAGATCGCTAAGCGGAAGCGTTCAAGAACGCGGTTGATGTAGTGGTACGTCTTCGCGATCCAATCGCGACCCGTCCCGCGAACTCTGATCTAGTGCCGAACGGACGACACCACTGCGTTCAACACACCTACGACTTGATGACGCTTTCACCTCCTTGATCCAGTGAGCGAAGGTGAAGTAGTAGCTCGAGTCCTCCGGCAGCACGACCATACATCTCCAACGTATCTATAATTTTTTATTGTTCCATGCTATTATTTATGATGTCTTGGATGTTTAATGGGCTTTGTCATACACTTTTATATCATTTTTGGGACTAACCTACTAACCCAAAGGCCCGGTCCAGATTGCTATTTTTTGCCTGTTTCATGGTTTTGCCGAAAATGAATATCAAACGGAGTCCAAATGGAATGAAACCTTCAGGAGAGATATTTTTGGAGAAAATCATGCACGGGAGACTTGAGAACCATGTCAGGGGAGCCACGAGGTGTCCACGAGGGTGGGGGGGGGGGGGCCCTGCCTCGTGGGCCCCTCGTGAGTCCCCCGGTGTCCTCCTTCCTCCTATATAAGTCTACATACCCCAAAACCATCAGCAACAGAGAGAAAACCCTAATTCCACCGCTGTAACATTCTATTCCCGTGAGATCCCATCTTGGAGCCTTTTCCGGAGCTCCGCCGGAGGGGGGATCCATCACGGAATGCTTCTACATCATCATCATCGCCCTCACAATGAGTTGTGAGTAGTTTACCACAGACCTTTGGGTCCATAGCTAGTATCTAGATGGCTTCTTCTCTCTCTTTGGATCTCAATACAAAGTTCTCCTCGGTCTTCGAGGAGATCTATTCGATGTAATCTCTTTTTGCGGTGTGTTTGTCGAGATCCGATGAATTGTGAGTTTATGATCAAGGTTATCTATGAAAGATATTTGGTTCTTCTCTGAACTTTTTATGTGTGCTCATAATATCCTTGCAAGTCTCTTTGAATTATTGGTTTGGTTTGGCCTACTAGATCTATAGTTCTTGCAATGGGAGAAGTGCTTGGCTTTGGGTTCAATCTTGCGGTGTCCTTTCCCAGTGACAGTAGGGGCAGCAAGGCACGTATTGTATTGTTGCCATCGAGGATAAAAAGATGGGGTTTATATCATATTGCTTGACTTTATCCCTCTACATCATGTCATCTTGCTTAAGGCGTCACTCTGTTCTTATGAACTCAATACACTAGATGCATGCTGGATAGCGGTCGATGTGTGGAGTAATAGTAGTAGATGCAGAATCGTTTCGGTCTACTTGTCTCAGACGTAATGCCTATATACAATGATCATGCCTAGATAGTCTCATAATTATTCGCTTTTCTATCAATTGCTCGACAGTAATTTGTTTACCCGTCGTAGAATATCGCTATCATGAGAGAAGCCACTAGAGAAAACTATGGCCCCCGAGTCTATTCTCAACATATCAATCTACATCTACTTTACTTTTATTGCTTTTATTTGCTGTTCTTATAAACTAAAAATACCAAAAATATAAACTATCATCTCTATCAGATCCCACTTTCGTAAGTGACCGTAAAGGGAACCCCTTATCGCGTTGGCTGCGAAGTTCTTATTTGTTTGTGTAGGTGCGAGGGACTCACGCGTGGTCTCCTACTGGATTGATACCTTGGTTCTCAAAAACTGAGGGAAATACTTACGCTACTGTGCTGCATCTCCCTTTCCTCTTCGAGGGAATACAACGCAAGCTCAAGAAGTAGCAGACACCCTGGAAGCTTCGGAAGGAGGCGAGAGGGGCCACAAGGCGACGACAAGCTCAGGGGACGCGCCCTAGTGGGGGCGTCCCAAAGGTTGTGGGCCCCTCGAGGCTCTGCTAACCCTAAACCTTAGTCTATAATTCTCAAATATTCCCCGAAGACCAGAGGGTGACCCAAAAAAACTTTTCCACTGCCACAAGTTTCTGCCTTCGTTAGATCCCATCTGGGGACCTTTTCCGGTACTCTGCCTCAGGTGGATTCTATCACGAAAGGGCTTCTACATCAACCTTGCAGCCCTTCCGATGATGTGTGAGTAGTTTACCACAAACCTATGGGTCCATAGCTTGTAGCTAGATGGCTTCTTATCTCTCTTTGATCTTCAATACAACGTTCTCCTCAATGTTCTTGGAGATCTATTCGATGTAATCTTCTTTTGCAGTGTGTTTGTTGAGATCCGATGAATTGTGGGTTTATGATCAGATTATCTATGAATATTATTTGAGTCTTCTCTAAACTCTTTTATGCATGATTGTTATAGCTTTGTATTTCTCTCTGATCTATTGATTTGGTTTGGCCAACTAGATTGATTTTTGTTGCAATGGGAGAGGTGCTTTTAATGGGTTCAATCTTGCGGTGCTCAATCCCAGTGACAGAATGGGACATGACACATATTTGTATTGTTGTCATTAAGGATAAAAAGATGTGTTTTATTCATCTTGATTGGATCTATCCCTCTACATCATGTCATCTTGCTTAAGGCGTTACTCCATTCTTGTTAACTCAATACACTAGATGCATGCTGGATAGCGGCCGATGTGTGGAGTAATTGTAGTAGATGTAGGCCAAAGGCGGTCCACTTGTCTGAGATGTGATGCCTATATACATGATCATTTCCTTGGATATCTTCATAACTATGTGCTTTTCTATCAGTTGCTCAACAGTAATTTGTTTACCCACCGTATGCTTTCTTCGAGAGAGAAGCCTCTAGTGAAAACTTGCTGGTCTATATTTTATCATATTATTTCCAGATCTATAAAATCGAAAACACATAAATACCTTTCTGCAATTTATTTACCTTTATTTTATTTTGCACTTTTACTTATATTTTATATCTATCACTATCAGATCTCATCCTTGCAAGTAACCATGAAGGGATTGACAACCCGGCCCTTTATCACGTTGGGTGCAAGTATATGTTTGTTTGTGTAGGTACAACTATTGGAGACTTGTGTGTTCCTCCTATGAATATTTGGTTCTTTTTCTGAACTCTTTATGCGTGCTCATAACATCCTTGCAAGTCTCTTCGAAATATTGGTTTGGTTTGGCCTACTAGATCTATAGTTCTTGCAATGGGAGAGGTGCTTGGCTTTGGGTTCAATCTTGCGGTGTCCTTTCCCAGTGACAGTAGGGGCAGCAAGGCACGTATTGTATTGTTTCCATCGAGGATAAAAAGATGGGGTTTATATCATATTGCTTGAGTTTATCCCTCTACATCATGTCATCTTGCTTAAGGCGTTACTCTGTTCTTATGAACTCAATACACTAGATGCATGCTGGATAGCGGTCAATGTGTGGAGTAATAGTAGTAGATGCAGGCAGAAGTCGGTCTACTTGTCTCGGACGTGATGCCTATATACAATGATCATGCCTAGATAGTCTCATAATTATTCGCTTTTCTATCAATTGCTCGACAATAATTTGTTTACCCGCCATAGAATATCGCTATCATGAGAGAAGCCACTAGAGAACACTATGGCCCCCGGGTCTATTCTCAACATATCAATCTACATCTACTTTACTTTTTCCGCTTTTACTTTATGTTCTTATAAACAAAAATACCAAAAATATAAACTATCATCTCTATCAGATCTCACTTTCATAAGTGACCGTAAAGGGATTGACAACCCCTTATCGCGTTGGCTGCGAAGTTCTTATTTGTTTGTGTAGGTGCGAGGGACTCGCGCGTGGTCTCCTACTGGATTGATACCTTGGTTCTCAAAAACTGAGGGAAATACTTACACTACTGTACTGCGTCTACCTTTCCTCTTCGAGGGAATACATCGCAAGATCGAGAAGTAGCACACGACGGCATGGTGGCGGTGGTGGTGGAGGAATTGCGGCAGAGCTTCGCTAAGCACTATGCGTATGAGGAGAAGAGCTACGAGAGAGAGAAGGGCCAGCGCCGTGGCGTATGAGGGTGTGCATGGGTGCGGCTGCCCTCTCTCTACCTCTCTATATATAGGGGGAAGGGTAGAGGGGGGCACCCCTAGGTGATCCCATCTAGGGCCGACGAGCACAAGAGGGAAACCTTAGATGGTTTTTCCCCCATAGAAGACTTGGCCCTCAAGGCAAAGGGGTGGGAACCCTAGGGGTGGCGCCCCCACCTCCTTTGGCAACGTGGGAAGGGGTGAGGGGGGGGGGGCGCACAACCCCTTCTTGGGCTAGTTTAACACCTCCCCTTGGCCCATGAGCCCCCCCCCCCAATGAAGGAAATATGCCCTAGAGGCAATAATAAAGATGTTATTTGTATTTCCTTATATCATGATAAATGTCTTTTATTCATGCTAGAATTGTATTAACCGGAAACTTAGTACATGTGTGGATACATAGACAAAAACAGTATGTCCCTAGTATGCCTCTACTAGACTAGCTCATTGATCAAAGATGGTTATGTTTCCTAGCCATAGACATGAGTTGTCATTGGATCAACGGGATCACATCATTAGGAGAATGATGTGATGGACTAGACCCATCCGTTAGCATATCACTATGATCGTTTAGTTTTACTGCTATTCCTTTCTTCATGACTTATACATGTTCCTATGACTATGAGATTATGCAACTCCCGAATACCGTAGGAAAGCCTTGTGTGCTATCAAACGTCACAACGTAACTGGCTGATCATAAAGATGCTCTACAGGTGTCTCCGAAAGTATTCGTGGTGTTGGCATAGATCAAGATTAGGATTTGTCACTCCGAGTGTCGGAGAGGTATCTCTGGGCCCTCTCGGTAACACACATCATAATAAGCCTTGCAAGCAAAAGACTAATGAGTTAGTCACGAGATTATGTGTTACGGAACGAGTAAAGAGACTTGCCGGTAACGAGATTGAACTAGGTATAGTGATACCGACGATCGAATCTCGGGCAAGTAACATACCGATGACAAAAGGAGCAACGCATGTTGTTATGCGGTTTGACCGATAAAGATCTTCGTAGAATATGTAGGAGCCAATATGAACATCCAGGTTCCGCTATTGGTTATTGACCGGAGATGAGTCTCGGTCATGTCTACATAGTTCTCGAACCCGTAGGGTCCGCACGCTTAACGTTTGATGACGATCGGTATTATGAGTTTATGAGTTTTGATGTACCGAAGGTAGTTAGGAGACCCGGTTGAGATCACGGACATGACGAGGAGTCTCGGAATGTCCGAGACATAAAGATTGATATATTGGACGACTATATTCGGACACCGGAAGTGTTCCGGAAAAGTTTCGGATTTAACTGGATTACCGGAGGGGGTTACCGGAACCCCCTACGAGGGGGGATGGTCCATAGTGGGCCTTGAGGAAAGGAGAGAGGCAGCCCATAGAGGCTGGCCGGCGCCCCACCAGGGGATCCTAGTTGGACTAGGATTGGGGGGGGGGGGCGCCACCTCTCCTTCTCTTTCTTTTTCCCTCTCTTCCTTCTTGGTGGACTCCTACTAGGAATAGGATTGCAATCCTATTCCTAGTAGGATTGCCCTAGCCGCACCATAGGAGGCCGGCCGGCCCTCCCCTCTTTCTCCTTTATATACGGGGGCAGGGGGGCACCCAAAGACACACAAGTTGAATTGTTTTAGCCGTGTGCGGTGCCCCCCTCTACAGAAACACAACTCGGTCATACCGTTGCAGTGCTTAGGCGAAGCCCTGCGCCGGTAGATACATCATATCCGTCACCACGCCGTCGTGCTGACGTAACTCTCCCGTGAAGCTCAACTGGATCAAGAGCTCGTGGGACGTCATCAAGCTGAACGTGTGCTGAACGCGGAGGTGCCGTACGTTCGGTGCTTGATCGGTTGGATCGCGAAGAAGTTCGACAACATCAACCGCGTCACTTGACGCTTCCACTCCCGGTCTACGAGGGTACGTAGACACACTCTCCCCTCTCGTTGCTATGCATCTAGTAGATAGATCTTGCGTGATCGTAGGAAAATTTTAAAATACTACGTTCCCCAACAGTGGCATCATGAGCCAGGTCTATGCGTAGATGATATGCACGAGTAGAACACAATGAGCTGTGGGCGATACTAGTCATACTGCTTACCAGCATGTTATACTTTGCTTCGGCGGTATTGTGAGATGAAGCGGCCCGGACCGACATTACGCGTACACTTACGCGAGACTGGTTTCACCGTTACGAGCACTCGTTGCTTAAAGGTGACTGGCAGGTGTCTGTCTCTCTCACTTTAGCTGAATCTAGTGTGGCTACGCCCGGTCCTTGTGAAGGTTAAAACATCACATACTTGACGAAACATCGTTGTGGTTTTGTATGCGTAGGTAAGAACGGTTCTTGCTAAGCCCGTAGCAGCCACGTAAAACTTGCAACAACAAAGTAGAGGACGTCTAACTTGTTTTTGCAGGGCATGTTGTGATGTGATATGGTCAAGACATGATGCGTTATACGGCTTTGTATGAGATGATCATGTTTTGTAATGTTATCGGCAACTGGCAGGAGCCATATGGTTGTCGCTTTATTGTATGAAATACAATCGCCATGTAATTGCTTTACTTTATCACTAAGCGGTAGCGATAGTCGAGGAAGCAATAGTTGGCGAGACGACAACGATGCTACGATGGAGATCAAGGTGTCGCGCCGGTGACGAAGGTAATCATGACGGTGCTTTGGAGATGGAGATCAAAAGCACAAAATGATGATGGCCATATCATGTCACATATTTTGATTGCATGTGATGTTTATCTTATTTTGCTTCTTATTTTGCTTAGAACGACGGTAGCATTATAAGATGATCCCTTACTAAATTTCAAGGTATAAGTGTTCTCCCTGAGTATGCACCGTTGCGAAAGTTCGTCGTGCCGAGACACCACGTGATGATCGGGTGTGATAAGCTCTACGTTCAAATACAACGGGTGTAAGCCAGTTTTGCACACGCAGAATACTCGGGTTAAACTTGACGAGCCTAGCATATGCAGATATGGCCTCGGAACACTGGAGACCGAAAGGTCGAGCGTGAATCATATAGTAGATATGATCAACATAAGATGTTCACCATTGAAACTACACCATCTCACGTGATGATCGAACATGGTTTAGTTGATTTGGATCACGTGATCATTTAGATGACCGGAGGGATGTCTATCTAAGTGGGAGTTCTTTAATTAATATGATTAAATTGAACTTTAATTTATCATGAACTTAGTCCTGATAGTTTTGCATATCTATGTTATTGTAGATCAATGGCCCGTGCTACCGTTCCTTTGAATTTTAATGCATTCCTAGAGAAAGCTAAGTTGAAAGATGATGGTAGCAATTACACGGACTGGGTCCGTAACTTGAGGATTATCCTCATTGCTGCACAGAAGAATTATGTCCTTGAAGCACCGCTAGGTGACAAGCCCCCTCCCGCTAATGTAGACGCTTTGAACGTCTGGCAGTCGCGGTCTGATGACTACACGATAGTTCAGTGTGCCATGCTTTACGGTTTAGAACCAGGACTTCAACGACGTTTTGAACGTCATGGACCATATGAGATTTTCCAGGAGTTGAAGTTAATATTTCAAGCAAATGCCCGGATTGAGAAATATGAGATTTCCAATAAGTTCTACAGCTGCAAGATGGAGGAGAATAGTTCTATCAGTGAACACTTGCTCAGAATGTCTGGGTACTACAATCATATGAGTCAACTTGGTTGCAAAGTTGACGAGGATAGTGTTATTGATAGAGTTCTTTAATCACTGCCACCAAGCTATAAAGGCTTCGTGATGAACTATAATATGCAAGGGATGCAAAAGACAATTCCCGAGCTCTTCGCTATGCTTAAGGCTGCGGAGGTAGAAATCAAAAAGGAGCATCAAGTGTTGATGGTTAACAAGACCACTAGTTTCAAGAAAAAGGGCAAGGGAAAGAAGGGGAACTTCAAGAAGAATAGCAAGACAGTTGCTACTCCCACGAAGAAACCCAAGTCTGGAGCCAAGCCTGAAACAGAGTGCTTCTACTGCAAGGGGACTGGACACTGGAAGCGGAACTGCCCCAAGTATTTGGCGGATAAGAAGGATGGCAAGGTGAACAAAGGTATATGTGATATACATGTTATTGATGTGTACCTTACTAATGCTCGTAGTAGTACCTGGGTATTTGATACCGGTTCGGTTGCTAATATTTGTAACTCGAAATAGGGACTACGGATTAAACGAAGATTAGCTAAGGACGAGGTGACGATGCGCGTGGGAAATGGTTCCAAAGTCGATGTGATCGCCGTCGGCACGCTACCTCTACATCTACCTTCGGGATTAGTTTTAGACCTAAATAATTGTTATTTGCTGCCAGCGTTGAGCATGAACATTATATCTGGATCTTGTTTGTTGCGAGACGGTTATTCATTCAAATCAGAGAATAATGGTTGTTCTATTTTTATGAATAATATCTTTTATGGTCATGCACCCTTGAAGAGTGGTCTATTCTTATTGGATCTCGATTGTAGTGATATACATATTCATAATATTGAAACCAAAAGATGCAAGGTTAATAATGATAGTGCAACTTATTTGTGGCACTGCCGTTTAGGTCATATTGGTGTAAAGCGCATGAAGAAACTCCATAGTGATGGACTTTTGGAATCACTTGATTATGAATCACTTGGTGCTTGCGAACCATGCCTCATGGGCAAGATGACTAAAACTCCGTTCTCCGGAACTATGGAGCGAGCAACAAATTTGTTGGAAATCATACATACCGATGTATGTGGGCCAATGAGTGTTGAAGCTCGCGGCGGGTATCGTTATTTTCTGACCTTCACTGATGATTTGAGCAGATATGGGTATATCTACTTAATGAAGCACAAGTCTGAAACATTTGAAAAGTTCAAAGAATTTCAGAGTGAAGTAGAGAATCATCGTAACAAGAAAATAAAATTTCTACGATCTGATCGTGGAGGAGAATATTTGAGTTACGAGTTTGGTCTTCATTTGAAACAATGTGGAATAGTTTCACAACTCACGCCACCCGGAACACCACAGCGTAATGGTGTGTCCGAACGTCGTAACCGTACTTTATTAGATATGGTGCGATCTATGATGTCTCTTACCGATTTACCGCTATCGTTTTGGGGTTATGCTTTAGAGACAGCTGCATTCACGTTAAATAGGGCACCATCTAAATCCGTTGATACGACACCTTATGAACTATGGTTTGGAAAAAAACCAAAGTTGTCGTTTCTTAAAGTTTGGGGCTGCGATGCTTATGTGAAAAAGCTTCAACCTGATAAGCTCGAACCCAAGTCGGAGAAATGTGTCTTCATAGGATACCCAAAAGAGACTGTTGGGTACACCTTCTATCACAGATCCGAAGGCAAGATATTCGTTGCTAAGAATGGATCCTTTCTAGAGAAGGAGTTTCTCTCGAAAGAAGTGAGTGGGAGGAAAGTAGAACTTGATGAGGTAATTGTACCTTCTCCCGAATTGGAATGTAGTACATCACATAAAATTGTTCCAGTGATTCCTACACCAATCAGTGAGGAAGTTAATGATGATGATCATGAAACTTCGGATCAAGTTTCTGCTGAACTTCGTAGATCAACCAGAATACGTTCCACACCAGAGTGGTACGACAACCCAGTTCTGGAAATCATGTTACTAGACCATGATGAACCTACGAACTATGAGGAAGCGATGATGAGCCCAGATTCCGCAAAATGGCTTGAGGCCATGAAATCTGAGATGGGATCCATGTATGAGAACAAAGTGTGGACTTTGGTTGACTTGCCCGATGATCGGCAGGCCATCGAAAATAAATGGATCTTCAAGAGGAAGACCGACGTAGACAGTAATGTTACTATTTACGAAGCTCGACTTGTTGCGAAAGGGTTTCGACAAGTTCAAGGAGTTGACTACGATGAGACTTTCTCACCTGTAGCGATGCTTAAGTCTGTCCGAATCATGTTAGCTATTGCCGCATTTTATGATTATGAAATCTGGCAAATGGATGTCAAAACTGCATTCCTGAATGGATATCTTAAAGAAGAGTCATATATGATGCAACCAAAAGGTTTTGTCGATCCAAAAGGTGCTAACAAAGTATGCAAGCTCCAGCGATCCATCTATGGACTGGTGCAAGCATCTCGGAGTTGGAATATACGCTTTGATGAGGTGATCAAAGCATATGGTTTTATACAGACTTTTGGAGAAGCCTGTATTTACAGGAAAGTGAGTGGGAGCTCTGTAGCATTTCTAATATTATATGTGGATGACATATTATTGATTGGAAATGATATAGAATTTCTGGATAGCATAAAAGGATACTTGAATAAGAATTTTTCAATGAAAGACCTCGGTGAAGCTGCTTATATATTAGGCATCAAGATCTATAGAAATAGATCAAGACGCTTAATAGGACTTTCACAAAGCACATACCTTGATAAGATTTTGAAGAAGTTCAAAATGGATCAGTCAAAGAAAGGGTTACTGCCTGTATTACAAGGTATGAAGTTGAGTAAGACTCAATGCCCGACCACTGCAGAAGATAGAGAGAAAATGAAAGTAATTCCCTATGCCTCAGCCATAGGATCTATCATGTATGCAATGCTGTGTACCAGACCTGATGTGTGCCTTGCTATAAGTCTAGCAGGAAAGTACCAAAGTAATCCAGGGGTGGATCACTGGACAGCGGTCAAGAACATCCTAAAATACCTGAAAAGGACTAAGGATATGTTTCTCGTGTATGGAGGTGACAAAGAGCTCATCGTAAACGGTTACGTCGATTCTAGCTTTGACACTGATCCGGATGACTCTAAGTCACAAACCGGATATGTATTTTTATTGAACGGTGGAGCTGTCAGTTGGTGCAGTTCCAAACAGAGCGTCGTGGCGGGATCTACGTGTGAAGCGGAATACATAGCTGCTTCGGAAGCAGCAAATGAAGGAGTCTGGATGAAGGAGTTCATATCCGATCTAGGTGTAATACCTAGTGCATCGGGTCCAATGAAAATCTTTTGTGACAACACTGGAGCAATAGCCTTGGCGAAGGAATCCAGGTTTCACAAGAGAACAAAGCGCATCAAAAGACGCTTCAATTCCATCCGCGATCTAGTCAAGGAGCGAGACATAGAGATTTGCAAAATACATACGGATCTGAATGTTGCAGACCCGTTGACTAAGCCTCTTCCACGGGCAAAACATGATCAGCACCAGGACTCCATGGGTGTGAGGATCATCACTTTGTAATCTAGATTATTGACTCTAGTTCAAGTGGGAGACTGAAGGAAATATGCCCTAGAGGCAATAATAAAGATGTTATTTGTATTTCCTTATATCATGATAAATGTCTTTTATTCATGCTAGAATTGTATTAACCGGAAACTTAGTACATGTGTGGATACATAGACAAAAACAATATGTCCCTAGTATGCCTCTACTAGACTAGCTCATTGATCAAAGATGGTTATGTTTCCTAGCCATAGACATGAGTTGTCATTGGATCAACGGGATCACATCATTAGGAGAATGATGTGATGGACTAGACCCATCCGTTAGCATATCACTATGATCGTTTAGTTTTACTGCTATTCCTTTCTTCATGACTTATACATGTTCCTATGACTATGAGATTATGCAACTCCCGAATACCGTAGGAAAGCCTTGTGTGCTATCAAACGTCACAACGTAACTGGGTGATCATAAAGATGCTCTACAGGTGTCTCCAAAAGTATTCGTGGTGTTGGCATAGATCAAGATTAGGATTTGTCACTCCGAGTGTCGGAGAGGTATCTCTGGGCCCTCTCGGTAACACACATCATAATAAGCCTTGCAAGCAAAAGACTAATGAGTTAGTCACGAGATGATGTGTTACGGAACGAGTAAAGAGACTTGCCGGTAACGAGATTGAACTAGGTATAGTGATACCGACGATCGAATCTCGGGCAAGTAACATACCGATGACAAAAGGAGCAACGTATGTTGTTATGCGGTTTGACCGATAAAGATCTTCGTAGAATATGTAGGAGCCAATATGAACATCCAGGTTCCGCTATTGGTTATTGACCGGAGATGAGTCTCGGTCATGTCTACATAGTTCTCGAACCCGTAGGGTCAGCACGCTTAACGTTTGATGACGATCGGTATTATGAGTTTATGAGTTTTGATGTACCGAAGGTAGTTCGGAGACCCGGATGAGATCACGGACATGACGAGGAGTCTCGGAATGTCCGAGACATAAAGATTGATATATTGGACGACTATATTCGGACACCGGAAGTGTTCCGGAAAAGTTTCGGATTTAACTGGATTACCGGAGGGGGTTACCGGAACCCCCTACGAGGGGGGATGGTCCATAGTGGGCCTTGAGGAAAGGAGAGAGGCAGCCCATAGAGGCTGGCCGGCGCCCCACCAGGGGATCCTAGTTGGACTAGGATTGGGGGGGCGCCACCTCTCCTTCTCTTTCTTTTTCCCTCTCTTCCTTCTTGGTGGACTCCTAATAGGAATAGGATTGCAATCCTATTCCTAGTAGGATTGCCCTAGCCGCACCATGGGAGGCCGGCCGGCCCTCCCCTCTTGCTCCTTTATATACGGGGGCAAGGGGCACCCAAAGACACACAAGTTGAATTGTTTTAGCCGTGTGCGGTGCCCCCCTCCACAGAAACACACCTCGGTCATACCGTTGCAGTGCTTAGGCGAAGCCCTGCGCCGGTAGATACATCATATCCGTCACCACGCCGTCGTGCTGACGTAACTCTCCTGTGAAGCTCAACTGGATCAAGAGCTCGTGGGACGTCATCAAGCCGAACGTGTGCTAAACGCGGAGGTGCTGTACGTTCGGTGCTTGATCGGTTGGATCGCGAAGAAGTTCGACAACATCAACCGCGTCACTTGACGCTTCCGCTCCCAGTCTACGAGGGTACGTAGACACACTCTGCCCTCTCGTTGCTATGCATATAGTAGATAGATCTTGCGTGATCGTAGGAAAATTTTAAAATACTACGTTCCCCAACACCCAACACTTGTCGGCCCCCCCGAAACCCCTCGGTCATGCTGGCCATCACCCGGTACCCCCGGAACACTTCCGGACTCCAATACCCTTCATCCAATATATCGATCTTCACCTCCGGACCATTCCGGAGTTCCTCGCCACGTCCAGGATCTCATCCGGGACTCCGAACAACCTTCGGTAACCACCATAATGACTCAAATATACTAATATCGTTACCAAATGTTAAGTGTGTAGACCCTGCGGGTTCGAGAACTATGCAGACATGACCGAGACACCTCTATGGTCAATAACCAATAGCGGGACCTAGATGCCCATATTGGTTCCCACATATTCTGCGAAGATCTTATCGGTTGAACCTCGATATCAAGGATTCAGATAATCCCGTATGTAGTTCCCTTTGTCTATCGGTATGTTACTTGCCCAAGATTCGATCGTCGGTATCTCCATACCTAGTTCAATCTCGTTACCGGCAAGTCTCTTTACTCGTTCCGTAATACAAGATCCCGTGGCCAACTCATTAGTCACATTGCTTGCAAGCTTCTTGTGATATTGTATTACCGAGTGGGCCCTGAGATACCTCTCCGTCACACGGAGTGACAAATCCCAGTCTTGATCCATGCCAACTCAACAGACACCCTCGAAGATACCTGTAGAGCACCTTTATAGTCACCCAGTTATGTTGTGACGTTTGGTACACACAAGGTACTCTTCCGGTGTTAGTGGGTTGCATGATCTCATGGTCATAGGAACATTTACTTGACATGCAGAAAACGATAGCAATAAACTTGACACGATCATATGCTACGTCCATAGTTTGTGTCTCATCCATCACATCATTCTCCTAATGATGTGACCTTGTTATCAAATGACAACTCATGTCAATGGCTAGGAAACCACAACCATCTTTGATCAACGAGCTAGTCCAGTAGAGGCTGACTAGGGACATCTTGTTGTCTATGTATCCACACATGTATTTGTGTTTCCGATCAATACAATTCTAGCATGGATAATAAATGATTATCATGAACAAGGAAATATGATAATAACCAATTTATTATTGCCTCTAGGGCATATTTCCAACAGTCTCCCACTTGCACTAGAGTCAATAATCTAGTTCACATTGCCATGTGAATAACACTCATAGTTCACACCGCCATGTGGCTAACACCCAAAGAGTTTACTAGAGTCAATAATATAGTTCACATCATGATGTGATTAACACTCAATGATTTCTCAGGTTTGATCATGTTATGCTTGTGAGAGAGGTTTTAGTCAACGGGACTGCAACATTCAAATCCGTATGTACTTCGCAAATCTCTATGTAATATTGTAGATGCTGCTACCACGCTCCACTTGGAGCTATTCCAAATGGCTGCTCCACTGTACGTATCCGGTTTGCTACTTAGAGTCATTCGGATAGGTGTTAAAGCTTGCATCAACGTAACCCTTTATGCCAAACTCTTTATCACCTCCATAACTGAGAAACATTTCTTTATTCCTCAAAGGACAATTTTGACCGTTGTCCAGTGATCCAGTCCTGGGTCACTTTTGTACCCCTTGCCAGACACGTGGCAAGGCACACCGTAGGTGCGGTACACATCACGTCATACCATATAGAGACCATGGCTAAGGCATAGGGGACGACCTTGGTCCTTTCTCTTTCTTCTGCCGTGGTCGAGCTTTGAGTCTCATTCAACTTCACACCTTACAACTTAGGCAAGAACTCCTTCTTTGACCGATCCGTTTTGAACTCCTGAAAAATCATGCCAAGGTATGTGCTCCGTGAAAGTTTTATCAGGCGTCTCGATCTATCTCTATAGATCTTGTTGCCCAATATGTAAGCAGCTTTACCAGGTCTTCCTTTGAAAAACTCCTTTCAATGAACCCTTTATGCTTTCCAGAAATTCTACATCATTTCTGATCAACAATATGTTATCCACATATACTTATCAGAAACGTCGTAGTGCTCCCACTCACTTTCTTGTAAATACAAGTTTCTTGCAAACCTTGTATAAACCCAAAAGCTTTGATCACCTCATCAAAGTGCATATTCCAACTCCGAGATGCTTGCTCCAGTCCATAGAAGGATCGCTGGAGCTTTCATACCTTTTAGCATCCTTAGGATCGACAAAACCTCCCGGTTGTATCACATACAACATGTCCTCACAGAAACCGTTAATGAAACTCTGTTTTGACATCCATCTGCCAGATTTCGTTTTCGAAAAATGCAGCAACTGCTAACATAATTCTGACGGACTTTAGCATCGCTACGAGTGAGAAAGTCTCATCATAGTCAACTCCATGAACTTGTTGAAAACCCTTTGCGACAAGTCGAGCTTCGTAAATGGTGACATTACAATTAGCGCATGTCTTCTTCTTAAAGACCCATTTATTCTCAATTGCTTGCGGATCATCGGGCAAGTCCACCAAAGTCCATACTTTGTTTTCATACATGGATCCCATCTCGGATTTCATGGCCTCTAACCATTTGTCGGAATCCGGGCCCAACATTGCTTCTCCATAGCTCGTAGGTTGACCGTTGTCAAACAACATGATCTCTAAGACAGGATTACCGTACCACTCAGGAGTAGTACGTACCCTTGTCGACCTACGAGGTTCGATAGTAACTTGATCCGAAAGCTCGTGGTCACCATCATTAGTTTCCTCTTCAACTGATGTAGGTGCCACAGAAACTTCTTTCTGCACTGCGCTACTATCTGATTGAAATGAAGGTTCAACAACCTCATCAAGTTCTATCTCCCCCCCCCCACTCAATTCTTTCGAGAGAAACTCTTTCTCGAGAAAGGACCCGTTCTTAGCGACAAACACTTTGCCCTCGGATCTGAGATAGAAGGTTTACCCAACCGTCTCCTTTGGGTATCCTATGAAGATGCATTTGTCCGCTTTGGGTTCGAGCTTTTCTCGATGAAGCCTTTTGACATAAGCATCGCAGCCCAAAACCTTAAGAAACGACAACTTAGGTTTCTTGCCAAACCACATTTCATACGGTGTCATGTCTACAGACTTATATGGTGCCCTATTTAAAGTGGATGCAGTTGTCTCTAATGCATAACCCCAAAACGAAGTGAATGCAGTTGTCTCTAATGCATAACCCCAAAACGATAATGGCAGATCGACAAGAGACATCAACGCACCATATCCAATAAGGTACGATTACGATGTTCGGACACACCATTACGCTGTGGTGTTCCAGGTGGTGTCAACTGTGAAACAATTCCACATTGTCTTAAGTGATTGCCAAACTCATAACTCAGATATTCTCCCCCTCGATCGGATCGTAGGAATTTAATCTTCTTGTTATGATGATTCTCAACTTCACTCTGAAATTGCTTGAACTTTTCAAATGTTTTAGACTTATGCTTCATTAAGTAAATATACTCATATCTACTCAAATCATCGGTGAAGTTGAGGAAATAACGATATCCATCGCGCGCGTCAACATATATCGGACCGCACACATCAATATGTATGATTTCCAACAAGTCACTTGCCCGTACCATTGTACCGGAAAACGGGGTTTTAGTCATCTTGCCCATGAGGCTTGGTTCACATGTGTCAAGTGATTCAAAATCAAGTGACTCCAAAAGTCCATTAGCATGGAGTTTCTTCATGCACTTTACACCAATATGACTTAAGCGGTAGTGCCACAAGAAAGTGGTACTATCACTATCAACTCTACATCTTTTGGCATTAACATTATGAACATGTATATCACTACGATCGAGATTCAATAAACCATTCACTTTGGGTGCATGACCATAGAAGGTATTATTCATGTAAACAGAATAACCATTAATTTTTGACTTAAATGAATAACCGTATTGCAATAAACACAATGTAATCATGTTCATGCCTCAACGCAGACACCAGATAACATTTATCTAGGTTCAACACTAATCTCAAAGTTAGAGGGAGCGTGCGATGGTGATCACATCAACCTTTGAAACACTTCCAACACTCATCGTCACCTCACCCTTAGCTAGTCTCCGTATATTCCGCAGCTTTTGTTTGGAGTTACCAATATTAGCAACTGAACCGGTATCTCATACCCAGGTGCTACTAGGAGCACTAGTAAGGTACACATCAATAACACGTATATCAAATATACTTTTGTTGAAGTCACCAGTCTTCTTATTGTATTCCCTCAAAGAGGAAAGGGAGATGCATCACAGTATCTTAAGTATTTCCCTCAGTTTTTGAGAACCAATGTATCAATCCAGTAGGAGACCACGCGCGAGTCCCTCGCACCTGCACAAACAAATAAGAACATCGCAGCCAACGCGATAAGGGGTTGTCAATCCCTTTACGGTCACTTACGAAAGTGAGATCTGATAGAGATGATAGTTTGATATTTTTGGGCTATGGAGATGCCCATCTATAGATGTCAATGCGAGTGAGTAGGGATTGCCATGCAACGGATGCACTAGAGCTAAATATGTATGAAAGCTCAACAAAAGAAACTAGTGGGTGTGCATCCAACTTGCTTGCTCACGAAGACCTATGGCATTTGAGGAAGCCCATTGTTGGAATATACAAGCCAAGTTCTATAATGAAAAATTCCCACTAGTATATGAAAGTGACTAAACATGAAACTATCTATCATGAAGAACATGGTGCTACTTTGAAGCACAAGTGTGGAAAAAGATAGTAGCAATTGTCCCTTTTTCTTTTTTTTTCTCTTTTTTTTGGCCTTTCTTTTTTTCTTTGGCCTTTCTATTCTTTTTTTTTGGAGGGGCTTTCTTGATTTAGCCTTTCCTCACATGGGACAATGCTCTAATAATGATGATCATCACACTTCATTTAATTATAACTCGATATTGCAACTCGATACCAGAACAAAGTATGACTCTATGTGAATGCCTCCGGCGGTGTACCAGGATGTGCAATGAATCAAGAGTGACATGTATGAAAAATTATGCATGGTGGCTTTGCCACAAATACGATGTCAACTACATGATCATGCATGGCAATATGACAATATGAAGCGTGTCATATGAACGGAACGGTGGAAAGTTGCATGGCAATATATCTCGGAATGGCTATGGAAATGCCATGATAGGTAGGTATGGTGGCTGTTTTGAGGAATATATATGGTGGCTGTTTTGAGGAAGGATATATAGTGTGTGTATCGTACCGGCGAAAGTTGCGCGGTACAAGAGAGGCTAGCAATGGTGGAAGGGTGAGAGTGCGTATAATCCATGGACTCAAAATTAGTCATAAAGAACTCATATACTTATTGCAAAAATCTACGAGTCATCAAAACAAAGCAATCAACGCATGCTCCTAGGGGGGATGTTGGTAGGAGTTAACCATCGCGCGCCCCCGACCTCCACACAAAGGTTGACACTTTACAAATACCTCATGCTCTAACTTCATCACATAGCGGTTCACCATACGTGCATGCTACGGGAATCACTAACCTTAACACAAGCATTTGTCAATTTCATAATAACTCCACTAGCATGACTCTAATATCACTATCCTCATGTCTCAAAACATTTATCAAGCATCCAACTTCTCATCATATTCAATGCACTTAGTGTGAAAGTTTTTACTACATTGATATTGGATGTCTATCATGTGAAGACTAGTTTTATAGCCTAAGCACATTACCATGCTGTTTTAATAGACTCTCAAAAGGATATAAGTGAAGCATGAGAGATCAACAATTTCTTCAAAATATTATCACCATCGTGCTCTAAAAGATATAAGTGAAGCACTAGAGCAAAAACTATTCAACTCAAAAGATATAAGTGAAGCACATAGAGTGTTCTATCAATTCCTAGGCCATATTTAACTCTTTCAAATAGGTGTGTCCATCAAGGATAATTGTGGCAAACTAACAATCAAAGACTCAAATTATACAAGACGCTCCAAGTAAAACACATATCATGTGGTGAATACAAATATAGCTCCGAGTATAGTTACCGATGGATGAAGACGAAAGAGGGGATGCCTTCCCGGGGCATCCCCAAGCTTAGGATTTTGGTTGTCCTTGAATTTTACCTTGGGGTTCCTTGGGCATCCCCAATCTTAGGCTCTTGCCACTCTTTGTTGCATAGTCCATCAAAGCAATACTCAAAACTTGAAAACTTCACAACACAAAACTTAGACAAAAATCTCGTGAGCACCGTTAGTATAAGAAAGCAAACCACTACTCAAAGGTACTGCAATGAATTCATTATTTGTTTATATTGGTGTTAAACCTACTGTATTCCAACTTGTCTATGGTTCATACTTCCCAATACTACTCATAGATGCATTGAAATAAGCAAACAACACACGAAAAACAGAATCTGTCAAAAACAGAACAGTCTGTAGTAATCTGCAGGTTTCACATACTTCTGTAACTCCAAAAAATTCAAACTAAATTGGTAAACATGAGGAATTTGTCTATTAATCATCTGCAAAAAGAATCAACTAAATAGCACGCTCCAGTAAAATCTGGCGACCATTCTAGCAAGCACTAACGATTCTGTTTTTCACAGCAAGATCATATAAACTTCACACAAGTCTTCCCAAAGGTTCTACTTGGCACAAACACTAATTAAAACACAAAAACACATCTAAACAGAAGCTAGATGCAATATTTATTCCTAAACAGAAGCAAAAACAAGAAATATAAAATTGGGTTGCCTCCCAACAAGCGTTATCGTTTTACGCCCCTAGCTAGGCACGATACATGGATAGATCTAGGTATTGCCATCTTTGGAAGGCAATCCGTAAGTGCCTCTCATAATAGATTCATATGGTAATTTGATTTTCTTTCTAGGAAAGTGTTCCATGCCTTTCCTTAACGGAAATTGGAATCTAATATTTCCTTCCTTCATATCAATAATTGCACCAATCGTTCTAAGGAAAGGTCTACCAAGAATAATAGGACATGAAGGATTGCAATCAATATCAAGAACAATGAAATCTACGGGCACATAATTCCGATTGGCAACAATAAGAACATCATTAATCCTTCCCATAGGTTTCTTAATAGTGGAATCCGCAAGATGCAAATTTAAAGAACAATCATCAAGCTCATGGAACCCTAGCAAATCACACAAAGTTTTTGGGATAGTGGAGACACTTGCACCCAAATCACACAAAGCATAGCATTCATGATTTTTAATTTTTATTTTAATAGTAGGTTCCCATTCATCATAAAGCTTTCTAGGGATAGAAGCTTCTAACTCAAGTTTTTCTTCATAATATTGCATCAAAGCATCAACTATGTGTTTAGTGAAAGCTTTATTTTGACTATAAACATGCTGAGAGTTTAGTACGGATTGCAACAAGGAAATACAATCAATCAAAGAGAAATTATCATAATTGAATCCGTTGAAATCCAAAGTAGTGGTTTCATCACTATGCAAAGTTTTAATCTCTTCACTCCCACTTTTAACAATTTTAGCATCAAGATCTAAAAACTCCGAATCATTGGGACACCTTAAAGTAGAATCATCTCCAATCCTATCTTCATCAAGATTTATACTAGAAAACAAGGATCTAATAGGAGACACATCAATAACTTTCAGATCTTTTTCTTTATTTTCATGATAACTAGAAGAACACACTTTTATATAATTCTCTCTTTTAGCACACATTCTAGCGGTTCTTTCTTTGCATTCATCAATGGAAATTCTCATGGCTTTGAGAGACTCATTGATATCATGCTTAGGTGGAATAGATCTAAGTTTCAAGGAATCAACATCAAGAGTAATTCTATCCACACTTCTAGCCAATTCATCAATATTAAGCAATTTTTCTTCAAGCATAGCGTTGAAATTCTTTTGCGAAATCATAAACTCCTTAACACTAGTTTCAAATTCAGAAGGCATCTTTCCATAAGAGTTGTTGTAGGAATTACCATAATTATTAGAGGAATTACTCAGAAAAGGCCCAGGATTAAAGTTACCTCTATAAGCATTGTTACCAAAATTATTACTACCAACAAAATTCACATCCAAAGATTCATTATTATTTTCAATCAAAGTGGACAAAGGCATATAATTAGGATCAGAAGAAGCACTCTTAGCAGCATTAATCTCACAAGATTCAGCATCGGTAATGGGAGCAATCGGAGTGCTGATAAAATCATTATTGTTGGTATTGGAGAAGTCACACAATTTGATATTGTTCTAAGCCATAGTGACAAGCAAGCAATCCAACACACACAAGCAAACAAGAGGCAAGCGAACGATAAACACACGGCAGAAGAAGGGCAAATAAAATGGCAAGGGTGAAGTGGGGGAGAGGAAAATGAGAGGCAAAAATGTAATGCGATGGATAAGGGTTTGTGATAGGTACTTGGTATATGACTTTTGCGTAAGCCTCCCCGGCGACGGTGCCAGAAATTCTTCTTGCTACTTCTCGAGCTTGCGTTGTATTCCCTCGAAGAGGAAAGGGAGATGTAGCACAGTAGCGTAAGTATTTCCCTCAGTTTTTGAGAACCAAGGTATCAATCCAGTAGGAGACCACGCGCGAGTCCCTCACACCTGCACAAACAAATAAGAACTTCGCATCCAACACGATAATGGGTTGTCAATCCCTTTACGATCACTTACGAAAGTGAGATCTGATAGAGATGATAGTTTGATATTTGCAGTTTCATATTCTTTTGGTTCGTAAGCTCTTGTTTCATATCTTTCACCTGCAAGGTTCTCGTAATGCTCCTTGTTCCTCTTTTCTAACAGAGTGTTTTCATCTTCGTTCATCTCCATTGTATTGTTTATTCAATTTGTTCAACCTCTCAAGGTTCCTGGTTTCACTCGTTTGTCGAAGAAGCAACTTTGTTTTACCTCTCCCTCTTCCGTTTTTTACCCGGTGCCATTTCTAGGATCTCGGGTCGAGATCCTCTGTTAGTGTGGGAGAGTTGTGACGCCCGAAGACCGACATCCCAGAAGATTCCAGATGTTCCGGGTTCTCCCGTGTGTGTCATTGTGCTTGTGTTATTTATTTTTTGCATTGCATCATGTCATCATGCCATCATGTCATTAATCTTTGCATCTCAACCTAAATAAATCGTGTGGACCTTCGGTCCATTTAAATCGAGGGAAGAATGACTTCTCTTTATAACATATCCTCCCAATAATTAGGGAGCTATATTATAAATATTCCATTTGTTTGGGATCACCGTAACACACTTGCATAATTTTTCCCCATGCCTTTTCTACTTCAAGTTTCCCTCCTGCCTTGTCTATAATTCTTTTCCGTTGAATCGAGGTTCCTCCAAAAATTCGAAAATTTTGGACACTTCAAAAATCAAGTCTTAGTTCAAACTCTTTTGAATTAAATTCAAATATGTTTGAATTATATCTCAATCATGCCTTTTTCTATTTTTCTCGGACCGTGCTCATTTTTGCGAGTCCGGGAAAAATAACCTCATGTCCTAATTCTTCCCTAGCCACCTCCTTTCTTTTCTTTCTTCTTGTTGTTTTCTGTTTTAATTTGGAAAACAGCAGTAGGGTGAGGAACCAGCCCAGCTTGGGCCTCTTAGCAGTTCCCAGCCGCCGGCCTCCTTTTGGTCCAGGCCCAGCCGACCACTTCCCTCCTAGCCGGCCCTTTCTCCCCCCCAGCCGGCCCATCAGCTCCTAGGCCCATCTTTTCCCCAAACCCTAAGTCCCCTCGCTCCTCTCCCACCGACCGCCGCACCCCTTCGTCCCGATCCCATCTCTCTCCCAGCGCCGCACCTTTCCCCCGTTTCCCTCGATCCCGCTCCTTCCTCGACCCCCTAGCCCGCCGCACCTCTCCTCTTGCCGAACCCTCATTCCCTCGCGCGCCTGAGCATCCGCACGTGTGCCTCGCCTCCAGCCGCACCAGGGCCGGCCAGGAGCGCGCCGTCCAGCGCCCCGCCTCCGCGCGCCTCCAGCGTCGGCAGCCCGGCCTCGTCGAGCAGCCCCCTCGAGCAGCCCGCGTCCCCCGAGCGCCTCCCTCCGCATCGCCCCAGGCGCCTGCGCCTCGCCCCCGAATGGCGCCCAGCCAGCCGGACGACCTCCTTCCCCGCTGGACCTCCGCGTCTCCCCTGCGGCCTCCTCCTCGTCGCCAGTTTTCGCCGGACCTCTCGCAGAACCAGCTCCGCGTCGCTGCCACCGTCTTCATGTCGCAGCCCAATCGCTGCCTCCTTCCGTCGGGAGCAGACCAAGGAAGCCGCCCCCTGCGTTGACCCGTTCCAGTGCCAGCATGGACAAGCACCAAGTACACCAACGACAAGACCCCCCGGACGACTACCGCACCGACAACATCAAGTACCCCTTCGGATCACCAAGTTCAACGACGACTACAGCCGATGCCCTGAGGACACCGAGTACGACTACACGATGAGACGACAAGTACCACTACGATCAGCGATGCGACAAGTACCTCGACACGACCCCGAACATCTATGAAGGTGTACCACTACCGTCGCCAAGTCCCGAGACCGACAAGTACCACGACACGATAACGTGAACGACTACTTCCCTCAACGAACGTGTACCCTGACCCGCGAGAACGACTACTTCCACTACGTCCCTCGACGACTCGTTCCACCCCGAAATGCACGCTTCAAAGGTATACCACCGAATCGATGACCCGTGGACGAATGCTTGTGTTGTATGAGATGTTTCCCTTGTGTGCTTTGTGCCCGTATCGTCTTTTGTCGTGCTCCTCGGTTGCCTCGTCGCCGACCCGTGGGAAGCCGGTGACGGGATCACCCCGCCTTTCTTCTTGTTTCGCTCGCTCTCCGCCACCTTTTCTTTTGCACCGGTCTCTCAACGAGTTACCGGAGCCGAGATGTTGCCGTTGCATCATTTTCGGATCGTTGCCGTGGCACCCTTTCCTTCCACCACGACGACAAATACTTCTTATCTTCTTCATGTCAACTTATAATAAAATTGCATAAACTTGATCATGTTATCCGCATCATGTTAACAACATTAATATGTGTGAATTGTTGTTGCTTAAAATTGCTAAACATGCATATGGGGATTTTTCCCGGATTTGTTGTTGGTATTTCCGGCCTCATTTAAACTTGCCTAAATAGGTAGTTTGCTTTTGCTTCACCTCTTGCCATGTTAACAAACATTTAACCTTGTCTTGTAAATAAACGAGAGTCAACTAAATAAATAAAATGTGGTGTTTCGTCAATATGCAACTCGTTGCATATTGAGCTCCATTTAACTTGTAGTACTTGTTTGTGCACCTTTGCCATGCCATGCATATTTAAACCGGACATGCATCATACTTGGATGTGCATCGTATGCCATGTTTATGCTTGTGTGTTTACCGTGTTGTTTGCTTCTTTCCGGTTGCTTCTCTTGTTAGCTTCGGTTTCGTTCCGGAGTTGTGAGGATTCGCTCGACTATGTTGCTCCGTCTACTTCATGGACCCGTTCTTCTCCCTTGCGGAATCCCAGGCAAGATGATCATACCCTTGGATACCTTTACTACCATTGCCATGCTTAGTTGTCTCGATGCTATCGTTACATGTCGCGCTACCCATCTTTTATGTCAGCCTCTCCTTGTTGCCATGAACCTCTAACCTTTTGACACCTTCCTAGCAAGACCATTGTTTGGCTATGTTACCCGCTTGCTCAGCCCCTCTTATAGCGTTGTTAGTTGCAAGTGAAGATGAAGTTCGTTCCAGGAGGGAACTTGTTGTTGGAATATCACAATATCTATTATTATTATTATTATTAACACACCTATATACTGGGCATGGGTGGAAGGCTTGGCCTTTTGCTCGGTGTTTTGTTCCACTAATGCCACCTTAGGCGCCGATAAACCGGCATTATGTTCCTTGATTTTGCGTTCCTTACACGATGGGTATATGGGGACCCCTTGACAGTTCGACTTTGAATAAAACTCCTCCAGCAAGGCCCAACATTGGTTTTAGTTTTCCTCATAATAACAACTTAACTAATTAACTAAAATTGCATAGGGGGTCGCGTCCTCGGGGATTATTTCTACATAGCAGGGGGGCCAGTGCTGATGGTGTTGGTCCCAAACGGGGGTCCTGCAGGGCCGCCTTCGGGAAACCCGAGGTATCTGGTATAACATGTAGCATCACCCATCCGGTCGTGGCCTGAGACGAGATACGCGCGGCTACTATCAGGGTGTCGACACACCGGGAGGTCTTGATGGACTTGTTTTACCATTGTCGAAATGTCTTGTGCACCGGGATGCCGAGCCTGATCGGATTTCCCTAAGATAAGGGGTGATGATATTATATTTATCACTTTAGCTAATCGTGAGAGCTTGTGATGGGATAAGTTGGGACACCCCTGCAGGGTTATGATCTTTCGAAAGCCGTGCCCGCGGTTATGTGGCAGATTGGAATTTGTTAATGTCCGATTGTAGAAAACTTGACAGAGGATCCAAAGTAAAACACACAACTGTGTGAGTAACCATGACTGTCTCTTTTCACTTTGAGAAGAGAACACGGTGGGGTTATGTTTGACTCGTATGTAGTTTAGGATCTTTAGCGATCACTACTAGTTGCGACCGTTTGCGTAGATGCTCATCTTATTCTTGTACTCGTAAGTTAGCCACCATATTATGCTTAGCCGCTGCTGCAACCTCACCACTTTACCTCTTCCTACCCATAAGCTTTGCTAGTCTTGATACCCATGGTTATGGGATTGCTGAGTCCTCGTGGCTCACAGATACTACAACACCAGATGCAGGTTCAGCCGAGAATGATGCAGGAGCTGGTTCAAGTACTTCCGGGAGTTCCATGAAGAGAGTGGCCGTATGTTTGTGACGTTTTCGACGATCAGTAGTGGTTTCTACTAGGGGCGATTCAGACCTGTGGCTTATGTTTTTGGTATCTTTCTTTTGGATCTTCGCCCGTAGTCGGGTTGTGATGTTTTGAATGATGTTTTGCTTATGTAATGTATTGTGTGAAGTGGCGAGTGTAAGCCAACTATCTCCTTTTGCAATTTCATCCCTATTTTTACATGAGTCGTGCAAATATACCAAACTTGAGATCATTCCAGAATGGGCTTATACCTTTAAGTCGTGCCTCGACACGTAGGAGGTATAGTCCCATCCTGGGCATTACAAGTTGGTATCAGAGCCTTCTCCGATCTAGAAGCCCCCACTGATTGATCGAATCGTTGACGGTTGAGTCTAGGCACACACTTGAAAATGTTTTGAGTCCTATATATATATATATATATATATATATATATATATATATATATATATATATATATATATATATATATATATATATCGGAGAGTAGGATTTCTTTTGCTCCTCATCTCTTTTCACTCTGGTGAGGACTCCTAACGATTACTTTTATCTCTTCTACTCTCAAAAATTCACCAAATTTTCTTTAGGATCACGCGAGTATTGTTTGGATTGTTCCGATGTGTTTGTGACGAGAACATTGTTCTCGATGCCTCCTGTCATTAGGGGTTGTGGCAGTGTCCCAGGGAGTTGAGCTCCGAGGTTTTGTCATCACAAATACATCGCATCAGTTCTGGAATACTTAAGACGGCCGACATCGAAAACTCTCCTATGCAGTTAGTGGCAAGATAACCCCGACATCAACCAGTACTGGGGAGGTAGTTCGGGAGTATTGCCATAGCTTGTATAGTAGATGCGTTTCGAAGGTCCGAGGTAAACGGTTTCCAGAAATAACTGGTTATGTGTTGAAGGATGGATACATTTGGATGTAGGATTAGAGTTGAGTGCGCGGTGCTTCCCCTGTATCCCCAACACCTGATTGCATAATTGGAAACTTTCGGAAATTAATAGGTGGGTTCATCTAGTAGTTCTAGGCATTCTTCCAACGAGTGCATGATATGGAGTTTGGGGTTCTACATTGAGTGAAGTGGTTTTATGGGTTTGTTCCGATCGGGAGTTGCATCTTAAAGGGTCCTTGGCTATGCTGATCCGGGGATTGCAAAACCCTTTTGTAACACGTTCCATGAGCTTTCAGCACGAATATGTCGAACGAAACTTCTATCTTGTATTTGTTCTATCTGCTCCTTGTTGCTTTTATTTACCTTTTGTTCTCCCAAGTGGCTTCTTGACAAGTTGATGTACCTGCGGAATTCATTCGTTCAATTCTCTGTTCGAATGATATTGTGAAGATTATGCTGCAACATATCTATCCTTTGTTTTGTTTTGATTCTGGTATTCGAGTTGCTTCGATGTCAAATGTTGATTCCATACCTTTCCTAATCGGTGTTCTCATATTTCTATGGGAGTGCTAATCCTTCTTAATCATCAAGATGGCCATGTTAATTTTTTTTCCAACCGGTGTGCCTTCTCTTCAAGTTATTCCATACAGACGCCGTTCAGAAATCTGACGATTTGTCTGTTTCATTCATCCCAAGTCGTTTTTGTTTTTCCCCACCCTCCCTCCCTTTTCTTTATGGAGCTGGAATTCTTAATGAAGTATCCATTTTATTCATGCGATATTTCTTCATTCATTTCCTTCAATGTTATTATCCGGTGATTTATCGTGAAGATGCTCAAGAGCTTCAAGTTCATCATTCATCGTTCTCGTTTCTTCTCCGGTGGATTAATTCAAGCCTTGGTCATGATCATATCTCTTCCTTTTTGTTTAACATGTTTTTTTCCCATGTTGAAATTTCTTACCCGAAGTCTCTCTTGCTTATTCAACTCTCTAATTCTTATCCGGAGTGCTGAAGATTCATAATTCCATTCTTAATCCGTTCAAGCTATTTTTGAGGATTGTCATCTTATTCAAGCCATTTAATTCAACCGGTGCAATATCTCTTAAGCAATCTTTTTCAACGGTGATTCTTTAGTGGGCCCTAACCCACAGGTCTTTCTCCAGAATCTTACCTGACTCTTCCAATTTTCCGGAGTTTACTCAAATTCTTTTCAAAGTGTGACGTAAGAATGATTTCCATCAGTCACATGCCTTCTCCAAGCTTGCTTCCAATTATTCTCATCTTTAGCTCTACCTTCCATCATTTTATTCTTCCGGAGTATCTCGCAATTCTTCAAGGTGTTTCTCCTTGTCATTCTCAACAATTGAAGACCGAAGAAGTGTTTCTCTTAAATCTTGGCCCGTTCTCTCAAGATTCTTCATGAATTCATTTCTTTGTGATTCTCCGAAGGCCATCATTTCAGAAGAGTTCTTCGTTCTCAGTTTTCAACTTCATCCTCCAACTATTCTTCATTGATGCCTCTTCATCCGTCTCCATATTTTTACGGTGGTTCATTCAAGTTTACTCTTCCTTGTTATCGTTTTAATTCACTCGTTCTTTTCATAATCCTACCGGTGGTTCGTTGGAGATTTAACCAAGCTTGTGCGAGATCTCTCTTAATCTTTTCCAACGAGAATAAGTAGTATGCCAAATCCTTTGGTTGTCATCAATTTAAATTGGTGAAGGAGATGCATGACATAATTCTTATTCTTATTCCTTCAAGGTGATTTAATTCTTTTGTCTGGAGCTTGTTCATCATATCATATCCTTGGTTCTAAGTTGTTCATCTTGTTTTCCGGAGCTCCAAGTTATTTCAATTATATCATTTCAACCTCCATCTAATTCATCGCTGGCCTTGAATCTTATTCTTTTCATCTTCCGCTTTTCATGCTTTCATTACCGGAGTTCTTCATGGTGGTTCATCAAGATTTAATTCATCCTCGAAGTCTTCATCAAGATTCTTGTTGGAGCTCAAGCATTCTTCATCATGCTTTCCAATTGCAATCCTTTCTACCTTTTCTTTTCAGATGGTGTTATGTCATTCTTGACAATTCCTTCATGAATGATGATTCACGAGTTATCAAGAATGAGATATTTAAAACCATCATTTTCCTTGTTCAGGAGATCTATTCAACCCCTCATTTTATCTGTTGGAGTTATTTGGGTTATATCTCACCTAAAAGCTTTCCTTGAGAATTGTTGCTATTATGGTGCTTATAAATGACCCAAGTTCTTCATTAATCATTCCGGTGAAATAATTTTATCGTCTCCTTGCGGATCTCAATCCAATCAGATGTTTTCGTCAGTGGCTGGTTGTCACCTCTTAATTTTGAGATGTTTTCCATAAGTCCACATCAAGCATATTCGTTTCCGTTGTTGATTTTTCCAACAACTCCATTCATCCCTTCTTCGTAAGGATGCTCTTTCAAATTCAATTTTGAGAGAAGTTGTCTTTTTCTTCTCCGTTCTTTCTTCCCAACGTTCTAGCATATATTCTTTCATTTTGGAGGTATTGTGATGTTGCCCTCTCTGTCCCATCATATCGTTTATCGAGATCATGTTTTTTCCCTTGCTTATCATTTAACCTGAGTGTTGTATTCTTCATTCAAGTTACGTCGTTTTATCTAGTTTTTCCTATCTTTTCAACCGGAGTGCTGTCTGAATCTTTCTTACCCTTGTGCTATTCTTTTAATTGTTCCGGAGGCTGTGTGTTGTTGTTTTCATCAAGTATCATCCCAACTTGGCTAGTTCTTGTTAATTCCTTCCATTTTCAGACGGAGTGCTGTCCAAAATCATGTCATTCTTATTCCTTAGCTACACCGTTGCAATTTCATATTCTTTTGGTTCGTAAGCTCTTGTTTCATATCTTTCACCTGCAAGGTTCTCGTAATGCTCCTTGTTCCTCTTTTCTAACGGAGTGTTTTCATCTTCGTTCATCTCCATTGTATTCTTTATTCAATTTGTTCAACCTCTCAAGGTTCCTGGTTTCACTCGTTTGTCGAAGAAGCAACTTTTTTTTACCTCTCCCTCTTCCGTTTTTTACCCGGTGCCATTTCTAGGATCTCGGGTCGAGATCCTCTGTTAGTGTGGGAGAGTTGTGACGCCCGAAGACCGATGTCCCAGAAGATTCCAGATGTTCCGGGTTCTCCCGTGTGTGTCATTGTGCTTGTGTTATTTATTTTTTGCATTGCATCATGTCATCATGCCATCATGTCATTAATCTTTGCATCTCAACCTAAATAAATCGTGTGGACCTTCGGTCCATTTAAATCGAGGGAAGAATGACTTCTCTTTATAACATATCCTCCCAATAATTAGGGAGCTATATTATAAATATTCCATTTGTTTGGGATCACCGTAACACACTTGCATAATTTTTCCCCATGCCTTTTCTACTTCAAGTTTCCCTCCTGCCTTGTCTATAATTCTTTTCCGTTGAATCGAGGTTCCGCTAAAAATACGAACATTTTGGACACTTCAAAAATCAAGTCTTAGTTCAAACTCTTTTGAATTAAATTCAAATATGTTTGAATTATATCTCGATCATGCCTTTTTCTATTTTTCTCGGACCGTGCTCATTTTTGCGAGTCCGGGAAAAATAACCTCATGTCCTAATTCTTCCCTAGCCACCTCCTTTCTTTTCTTTCCTCTTGTTGTTTTCTGTTTTAATTTGGAAAACAGCAGTAGGGTGAGGAACCAACCCAGCTTGGGCCTCTTATCAGTTCCCAGCCGCCGGCCTCCTTTTGGTCCAGGCCAAGCCGGCCACTTCCCTCCTAGCCGGCCCTTTCTCCCCCCCAGCCGGCCCATCAGCTCCTAGGCCCATCTTTTCCCCAACCCCTAAGTCCCCTCGCTCCTCTCCCACCGATCGCCGCACCCCTTCGTCCCGATCCCATCTCTCTCCCAGCGCCGCACCTTTCCCCTGTTTCCCTCGATCCCGCTCCTTCCTCGACCCCCCAGCCCGCCGCACCTCTCCTCTCGCCGAACCCTCATTCCCTCGCGCGCCTGAGCATCCGGACGTGTGCCTCGCCTCCAGCCGCACCAGGGCCGGCCAGGAGCGCGCCGTCCAGCGCCCCGCCTCCGCGCGCCTCCAGCGCCGGCAGCCCGGCCTCGTCGAACAGCCCCCTCGAGGAGCCCGCGCCCCCCGAGCGCCTCCCTCCGCATCGCCCCAGGCGCCTGCGCATCGCCCCAGGCGCCTGCGCCTCGCCCCCGAATGGCGCCCAGCCAGCCGGACGACCTACTTCCCCGATGGACCTCCGCGTCTCCCCTGCGGCCTCCTCCTCGTCGCCAGTTTTCGCCGGACCTCTCGCAGAACCAGCTCCGCGTCGCTGCCGCCGTCTTCATGTCGCAGCCCAATCGCTGCCTCCTTCCGTCGGGAGCAGACCAAGGAAGCCGCCCCCTGCGTTGACCCGTTCCAGTGCCAGCATGGACAAGCACCAAGTACACCAACGACAAGACCCCCCGGACGACTACCGCACCGACAACATCAAGTACCCCTTCGGACCACCAAGTTCAACGACGACTACAGCCGATGCCCTGAGGACACCGAGTACGACTACACGATGAGACGGCAAGTACCACTACGATCAGCGATGCGACAAGTACCTCGACACGACCCCGAACATCTACGAACGTGTACCACTACCGTCGCCAAGTCCTGAGACCGACAAGTACCACGACACGATTACGTGAACGACTACTTCCCTCTACGAACGTGTACCCCGACCCGCGAGAACGACTACTTCCACTACGTCCCTCGACGACTCGTTCCACCCCAAAATGCACGCTTCAAAGGTATACCACCGAATCGATGACCCGTGGACGAATGCTTGTGTTGTATGAGATGTTTCCCTTGTGTGCTTCGTGCCCGTATCGTCTTTTGTCGTGCTCCTCGGTTGCCTCGTCGCCGACCCGTGGGAACCCGGTGACGGGATCATCCCACCTTTCTTCTTGTTTCGCTCGCTCTCCGCCACCTTTTCTTTTGCACCGGTCTCTCAACGAGTTACCGGAACCGAGATGTTGCCGTTGCATCATTTTCGGATCGTTGCCGTGGCACGCTTTCCTTCCACCACGACGACAAATACTTCTTATCTTCTTCATGTCAACTTTTAATAAAATTGCATAAACTTGATCATGTCATCCGCATCATGTTAACAACATTAATATGTGTGAATTGTTGTTGTTTAAAATTGCTAAACATGCATATGGGGATTTTTCCCGGATTTGTTGTTGGTATTTCCGGCCTCATTTAAACTTGCCTAAATAGGTAGTTTGCTCTTGCTTCACCTCTTGCCATGTTAACAAACATTTAACCTTGTCTTGTAAATAAACGAGAGTCAACTAAATAAATAAAATGTGGTGTTTCGTCAATATGCAACTCGTTGCATATTGAGCTCCATTTAACTTGTAGTACTTGTTTTGCACCTTTGCCATGCCATGCATATTTAAACCGGACATGCATCATACTTGGATGTGCATCGTATGCCATGTTTATGCTTGTGTGTTTACCGTGTTGTTTGCTTCTTTCCGGTTGCTTCTCTTGTTAGCTTCGGTTTCGTTCCGGAGTTGTGAGGATTCGCTCGACTATGTTGCTCCGTCTACTTCATGGACCCGTTCTTCTCCCTTGCGGAATCCCAGGCAAGATGATCATACCCTTGGATACCTTTACTACCATTGCCATGCTTAGTTGTCTCGATGCTATCGTTACATGTCGCGCTACCCATCTTTTATGTCAGCCTCTCCTTGTTGCCATGAACCTCTAACCTTTTGACACCTTCCTAGCAAAACCATTGTTTGGCTATGTTACCTGCTTGCTCAGCCCCTCTTATAGCGTTGTTAGTTGTAGGTGAAGATGAAGTTCGTTCCAGGAGGGAACTTGTTGTTGGAATATCACAATATCTATTATTATTATTATTAACACACCTATATACTGGGCATGGGTGGAAGGCTTGGCCTTTTGCTCGGTGTTTTGTTCCACTCATGCCACCTTAGGCACCGATAAACCGGCATTATGTTCCTTGATTTTGCGTTCCTTACACGATGGGTATATGGGGACCCCTTGACAGTTCGGCTTTGAATAAAACTCCTCCAGCAAGGCCCAACATTGGTTTTAATTTGCTTCATAATAACAACTTAATTAATTAACTAAAATTGCATAGGGGGTCGCGTCCCCGGGGATTATTTCTACATAGCAGGGGGGCCAGTGCTGATGGTGTTGGTCCCAAACGGGGGTCCTGCAGGGCCGCCTTTGTAATGCCCCGGATGTAATACTTTCCCTTTTGGGCATATAATATATCTCCGGCTTCATCTATTCCATTTCGGGTTCTTTGTCTTTCGGGTTTTCGTCGTGTTGTTGTGTGCGTGTGTGGCATTCATTCATATCATGTAGACATGAGCATTGCATTTGTATTGTCGTTTGCATCCGGTTCCACGCGTTCCTTCCCGTTGTCCGTTTCGCGTTCCGGAGCTCCCTCACGTGTCCGTGGCGTCCCGTAGGCCTACTTTGGTGTTTGGCCGTGTAACGTTACCGGTTTGGCGCGAGACTTGTCATGTGTTGTTGTTTTGGTGTGTGTAACCCGCCTGTCAAATCTCATCGCGTTTCGAGTCCGTTTGCTACCTCAACAGTTATTCTTGTGGGCTCAAAGTGCCTCCACTTTGAGGCCCAAGACACCCCTCCAACAGCCCACCAAACCACTCCTAACCACTTCTATCATCTAGGCCATCCAAATCTGATCCCGTGGCCGAAAACCGCACTCCATTTGGACAACCCTAGCTACTTGTGCCTATATATTTGTCCACTCCCCCAAATTTTGCCCCAATTCAAGGAAACCCTAGCCTCCACCTTCTTCTTCCTCCAGCCACCACCACCTCACCGGAGCTCGCCGGAGAGTTCGCCGGACCCTCGCCGGAGCTCCACCGCAGCCACCCCACCTCACCACCGGCGCCCTCCTCTCACCTCACCACCCATAGCCGTCGGTCCCGCAGTTCTCCACCGCCACCTAACCCGCCGCCGGGAGCCACTCCTTCGAGCGCATCAAGCCCCGCCGCCAGGCTCTCGAAGCAGCAGCGCCAGCCCCGGCCAGATCGGGTCAACGCCCCCAATCCAGCCGATCGGATCGACTCCCTCGTCGCTCAGATCGCCAGCGCGATCTCCCGGCCCGATCCAGCGAGCGCTTGGATCCTCCTCGCCGGCTGGGCCGTCGCCCCCGTGGACTCTCTAAATCCGCAGGCCAGCCGCCCGATCCGCCTCTCCGTCGGGCAGGCCCATCTCCAGCTCCCGCTCGTCAGCTGGCCCGTCGCCAGCCGCCCCCTCCGCCAAGGCCTGGGCCTCCTCCCGTCCTTCGCCAGGCCGCCTCCCCGCCGATCTCCGCTGGGCCGCCTGGGCCTCCAGCCGCATCGCCCCAGGCCGCTTCTCCGTCCAGCCGCGCGGGCCCTCTCCTGCAGCGCTCCAGCCGCCCGCCCTGGGCCGGCCTCCCACCGCGGGCCCAAGCCTCCCCCTCCGTCGCCAGGTCGCCGCTCCAGGCCATGAGCGCTGTCGGCCCCCCCCTGGGCCGTTCGCCAGCGCCACCGAAGGCCAGCAGCCGGGCCGCTTTGCTCAGCCGCGTCGGGCCGCCTCCCCCAGGCCCCTCCGTCTCTCCACCGGGCCGAGGCCACCTCCAGATCCAGATCCAGCCCGTGTTTCCAGATCTAGGTTGATTTTTCAAATCTCTAAGTCCCTGTTTATTTGTTGTCTGATGCTATATTAGAACTGCGATAACTTTTTTGTGTGGAGCTCCGATTTGCGCATATGACATGTCCGGACGTTCGTGGTGACTAGCACTACGTTTCATTCCATTGTGCCATGCATGTTTGAGATAATCTAAATGCTTATTTTTCTGTTGCAAGAGTGCATCCCGATATAAACTGCTGCTATGTGTTGTTTTGATGCCATCTTTGCATAGTGATATCTTTTAGCTCGTTTATCCGAATGATGCAAATGACATGTCCACGTGTTCGTCTTGCCATGCTCTACATGTTGTTTGTGTTAGGTTGCATGATAGATTTATTCTTGCCATGGTTATCCTCATTGCAAAGTGCTATGTGGTGTTTAGTTGTTTAACTTGTTATGAAATATCATCTTGTTGAGCTCATTGCTATCATTGTGTTTATCTCCATGATGCATGCTTGTATGTTTCGGAATCACCATCATGTGTACTTTGATGTGGTGCTTACCACTTGCCATGTTTAGTTTCGAGGTGACTTAAACTTGCTCTTTTAGATGCCATGATGGAACTGCTGTTTCAACACTTAGTGAAATTTCACTAAGTCTGGAATCTGTAATTCTCAGATACCATGTTTGCTTGCTGTTCTAGGACAATCCATGATAGTTTTGGAGTGACTCTTGATGGTTCCTTGTAGTATATATTGTTGGCTATCCATTCATGTTCTCACATGCTTATTTGAGTGGCTGTAGCATATTTAACTTTTGCTCCAAAGTTTCAATAAAATTCTGCTGTCAGGATTTTATTGTCAAGTTCAATATGTCCAAGCTTGTTGCTATTGATCCGTGGCTCCTTTGGGGTGTGCAACTTTGGACTTATTTGCTGTAGGGTATGTATAGTTTATGTTCATGCTCTTTGCCATGATGTTTGAGTGCTGTAGCTTATTTTTCTAGTGCTCCGAAGTTGCTATGTTGCTGTAATTTTCAGCTTTCGCATGTTTATTGTTTCGTGTGTAACTTTTAGCCCGTAGCTCCGATTGCAGCGAGTCTTATATGAAACTTGATAGATTTTTCGTGTAGATTCATAATATATCCTATTGTTATCTTGTTTTGAAGCTTTTGCTTGAATGCTTATTTTCCGTGCTCTGTGTGCTCCCTTAGTGCATCCATCATGCATCCATCATTTTTGTGTGCGCATTGCATCTTGTTGAATCGTGCCTTGTGTGATTTTATTGTTTAGAGCCGGAAGCTGAGACCGAGTACGAGTACAAGCACGAGGTTACCAAAGAGGTTGAGCACGAGGACCCTTCTTACGATCCGAACGACAACGCTTCAGGCAAGATGACCGAACCCCGACAACATTACTATCTTTGCCTATTGCTAGAAGTCTCGATCTATAGTTTTGCCTCGATGCCCATGTCTTTCATGTCTGCCTCCTACTTGTAACCATGATCATGTCTAACCACCCTACCTATGCAAACCATTGCTTGGCTAAGTACGCTTCGCTCCGCCCCTCTTATAGCGTTGCTAGTTGCAGGTGAAGTTGAAGATGCTTGCTTCATGTTGAAGTTTGTTGGGTTATATCACACTATAATAATTACTAAATGAAATCATCTATATATTGGCAAGGGTGGAAGGCTAAGCCTTTTGCTTGGTGATTTGTTCCACTCATGCCGCTAGGAACCGTATAAACCGGTGTTATGTTCCTTGATTATGCGTTCCTCACACGGTTGGGGTTTATGGGGCCCCCTTGATAAACCGCTAGGTGCTAAGTCTTTTCCAGCAAGTCCCAACATTGGTACTATTTGCCTAACAACTAAATAAACTTGCATAGGGAGTAATTAACCCTCTTTCTTAATCAACAACCCCGGGCCAGTGCTCCACATGAGTGTTGGTCCGAACTGGGGGTCCTGCGGGGCCACCTCAAGGAAACTCGAGGTCTGGTAAAAACCCGTAGCATCACCCATCCGGTCGTGGCCTGAGACGAGATACGCGCGGCTACTATCAGGGTGTCGGCACGCCGGGAGGATTTGCTGGATTAGCCTTACCTTAGTTCGGAGTATCTTGAGCACGGGATTCCGAGAATACTCGGGTCTTCCCACTTTGGAGTTGCGACTCCGCGGATCGTGGGCTTGTCATGGGCCAAGTTGGAACACCCCTGCAGGGTTAAGAACTTTCGAAAGCCGTGCCCGCGGTTATGTGGCAGATCGGAGCTTGTTAATATCCGGTTGTAGATAACTTGACACCATGTTTCTAATACACTACCAGCGTGTGTACCGTGATTGTCAATTTACGAATAGGGATTCGGGAGTTGAACACGGTGGGGTTATGTTTGTTGAGCTTTAGCTAGGATCACTTCGTGATCATCTCTCGTCCGAGGCACTTCTCTTCTCGCACTCTCTCACGTAAGCTAGTGCTAGTTGCTGCTGCAGACACTTATTCTTTTCTTCAGCCTTATCCTCTCCCAAAGCTTAAATAGTCTTGTTACCCGGGAACGGGATTGCTGAGTCCTCTGTGGCTCACAGTTACTTCACCACACCAGATGCAGGTCCAGTGGTGAGCTATCCAGGTGATGGCACCGAGCTAGACTGGGAGTACGACGAGGAGCATAGTCGTTACTATGTTCGTTATCCTGATGATCAATAGTGGAGACTTCTACTAGGATTCGATCCGACCAGTGGATTTAAATTATGTTTGGTATCTTGTCATTTGGATTTTACCCTTAGAGGGCTGTGATGTTTTATTGAATGATGATTTGAACATGTATTGTAATTGTGTGATGTGGTGATTGTAAGCCAACTATTTTATGTTTTCCATCCCCATATTTTACATGAGTTGTGCAAAGATACCAGACTTGCGATCATTCCAGCATGGGGTTATGTCTCTAAGTCATGCCTCGACACGTAGGAGATATAGTCCCATCCTGGGCATTACAGCCTTGGGGAAACCCGAGGTATCTGGTATAACCTGTAGCATCACCCATCCGGTCGTGGCCTGAGATGAGATACGCGCGGCTACTATCAGGGTGTCGACACACAGGGAGGTCTTGTTGGACTTGTTTTACCATTGTCGAAACGTCTTGTGCACCGGGATGCCGAGCCTGATCGGATTTCCCTAAGATAAGGGGTGATGATATTATATTTATCACTTCAGCTAATCGTGAGAGCTTGTGATGGGCTAAGTTGGGACACCCCTGCAGGGTTATGATCTTTCGAAAGCCGTGCCCGCGGTTATGTGGCAGATTGGAATTTGTTAATGTCTGGTTGTAGAAAACTTGACAGAGGATCCGAAGTAAAACACACAACTGTGTGATTAACCGTGATTGTCTCTTTTCACTTTGAGAAGAGAACACGGTGGGGTTATGTTTGACTCGTATGTAGTTTAGGATCTTTAGTGATCACTACTAGTTGCGACCGTTTGCGTAGATGCTCATCTTATTCTTGTACTCGTAAGTTAGCCACCATATTATGCTTAGCCGCTGCTGCAACCTCACCACTTTACCTCTTCCTACCCATAAGCTTTGCTAGTCTTGATACCCATGGTTATGGGATTGCTGAGTCCTCGTGGCTCACAGATACTACAACACCAGATGCAGGTTCAGCCGAGAATGATGTAGGAGCTGGTTCAAGTACTTCCGGGAGTTCCATGAAGAGAGTGGCCGTATGTTTGTGACGTTTTCGACAATCAGTAGTGGTTTCTACTAGGGGCGATTCAGACCTGTGGCTTATGTTTTTGGTATCTTTCTTTTGGATCTTCGCCCGTAGTCGGGTTGTGATGTTTTGAATGATGTTTTGCTTATGTAATGTATTGTGTGAAGTGGCGAGTGTAAGCCAACTATCTCCTTTTGCAATTTCATCCCTATTTTTACATGAGTCGTGCAAAGATACCAAACTTGAGATCATTCCAGAATGGGCTTATACCTTTAAGTCGTGCCTCGACACGTAGGAGGTATAGTCCCATCCTGGGCATTACAATAATCTTGATCATAAACCCACAATTCATCGGATCTCGACAAACACACCGCAAAAAGAGATTACATCGAATAGATCTCCTCGAAGACCGATGAGAACTTTGTATTGAGATCCAAAGAGAGAGAAGAAGCCATCTAGATACTAGCTATGGACCCCGAAGGTCTGTGGTAAACTACTCACAACTCATGGTGATGCAATGATGATGATGTAGAAGCACTCCGTGGAAGATCCCCCTTCGACGGAGCTCCAGAACAGGCCCCAAGATGGGATCTCACGGGAACAGAAGGTTGCGGCAGTGGAACTAGGGTTTTCTCCATTGTTCTAATAGTTTCGGGGTACGTAGGTATATATAGGAGGAAGGAGGGCACCGGGGGCCAAACATGGGGCCCACGAGGCAGGGGGCGTGCCCTATAGGGGCGCGCCCCCCATCCTCGTGGGCGCAACATGTGCCCTACTCTGTGGTTCTCAAGTCTCCCGTGCGTGATTTTCTCCAAAAATATCTCCCCCGAAGGTTTCATTCCGTTTGGACTCCGTTTGATATTCCTTTTCTGTAAAACCCTGAAATAGGCAAAAAACAACAATCTGGACTGGGCCTTTGGGTTAGTAGGTTGGTCCCAAAAATAATATAAAATTAGATAACAAAGCCCATTAAACATCCAAAACATCATAAATAATAGCTTGGAACAATAAAAAATTATAGATACGCTGGAGACGTATCACTTATCTACCAAGTATTTGGGGTAGTTCCGATACGAGTGATCGCTCCCCTTACAATAGAAGCACGTAGTCTCGGGTTTGGGTTCAACCTTGGGTTTCTTCACTGGAGCGGCAACTGGCTTGCCATTCATGAAGTTTCCCTTCTTACCCTTGCCCTTCTTGAAACCAGTGGTCTTGTTTAACCATCAACACTTGATGCTCCTTCTTGATTTCTACCTTCGCGGCCTACCGCGAACAACTCTGGGATCATCTCCATCCCTTTCATGTTATAGTTCATCACGAATTTCTAGCAGCTTGGTGATAGTGACCGGAGAACTCTATCAATCACTAATTTATCTGGAAGATTAACTCCCACTTGATTCAAGTGATTGTAGCACCCAGACATTCCGAGCACTTGCTCACTGGCTAAGCTATTCTCCTCCATCTTGTAGGTATAGAACTTATCGGAGGTCTCATACCTCTCGATCCGGGCATTTTTCACATAAAATAAACTTCAACTCCTAGAAAATTTCATATGCTCCATGACGTTCAAAACGCCTTTGAAGTCCTGGGTCTAAGCCGTAAAGCATGGCGCACTAAACTATCAAGTAGTCATCAGAACGTGTCTGCTAGATGTTCACAACATCCACAGACGATGCAAGAGGGGTTGGTACACCGAGCGGTGCATTAAGGACATAAGCCTTCTGTGCAGCGGTGAGGATAATCCTCAGACTACGAACCTAGTCCGCATAATTGCTCACAATATCTTTCAACTTAGTCTTTCTCTGGGAACGCATTAAAATAGGGAGCTGCAGTACGAGCTATTGATCTACAACATAATTTGCAAAGATATTGTTCATGACTATGAGTTCAATTAATCTTATTACTTAAGAAATCCCACTCAAATCAACATCCCTCTGGTTGTCCACATGATCCAAATTCACCAACCCAAGTCCAATCATCACGTGAGATGAGGTGGTTTCAATGGTAAACATCTCCATGTTGATCATATCTACTATATGACTCGTGTTTGACCTTTCGGTCTCTTGTGTTCCGAGGCCATGTCTGTACATGCTAGGCTCATCAAGTTTAACCCAAGTGTTCCTGTCAGGCCCAAGATGCGATTCTATCCCGATCAGGTGATACACTCGTGATTGGGGCTCAACCGCATTTCGGGTGCTTAGCAAGATGGATATAATTACATCGTAACATTACATAAATACATGGGGATACAACAATTCATACAAGTCACCTGAATACAACAACATCAATACAAGGCATCCGACTACGGATGCAAACATGAAAAACACAACGGCATCCATCCTGCTATCCCAGGCTGCCGGCCAGGAACCTAACCCAAGACTGACGAAGAAGAAGAAGAAAGAACTCCAACACAAAGAACATCGCTCTCGCGTCAAGTCATCGGGAATCTGCACCTGCAACTATTGTTGTAGTATCTGTGAGCCACGAGGACTCAACAATCCATAACCATGGGTATCAAGACTAGCAAAGCTTAAAGGGGTAGGAAGAGGTTAAGGTGGTGAGGTTGCAGCAGCAGCTAAGCAAAAGTATGGTGGCTAACTTACGAGTACCAGAGTGAGAAGAGCATCTAGGCAGACGGTCGCAAACTAATAATGATCGCTAATGATCCTGAACTACCTACGAGTCAAACATAACCCCACCGTGTTCTCTTCTCAAAGTGAAAAGAGACGGTCACGGTTACTCACGCGGTTCGTGTATTTTATTACGGACCCTCTGTCAAGTTTTCTACAACCGGACATTAACAAACTCCAATCTGCCACATAACCGCGGGCATGACTTTCGAAAGATCATAACCCTGCAGGGGTGTCCCAACTTAGCCCATCACAAGCTCTCACGACCAGCAGAGATAATAATAATATTACCCCTTATCTTAGGGACAATCCGATCAGACTCGGAATCCCGGTGCACAAGACATTTTGACAATGGTAAAACAAGTCCAGCAAGACCTCCCGGCGTGCCCACACCCTGATAGTAGCCGCGTGTATCTCGTCTCATGCCACGACCAGATGGGTGATGCTACGGGAGCCAGATACCTCGAGTTTCCCCGTGGCGGCCCCGCAGGACCCTCGTTTGGGACCAACACCATCAGCACTGCCCCCCTGTATGTAGAAGAATCCTTGGGTAGCGCTAACTCCCTATGCAATTAATTAATTAAGTTTTTATTATGTTGCAAATTAAAACCAAAGTTGGGCCTTGCTGGAGGAGTTTTATTCAAAGATGAACTGTCAAGGGGTCCCCATATACCCAACCGCGTTAGGAACGCAAAATCAAGGAACATAACGCCGGTTTATCGGCTCCTAAGGTGGCGTGAGTGGAACAAAACACCGAGCAAAAGGCCAAGCCTTCCACCCATTGCCAAGTATATAAGTGTGTTAATATATATAAGATATGTTGTGATATTCCAACAACAAGATACAACATGGAGCAATCTTCATCTTCACCTGCAACTAACAACGCTATAAGAGGGGCTGAGCAAGCGGGTAACATAGCCAAACAAAGGTTTGCTAGGAAGGTGTCAAAGGTTAGAGGTTTCATGGCAACAAGGAGAGGGGCTGACAAATAGATAGGTAGCGCGACATATAACGATAGAATCGAGACAACTAGCATGACAATGATAGTAAAGGTATCCAAGGTGATGGTCATCTTGCCTGAGGTCCCGCAAGGAAGAAGAAGGAGTCCCTGAAGAAGACGAAGAAGAAGCCACGAAGACGAACCACGTGTAGTCGAACGAATCCTCACGATCGCAACGGAATATGAACTAGCGAGAAGAAGCACAGAACATGGTAAACACACCACTCAAGAACATGACAAGATGCTCAACCAAGTATGATGCAAGACAAGTCTATATGATGCAAAACATGGCAAGGGATGAAGCACACAAAATCAACACAACCCAACAAGTTTAAATGAGGCCGGAAACAACATATAACAATTCCGGTAAGTCCTCATATGCACATTTCTAAATTGGTCCAGATCTGAACAAACATTAAGTTCAAGTTGTTAAACAACAATTTAACTTGCACCATGATGATCTGCTCGAAATTCTAGTCAAGTTACATATCAAGTTCGTTTAATTTGGAGCTACGACCTAGAAGATATGAGCAAAACAAGATGCAATGCAAAGCTGAAGTTAACAGCAACATAGCAACTTTGGAGCAAGGTATATGCTACAACACCCAATCATGATAAGAAAATGCATGGATGTGAAATAGACATGATTCTCAACAAGCATGAACTCAGAGCACACCCAAACACTTGCTGGAACATAATTAAACTAGCATGGCAAGATTCAAGAAGTTTACTGATTTCTCAGACAGTGAAAAAACAGACCACGGCAGAAACAACGACAAGTAGACATGTTTGCAAGCTTGTGCAACTCATCTCAAAGCATATCATGGCATGTGAATATAACCAACAGTAAGAAGGCATGTTTATGAAGCTACTCATGGCAAGAACATGGTTATAGTATGCATAGAACAATAGCTATTCACATGGCAAAACTGAACTTGATGATAACAGGCTGACAGAAACATTTTATAGCAACTTGAGAGCAAGAAATAAATAAACTACAACAGGCCATATATGCAAACAAGGGCATGGATGGATAGAGCATAACATGGAGAACAAGACACGATCATTGGATATCCCGAAACAAGCATGGATTTGAGTGGGGCATCAAGCAAACATGGCATCAGGTTTAATAGTTTCAGACTTAGCTGTTTTCAACAAGTCACAGAAAACAACAACAACGAGTAGGCTACTTTACAAGCTTGTTGCAAATACCTCAAGGCATATCATGAAAAGTAGATTGCACCACACCAAAGATGGCATGATTCTACTTCTAAAACATATTGACATGTAGCTCAAACAAAATTCACACATAAAGATACAAAAATGACAAAACTGCATCTCATAACAAGTTTCAGCACTTAACAACCACATGCACTTTTCCAACAGAGATAAACATGGCAATATGGCACCTAACATGAATGCTACAACAACCAACATGTAGAGCACTTCACAATGAACATTTTGACATATCATACACTCCATTTGGACCAACATGCACAAAGTTATCACCTCACAAACATGCTAACATAATAACAGTTAACAACAGTTTATAACATATAGCACTTTTGCAACGATGATTAGGGCATCAAGATGAACTCAAACAAGCATGCCACAGTACAACAATATGAAGAGCATATCACAACAAACATTTTGATATATCATATGCTTCATTTGGATAACCGTGCACGAAGTTACCATCATTCAAATAATGCAACATGCTGACAGTTTTTAGGGACTTAGCCAAAATTTCGCAGGACAAGAAAAAAAACACTAACGGGCCAAAACTAACAGACTGGCCCAACAAGAGGAAAAAAAAGGAAGGCACTGGGGGCCTCACCATGTGCCTCGGCCCAGGACGGAGGAGGGAGCTGGACCGTGGACCTGGGCCGACAGAGCTGGGCCGGCCCACGGAGGTGAGACGAGCGGGACGAGCCGCTGGCTCCCATCGACAGAGGCAAGGGCATGGCGGCGGCGCACTCGGGCACGGCAGCGTCGCGGGGGTGGCCAGCGGCAGCGAGAACGGCCGGATCCGGGCACGGGGACCCCGGATCTGGCCACGGAGGTTCCATTCTCGGCGGCGAAGGGCGGCAGTGAACTCTGGGGCGGTGCCGAGGGAGCTCGGCGGCGGCGACGCTGTTGCAGAGAGAGAGAGAGTACGTGGGAGAGAGAGAAGAACGAAGGGAGACGGAGAGGAGAGGGATGGGGAGGCGAGGGTGTCGACCTGGAGGTCGCTTGCGGCGAGGGCTGGTTGCCGACGGGGCTAGGCGCTCCGGCGCAGAGGGTGGCGGCGCGGGGTAGAGGAGCTCGGCTCCTCCCGAACCCGATCGGGAGCGAGGGAGCGGGAGGCGTGCGGGCTACGGCTCGGGCGGCCCCGTGGGCCTGGGCGGGCCGCGGCGGCGGGTAAGGCGCATGGGGTACGTGGCAGCACACCACTGGCCCGGGGCGGCGACGCAGGTGGCGGCTGGCGGGTGGAGTTGCACCAAGTGGCGGTGATGGGGTGGTATGGTGCGGAAAACGAGGAGGAGTGGGCTGGAGGTAGGGGAAGGATCTAGGGGCGTCCATTTTTGGCAGGATGGAGGGGTTTTTATAGGGAAAGTGCTAGGGTTAGGTGGTTTGGGGAGGTTTTAGGCCGATTCAAACTGTCGGATGCCGATCAGACGACTTCTGAACGGAGAGGGGCTAGGTGAGTGGTTAGTGGTCAGTGTAGAAGGCCTCGGGCTTAGATGAGCGAAGAGAGGGAGAGGCTCGGCGGCAGTTTCGGAGACCGAAATGTCCGACGATTTAACCGTCAATAGTGCCGCTATAGTTTAATGGTTAGGCTATCAAACGAGCTCCGAATGCGATGAAATTTGGCAGGCGGCATGCCTACAGTATAATAAGACCACACGCCAAGTTTCATCCCATTCTGAGAAAAATTTTCGGCCACTTATAAAATAAATATTCGGAGGTGCCGTGGGCACGTGCAAGTGTGTCTGGGCTCAGAACGGACAACAGAAAGGACGAGGGGACTCGGACGGATGCAAGTTTTGAAAACATGAGGATGCAATGCACATGCTGACAAGGAAAAGTGCAACACGCAAGCAGATGACATGGCAACGACGACGAATAACTGGCAGACACCTGGCGCACCGGTCTCGGGGTGTCACAGTTCCGCATGTTGATAACCCACAAGTGTAGGGGATCGCAACAATTTTTGAGGGTAAAGTATTAAACCCAAATTTGTTGATTCGACACAAGGGGAGACAAAGAATACTCTTAAGTATTAGCAGTTGAGTAGTCAATTCAGCCACACCTGGAAACTTAGTATCTGCAGCAAGATAGTTTAGTAGCAAAGTAATATGATAGTGGCGGTAGTAGCAATAAAAGTAAAGATAGTGTTTTTGTAGTTTTTGTGTTAATAGCAACGGAAAAGTAAATAAGCGACAAGAAATATAGGTAAAGCTCGTAGGCATTGGATCGGTGATGGGAAATTACGTCGGATGCAATTAATCATGTAGAAGTTATAACCTAGGGTGACACAGAACTAGCTCCAGTTCATCAATGCAATGTAGGCATGTATTCCGAATATAGTCATACGTGCTTATGGAAAAGAACTTGCATGACATCTTTTGTCCTACCCTCCCGTGGCAGCGGGGTCCTATTGGAAACTAAGGGATATTAAGTCCTCCTTTTAATAGAGTACCAGACCAAAGCATTAACACATAGTGAATACATGAACTCCTCAAACTATGGTCATCACCGGGAGTGGTCCCGATTATTGTCACTTCGGGGTTGCCGGATCATAACACATAGTAGGTGACTATAGACTTGCAATATAGGATCAAGAACACACATATATTCATGAAAACATAATAGGTGCAGATCTGAAATCATGGCACTCGGGCCCTAGTGACAAGCATTAAGCATAGCAAAGTCATAGCAACATCAATCTCAAAACATAGTGGATACTAGGGATCAAACCCTAACAAAACTAACTCGATTACATGATAGATCCCATCCAACCCATCACCGTCCAGCAAGCCTACGATGGAATTACTCACACACGGCGGTGAGCATCATGGAATTGGTGATGGAGGAAGGTTGATGATGACGATGGCGATGATCTCCACTGTCCGGAGCCCCGAACGGACTCCAGGTCAGCCCTCCCGAGAGAGATTAGGGCTTGGCGGCGGCTCCGTCTCGTGAAACGCGATAATTCTTTCTCCTTGATTTTTCTCTCCACGAAACAGAATATATAGGACCTGGGGATACGTCGGTGGAGCATCGGGGGGCCCTCGAGTCAGGGGGGCGCGCCCCTACCCTCGAGGACAGGGTGTGGGCCCCACGGCGCAGATCTTCTTGCACGTATTTTTTATATTTTCTGAAATAATTCTCCGTTGATTTTCAGGCGATTCCGAGAACTTTTTATTCTGCACAAAAACAACACCATGACAGTTCTGCTGAAAACATCGTCAGTCCGGGTTAGTTCCATTAAAATCATGCAAGTTAGAGTCCAAAATAAGGGCAAAAGTGTTTGGCAAAGTAGATACGTTGGAGACGTATCAACTCCCCCAAGCTTAAACCTTTGCTTGTCCTCAAGCAATTCAGTTGATAAACTGAAAGTGATAAAGAAAAACTTTGACAAACTCTGTTTGTTCTTGTTGTTGTAAATATGTAAGCTAGCATTCCGGTTTTCAACAAGATCATGAACTAACTACATTCACAATAACTTTCAAGTCTCAAGACTACTCACATCAATGGCGTAATCAACTAGCGAGCAATAATAATAAACCTCGAATGACAACACTTCTCAAAACAATCATGATATGATATAACAAGATGGTATCTCGCTAGCCCTTTCTGAGACCGCAAAACATAAATGCAGAGCACCTTTAAAGATCAAGGACTGACTAGACATTGTAATTCATGGTAAAAGAGATCCACTCATGATCATACTCAATGCAAATTAATAGTAATACATGCAACGACATAGGTGCTCTCCTACTGGTGCTTTTTCCTAAGAGGATGATGACTCTACATAAAAGTAAATAGATAGGCCCTTCACAGAGGGAAGCATGGATTTGTAGAGGCGCCAGAGCTCGATTTTTAAATAGAGATTGAATAACATTTTGAGCGGTATACTTTCATTGTCAACATAACAACCAAGAATCTCGATATCTCCCATGCTACGCACATTATAAGCGGTTCCCAAACAGAATGGTAAAGTTTATACTCCCCCAACCACCAACAAGCACACTCCACGGCCAGCCGAATCCACCGGTTACCGTCCAAACAAGCAACAACCCTTGGGGAGTTTTGTTTAATTATTATGATTTTAAGCATGGGACTGGGCATCCCGGTTACCAGCCATTTTCTCGTGAATGATGAGCGGAGTCCACTCATCGTGAGACTAACCCACCTAGCATGGAAGATATAGACAACCCTTGTTGATACATGAGCTGTTCGAGCATACAAACCAGAATTTCATTTGAAGGTTTAGAGTTTGGCACATACAAATTTACTTGGAACGGCAGGTAAATTCCACATATAGGAAGGTATGGTGGACTCATGTGGAATAACTTTGGGGTTTATGGAAGTGGATGCACAAGCAGTATTCCCGCTTAGTACAGGTGAATGCTAGAAAGAGACTGGGAAGCGACCAGCTAGAGAGCAACAACGGTCATGAACATGCATTAAAATTAATCAACAATGAATGCAAGCATGAGTTGGATATAAATCACCATGAACATAAATACCATGAAGGCTATGTTGATTTGTTTCAACTACATGAGTGAACATGTGCCAAGTCAGATCACTTAAATCGTTCAGAGGAGGATACCACCCATCATACCACATCACAACCATTTTAATATCATGTTGGCACGCAAGATAGACCATTATAAACTCTTAGCTAATTAAGCATGGCATAAGCAGCTATGATCTCTAATTGTCATTGCAAGCATGTTTCATTCATAACAAGCTGAGTCAAGAACGACGAGCAATCATATTTACAAAAACAAGAGAGGTCGAGTTCATACCAGCTTTTCTTATCTCAATTAGTTCATCAAATATCATCATTATTGCCTTTCACTCGCACGACCGAACGATGTGGATAATAGTGATAGTGCACGTGCATTGGACTAAGCTGGAATCTGCAGGCATTTAATACAAGAGAGAAGACAAGGTAATATGGCTCAAGGTTAAATCTACAACAAAGCATATGAAAGCCACTAAGCATTTTAATCATGGTCTTCTACTCTTAACCCCTAAAGAAAAGAAAAGAAACTATTTACACGGGAAAGCTCCCAACAAGCAAAAGAAGAACATGAAATCTTTTTGGGTTTTCATTTTTAGTTACTACTACAAGCAAAGAAAGTAAGCTAGCTAGAAGCTAAAACTATTTTTTTTTGTTTTTATGGGGTTTTCTAGAACACAAGAAAAAGACTAAGAAAAAGAAATTGAAACTAAGCATGGATGGTACAGTGAAAGAGTGTGAGCACCGACAACTAGAATAAGTGTGTGAACATGAATGTAAGTCGGTGAGAAACACGTACTCCCCCAAGCTTAGGCTTTTGGCCTAAGTTGGTCTATGGCCAGTACTGGCTAGACGGATATCCAAAGTTGTAGTTGGGGTCATACTGAGATGCAGCAGATGCTGCCTGCTGAGATGCAACTCGAAGGCGGGCTGCCTCCGTCATGTTATAATGGGCATTTGCCTCCTCCATAGTTATAGTGTATCTTCCCTTTTCCTGAAAGTTAAACAAAGTAGGGGCAGGAAGAACAATAGGGATGGCATGCTGCCGGTTAAAGATTAGTCGATATTTGAGAGTTTGATTATCCCACTCTATAAACCGGTGACTAGCCATAGCATTACAGTCTAAATAAGCAGCAGGTAAAGGTTCATCATACGGGCGCACAGACACACCAAGGTAGCGGGCTATGCGAGTAGCATAGATCCCACCAAATAAATCTCCATACAAACCATTATGGTGTAGTCTACGTGCAACAATTGCTCCTAAATTATATTGCCTATCACCTAGTACAACACTCCTGAGAATGCTAAGATCAGGGACACACATGTGACAGGCTTCATCTTTACCATTTATGCATTTACCAATAAAGAGAGCAATGTAATGAATGGCAGGAAAATGTATGCTCCCAGTGGTGGCTTGTGTGATGTCCCTGGATTCTCCCACTGTAATACTAGCAAGGAATTCTCTAAATTCAGATTTATGAGGATCACTCATACTTCCCCACTGTGGGAGCTTGCAGGCTGCATTAAAATCCTCTAAGTCCATGGTATAAGATTTATCATATAGATCAAACAGGACAGTGTGAGAATTACGTGAAGATGAAAATTTAAACCTTCTCACAAAGCTATCAGTTAAGCCACGGTATTGGAGGCACTTATCTTGCATGAAGTCCTTGAGGTCAGCGTTACGCACATATGCGTAAAATTCATCTTTGATGCTCGTTTGACTCATAAATTCATCTGACGGCCATTCACAAGGCTGTACATCAGCATCCCTCGGTGGTTCATCGTCCGGCTCATGGAACGCGAGCCTCGGTTCTTGCTTCCTTGAAGGACCACCTTGGAAGTTTTTCCTAGATATTTTTCTGAAATTTTCTGAAATTTTTAGTAACTCACAAATAAAAGTTAACCAAACTCAACAAGAATGATAGCAACAACTCCTATAAGTGCCTAGAAGCTATATCATGCATTAGAACTACTTGGGACCAAGAAAATTTGACATGCAAGCTCAAGAACAAGGTCACCACAGCAGCACAAATTTGCAACAAATAAAGCACTAGAACAAAAACTAATTGGACCAATGGAGGAGTTACATACCAAGGAACAATCTCCCCAAACAGTTTGGTGAATGGTGCTTTGAGCAAGGAGATCGAAAATGGCAGCTAAATGAGCTAGAACTCGTGTTTGATCTGGTTGGGGATTTTTTTGGGAGGAAGAAGAAGAGCATGGGTGAAAGGATAAGTGGAGGGGGGCCACGTGGGGCCCTCGAGGCAGGGGGGCGTGCCCTGTGCCCTCGAGGCCACGTGCTGGCTCCCCTCGCTGTGTGTTCAGTGCCATATTTTCTTAAATATTCTAGAAAAAATCATATTTCATTTTCATGGCATTTGGAGAACTTTTATTTTCGGGATATTTTTTTATTGCACGGATAAGTCTGAAAACAGACAGATAATGCTAATTTTCTTTTATTTAACCTAATTAACAGAGAGTAAAAAGGGGGTACAGAAGGTTTGTGCTATCTAGATTCACCTATCCCATGCTCATCAAAAGGAATCCATTAACAAGGTTGATCAGGTCTTGTTAATAAACTCTTTTCGAGTAACATGAAACCGGAGAATTTTCGAATAACACTATGTTTCCTCAATGGTGATATGTATGTCCCCAACAATAAGTATGTCATATGCCTTCTTGATAGTAGGAATAGGAAACTCAAAACCTCCAATAGTGATAGTTGAAGTTTTTCCAATATAATTGATACCGTGGACCTGAGGTTGTTTCCTCGAAAAGTGTACCGTATGCTCATTACCATTGACATGAAAAGTGACATTGCCTTTGTTGCAATCAATAATGGCCCCTGCAGTATTCAAAAAAGGTCTTCCAAGAATAATAGACATACTATCGTCCTCGGGAATATCAAGTATAACAAAGTCCGTTAGAATAGTAACATTTGCAACTACAACAGGCACATCCTCACAAATACCGACATGTATAGCAGTTGATTTATCGGCCATTTGCAAAGATATTTTAGTAGGTGTCAACTTACTCAAGTCAAGTCTACGATATAAAGAGAGCGTCATAACACTAACACCGGCTCCAAGATCACACAAAGCAGTTTTAACATAGTTTCTCTTAATGGAGCAAGGTATAGTAGTACTCCTGGATCTCCTAATTTCTTAGGAATTCCACCCTCAAAAGTGTAATTGGCAAGCATGGTGGAAATTTCTACTTCAGGTATCTTTCTTTTGTTGGTAATAATATCTTTCATATACTTGGCATAAGGATTTGTTCTAAGCACATCGGTCAAACGCATACGCAAAAAGATAGGTCTAATCATTTCAGCAAAGCGCTCAAAATCCTCATCATCCTTTTTCTTGGATGGTTTCGGAGGAAAAGGCATGGGTTTATGAACCCATGGTTCTCTTTCCCTACCGTGCTTCCTAGCAACAAAGTCTCTCTTATCATAACGTTGATTCTTTGATTGTGGGTTATCAACATCAACAACAGGTTCAATCTCTACATCATTATCATTGCTAGGTTGAGCATCAACATGAACATCATCATTAACATTATCACTGGGTTCATGTTCGTTACCAGATTGTGTCTCAACATCAGAAACAGATATATCATTGGGATTCTCAGGTGGGTGAGCTACAGGTTCACTAGAAGCATGCAAATTTCTATAATTTTTCTTTTTCTTCCTTTTAGAAGAACTAGGTGCATCAATATTAGCTCTCTGAGAATCTTGCTCAATTCTCTTAGGGTGGCCTTCAGGATACAGAGGTTCCTGAGTCATTCTACCACCTCTAGTCACAAATCTAATGGCAATATCATTGTTCTTACTATCTAACTCATTGAGCAAATCATTTGGAGCTTTAAGTACTTGTTCTACTTGAGTGGTGACCATGGAAGCATGTAAACGAATAAGTTTCAGTTCATCTTTAGCATTAGACAGATAATCACTCAAGCGTTCAATCATATGAGCATTGTGTTGTAGTTGTCTACCAACATAAGCATTGAAGTTTTCTTGTTTCACAATAAAATTGTCAAACTCATCTAAGCATTGGCTAGCAGACTTATAACGAGGAATATCACCTTCATCAAATCTATAAAGAGAATTTACCTTTACTACCTGTGTCGGGTTATCAAGACCATGTATTTCTTCAATAGGTGGTAAATTCTTAACATCTTCAGCTTTAATACCTTTTACTTTCATAGATTTCTTTGCCTCTTGCATGTCTTCAGGACTAAGAAATAGAACACCTCTTTTCTTTGGAGTTGGCTTAGGGGCTGGTTCAGGAAGTGTCCAATTATTTTCATTGGCTAGCATATTATTCAATAGTAATTCAGATTGTTTGTGGGGACCCCGACTTAAGAGTCGAGATCACCGAATGCACGTGTACAGTGATCCCAGAGATCAATGCTCACTGAACACACAAAAGCTGGGTATCAAGAGTCTTACATCCATACATACCGTCTTACACAAATTATGACCATGATGGCCAAGTCTTACATAGATAAAGCCTCAAGGGCTGAATAGCAAATAAACTCGAATAGCGGAAGTCTTCATAGATAAGTAGAACCTATGCCATCTGCCTTAACCCTACAGGCATTCTGACTGGGAAAGCGTCCTAGTTCGCATGTTCGTCTCCATAGAATTCTTCTTCAAATTCCTGCTCCTCCATGCCTGGCCAATTAAATAACCAGTGGCAAGCCAATGAGTACTTTGAATGTACTCGCAACCAACCCATGATTTGGTTCAAGGTAACAATGCAAGAGTATAACAATAAGCAACCTAGCTACAAGCTAGCTAAGTTATTCTACCATTGTGAAACACGCATCAATGTACTTGGGTAACCTCAAAGGCAGGTTACATATATCAACATGAATAGAGTTCAATTCTTTATCAATGAGTCAAGTCACCACCTTGACTAATCTCTCTCTCTCTCTCTCTCTCTCACACACACACACACACACTTTTACCGAGATTGTAAAATTCTGAACATAGTTTAAGTAGCATCTCCCAACTGTCCATGACCGTGGACACGACTATTTGAATAGTTTTACACTCTGCAGAGGTTGCGCACTTTACCCACAAGATCCGGGAAGCTTTCGTGTCACCCACAATCCCGCAGTACCTCAAGTACTCGGGGGAAGCACCCAGTCATTACCATTCCCTAGACGACACTAACATAGGGTCCACTCGTTGGTGCACGACCCTCGTGTACAACCGATAGATCATGGGACTTGCCCCTTTTTACAATGTCATGCATACACGAAGGGAACAACGGTGTGTCCGGTGCCCTATAAAGACAGTCATGGTCGCCTATCCAAGCACGACCCCGTCCCGGGAGTGACCTCAAGTCTCCCCCGTCACTAGTGATGTGGGCACCATGTTAGTATCAGCCTAAGTAATCAATAATGCCCCGTCCCATAAGGGGTAGAGTGGTTGCACATGTTTGGTTGGGACGGTATTCACACATAAATCTAATCCATCATTTTACTCACACAAGAACTTTCTTTGGTACACCACTTCTTCCTCAAGTGGTGACCTTAACTCAACATCACCCTCGGGCATTAGGGGCACCCGATGGGGTTTTCGAAAAGAATGCAACCATGAAGGATTCATGGCACATATGCATCACTATGCATCACAACTAATCTTTTGTCATTGCATCTAAGCACATGGTAAGGATCACGCGTAGGGGTATGCATCATGTGGTGGCTCTCAACAAGGTTAGCACCGTCATTCTTTATCATCATGCATTCGGAAATAAAAGGGTTCCGAGGAACAAAGGGGTATCATGGTCAAAGGGCTGCTTGCCTAGATTGGCTTGGTCTTCAAGGTCTTCAAATCCTTCCCCTCCTTCTTCTTCAGCAACCTCGTCAAACACGGTATCTAATCGTCTCAATAAACAATGGGAAAATAAGACAATAATAAAAACACAAAAACCAAAGTGCTCATAAAAATGTCAACTTATTTTTATAAAATACTAGAGGGAAAACTAAGATGGCAAAAATTCTTAGTTTGGGACTTGGAGTGACAGAATGGGGTATAGGAATTTTTGAACAGAGGTTTTAGTGTTCAAATTTAGATTTAAATTTGAACAGAACAGAAAAGGTTCATGGATATGGGTGAAAGTGATATCATTAAATAGGCTGGAATTTTATAAGTTTTTGTGAACTGGAATTATTTCATTTGGATTAATATTTAATCCTGTGGAACTATTTGAAAAACCTACAGAAAATAAAAGGGAAAGGGCTACTGTGCAACTGGGCTAGAGAGGCCACAGTGCAGCAGGCCCAGAAGAAAACAGCCCGCGCGAGGCTGCCACGCCGAAGGCGTAAAGGAGAAATACGCCTTCGATCCAACGGCGAACCGGTGCGCGCACGCGTGCGTTTTCAAACCTGACGGGGGGTCCCACCCGTCAGGGCGTGAGGCTGATGGACAGGCCCCACGGCGTCGTCGTCTACCTCCGTCCAGAGGCGACGACGAGCTTGCCGGCGGCGATATAGGGCACGTGAGGGGGCGTGGGTGGTACCGTCGTGCTCAGGGAGGATTCGCCGTTCTGATGGAGGTGGAGTTGGTCGCCGGGGTGGCCTGGTTCGCCGGCAGCGAGGAGGCACGGGGGAGATGCTTCGGGTAGAGGTGGTTCCGGCCGTTTCCGGCAGCTACAGAGAGGGGAAACAAGGGGAAATGATGAGTGGGGGCTTGCGGTGCTAGATCGAGCGAGAGGGGCGGCGGGGAGGGCTTGTACCTCCGGATCGACGGTGACCCGAGGCGGCGGAGCTCGAGCTCGGGCCCGTCTGGAGAGGAGTGGGTGGTACTGGCGTGTTCTTGGGGGTGTGGAGGTGAGATGGATGCCAGGGGAGAGGCCTGGGGCGTGCTTATATAGCCGGGCTCGAGTCCACCGTGGACTCGTGCGCCGGCGAGGTTACGGGCGAGGCCAGAGGCCGTGCAGGCACACGCGAGTGAGTCGGGGTTGTTCGTGGACGAGTTCTGTCGGGGATATACCCCCGCGGTATGAACCGTCCGGAATTGTAACCCGGCCGGACTTGGCGGTTTACATTTGGTGATTCACTGGCGATCCGTTATCACCAGACGGTTTACAAGCAACCTGCCTAAATAATATTACTCACTGGTAACCCGGCGTATGGATTATGGATGACAAGGCCCAAGGCCCAGAAGGCCGGTTCATATTAATAGTGGGCCAGTTTAATAATAAAGCGCAAGGAATATTCTCCATAAAGGAAGCAAGACTAGGACTCCTTGTAATAGATCAATCCTAGTCCTACTAGGACTAGTCATGTAAACCGCCCCTTCAACATATATAAGGAGGGGCAGGGCTCCCCAAAGAGGACAAGTTTTTAGACAAGTTAGACAAGAGACAAGTTTAGAGGAGAAGTTTAGACAAGTTTCTAGGGTTAGACACAAAGAGCCGGTTTACCGGCGACACCACGAGGATCATAATGAGACCTAGCCTCAAACAACACGTAGGGTTATTACCGGATGATGTTTCCCGGGGCCCGAAGCTGTCTAAATCTGTGTCTTGCATCGCGTCTCTCGATTCCGCTCAACCCCTCTCAAGCTACTACATAGATGCGCGCCTCACCACTAAGTCCGTGATCCGGACATCTGACGTGTTAATTCCACGACAGTTGGCGCCCACCGTGGGGCCTGCGCACAGTGGTGTTGAGTTCTTGAAGGGATTTATCTTCAGGGGATTGAGAAGCTCGCAATTTTTCAGGTGAAAAAGAGCAGGATTGCGTCTGTTTGCACTGTCACAAGTAACCAGGCGATCCATCATGGCCGGATCGCTTTCCGCTGCCCCGCCGCGAGAATCTAAGGGAGTCGCCAAGGCCGTCATGTGAAGACGGATTGAACAAGGAACCCACCAGAAGATTCAGAAATGAAAAATTACTACAGGGGTTTAGCACATGAATACCAAAGAAGAAGGATCCAGCGAAACAATATATTGGACTCTAGATTGAATCGGACTCGGACTATTCAACCGTGCGCCCACCTGGGATCCGACCCGGGTCGCTGCAGCCTTTGTTGCCTCGCGTTGCCTCCGCCTCGCAGGGGGCCTGCGAGCGGCTTACGGAGAGCAGCCCGGTACCTCTGGGTCTTCCCGGATCTGAGCAGTCTTTTATACTTTGCAAAAACAAGCACTGGAGATGGATGGTGTACCAACCAAACTGGGAACAAGACTCCACGACTCGGAGCGGGAATCGGCCGCCATGGTTCGCCACTTCGCCGTGATTCACTGCATCGCCAGCCCTGCACGGCAAAGAAGCCGCCTTCCCCATGTGCCTTTTTCCGCCCGGGATTCTGCCGGCTGTACGCGCTCCGACCCGGATTACAAGCCGCCCCGACCATTGTTGCTTCAGACTCGTTCATCCTTGGTCGCGTCCGAGCCGTGGGTGCTGCTGCTGCACGTCGCTAAGTCCGACAGGAAGTCAAACTACAGCTGAAGCATACCACGATCGGACCGATCCATATCAACAAACACCTGAGTGGGATGGAATCAAGTCCCAAGGCGATTCCGTAAAGCAAACTGCTAAAGCAACTAGTACTACTATTTCTAGTAAAAAGGAGCGATTGAGAAGCGCCTGCTACCAAATAATACTGCCAATGGATCAAGTCCCGAAGCAAACAGTGGTACTATGTCATTATTAATTGCCAGCATGAGGACAAAATCAAATTGAAACAGTGACCAAGTAATACTACTACTACGTTTCCTGTCAACATGTTTGAGTCGCCGTCGCCGTCACGTAGTTTTTTTGCCTTAAACCGCCTGGAATTTATTCCTATCTTGCCTGAGCTCCAAGTCACCGCCCATACCGCCCTCTGCTGGAGCATGCTGAGCCGGACTCCGTGTCCGCCTTGGGATGTCATATGCGGCTGCGCCCGTCGTTTTTTCAACTGAGACTCGTTTCCTGCTTTGGAAAGACTCCCCTACTGGTGTGGTCTTGTCTCGCTAGCACAAAACAAAGGAAAATTGAAGATTCAGCCAGAGGATAATGGAGCAGTGCATGCATGCATATATGATAATTCGAAGACTAGTCCGCCAAAAATAATGGAGCAGGAGTCCCAGTAGGCAAGTACTACTAATATATTTGCAGCAGGCCGTTGGTAGTCAAAGTGCGGGATCAAATTCCAAAGACCAGAAGCAATGTACACTGGTTATGCATTATCAGTGTCTATGCTCATCCGACAAATCATCAGGTGCTATTTTTTCTTTATATTTTATTAGCACATAGTGTTTTCATTAGAAAACAATTACTCTTGCACGCAATATTTTTTACGCAGGACGACTACTAAAAGTGGCAGCCGAATCATTATTGGGGTATGCCACGGATGCACGATCAGCTGAGTTGCGCGGCTTCGCAAGCATGTGTGTTGCGATCCGGTTTACATCAATACGCCGGCCGGCTCGTCTGTCCGCACTTACGCGCGCTCGCCTCCAACACCGCGGCCGACTCCCTCGCCGATAGACGTGCGCACGCCACCGCTTCCGTAGTCCGGTCTACATTAACACGCCGGTGCCACACCCGTCTTCATAAACTGGCCCGGCGGATACACGTGCGAGTCGCTACCCCTGTTGCTGCGCTTACATCAATACGCGGCCGGCTCATCTGTTCTCCAGGCGGATCAGGTGATATCTATCCTATTTATTTTTAAATACATATTAATTTGTCCGAGCAAAAATTCCTCGCCCTGCTGTATTATATATGCAGAAAAATTATTTGTAAAATGATATTATACCACGGAGGTGGAGGCACGCCAAACCTTGTTCGACACAAGTGATCGTCGTTATTCCACGGATTCAAGCGCCGGTTCACAACGCCGTGGCCATCTCTCGCGACCGCACCAGTTTACAACGCCGTGGCCGTCTCGCGCGACAGCACCGGTTTACAACGACGCGGCCGTCTCTCGCGACCGCGCCGGCCGGCCCATCTGTTCTTCAAACAAATCAGGTGTTATCTTTCTTATATACTTTATCAGGATATTTTTCCTCTGAGCACCATTACACTGCCCTATTGGTATTTTCATATACAGGTAAAATCATTGTTACACTGCGGATATAAACACGCATTGGCCATATTCTACAACGGCGTTTTCCTTTGTGTCACATTACCTGATGAACGGACGGCCGGTTCACGCGTCCGCACCGGTTTACAACACGGAGGATAACTCGTTCATCTCCGCCGGCTTACAATACCGCGGCCGATTCATATGTCTGCGCTACCTCTGATGCGGCAGTCGTTTACTGTCCGCCCTGTGATCCGGTCTATTCAACATACTGGTTCAAATTCACTCAGGTGATATCTATCTACAGTATTATTTTTCTTGTTATATATCATTTTTCATTAAGAAAATAAGATGCTTTGATCAGTCTATCTGGTTGTGCAGAAAATATGCGCTCAGAAGCAGTAAAACTCCCTGAAACGGTTCAAAGAAAAGACGCTTCACGATTTACCCACCTGTTCAGGAGGAACCCTGGGGACCCTCTGAAAAGTTGGACAAATCCACATTCAGTGATTGGTTTAGATTGACCCACCGGTTCAGGAGGAACCCCGGAGGCCCCCTGGGAGTTGGTATCATCCGCTCCCAGTGATCGGATTAAGTTTCATAATTCTTGCAACCCTCTGAAAAGTTGGACAAATCCACATTCAGTGATTGGTTTAGATTGACCCACCGGTTCAGGAGGAACCCTGGAGGCCCCCTGGGAGTGTCGGCCAATCCGCGTCCCAGTGATCGGAATAATTTTTTTTTTCTTTCAACCCTCTGAAAAGTTGGATAGTACCACATTCAGTGATTGGTTTAGATTGACCCACCGGTTCAGGAGGAACCCTGGAGGCCCCCTGGGAGTGTCGGCCAATCCGCGTCCCAGTGATCGGAATAATAGATACGATTCTTTCGGCCCTCTGAACAGTTGATACGCCCACGTTCAGTGATTGGCTAGGCCCCTTGGGACAGATGGTTTGCCCACGTCCCATTGATTGGCTCGGTTTTTATTTGCGGTTCTATCGGCCCTCTGAACAGTTGATTCGCCCACGTTCAGTGATTGGCTAGGCCCCTTGGTAAAGATGGATAATCCACATCCCATTGATTGGCTGAACCTTGCTTTGAGCCTGGCAGCTCTTAAAAAGCCTCGACTACATGGTCTTATTTGTAAAATTTGCATCTTTTGGTGTTTGTGTTTTATAACCCTTTAAACCGGAGTGGAACAGCTACACAAGTTGACCACATATCTATGAAATAGAAAGTCTGGATCATGAATACCAGCATAAGTAAACCGGAGTTCATTATAACCCGGATCCTCTATCAGGCAATAAGCCACAAATTTCTGAACAAAGTTTTAGAACGAGATAAACCGGAGTCTATCATCACAACCCGGGTTTCTAATTGGATCCATGAAGATCTTCATCAAGAAATTTTAAGGTTCTACCGGATTAAGAATATCAAGCATATTTGATCACAGGTATGAAGTATTTTATTTAAATATATATTGGCAGTACATGATCAGTTATAATGACCGGTGTTTATTAAACCGACCTGGTTTTGACTATAAGTCGCCAGTATGAGACAAAATAATGACCGGTGTTTATTAAACCCGGCCCGATTGTGATCAAACATCATTGGAACCGGTCTTCAAACCGGATTATATTCTTCAATAGCCAAACATGGCTGGATTCCTGTTATGGTTATCAATATTATGACTGAGGTCTTCAAAGTCGCTTTGAAAGCGCAATGGATATTATTTCAACGATGGAAGTGATTTATTCTACAAAGGAATAGTCCCGAGTTGCTGCAGGCTTACAACCCGGCACTTGGGGGCTACATTATTCAGATTGAGATTACATCAAATACACAAGTCTCAAGCACACAAACAAGTTGTCTACTTGACACTTGGGGGCTAATGGAAAGATCATTTGCTTTATCTGGAAGTACCGGTTCACCTTCTAAATATAGCTAAACCGGAACTTGGGGGCTACCAATCGCTCCTGTCAACAATTCAAGGTACACAAGTATTCATCCATTATATTGAAAGGTCCACTGCTCAGTTGGTAAAGTACAAAGCTCTTAACCTTGTGGACGTGGATTCAAACCCCACGATGGAAGTTACATTATATAGTGTTATTTTCAATGATTATATCTACAAAGTCCCTGTTCATTATTGCATAATGACCCGGCACTTGGGGGCTATATGTTGCTATTTAAGTTTACATGATCATATTTTCAAAGTCCCTGCTCATTATTGCATAATGACCCGGCACTTGGGGGCTACATAATATGGAATATTCACTTTCATAGTGATTGGGATGAACAATCTGGTTTTCTTCAAGATTATACAAGGCTATGTTCAATGAAGTATATACAAAGTCCCTGCTCATTATTACATAATGACCCGGCACTTGGGGGCTATAGGTAATATACATATAAAGGAGGAACATCTTCAAATTTTCAGTTCTGGCAAATCAGATTAATTGTGTGACCCGGCAATTTTGGCAATCATAAACCGGCAAGTTCTGCATCTTCAAGCCGGCTGGATATCAGTTGAACATTTCAAAGACCAATATTTTTGTCAAGTCAGAACATTGGAAGGCCGATTCAAATGGATTCTTTATTTACAATATTTCTTATGCAAGCAAGTTGAATATGAAGTCGGTCTATTGACCCGGATTTTCTAGAAGAAGGAAGGACAAGGACCTAAAAATGATCAGGTGCCGGATTACAAGAAATTCTTAACCTGGAGCACAACCTATCAGATTCGCTATTGTGTTTATTTTGCAGCATAAGTTTACCATGGACACATCCAAGCTAAACTTGGGGGCTAATGTCGGGGATATACCCCCGCGGTATGAACCAGCCGGAATTGTAACCCGGCCGGACTTGGCGGTTTACATTTGGTGATTCACTGGCGATCCGTTATCACCAGACGGTTTACAAGCAACCTGCCTAAATAATATTACTCACTGGTAACCCGGCGTATGGATTATGGATGACAAGGCCCAAGGCCCAGAAGGCCGGTTCATATTAATAGTGGGCCGGTTTAATAATAAAGCGCAAGGAATATTCTCCATAAAGGAAGCAAGACTAGGACTCCTTGTAATAGATCAATCCTAGTCCTACTAGGACTAGTCATGTAAACCGCCCCTTCAACATATATAAGGAGGGGCAGGGCTCCCCAAAGAGGACAAGTTTTTAGACAAGTTAGACAAGAGACAAGTTTAGAGGAGAAGTTTAGACAAGTTTCTAGGGTTAGACACAAAGAGCCGGTTTACCGGCGACACCACGAGGATCATAATGAGACCTAGCCTCAAACAGCACGTAGGGTTATTACCGGATGATGTTTCCCGGGGCCCGAAGCTGTCTAAATCTGTGTCTTGCATCGCGTCTCTCGATTCCGCTCAACCCCTCTCAAGCTACTACATAGATGCGCGCCTCACCACTAAGTCCGTGATCCGGACATCTGACGTGTTAATTCCACGACAAGTTCTACGCCTATGGGAGGGAAGAGGAGGAGCGGGGAAGCATCCAGAGAGCTTGCGCGTGTGAAGCCAGAGATTGGAGCTTGCGGGTGGGCGGCGCGCGTGCGAGGGCAGCAGCAGGAGGGAGAAGGAGGAGGGTGACGACAGTGCGTCGTGTCCCGAATGTCGAGGCAGCTCGACTGGCGCAAGGGGGAGGCTCGAGGTGGTCGGGTGCTGCGGATTGGGGGTGGCTACAGCGCGGGTGCGCACTGTAGCGCGCTCCAGAGCGCCCAAATGGCCGGCATGGCCGTGTCCCACGCGCTCTGGGTGCGACCACCATGTCCATTGGCTCTAGGGGGAGTAAACAACGTAGGCGGATCATTGGATGCCAGGGAAAGCTTCTAGAAGAAGAGGGGGATGAGATAGAATGGTGAAAACTGCTGTCCAGAATGCAAATTGGGGTTTTACCCCAACTCAATCATTGAGCTGAGGCCAGGGGAGAGTTACTGGAGGTGCAAGGGAGCCTGAGGAAGCTGTGGTAAAAAGTTGGGCTCAAGGAAAATTAGGAAAGGGGTGAAAGTGGTAATTTTGGAAAATCACTAGAAGGTGTTTGATGTGGTTTTGAGCAACCAAATGATTTCCACTAGACATGAGACTTAACAGGATCAAATGGTATATAGAAATAGGGTGTTCCACCAAGTTTGGGCTCATTTGAAGAAACTTGCCAATGTAACTTTGGTGAACCCTAGAAATCAACAGAAATGGTTTCACCAAGTTTGAGTTAAGCAAATCATCCCTCCTTGATGCACCACTTGGTGTAGTGTCATCATTTGGGGTTGTGATCATGCCCACAAAGTTTGAAGTCCCAAGTAAAAAGTTGGTTATGTAAAGTTGTTCAAATTTGAATCTGATCATAAATGGTTTTGGGGTACTTTGATCAAGTTACCCTTCTCCAAAACTTGTGCCATTTGGTCTAGATGCATTATTAGACCATTCTAGCATGTGTACCAAGTTTGAGAGCATTTGGACAAGTTTGGCAATGTAAAGTTGCTCAAACTTCAAAAATGGACAGAATGGTTTTGAGGGGTTTTGATGATGTTTTCTTGCTTCCCAAGGCATGGGGCTTGGCAAGATCATCAAATATGTCATATATGACATGATATAATTTCCCTGGAATATTTAGAGAATATTGCCTTTGTAAATATTTCAAAAGCTTGAAATATCCAGAAAGGGTTTATGAGGGATCTGTCCAATATTTTGAACATGACCAAGTGTTGAAACTCTTATATATGGAAAATATATGTCCTAAGAGTCTCTCTGAATTTTGGCAAATATTTTTTGAAATAGTTAAATAATTTTTCCTTATTAAAGACCATTTCTGGCCTTAAGAAAAGCTTTTAAATAAAATAGGAAAATAACTTTTAAAATTATATTTTTGTTGTTTGTGGGAGTCCTATATCTACTAGGTTTCAAATATACTCTTTGAAATATTTCTCTCACCCTAAATCAAGCACTTGCAGTGCAAACCTCAATTCAGGGGTTTTTGGAAAACTAATTTTTGAAAATACTTTTTGGCCAAATTATTTTTGTAAGAAAATACTATACTTCTATATACACTTGGTATGATCATTGGGCAGAAGTTTGGGGTAAGGAGATGAAATATATAAGAGGGAGTAGTTGACTTTAAAGAGCACTTGAAAATCAGAGAGAAAAACTTAATTCCAAATAAAAGCCAAATGATGCCAAAAAAAATTGTTGGTCCAAATTTTCATGCTTTATTAATGCAAATGATATGTTACAAAATGCAGGGTGTGACATTGTTCCACTGTTCTTTCCCTGAAAACACAACCAACAGAGCTATCCAGGTGGTCTGTGGAAGCATCGTTTAGTCCATCATAAAAGACATCAAGTATATCATGCATCTCAAGAGGATGATCAGGCAAAGCATTAAGTAACTGGATAAGCCTCCCCCAAGCTTGTGGGAGACTCTCTTCTTCAGTTTGAGCAAAGTTATATATTTCCCATAGGGCAGCTTGTTTCTTATGAGCAGGAAAATATTTAGCAGAAAAGTAATACATCATATCTTGGGGACTACACACACAACGAGGATCAAGAGAATTAAACCAAGTCTTAGCATCACCCTTTAATGAGAACAGAAATAACTTAAGGATATAGTAATAGCGAATCTTTTCATCATTGGTAAACAGGGTAGCTATATCATTCAACTTGGTAAGATGTGCCACAACAGTTTTAGACTCATAGACATAGAAAGGATCATATTCAACCAAAGTAATTAACTCAGGATCAACAAAGAATTCATAATCCTTATCAGTGACACATATAGGTGAAGTAGCAAAAGCAAGGTCATGTTTTATTCTAGCATTCAAGGACTTTTCTTTCAGCTTAGCTAATAACTTTCTTAATATCATATCTATCATTGCAAGCAAGATAGTCTCTAGCAGTTTCTTCATCCATAACATAACCCTTAGGCACAACAGGCAATTCATATCTATTGGGAGTAGTTTCATCATCACTTTCATAAATATCATCAACATTTGCGCTCTCCCTAACCTTAGCAATTTGTTCATCTAGAAATTCACCTAGTGGCACAGTATCCGGCATAGAGGTAGTTTCATCATACATAGCAGAAGTAGCATCATCAAGAACATACGACATATCAGATTCAATAGCAGGAGTAGGTGTCGCAAGTTTACTCATAACAGAAGGAGAATCAAGTGCAGAGCTAGATGGTAGTTCCTTACTGTCGGTGTACTAAAGTAGGGGTACCTTAGTATCCCGACTTGTGCACGGGCAGTAGCAGCGTCCCGTGGCAGGGCTCACCACGCGCTCGCCAAGGCCCACTCTAGTTCCTTTTGAGCCATTCAAGAACAAAGTATTCAAGTTAAGAAACAAGACCCCGGCAAGAGGAGCTTGCCGGGAAGGCCGCTCCAGGCTCAAGACCACCCCTCTAGCACAAGACCCTGGCAAGAGGAGCTTGCTAGGAAGGCCAAAGAACAGCATTTCAGAAGACATGCCGTGGCGCATCGCGCGCCCCGGCAAGGTCCGGGGAGCGACAAGCTTCCGGGCCCGGCAAGGTGCTTGCCGCGGCAAGCTTGCACTGTGTGCCTGCGCTCCAGCTCATCTGGCCACGCGTCGCCCTGGGGACCTTCCAGGGGCACGTGGCAGATGGCTGTGCAGCCTGGGGTACACGGTGGCAAGCCACGATGACAAGGCCACCGTCGTGGTGAACGGAGACGCCTGGGCGGACGCTTTTTGCACTGTTTGGGGGCGACGGCGACGGGCATTCAATGCCCTTGTCCCCCACCGTCTAGGTTAGGTACAGAGCACTGTGCATGCACTGTTACAACTACCACCAGTTTTACGCTTTTACCCTCATCTACGTTGCCACCTGTCGGTGACCCCTTTGACCTATAAAAGGAGGCCCATGCACAACGTAGAGGGGGTTCCGAACTCTCGATCGCTCCCACGCTCGGTGTAGCCAGTACTATAGATCTTCTTGCTCCCGAGCCAAGAACTCAATAACAAAACCAAGGCAGGAGTAGGGTTTTACGCATCCGTGCGGCCCGAACCTGGGTAAACTGCTCACGTGTGCGCCTCGATCCGCTCTTCGTGCTCCCTCCGCTCCCTTCCCGTACCGAAAAGGGGCTCCGGTCCCATAGGTGTTCGTGGGGTGATCAGTTTCCCCGACATCTTTGGCGCGCCAGGTAGGGGGCGTCGAGGTTGTGCGAACCTGATCCGGCGTTCACGCGGGCGTAATCTTCAGCAGCTTCGTCAACTTCATCAACCTCATCGACTACATCAGCATGCCGCCGAAGAAGAAGGCTTCGGAGGTCGGAGGCCGTCCGCGTCGATCCCACCACCACCAGAACCAACGGTTGGTGGGGTAGACGCTGGCGGAAGGACGGACGCCGGCGAGGAAACTCACGGCGCCGCCAAGTCCAAGGACAAGACGGACGACCGAGCTCACTCCAAGACCTCGGCGTCCGTGCACACGCCACGCCCCTCTCAGGAGGTGCCGGAACAGCGACGGCGTGGTACGCAGGGTACCATCCGCTTGCTGGGCCAAGGCCAAGTTGGCGGGTCGCGGGACGCTCAAGGCCAACATGCTGGCACGTGCAAGGCGCGGTCGCCGGAGCGAGACCCTGCTCCTTCTAACGCTGTTAGAAGTCCGAGCATATCTTGCTCCTCGCACCGCTCGCCACCGCTCCCCTCCACTCCAACAGAAGCTCTCGCTAGAGCTCAGCTACTCCTCGACTTCCCTCCAGCGGCGGACAAGGCCGAAGACTGGAGGGCTACCATTCAAAGCCTCATCGCCTTCGCCAACAACGACACGCCGCAGCAGCCGGCAACATCACGGCCGCGGCAAGTCAGCCAGGCGCGGGCTGATGGAGACAAGACCGCCGGGGGTGCAACTACCGTGCACTCCCCGCCGCGGAAGCAGAAATCGCCGACTCGCCGGATCAACATCGACGACGACTCCATGGCGTCGTCGGATCCGCGAGCCCGCCGCGATCAACGCCAAGTCCTCGAGGACAGGCGGCAAGAAGACGCTCGGACTCGCATCGAGCGTCGAAGATTAGCGCGACGACAGTCCGACCGGTGCGCTGGGACCACTGTCGACATGCACGCGCCCGGTGAACTAGGCGACTTGCCGTACGCGGCAGGTTGCCCTGCGTTCACCCGAGAGCTGCGGCAAGTCCAGTGGCCCAGCATGAAGAACTTCAAGCCCGACGTACCCGAGAAGTACGACGGCAAGACCCATCCCTCAGAGTTCCTTAGCATCAACACCATTGCGGTGCAGGCTGCCGGGGGACGGGATGAGAAGATATTAGCAAACTACTTCCCGCTTGTGCTCAAGCCCAATGTCAGATCTTGGCTCATGCACTTGCCGGAGAATTCCATCTCTTCTTGGGCAGACCTGTGCCACCAGTTTGTCGGCGCCTTCACAGGCGGCCACAAGCCCCACGGTCAGGAGAGTGATCTCCACATACTTGCCCAGAAGGAGGGAGAGTCCCTGTAGAAATACATCCAGAGATTCAGCCGCGTTCAGCACAACATCCCGGACGTCCACCCTGCCGCGGTTATTAGCGCGTTCCATCAGAACATGCGTAACCGTCGGATGAGGGAGGAGATGGCGATGTGCAAGATACGAGACGTCAGTGAGCTTTACGCTCTGGCTGACAAGTGCGCACGCGCTGAAGAGGGGAGGAGACTCCCCGGAGAGGATGTTGGAGCAGGAGGAACGGACAGTGAGGATGCCGCCCCGGCAAGGAAAAACCGGCGGCGGAACAATAATAAGAAGAAGAACAAGGAAGTACTAGCTGTCGAGCAGTCCGGCAAGGAGGCTGGCGCCAAGAAAGCTCAGGCTGGTAGCTCCGGCAAGGAAGCTGCCCCTGTAGCAGCCGCGGACAAGCAGGACGGCTCCGACAAGCAGTACTGCAAGATCCACCGTACCAAAGGCCACGATCTCCAGAACTGCAAGAGGGTCGAATACCTCGTCGAGCAGCAGAAGGCTGAGTACGAGCGACGCGACAAGGAGAAGGCCCAAGGAGGCGGAGGAGGGTCCGGCAAGAAGCGGCCATTCAATGGCCGGGGAGGACGCCACGGCAAGGCCAAGCAGCGGCAAGGAGGTAGACCTCCCCGCGGCCGCGACAAGGACGAAGACGAAGACGATGACGAGGACATGGATGACGGAGACAACAGCGAGCAGGAGTTCCAGAAGGCCACAGAAGTTTTGTGCGTCGATGGAGGTGCCTCTCTGCATACTTCCCACCGCCAACTCAAGCAATGGGTGCGGGAAGTCAATGCAGCAGAGCCACCCGTCGAGTCGCGCAAGCTGCTGAAGTGGTCCAGCACGCCCATCATCTTCGACATTGAGGATCACCCTGATCGCACAACTGCGATCGGGTGCTTGCCGATGTTGGTTTCACCAACCATCCGCAACCTCAAGGTCACCAAGATGTTGGTTGACGGCGGGGCCGGCCAGAACCTGATCTCCTCCGCTGTGATCCGGAAGCTACAGATCCCCGACATCGAGCTTGAAGAAACCGGGACATTCCAAGGGATCAACCCGGGAAGGAGCAAGCCGAAGGGGAAGATCACACTGCCAGTAACCTTTGGCGGAGAGCTAAACTTCAGGACTGAGAGGATCACATTCGACGTTGCCGATATCCCATTGCCATACAATGGGATACTTGGCCGTCCAGTGCTCGCCAAGTTCATGGCAGCCTCTCACTACGCCTACAACATGCTCAAGATGCCAGGGCCGATAAGCGTCATCTCTGTCCCCGGCGACAAGAAGGACGCGCTTATCTGCGCCGACAAGATTTACCGGGATGCAGCAGCCGTGGCAGACAGCAAGACACTTGCCGCTGAAGCTCCCGGGGGGAAGAACAAGACCAAGTCCGGCAAGAGCTCTGGAGCCCACTCCGGCAAATGCACCTCTTCGGAGTGCTGCGCTGTCGTCGAGGATGCACCATCGAGCTCCACCGGCAAGTGCAAGAAGGGAATGGCAACTCCGCCTGCAACCAAGAAGGTGTCCGCCAAGGAGGACGACACTGGTGGTACTTTCACCATCAGTGCCACGCTCGATCCTAAATAGGAAAGCGCGCTCGTTGCTTTCCTGCGGGCGAATGTCGACGTGTTTGCATGGCAACCGTCTGACATCCCCAGCGTTCCCAGGAAAGTAATTGAGCATAAGCTTGCCGTTTGTCCTCATGCGCGGCCCGTCAAGCAGAAGGTCAGGAAGCAAGCAGTGGAGCGCCAAGAGTTCATCGCCGAGGAGATCAAGAAGTTGGAAGCAGCAGGCCTTGTTAGAGGTGTACTCCATCCCACGTGGCTGGCCAATCCAGTTGTCGTGCGCAAAGCTAATGGGAAGTGGTGACTTTGTATAGACTTCACTGATGTGAATAAAGCTTGTCCCAAGGATCCATTTCCCTTGCCGCGCATTGACCAGATCGTTGACTCCACGGCTGGATGTGAGTTGCTTTCGTTTCTTGATGCATATTCCGGATACCACCAGATATTCATGGCTGAAGAGGATGAAGAGAAGACCGCATTCATTACTCCATGTGTCACTTACTGTTTCATTCGTATGCCCTTTGGATTGAAGAATGCGGGTTCAACATTTGCAAGGGTGGTCCACACTGCTTTTGAGCCATAGATACACAGGAATGTAGAAGCTTACATGGATGATATAGTGGTCAAGAGCAAGGACAAAGATACCTTGATTCAAGACCTAGAAGAAACCTTTGCAAACCTGTGCAAGATACAACTCAAGCTCAACCCCGAGAAGTGCGTCTTCGGAGTCCCCTCCGGCAAGCTTCTCGGGTTCTTTGTGTCCCAGAGGGGGATTGAAGCTAATCCCGACAAGATCAAAGCCATCGAGAAGATCGAAGCCCCGAAGCGCGTCAAGGATGTACGGAGACTTGCTGGTTGTGTGGCTGCCCTCAGCAGGTTCATTTCTAAGTCTGCAGAACGCGCCCTGCCGTTTTTCAACATCTTGAAAAAGGCGGGTCCAATGAAATGGACTCCGGAAGCGGAGGCAGCGCTGCAGGACTTGAAAGGATACCTGTCCTCCACTCCAATACTTGTCGCACCTAAACCACAAGAGAAGTTGCTGCTATACTTAGCAGCGACCAATCAAGTGGTTAGTGCTGCGTTGGTAGCGGAAAGGGAGGCAGATGAGGAGGCCACAGCCCCGGCAAGCACATCCAGCGACAAGCAGGGGGCTTCTCCGACAAGCTCTGGCCCCGACAAGGATGAGTCTGCACAGATGCAAGGAGAAGTGCGAAAGAAGATGGTGCAGCGCCCAGTTTATTTTGTCAGCTCCCTCTTGCAGGGGGCTAGGTCAAGATACTCTGGGGTGCAGAAGCTGCTTTTCGGTCTCCTCATGGCCTCGAGAAAGCTGCGCCACTACTTCCAAGCACATGAGATAATAGTGGTCACTCGCTTTCCGCTGAAGAGGATACTGCAAAATCCAGAAGCGACAGGAAGGATTGTCGAGTGGGCACTGGAGCTGTCAAGCTTTGGTCTTAAGTTTGAGAGTACTTCAACTATCCAGAACAGAGCATTGGCAGAGTTCATAGCAGAATGGACACCAACACCAGACGAAGAAGTTCCAGAGACAAGCATCCCCGCCAAAGAAGCAAGCGAAGAATGGATAATGTACTTCGATGGTGCCTTCTCGCTGCAAGGCGCCGGTGCTGGTGTGCTGTTTGTCGCACCCACCGGAGAGCACCTCAAGTACGTTGTCCAAATGCACTTTCCCAAGGAGCAAGCGACAAACAATACTGCAGAGTATGAAGGTTTGCTTGCCTGCCTCAGAATTGCAGCAGAACTTGGGATCAAGAAGGTGATTGTGCGGGGAGATTCGCAGTTGGTTGTCCGACAAGTGAACAAGAGCTACCAAAGCCCATTGATGGAAGCTTACGTAGACGAAGTGAGAAAGCTTGAAGAACACTTTGAAGGCATACAAGTGGAGCCCGTTCCAAGAGCTCAAAATGACATCACAGACGGCCTATCAAAGTGTGCTGCATTGAAGCTACCTGTGGAACCAGGAACCTTCATGCTCAAGCTAACTCAGCCATCCGTTACACCGTCAATTGGGCAGAGCAAGAAGAGAAAGTTGGTCTCCGGCGACTACTTGCCGGCGGATCTTCCTGAAGCCGCCACCAAGGCCCCCAAGATCAACGACCAAGTTGCTGAGGAACAGTCTGCTCCTGCGGACCCTAGGGTTCGTCCAGTTGAAGCAGGTGTTCCCGACAAGTCTTGCCCCGGCGAGCTTGCCGGGGAATGTTCAGCTCCGGCGGAGCCGCAGGTTCTTGCCGTAGAAGCTGACGTTCCCGCAGCAGCACTGATGCTTTTAGTCCTTGTTGTTGAGCCTCAGGCTCCAACCTGGGCACAGCAAATTGTCCATTTTCTTCAAACTGGAGAACTTCCCGAAGAGCCAGAAGAGATAGAGAAAATTACCAGGCAGTCAAGTATGTACCAGTTCATCGGCAATGAACTGTATAGAAGAAGACTCAATGGTGTCAGATTGAAGTGCATTTCCCGGGAAGACGGACAGAAGCTGTTGGCGGAAATACATGGAGGCATATGTGGCCACCACATTGGCGCAAGAGCACTTGCCGGGAAGGCGTTCCGGCAAGGTTTCTTTTGGCCAGAAGCCCTCCAAGATGCAACTGCACAAGTAACCAAGTGTGAAGCGTGCCAGTTCCATGCCAAGCAAATACATCAGCCAGCTCAAGCTCTCCAGACGATCCCTTTGTCCTGGCCATTTTCGGTCTGGGGGCTCGATATCCTCGGCCCCTTCCCCCGCGCAGTCGGGGGCTTTGAGTACTTGTACGTCGCTATCGACAAGTTCACAAAGTGGCCGAAAGTGGAACCAGTGAGAAAGGTGACCGCACAGTCAGCAGTCAAGTTCTTTAGGTCAATTGTTTGCCGTTTCGGAATCCCTAACAGGATCATCACCGACAACGGCACACAGTTCACAAGTCGCACCTTCATGCAGTACGTCCAAGACCTTGGCGCCAAGGTCTGCTTCGCTTCTGTTGCTCACCCGAGGAGCAATGGTCAAGCGGAGAGGGCAAACGCTGAAGTGCTGCGCGGGCTCAAGACAAGAACTTTCGACAGGCTGCACAGGTGCGGAAGAAACTGGATTGAGGAGTTGCCGGCGGCTCTTTGGTCAATCAGGACGACACCAAATCGAGCCACCGGACAGACACCCTTTGCTCTTGTCTATGGAGTAGAGGCAGTTCTCCCCACAGAACTCGTATACGGGTCTCCTCGAGTGCTCGCTTACGACGAGCTCGAGCAAGAGCAGCTGCGGCAAGATGATGCACTGCTCCTCGAGGAGAACCGTCTTCAGGCTGCTGTACGAGCTGCTCGATACCAGCAAGCTTTGCGCCGCTACCATAGCCGCAAAGTTAGAGCCAGAAGTCTCGAGGAAGGTGACCTTGTTCTTCAGCGCGTTCAGCCCGCCAAGAATTCCAACAAGTTGACGCCGAAGTGGGAAGGCCCTTATCGGGTGAGACAAGTCACAAGGCCCGGTGCTGTCCGCCTTGAGACCGAAGAAGGCTTACCGGTGAGCAACTCCTGGAACATTGAGCATCTTCCAAAGTTTCACCCATGAGGCGCGGTTGCCGTGATCCGCTCCGGCAACCACCTTTTGTACATGTCTTGCCGCTGTCGCATGTAAACCTTTTTTCAAAGTCGGGCGCAGACCCCGTGCATCAGTAAAACTTTTGTGCTGCGCACGACTTGTCGTTTCATGCCTTGTCATTTTTCTTGCATGTATTATCTGACACTTTGTGCAGCACACACCTCCGGTAAGCAATAACAAGCCGCAAGGCTCCATATCTATGTTTCCTCCCTTTTTCCTTTTTCTCTCAAGCAGAAGAAGTGTTCCTCGCGCACAAGTTTGCCGGGGGGAAGGAGACAGTGGTATGGACCAAGTGCTGTTCAAGAAAGGAAAGCCTTGCCGGGAAGCAAACAACCTACGAAAGCTAAGTTGCCAAAGTTTGAGCATTCAATTTTTTTTAAAAATTCTTAGTTATCTTCCTTGAACGACCACACTTTGTATGGAAAACTTGTGCGCGGAGGAACCTACCCGTGGCTAGCCGCGCCCTTACTTTGTTTCGAGCACGCTCAACGGCTTAAGTGAGCTGCGACAAGTGTCACGCCCTTACTTCGTTTTGGAGTTCACTCAACAATCTAAGTGTGCTGCGACTAGCTGCGGCAAGGTTTCTTGCCGGCAGGGGCATTGCCAGCAGGCTGCTGAAGTCCCGCACTCGGTGCTCGCTGCAAGGGTCCCTTTGCCGGCAAGTTCCCTAAAAGCGAAGGCTGAAAGCATACAAAGTAAAGGAGTTGAACAAGGAAATGACTCTGCATTAACTACCCAAAATAAAGTTATGTTACAAGATGACTTGTCGCTGTTCTAACAAACTACTGTCCATGACTTAATTGGAAGCGACAAGGGAAGCAGAAAGAAAACAACCTAATCTACACGGTCGCCGTCAACCCTCCTGATCTTCCCCACCTTGGCCACGATGTGGGCCACTCGAGCCTTCAGCGCTTCCTGGTCAGCGTCGGGCGGCAAGGTCCGGAGGACGTTGTCAAGATTGATCCCGGGGTTGCGGTGGACGATCTTCGTCAACACTCGCTCCACAGTACCCATGCAAAGCCTGCGCGCCTCGTTCGCCAGCTGTGTGGGGAGCCTTTCCCGTAGCTGCGCGAGGGCCGGCGCCACTCCTCTGAAGAACAGGCTCAGCTTGGCGCTGTGGGGGAGGTTCTCGTTCGGGGAGTACACAAGGTGCTCCGTCCCTAGCGCCACCATCTCCTTGTCGATGTTGGCGGCGGAGGTGACGAGCTCCTCGGTCCACTGCTCCACCGTCTGCCTGAAGTTATTCTGCGTGAGGGCGGCGCTCTCCAACAGTGCCCTCTCAGCCCGGAGATCTTCCGTCAGCTTCGTCTCCCTGTTCCGGGCCCCGTCAAGCGACTCAGTGAGGGTGGACAGTTTCAGCTCCAAGTCCGCGATGGAATCTTTGGCGGCGGTGAGTTCCCGGCCCTTGTCGGAGAGGCGGACTTGCAGCTCCGAGTGGGTATGGGCGTGTTTCTCCCGCGCCAACGTGAGCGCGGCAATCCCCTCCTCGCTCGTCTTCAAGCTCGTCTCCAACTGCGCCACCCTCGCCTCCAAGTCCCTCTTGGCGGTCTCTGCGGCAGCAGTGGCGTACCTCGCCTCCTGCAGAGCCCCGCCAATGGACTTCTCGCGTGCGGTAAGGTCGTCCTCGTGGCTATCGAGGTCGACCTTCCGCTGCCTGAGCTCTCCCTCCCACCGAGACAGATCCTCGGCGGCTAGCCGTCGCTGCTGCTCAGCCTCGGCCTTCTCGAGGATGAACGCCTGGTGCGCCTCGGCGAGCTCCTCCCGCTCCTCCGCCAAGTTCCGGAGAGCCGCTTGGTTGGCGACGCGGAGCTCCTCAGTGCGCTTCTTCAGATCGACGCCAGCCTTGGTAGCCAGAGCCTCTCGGGACTCCAGCTTGGCCTGCCTGGCACGGTACAAGGCCAGGAGCCGGCGCAGAAGCTGTTCCTCCTCGGGCTCACTGCTGCTGCCGGGCGCGTCGACAAGCCTCAGCCCGGCGGAGGCAAGGACTTCTCCATTGAAGCTCTCCCCCTCCACGGGCGCCCTTCACGAAGATGCCCACGGGACTTGGATGAAGACCCCGTTGGCGGCCTCCAGATAGACACCCGACCCGGTCGCGGCAGCGGGAGGGTCGGCGGTCGGCGCAGCGTCCGGCGCTCCTGCGGCCTCAGGGCCGTCAGTGCGGTCGCCGATCCCTTCCCCAGCTGCCACGTCAGCGGCCGCGGCGGTCTCATCGGCGGCTGGCTCATCGGCGCCGGCCATCCCTTCAGCGGTGGTGGCGTCGCCGCGCGCGTCCTCCTCGGCGATGGCCTCAGTCTCCATCGGCTCCGGGGCGGGCGGATCTGACAAAAGGAAAAGAAAAGGAGAATCGTCAAGCAAATATCCAAAAAGAAGAATTCAAAAGAAGAAAAGTACAAGGGATACCTGCGCGGGCCTCTTCCTCTACGGGGTTCCTTGCCGGGGAGTTCTCCCTTGGCGGCGTGGTAGTAACCCCCGCCGGCGGAGGGCCGCTGGCGCCCTCCCTTGGCGGGGTGCCCACCCTTGGCGGGGTGCTCGCCCTTGGCGGGGTACTCGCCCTTGGCGGAGTACCCGCCCTTGGCGGAGCGCTCTCCCTCGCCGGGGAGCTCCTCCTTGGCGGGGAGGGTGGGACGAGCGGCTCGTCGGGAGCAGTCTCTTGACGCTCCTGAGGCTGCGGCTCCACTTCTGCACAAGTCAACAAGCATACAAGACATTAGCAAGGATAAGAAGCTCAAGCGCGTCCAACAAGCGAAAAAGTAAACAAAGGACTTACGCTGGGGGCTGCGCTGGGGGCTGCCCTGCGGGGCAGCTAGCTGGTCCGGCAAGCTCGTCGCCGGCGCATCCCCTGCCGCTGCGACGGGATCGTCCTTGAGGTCGACCACCGGGATCTTGGCCCTCTTCGCCACCCTCTGCGCCAAGGTCCTGAAGGGCAAACATCAAGATCAGAGTTAGGCAAAGAGAATTCAAGACAAGAGCAACAAAAAAAATCAAAAGAAATAAGAGTTGCAAGTGCTCACTCTTCCTCCTCCTCGTCGGAACTAAGGACGGAGAAGTCGAAGTCCGCCTCGCGCGTCCCGGCGCAAGGAGCTGGAGGGGTAGGCTCCCTCGGGCGCTTGGCGGGCTCCGGAGCCGTGGGCTGAGAAGACCCCACTCCGGTCGTCGCCGAAGACCGAGGGGCGGAAGGAACGCCAGAACCAGTTCGGGAAGATCCCCCTCCGCCTGCCGCTGAGGCGCGGGGCGCCTCCTTGACGGCCTTGCTCGTCGTGGTGACACGCGTCGAGCGACGCTGCGGCTGCTGTCGGGGCGCCGGCTGCCTCGCCGTGTCAGTGGCCTTGCGGAGGCGTTTCTTTGGCTGAGGCGGAGGACTTGGCGGTGGCGGGGAATTCTCCGAGGATGAGGAAGCGTCGTCGAGGCCCAAAGACCCGCCTGAGTTCTCTGAAGGGTCGCCCGAGTCGTCGCCCGATTCGGCGTCCTCCTCGGCGGGCTCACTTGACTCTGTGCCCTGCCCGGCAGCCTCGCTCATCCCGGCAGGCTGCCCGACAGGCCTCAGCAGTTTGAGGATCTCCTCCTCGTCGGCCCGGCTCACCGCGTCCGCTGCGTCCGCCTCGTCCAAGGAGTACCCGAACTCGCCCGCGGCCTCAGCTGCGGCTGCCTCCTCCATCCTGGTGTCGATATACGCCAAATCCCGGTCGGTGGTGTCGCGGGTGAGACCCTTCTTCTCATCAAGATTGATCGGCAGCTCAACCAGGTTGTCGATGAAAGTTTGTACAGTCTCGTCAGAAGGCGCCAGCCAAGTGGGATCAACCCCGTGGGAGTCGCACAGCGGCATTGCCGCGCGGATGGCACTAAGAGAAGAGTTGTTACATAGTGGAACTACTCCCTGCGACGGGGTAAACCACTCCGGGTGCTTGGGGTCATGCTTGAATAGCTCCCGGACCATCCCCTTGAGCTCCAGGACAGTAAAGTTGTAGTTGAGGCCGGGGCGTAGCCTCATGCAGTCTGCCGCGTTGCCGAACTCCCAAGCAGACCGCTTCCTCTCCTGCAAGGGAGCGATGCGCCGGCGAACGAAATCTGCCCCGACCTCACCTACAGTAAGATTGGCTTGCCGGAGGCGGAGGATCCAAGTGAGGGCAACCTTCAGCTTCTCGTCCTCCGGGGCCAGGTCACTCCAATCCTTGCCGCGCACTATTGCAGCTCGGCGCGGGGAGGTAAATTGCTCAGGTTCATCTTCCATAACCCAGCACCAATCGGCCCTCCACTCCTCCCACTTGCCGCGGAGCTCTCCAGTCAAGTACGCCTCTTTCTTGTTGAGCCTAAAGATCCAAGAGATGCCACCAGACAGAGGAGACCCAGACTCTACTCTAGGTGTGAAGAAATGGCGGAAGAGAGCTACGTTGGGGGTGACTCCGACAAAGTTTTCGCACAGATGTGCGAAAACGGCCAAGGTTAAGACTGCGTTTGGGGTGAAATCTAGAAGGTGGAATCCATACGTGTTCATAACGTCGCAGAAGAACTCAGAGTACGGAGGGCAGAGGCCGCAATGGAAGAACAGAGCAAAATAAGGGTAACCTCCCGGGAACATGTCGCAGGCTTCAGCGGGGAGGACCCTGGTGCGCGGGTGAGCCTTCGTCTCCCTCGACCAGAACAAGTAGTACTTGTCCTTCAGCTCCCTCGCGCCAAGCCTCGGCGGGAAAACCACCATCTTCTTCCGCATTGCTGCTAGCTTCGCCGCCCGCTCGAACTTCACGTTTTTCGCCTTGTCGCTCTTCGGGGCCATGGCGGGGACGACGAGTGGGGTCGGCAGCGCTGGGGAGGCCGGCGGCGGCGGAAGAGGGGTGGAGCTCGGCTCTTTTTCGACCTTTGAGGAGGAGAAGAGCGGCGGGGGTTTCTGGAGGTTGAAGACGCGATGAAGCAATGGGGGAAACTGCCCCTGTTTCCTCTGCTTTTATGGGGGAGCGGGGGACGTTCCACATTTTCCCATTAAAGAAACAGGCCACGATCTCTCCCACGACGCCGCAATCGACGCGTGCCGTTAGGGAGGGATGCGGCGTATACGGAGTAGGATACGGCGCGCCGTGGGCCGCGTGTGTCCGTGCACTGTTTTGGGCCTGGCCCAACAGCGCTCGACACCGTGTATGGCCCAGGCCCGGGGGCTCCTGTCGGTGTACTAAAGTAGGGGTACCTTAGTATCCCGACTTGTGCACGGGCAGTAGCAGCGTCCCGTGGCAGGGCTCACCACGCGCTCGCCAAGGCCCACTCTAGTTCCTTTAGAGCCATTCAAGAACAAAGTATTCAAGTTAAGAAACAAGACCCCGACAAGAGGAGCTTGCCGGGAAGGCCGCTCCAGGCTCAAGACCACCCCTCTAGCACAAGACCCTGGCAAGAGGAGCTTGCTAGGAAGGCCAAAGAACAGCATTTCAGAAGACATGCCGTGGCGCATCGCGCGCCCCGGCAAGGTCCGGGGAGCGACAAGCTTCCGGGCCCGGCAAGGTGCTTACCGCGGCAAGCTTGCACTGTGTGCCTGCGCTCCAGCTCATCTGGCCACGCGTCGCCCTGGGGCCCTTCCAGGGGCACGTGGTAGATGGCTGTGCAGCCTGGGGTACACGGTGGCAAGCCACGATGACAAGGCCACCGTCATGGCGAACGGAGACGCCCGGGCGGATGCTTTTTGCACTGTTTGGGGGCGACGGCGACGGGCATTCAATGCCCTTGTCCCCCACCGTCCTGGTTAGGTATAGAGCACTGTGCATGCACTGTTACAACTACCACCAGTTTTACGCTTTTACCCTCATCTACGGTGCCACCTGTCGGTGACCCCTTTGACCTATAAAAGGAGGCCCATGCACAACGTAGAGGGGGTTCCGAACTCTCGATCGCTCCCACGCTCGGTGTAGCCAGTACTGTAGATCTTCTTGCTCCCGAGCCAAGAACTCAATAACAAAACCAAGGCAGGAGTAGGGTTTTACGCATCCGTGCGGCCCGAACCTGGGTAAACTGCTCGCGTGTGCGCCTCGATCCGCTCTTCGTGCTCCCTCCGCTCCCTTGCCGTACCAAAAAGGGGCTCCGGTCCCATAGGTGTTCGTGGGGCGATCAGTTTCCCCGACACTTACCTCCCCTCGTAGTTGAGGGTAAGATCTTGGTTTTTGAGTCCTTCAAATTCTTCATAGTGATAAACAGATATAAATCCCAAGTGACTTAAAGAATAGAGCTATGCTCCCCGGCAACGGCGCCAGAAAATAGTCTTGATAACCCACAAGTGTAGGGGATCGCAACAGTTTTCGAGGGTAAAGTATTAAACCCAAATTTGTTGATTTGACACAAGGGGAGCCAAAGAATACTCTTAAGTATTAGCAGCTGAGTTGTCAATTCAGCCACACCTGGAAACTTAGTATCTGCATCAAGATAGTTTACTAGCAAAGTAATATGATAGTGGCGGTAGCAGCAATAAAAGTAAAGATAGTGTTTTGTAGTTTTTGTGATAATAGCAACGGAAAAGTAAATAAGCGACAAGCAATATAGGTAAAGCTCGTAGGCATTGGATCGGTGATGGGAAATTACGTCGGATGCAATTCATCATGTAGAAGTTATAACCTAGGGTGACACAGAACTAGCTCCAGTTCATCAATGCAATGTAGGCATGTATTCCGAATATAGTCATACGTGCTTATGGAAAAACTTACATGTCATCTTTTGTCCTACCCTCCCGTGGCAGCGGGGTCCTATTGGAAACTAAGGGATATTAAGGCCTCCTTTTAATAGATTACCAGACCAAAGCATTAACACATAGTGAATACTTGAACTCCTCAAACTATGGTCATCACCGGGAGTGGTCCCGATTATTGTCACTTCGGGGTTGCCGGATCATAACACATAGTAGGTGACTATAGACTTGCAAGATAGGATCAAGAACACACATATATTCATGAAAACATAATATGTTCAGATCTGAAATCATGGCACTCGGGCCCTAGTGACAAGCATTAAGCATAGCAAAGTCATAGCAACATCAATCTCAGAACATAGTGGATACTAGGGATCAAACCCTAACAAAACTAACTCGATTACATGATAGATCCCATCCAACCCATCACCGTCCAGCAAGCCTATGATGGAATTACTCACACACGGCGGTCATCATCATGGAATTGGTTATGGAGGAAGGTTGATGATGACAATGGCGACGATCTCCACTGTCCGGAGCCCCGAACGGACTCCAGATCAGCCCTCCCGAGAGAGATTAGGGCTTGGCGGCGGCTCCGTCTCGTGAAACGCGATAATTCTTTCTCCTTGATTATTTTCTCCACGAAACGGAATATATAGGACCTGGGGATACGTCGGTGGAGCATCGGGGGCCCCTCGAGGCAGGGGGCGCGCCCTGGGAAGGGGAGCGCGCCCCCACCCTCGAGGACAGGGTATGGGCCCCCCGATGCAGATCTTCTTGCAGGTATTTTTTATATTTTCTGAAATAATTCTCCGTTGATTTTCAGGCGATTCAGAGAACTTTTTATTCTGCACAAAAACATCACCATGGCAGTTCTGCTAAAAACAACGTCAGTCCGGGTTAGTTCCATTCAAATCATGCAAGTTAGAGTCCAAAACAAGGGCAAAAGTGTTGGCAAAGTAGATACGTTGGAGACGTATCACATGTGCAAAACTAGCTTGCACCCGTTGTATGTGCACATAGAGTCTATCACACCCGATCATCACGTGGTGCTTCGAAACGACGAACTTTCGCAACGGTGCACACTTGGAGAGAACACAGTTTTATCTTGAAATTTTAGTGAGGGATCACCTTATAATGCTACCGTCGTCCTAAGCAAAATAAGATGCATAAAAGGATTAACATCACATGCAAATCATAAGTGACATGATATGGCCATCACCTTGTGCTTTTGATCTCCATCTCCAAAGCGCCGGCATGATCTCCAACGTCACCGGCATGACACCATGATCTCCATCATCGTGCTGCCATCGGGGTTGTCACACCAACCATGCTTCTACCACTATTGCTACCGCTTAGCGATAAAGTAAAGCATTACAAACCGTTTAATGATTGACACACATGTCATAAAATAATTAAAGACAACCCTATGGCTCCTGCCGGTTGCCGTATTCATCGACATGCAAGTCATGATAAATTATTACAAAACATGATCATATCATACATCAAATATATCTCATCATGTCCTTGGCCATATCACATCACAACATACCCTACAAAAATAAGTTAGACGTCCTCTAATTTGTTGTTGCATGTTTTACGTGGCTGCTATGGGTATCTAGCAAGAACGATTCTTACCTACGCAAAGCCACACCGGTGATATGAAAATTGCTATTCAACCTTCTACAAGGACCGCCTTCGTCGAATTCGATCCAACTAAGGTGGGAGAGACAGACACCCGCCAACCATCTTTATGCAGTAAGTTGCATGTCTGTCGTTGGAACCGGTCTCAGGTATGTGTACATGTAAGGTTGGTCGGAGCCGCTTCATCCCACAATACCACTGAATCAAAATAAGACTAGGGAAGGAAGCAATCTAAATATCAACGCCCACAAACTCCTTTGTGTTCTACTTGTGATGTCATTTACGCATAGACCTAGCTCTTGATGCCACTGTTGGGGAACATTTCATGGGAAACAAAAAATTTCCTACGAACACCCAAGATCAATATAGGAGATGCACATCTACGAGAGGAGAATTGGATCCACACACCCTTGTAGATCGCTAAGCAGAAGCGTTCAAGAATGCGGTTGATGTAGTGGTACGTATTCGCGATCAATCACGATCCATCCCGCGAACTCCGATCTAGTGCCGAAAGTATGGTACCTCCACGTTCAACACACGTACGGCTTGATGACACCTTCACCTCCTCGATCCAGCGAGTGAAGGTGAAGTAGTAGCTCGAGTCCTCCGATAGCACGACGACATGGTGGCGGCGGTGGTGGAGGAATTGCGGTAGAGCTTCGCTAAGAACTACGCGTATGAGGAGAAGAGCTACGAGAGAGAGAAGGGGCAACGCCGTGGCGTATGAGGGCGCGTATGGGTGCGGCTGTCCTCTCTCCACCTCTCTATATATAGAGGGAAGGGGGAGAGGGGGGCGCCCCTAGGAGATCCCATCTAGGGCCGGCGGCCACAAGAGGGAAACCCTAGATGGGTTTGCCCCCAAGGAGACTTGGCCATCTAGGCAAAGGGGTGGGAACCCTAGGGGTGGCGCCCCCACCTCCTCTGGCAATGTGGGAAGGGGTGAGGGGGGCGCACAACCCCTTAGTGGGCTGGTTTAACCCCTCCCCTTGGCCCATGAGGCCCCCAACACTTGTCGGGGCCCCTGAAACCCCTCGGTCATGCTGGCCATCACCCGGTACCCCTGGAACACTTCCGGACTCCAATACCCTTCGTCCAATATATCGATCTTCACCTACGGACCATTCAGGAGTTCCTCGCCATGTCCGGGATCTCATCCGGAACTCTGAACAACCTTTGGTAACCACCATAATGACTCAACTATACTAATATCGTCACCAAATGTTAAGTGTGTAGACCCTGCGGGTTCGAGAACTATGCAGACATGATCGAGACACCTCTATGGTCAATAACCAATAGCGGGACCTGGATTGAACCTCGATGTCAAGGATTCAGATAATCCCGTATGTAGTTCCCTTTGTCTATCGGTTGAACCTCAATGTCAAGGATTCAGATGTCAAGGATTATCTGAATCCTCTGATGTCAAGGATTCAGATGTCAAGGATTATCTGAATCCTCTGACAAATCCCAGTCTTGATCCATGCCAACTCAACAGACACCCTCAGAGATACCTGTAGAGCACCTTTATAGTCACCCAGTTATGTTGCGACGTTTGGTACACAAAAGGTACTCCTCCGGTGTTAGTGGGTTGCATGATCTCATGGTCATAGGAACATTTACTTGACATGTAGAAAACGATAGCAATAAACTTGACACGATCATATGCTATGTTCATAGTTTGGGTCTCGTCCATCACATCATTATCCTAATGATGTGACCTTGTTATCAAATGACAACTCATGTCAATGGCTAGGAAACCACATCCATCTTTGATAACGAGCTACTCTAGTAGAGGATGACAAGGGACATCTTGTTGTCTATGTATCCACATATGTATTTGAGTTTCCAATCAAAACAATTCTAGCATGGACAATAAATGATTATCATGAACAAGGAAATATGATAATAACCAATTTATTATTGCCTCTAGGGCATATTTCCAACAAATCTTACTCAGTCACATTGATATCAATTGATGGGCATCTCCATAGTCCATTAATTTGCCTAGTTGATGTGAGACTTTCTCGCTTCTTTTTTGTCTACTACCACCTTCTATTCCACTTATAGTGCTATATCCATGGCTCACGCTCATGTATTGCGTGAAGAGTTGAAAAACTGACGCGCGCTAAAAAGTATGAATCAATGGCTAACACGAGGGTAGTACATGATTTATACTTTGTGTTGAGAAGAGGGAGCATAACAAGGCTATATGATTTTGTAGGGATGACTTTCTTTAGTCATCATATTTTGAAAAGACATGACTGCTTTTTAGTATGCTTGAAGTATTATTGTTTTTATGTCAATATTAAACTTTTGTTTTGAATCTTATGGATCTGAATATTCATGCCACATAAAGAAAGATTACATGATAAACATGTTAGGTAGCATTCCACATCTAAAATTCTGTTTTTATCATTTACCTACTTGAGGACGAGTAGGAATTAAGCTTCGGGATGCTTGATACGTCTCCAATGTATTTATAATCTTGTATTGTTCCATGCTATTATATTATCAACCTTGGATGTTTTATATGCATTATTATGCTATTTTATATCATTTTTGGGGACTAACCTATTAACCTAGTGCCCAATGCCAATTGTTGTTTCTTCCTAGTTTTTTTCCAGTGCCCAAAGTCCAAATGGGACAAAAAAATTGATGATATTTTTGGACGACAAGACATTGATACGTCTCCAACGTATCTATAACTTTTGATTGTTCCATGCTATTATTTATGAAGTCTTGGATGTTTAATGGGCTTTATCATTCACTTTTATATCATTTTTGGGACTAACCTACTAACCCAAAGGCCCAGTCCAGATTGTTGTTTTTTGCCTGATTCAGGGTTTTGCAGAAAAAGAATATCAAACGGAATGAAACCTTCGCGAGAGATATTTTTGGAGAAAATCACGCACGCGGAGCTTGAGAACGACGTCAGGGGATCAAGAGGTGGCACACGAGGGTGGGGGGCGCGCCCCCTTCCCACGGCGTGCCCCCTGCCTCGTGGCCCCCTCGAGCGTCCCCCGGTGCCCTCCTTCTTCCTATATAAGTCTACGTACCCCAAAAACTCCGTGAACAGAGAGAAAACCCTAATTCCACCGCCGTACCTTCTGTTACCGTGAAGATCCCATCTTGGAGCCTGTTCCAGAGCTCCACCGGAGGGGGATCCATCACGGAGTTCTTCTTCATCATCATCATCACCCTCACCATGAGTTGTGAGTAGTTTACCACAGACCTTTGGGTCCATAGCTAGTATCCAGATGGCTTCTTCTCTCTCTGGATCTCAATACAAAGTTATCCTCGGTCTTTGAGGAGATCTATTCGATGTAATCTCTTTTTGCGGTGTGTTTGTCGAGATCCGATGAATTGTGAGTTTATGATCAAGGTTATCTATGATAGATATTTGGTTCTTCTCTGAACTTTTTATGTGTGCTCATAATATCCTTCCAAGTCTCTTCAAATTTTTGGTTTGGTTTGGCCTACTAGATCTATAGTTCTTGCAATGGGAGAAGTGCTTGGCTTTGGGTTCAATGTTGCGATGTCCTTTCCCAGTGACAGTAGGGGCAGCAAGGTACGTATTGTATTGTTGCCATCGAGGATAAAAAGATGGGGTTTATATCATATTGCTTGAGTGATGTCATCTTGCTTAAGGCGTTACTCTGTTCTTATGAACTCAATACACCAGATGCATGCTGGATAGCGGTCGATGTGTGGATAGTAGTAGATGCAGGCAGGAGTCGGTCTACTTGTCTCGGACGTGATGCCTATATACAATGATCATGCCTAGATAGTCTCATAATTATTCACTTTTCTATCAATTGCTCGATAGTAATTTGTTTACCTGACGTAGAATATCGCTATCATGAGAGAAGCCACTAGAGAAAACTATGGCCCCCGGGTCTATTCTCAACATATCAATCTACATCTACTTTACTTTTATTGCTTTTATTTGATGTTCTTATAAACTAAAAATACCAAAAATATAAACTATCATCTCTATTAGATCTCACTTTCGTAAGTGACCGTAAAGGGATTGACAACCCCTCATCGCGTTGGCTGCGAAGTTCTTATTTGTTTGTGCAGGTGCGAGGGACTCGCGCGTGGTCTCCTACTGGATTGATACCTTGGTTCTCAAAAACTGAGGGAAATACTTATGCTACTATGCTGCATCTCCCTTTCCTCTTCGAGGGGATACAACGCAAGCTCAAGAAGTAGCAAGAAGAATTTCTGGAGCCGTTGTCGGGGAGGCTTACGCAAAAGTCATATACCAAGTACCTATCACAAACCCTTATCCTTCGCATTACATTTATTTGCCTCTCGTTTTCCTCTCCCCCACTTCACCCTTGCCGTTTTATTTGCCCTTCTTCCACCGTGTGTTTATCGTTTGCTTGCTTCTTGTTTGCTTGTGTGTGCTGCTTGCTTGCTTGTCATCATGTCTACCACACCTATCATTATCACCACTCCCGAGAGTGAGGTCCTCAACTTTAAACAAAGGGAGGAAGAAAACTTAAAAGATGCCAGGTATAGAATTTGCAATGCTCAAAATAGATCTAATAGGAAGCTTTCCACTTTCGTACTTCCTCGCAATTTTTATGTTGGCATAACTCCGTGGAATAGATTTATCTTAGATACCATTACCGGAGGGAATTTCTTGGGTAGCCACACCGTTGATTCTTATAATGCTATGACTTAATTATTTGGCTCACCACCTCTTATGGTTAATGGGACCTTTTTAACTTTGGAGCATGTTATGCAAAGGTTAGAAATCATTGAAAACAAAGTTGCTATGGTAGAACTGGTAGAGAACTTGGATACAAAAATTCATAATGAAATCACCCAATATGGATCCAAGGTAGGAGTTGTTCTGAAAAATCTTAAGGAAAAGGAGCCCATAGTTAAAGAAAAGCTAGATCAGGATTCTACTAGAATCAATAAACTTGAGGTTGTTATCACTAATATGGGTTCTGCTCTTTCCGCTATAAAAACTACTCCAAATACCTCTACTAAATTATCTAAGTTCATGTATGTCTCTAAAGACAAGGGTGAAACATCTAGAATTGCGGATCTCAAATCCATAAGTGTTCACCCTAATTTTCTTACTTTTGCAAGAGACCTTTTGACACTTTAGAATTTCTTCATTTCTTGCCCAAGAGTTTGATTATTCATAGGGACAAATAAGTGCCCAAGAACCATAAGTGCTTAATCAAAGAATTGCCTTCCAAAGATGGCAATACCTAGATTTATCTTGTATCGTGCCTAGCTAGGGGCGTAAAACGATAGCGCTTGTTGGGAGGCAACCCAACTTTATATTTTTTTTGTTTTTGCTGCTTTTAGGGAATAAATATTGCATCTAGCCTCTGATTAGATGTGGTTTCATGTTTTGTTTAGTGTTTGTGCCAAGTAGAACCTTTGTAAGACTTGTGTCAAGTTTATGTGATCTTGCTGTGAAAAACAGAATCATTAGCGCTCGCTAAAGTAGTCTTCAGAATTTACTAGAGCGTGATTTTTAGCTGATTCTTTTTGAAGATGATTGTTAGACAAATTATGCAAATTTAACAATTTAGTTTGAATTTTTTGGAGTTCCAGAAGTAGGTGAAACCTGCATATTACTACAGACTGTTCTGTTTTTGAGAGATTCTGTTTTTCATGTGTTGTTTGCTTATTCCGATGCATCTATGAGTAGTATTGGAGGATATGAACCATAGAGAAGTTGGAATACAGTAGGTTTAACACAAATATAAACAAATAATGAATTCATTGCTGCACTTTTGAGTAGTGGTTTGCTTTCTTATAGTAACGGAGCTCACGAGAATTTTTTCTAAGTTTTGTGTTGTGAAGTTTTCAAGTTTTGAGTATTGCTTTGATGGACTATGGAACAAGGAGTAGCAAAGGCCTAAGCTTGGGGATGCCCATGGCACCCCAAGTAAATTCAAGATAATAAAAAGCCTAAGCTTGGGGATGCCCCGGGAAGGCATCCCCTCTTTTGTCTTCATCCATCGGTAACTATACTTGGAGCTATATTTTTATTCGCAACATGATATGTGTTTTGCTTGGAGCGTCTTGTATAATTTGAGTCTTTGCTTTTTAGTTTGCCACAATCATCCTTACTGGACACACCTATTTGAGAGAGTTAAATATGGCCTATAAATTATTAGAACACTCTATGTGCTTCACTTATATCTTTTGAGTTGAATAGTCTTTGCTCAAGTGCTTCACTTATATCTTTTAGAGCTCGGTGGTGGTAATATTTTGTAGAAATTGTTGAACTCTCATGCTTCACTTATATCCTTTTGAGAGTCTATTAAAACAGCATGGTAATGTGTTTAGGCTAAAGAAACTAGTCTTCACATGATAGACATCCAATGTCAATGTAGTAAAAAAAATCACACTAAGTGCATTGAATAGAATGAGATGTTGGATGCTTGATAATTGTTTTGAGACACGAGGATAGTGATATTAGAGTCATGCTAGTGGAGTTATTATGAAATTAAGAAATACTTGTGTTAAGGTTAGTGATTCCCGTATCATGCACGTATGGTGAACCGCTATGTGATGAAGTTAGAGCATGAGATATTTGTAGAGTGCCAACCTTTGTGTGGAGGTCGGGGGCGCGCGATGGTTAAATCCTACCAACGTCCCCCCTAGGAGCATGTGTTGATTGCTTTGTTTTGATGACTCGTAGATTTTTGCAACAAGTATATGAGTTCTTATGACTAATGTTGAACTCTCACCCTTCCACCATTGCTAGCCTCTCTTGTACCGCGCAACTTTCGCCGGTGCCATAAACCCACTATATATCCTTCCTCAAGACAGCCACCGTATTGTTCCTCAAAACAGCAACCATATCTACCTATCATGGCAGTTCCATAGCCATTGCGAGATATATTGCCATGCAACTTTCCACCGTTCCGTTCATATGACGCGCATCATATTGTCATATTGACATGCATGATCATGTAGTTGACATCGTAGTTGTGGCAAAGCCACCATGCATAATTTTTCATATATGTTACTCTTGATTCATTGCATATCCCGGTACACCACCGGAGGCATTCATGTAGAGTCATACTTGTTGTAGTATCGAGTTGTAATTTCGAGTTGTAATAAAAAGTGTGATGCTCATCATTATTAGAGCATTGTCCCATGTGAGGAAAGGGCAATAAAAAAAAGAGATGGCCCAAAAAAATAGAGAGGGGCTAATAAAAAAAGAAGAGAAAGCCCCTCCAAAAAATGAGAGAAAAGAGAGAAGGGACAATTGCTACTATCTTCTTTTTCCACACTTGTGCTTCAAAGTAGCACCATGTTCTTCATTGTAGAGATTCTCATGCTTAGTCACTTTCATATGCTACTGGGAATTTTCATTATAAAACTTGGATTGTATATTCCAACGATGGGCTTCCTCAAATGCCCTAGGTCTTCGTGAGCAAGCAAGTTGGATGCACACCCACTAGTTTCTTTTGTTGAGCTTTCATTCATACTTAGCTCTAGTGCATCCGTTGCATGGCAATCCCTACTCACTCACATTGATATCTATTGATGGGCATCTCCATAGCCCATTAATACGCCTAGTTGATGTGAGACCATCTTTCTCCTTTTATCTTCTCCACAACCACCACTCTATTCCACCTATAGTGCTATATCCATGGCTCACGCTCATGTATTGCGTGAAAGTTGATGTGAGAGCATGAATTAAGCTTGGGGATGCTTGATACGTCTCCAACGTATCTATAATTTTTGATTGTTCCATGCTATTATTTATGAAGTCTTGGATGTTTAATGGGCTTTATCATTCACTTTTATATCATTTTTGGGACTAACCTACTAACCCCAAGGCCCAGTCTAGATTGCTGTTTTTTTGCATCTTTCAGGGTTTTGCAGAAAAAGAATATCAAACGGAGTCCAAACGGAATGAAACCTTCGCGAGAGATATTTTTGGAGAAAATCACGCACGCGGAGCTTGAGAACCATGTCAGGGGATCAAGAGGTGGCCCACGAGGGTGGGGGCACGCCCCCCTTCCCAGGGCGGCCCCCCTGCCTCGTGGCCCCCTCGAGTGTCCCCTAGTGCCCTCCTTCTTCCTATATAAGCCTACGTACCCCAGAAACTCCGTGAACAGAGAGAAAACCCTAATTCCACCGTCGTACCTTTCTGTTCCCGTGAAGATCCCATCTTGGAGCCTGTTCCGGAACTCCACCGGAGGGGGACCATCACGGAGTTCTTCTTCTTCATCATCATCACCCTCACCATGAGTTGTGAGTAGTTTACCACAAACCTTCGGGTCCATAGCTAGTATCAAGATGGCTTCTTCTCTCTCTGGATCTCAATACAAAGTTCTCCTCGATATTCGACGAGATCTATTCGATGTAATCTCTTTTTGTGGTGTGTTTGTCGAGATCCGATGAATTGTGAGTTTATGATCAAGGTTATCTATGAAAGATATTTGGTTCTTCTCTGAACTTTTTATGTGTGCTCATAATATCCTTGCAAGTCTCTTTGAATTATTGGTTTGGTTTGGCCTACTAGATCTATAGTTCTTGCAATGGGAGAAGTGCTTGGCTTTGGGTTCAATCTTGCGGTGTCCTTTCCCAGTGACAGTAGGGGCAGCAAGGCACGTATTGTATTGTTGCCATCAAGGATAAAAAGATGGGGTTTATATCATATTGCTTGACTTTATCCCTCTACATCATGTCATCTTGCTTAAGGCGTCACTCTGTTCTTATGAACTCAATACACTAGATGCATGCTGGATAGCGGTCGATGTGTGGAGTAATAGTAGTAGATGCAGAATCGTTTCGGTCTACTTGTCTCAGACGTAATGCCTATATACAATGATCATGCCTAGATAGTCTCATAATTATTTGCTTTTCTATCAATTGCTCGACAGTAATTTGTTTACCCGTCGTAGAATATCGCTATCATGAGAGAAGCCACTAGAGAAAACTATGGCCCCCGAGTCTATTCTCAACATATCAATCTACATCTACTTTACTTTTATTGCTTTTATTTGCTGTTCTTATAAACTAAAAATACCAAAAATATAAACTATCATCTCTATCAGATCCCACTTTCGTAAGTGACCGTAAAGGAATTGACAACCCCTTATCGCGTTGGTTGCGAAGTTCTTATTTGTTTGTGTAGGTGCGAGGGAATCACGCGTGGTCTCCTACTGGATTGATACCTTGGTTCTCAAAAACTAAGGGAAATACTTACGCTACTGTGCTGCATCTCCCTTTCCTCTTCGAGGGAATACAACACAAGCTCAAGAAGTAGCAGACACCCTGGAAGCTTCGGAAGGAGGCGAGAGGGGCCACAAGGCGACGACAAGCTCAGGGGACGTGCCCTAGTGGAGGCGTCCCAAAGGTTGTGGGCCCCTCGAGGCTCTGCTAACCCTAAACCTTAGTCTATAATTCTCAAATATTCCCCGAAGACCAGAGGGTGACCCAAAAATACTTTTCCACTGCCACAAGTTTCTGCCTTCGTTAGATCCCATCTGGGGACCTTTTCCGGTACTCTGCCTCAGGTGGATTCTATCACGAAAGGGCTTCTACATCAACCTTGCAGCCCTTCCGATGATGTGTGAGTAGTTTACCACAAACCTATGGGTCCGTAGCTTGTAGCTAGATGGCTTCTTATCTCTCTTTGATCTTCAATACAACGTTCTCCTCAATGTTCTTGGAGATCTATTCGATGTAATCTTCTTTTGTAGTGTGTTTGTTGAGATCCGATGAATTGTGGGTTTATGATCAGATTATCTATGAATATTATTTGAGTCTTCTCTAAACTCTTTTATGCATGATTGTTATAGCTTTGTATTTCTCTCTGATCTATTGATTTGGTTTGGCCAACTAGATTGATTTTTGTTGCAATGGGAGATGTGCTTTGTAATGGGTTCAATCTTGCGGTGCTCAATCCCAGTGACAGAATGGGACATGACACATATTTGTATTGTTGTCATTAAGGATAAAAAGATGGGTTTTATTCATCTTGATTGGATCTATCCCTCTACATCATGTCATCTTGCTTAAGGCGTTACTCCTTTCTTGTTAACTCAATACACTAGATGCATGCTGGATAGCGGCCGATGTGTGGAGTAATAGTAGTAGATGTAGGCCAGAGGCGGTCCACTTGTCTCGGACGTGATGCCTATATACATGATCATTGCCTTGGATATCTTCATAACTATGTGCTTTTCTATCAGTTGCTCAACAGTAATTTGTTTACCCACCGTATGCTTTCTTCGAGAGAGAAGCCTCTAGTGAAAACTTGCTAGTCTATATTTTATCATATTATTTCCAGATCTATAAAATCGAAAACACATAAATTCCTTTCTGCAATTTATTTACCTTTATTTTATTTTGCAATTTTACTTATCTTTTATATCTATCACTATCAGATCTCATCCTTGCAAGTAACCATGAAGGGATTGACAACCCGGCCCTTTATCACGTTGGGTGCAAGTATATGTTTGTTTGTGTAGGTACAACTATTGGAGACTTGTGTGTTCCTCCTACTGGATTGATACCTTGGTTCTTAACCGTGGAAAATACTTATCTCTACTTTGCTGCATCACCCTTTTCTCTTCAAGGAAAAAACTAACGCAAGCTCAAGAAGTAGCAACCAACACATGGCACTGGGCTACTTCAGGGATGTACCCCATCGACCTGAGCTCCTCGATGATGCTTGATACATCGATTTAGCATCATGTTTTTATGTTTATATTTATTGCATTATGGACTGTTATTTCACTTTATGGTACAATACACATACCTTTTCTCTCTTATTTTACAAGATTAACTGAAGAGGCAGAATGCCGGCAGCTGGAGTTCTGGACTAGAAAGGAGCAAATCTGAGATACCTATTATGCACAACTCCAAATGTCCTCAAACTTTATGTAGAATTGTTTTGGAATATATATAAAGAATATTGGGCAAGAAACAACAAAAGGGGACCCACCAGGTGGCCACAAGCCTGGGGGACGCGCCCTACCGCCAAGGGCGCGCCTCCCGAGCTTCTGGGCCCCCTGGCCATCATCTGGTGCCCATCTTCTCGTATAAGAGAGGTTTTGACCTAGAAAAAATGAAAAGGAAGACTTCGGGATGAAGCGTCGTCGTCTCGAGGTGGAACCTGGGCAGAAGTAATCTAGGGCTTCGAGGGAGCTATTCTGCCCGGGAAACTTCCCTCTGAGAGGGGGAAATCGAGGCCATCATCATCACCAATGATCCTCTCATCGAGGAAGGGTCAATCTTCATCAAGATCTTCCCCAGCACCATCTCCTCTCAAACCCCAGTTCATCTCTTGTATTCAATCTTTGTCTCAAAACCTCATATTGGTACATGTGGGTTGCTAGTAGTGTTGATTACTCCTTGTAGTTGATGCTAGTTAGTTTATTTGGTGGAAGATCATATGTTCATATCCTTAATGATATTCAATAGCCCTCTGATCATGAACATGAACATGCTTTGTGAGTAGTTATGTTTGTTCCCGAGGACATGGGAGAAGTCTTGTTATAAGTAATCATGTGAATTTGGTATTCACTCGATATTTTGATGAGATGTATGTTGTCTTTCGTCTAGTGGTGTTGTGTGAACGTTGACTACATGGCACTTCACCATGATTTGGGCCTAGGGGAAGGCATTAGGAATTAGCACATAGATGATGGTTTGCTAGAGTGACATAAACTGAACCCTAGTTTATGCATTGCTTCGTAAGGGGCTGATTTGGATCCACATGTTTCATGATATGGTTAGATTTATCTTAATTGTTCTTTCGTAGGTGCAGATGCTTGCGAGAGGGGTTAATCATAAGTGGGAGGATTGTCCGAGTGAGGACAACACCCAAGCACTGGTCCACCCACATATCAAAGTATCAAAGTAATGAACGTGAATCATATGAGCATGATGAAACTAGCATGACAATAATTCCCATGTGTCCTCGGGAGTGCTTTGCTTTATATAAGAGTTCGTCCAGGATTATCCTTTGCTATCAAAAGGATTGGGCCACCTTGCTGCACCTTTTGTTACACTTGTTACTTGTTACCCGTTATGAATTATCTTGCTACCAAACTATCTGTTACCTATACTTTCAGTGCTTGAAGAAAATACCTTGCTGAAAACCGCTTGTCATTTCCTTCTGCTCCTCATTGGGTTCGACACTTTTACTCATAGAAAGGACTATGATTGACCCCCATACTTGTGGGTCATCAAGACTCTTTTTGGCAACATTGTCGAGGAGTGAAGCACCTTTGGTGAGTGGAATTTGGTAAGGAAAATTTTATATTACATGCTGAAATTTACCGTAACTTGTCACCATGGAAAATCATCCTTTGAGGGGTTTGTTCGGGGTATCTTCACATCTATCAGAAGAACAAAGAGTTTCTCCTCAACCTACTACACCTACTAAAAATATTTATTATTAAATTCCTTCGGGTATGCTAGAGAAACTGCTAGCTAATCCTTATGCAGGAGATGGAACACTACATCTTGATATGCATTTAATCTATGTGGATGAAGTTTGTGGACTATTTAAGCTTGCAGGGTTACCTGAAGATGAATTCAATAAGAAGGTCTTCCCTTTATCTTTTAAGGGAAAGGCGTTGGCATGGTATACGATATGTGATGATATTGGAGCTTGGAATTACAATCAATTGAAATTGGAATTTCATCAGAAGTTTTATCCTATGCATCTGGTTCATCGCGATAGGAATTATATATATAATTTTTGGCATCGTGAAGGAGAAAGTATAGCTCAAGCTTGGGGGAGGCTTAAGTCAGTGTTATATTCATGCCCCAATCATGAGCTCTTAGGAGAAATTGTTATTCAAAATTTGTATGCTCGGCTTTGTCGTAATGATCAATCCGTGCTCGATACTTCTTGTACTGGTTCTTTTATGAAGAAGACTATTGAATTCAGATGGGATCTTTTGGAACGGATTAAACACAACTCTGAAGATTGGGAGCTCGATGAAGGTAAGGAGTCCGGTATAAAGCTTGAATTTGATTGTGTTAAAACTTTTATGGATACCGATGCTTTTCATAATTTTAGCACTAAATATGGACTTGACTCAGACATAGTAGCTTCTTTTTGTGAATCATTTGCTACTCATGTTGATCTCCCTAAGGAGAAGTGGTTTAAATATCATCCTCCCATTGAAGTAAAAATAGTAGAACCCACTAAAGCTAGATAATAAAGCATTACTGATAATGTTGATCCAGTTATCCCTACCGCTTATATTAAGAAACCACCTTTTCCTGGTAGGATAAATGAACATGCTAAAGCTTCAGTTGTGGTTCCCAAAAATAATACAAGGACACCTACACCCCCTGAACAAATCAAAGTTGAACCTCATGTGGCTATGGTTAAAGATCTATTGGTTGATAATATTTATGGGCATGTTATTTATTTCCGTGACGATGCTACTAGAATTGCTAAACCTGATGAAAAGATAAATATAGACCTATTGTTGGCATGCATGTTGTCTCTATTAATATAGGAGATCATTGTTATCATGGCTCATGTGATTTGAGTGCTAGTGTGAGTGCAATCTCGTTTAATTTATATCAAGAAATTATGAATGATATTGCACCTGCTGAGATAGAAAATATTGATATCACTATTAAGCTTGCTAATAGATGTACTATCAGACCACTTGGGGTTGTTAGAGATGTTGAAGTCTTCTGTGGGAAAATAAAGTATCCTACTGATTTTCTAGTTCTTGGTTCCCTACAAGATGATTTTTCCCATTATATTTGGTAAACCTTTCCTGAATATGGTTAATGCTAAGATAGATTGTGAGAAGGAAAATGTTAGTGTAAGTTTTGGTGATGTGTCTCATGAGTTTAATTTCTCCAAGTTTCATAGGCAACCACGTGATAAAGAATTACCTAGTAAAGATGAAATTATTGGTCTTGCTTCTATTGCTGTACCTCCTACTGATCCTTTAGAACAATATTTGCTAGACCATGAAAATGATATGTTTATGAATGAGATAAATGAAATAGATGAGATATTATTTACACAAATGCATGTTTTGAAACACAACTTACCTGTTGAGACCCTTGGAGATCCTATTCCACGCAAGTGTGATCCCGTGTTTGATCTTAAACAATTACCCGATACATTGAAATATATATGCTTAGCTTGATGAAAATAAGATATATCCTGTTATTATCAGTGCTAACCTTTCAGAGCATGAAGAAAAGAGATTATTGAAAACTTCAAGGAAGCACTGTGCCGCTATTGGATATACTCTTGATGATCTTAACACTGATACATCGAGCTGCTATACAAATGGTTTTTAACCCCTTTCCATGACAACATTTTAAACCATCGCCAAGTGAGTGTGGGTGATAGGGGATCCTTCCCACATGACCCAGAAACTGTCGGGGATAGGGAGTAGTAATGCATACGTTTTGCATAACTAAGCGTATGCGTTGCGGGCATGTATCCCAAACGCGATTCTTCACACAACTATTTGTGATATCTCGCATATTCCAAACACTCCATCCTTGCTACTCATTTGTGCTTGCATTGCCATCGCAGTTGGTATTCCGTGGTGCTACATTTACGATGTGCTCCCCATCACAAACAGTTCACAATTATAGAATGTGTATGATAAGCAGACAATCACACATATTTACTTTTCCTCGACTGTATGCGATTCGATGTAAGAGTGCATACAGTTATCCCTATACAAATGTATGTGAAGCTTGAATATATCCCACACGATTCATCCATGATACCCGCATCGGATGAGGGCCTATCGCACACGTTCTTCTATGAGCAAACGTTTACAATGCGCACGACATCACAAACAATCCATAATTGCAAAGTGTGTAATAAGGTGACTTTAAGAAACATTTAATAATAAGGAACTGTGTGCGTTGTTGTTATTAATCTCACACATTTTTTATTGGTTGATCGTGTGTGTAGTAGAGATTCAGCGCACACGTAGTGGATCTGAGAAATGTGTCTGATCTCCATGTTTATCGTAGACGTTTTGCTTTCCCAAATCGTGTGCAGTGTACTGGCCCGCAGAACCTAATTTATCGCTAATTTAATCCCTGCATTTAAAAATCAAAGATTTTGAATTTGAAAGTAGGCAACGACTGATTTCATATCGAACCATGTTCATTAAAAATATAGGATCAATCACGAATGCATAATTCGATGCACAGGTATATATACTGAAGAACTATAGAAGCACCAACTAAAGAATGATGAACCACAGTTTTACTAAAGACTGTTGTCGGTGTACTAGAGTAGGGGTACCCTAGTATCCCGAACTTGTGCACGGGCAGTTGCAGCGCCCCGCGGCAAGGCTTGCCGGGTGACCGCCAAGGTCCTCCGTGGTTCCTTTAGAGCCATTCAAGAACAAAGTATCTAAGCCAAGGAGACAAGGCCCCGGCGAGAGGAGCTTGCCGGGAAGGCCAACCAAGGCATCACAAGGAACTTGCTGCGGCGTGCCACGCGTACCGGCAAGACCCGATGAGAGACAAGCTCCCGGACGCGACAAAACAACGACCGCGGCAAGGCGCTTGCCGCGGCAAGCTACCACCCTATACCCGCGCTCCAGCGCATCCTTCCACGTGTCGCTCTGGGACCCTCCCAGGCGTACGTGGCGGGAGGCTGTGCAGCCAGGGGAACGCGGTGGCAAGCGTTGCTGACAAGATTGCCATCGTGGCGAACGGTGGCGCCCCTGACGGCACCTTTATGCACTGTTTGGGCGACGGCGATGGGCATTTAATGCCCTTGTCCCCTGCCGTCAGGGTTAGGTATAGAACACTATACAAGTAGGTGTACCAACTACATCATCTTTCCATTTTTGCCCTCATCTGCGTTGCCACCTGTCGGTGACCCCTTGAGCATATAAAAGGAGGCCCATGCGCAACGTAGAGGGGGGTTAGACATTCGAACACTCTCACGCTCGATCTCGTTAGCTGCTAGAGTGTACTGTAGCTCTCAGCGCTCCCGAGCCAAGAACTCAATACAATCCACAAAGCAGGAGTAGGGTTTTACGCATCCGTGCGGCCCGAACCTGGGTAAACTGCTCGTGTGCCTCCCCTCGATCTGCTCTTCGTGCGACCTCCGCCCACTGCCGTACCGAAAAGGGGCTCCGTCCCCATAGGTGTTCGTGGGTGGATTAGTTTCCCCGACATCTTTGGCGCGCCAGGTAGGGGGTGCGTCGAGATTGTGTGAACCTGATCCGGCGTCCACACGAGCTAGATCTTCATCATCTTCATCAACATGCCGCCGAAGAAGAAGGCTTCGGAGGCAGCTGCTCTGTCCGCGCCGAACCCACCACCGCCGGACCCAACGGCTGGTGGGGTAGACGCCGGCGGAAGGACGGGCGTCGACGAGGGAGCTCACGGTGCTGCCCGGTCCAAGGACAAGGCTGCGCTGCCCATCGGCGGCGTAGTCGACTCCCACAACGACCGGGCGCACTCCAAGACCTCGGCGTCCGTACATGCACCGCGCCCATCTCAGGAGGAGCGGGACCGGTAGCGTCATGGTACTCACGGTACCATACGTTTGCTGGACCAAGATCGAGCTGGTGGATCTCGGGATGCTCAAGGCCAGCATGCACGTCAACATGCCGGCACGAGCAAGGCACGGTCGCCTGGACGGGATACTGCTCCTTCTAACGTAGTTAGAAGTCCGAGCATATCCCGCTCCTCGCACCGTTCTCCAGCAGAAGCTCTGGCACGAGCTCAACTGCTCCTAGACTTCCCTCCAGCGGCAGACAAGGCGGACGACTGGAGGGCCACCATTTAGAGTCTCATCGCCTTCGCCAACAGCGACACTCCACGGCAACCAAGCACTTCGCAGCCGCGACAAGTCAGCCAGGCGCAGGCCGATGGCGACAAGACTTGTGGGGGTGCAACCACTGTGCACTCTCCGCCCCGAAGGCCAAAATCGCCGACTCGCCGGATCAACCTCGACAGCGACTCCACCGCGTCGTCAGATCCACCAGCTCGTCGCGATCAGCGCCAAGTTCTTCACGAACAACAACAAGAAGACGCTCGTACTTGCATCGAGCGCCGAAGAGAAGCGCGACGTCAATCAGACCAGCGCGCTGGGCCCGCTGTCGACATGCATGCGCCAGGGGAACCAGGCGACTTGCCGTACGCGGTAGGTTGTCCTGCGTTTACTCGTGAGCTGCGGCAAGTCCAGTGGCCCAGCATGAAGAATTTCAAGCCAGACGTACCAGATAAGTACGACGGCAAGACGCATCCGTCAGAGTTCCTTAGCATCTACACCATCGCGGTGCAAGCTGCCGGGGGGCGAGACGACAAGATCCTTGCCAACTACTTCCCGCTGGTACTCAAGCCCAACGTCAGGTCCTGGCTCATGCACTTGCCGGACAACTCCATATCTTCCTGGGCTGACCTGTGCCATCAGTTTGTCGGCGCCTTTATGGGCGGCCACAAACCCCATGGCCAGGAAAGTGACCTTCATCTGCTCGCCCAGAAGGAAGGAGAATGTGACGCCCGAAGACCCACGTCCCAGAAGATTCCAGAGATTCCAGATGTTTCGGGTTCTTCCGTGTGTTTCATTTGTGCTTGTGTTATTTTATTTTTGCATTGCATATATCATCATGCCTTCTTGTCATATCTTTTGCATCTCAACTTAAATAAATTGTGTGGACCTTCGGTCCATTTAAATCGAGGGAAGTGTGACTTCTCTTTATAACATATCCTCCCAATATTTAGGGAGCTATATTATAAATATTCCATTTGTTTGGAATTAACCAACACACTTGCATATTTTCCCCATGCCTTCTCTTTCTCTTTTCTTGCCTCTTCTATTTTTCGTGGACCGTGGACATTTTTGCGAGTCCGGGAAAAATAGCCTCTTGCCCTAATTCTACCCATAACCCTTCCTTTCTCCTCCTTTTCTTCTTTGACATTTTCTATATTTGAGAAAACAAAAGGAAGAGGGGGCCCAGTCGCAGCCAGGCCCATCCGCGGCCTCCCTGGCCCATCAACCACCTAGGCCCAGTCGCCCCTAAAGCAAACCCTAGCTACCCCGTCGCTCTCTCCCTCACCCCTCGACCCTCTTTCCCTCAGCGTCGCGCCGCTCCTGCCCGATCCCATATCCATCTCTCCCTCGATCTCTCCCTCTCCCTCTCGTCTCCTCCCAACCGCATCGCCAGGGAGAGGAGCTCCCCAGCGCCGATCCCCTCGACCCTGACCAGTAGGCCGCCGCCCTGTGCATGCGACCAGTGGCCCATCGCCCTCGGGCCTTGCCGCAACGCCGCCGGGCCCCGGCCGCCCTCCTTCCCTGACCTAGCAGTAGGTCGCCCCGTGCCACCAGGTCCTCCTTCCTCGCCCCGAGCATCCGCGACCTGCTGGACCCCGCAAGCCCCGAGCACCGCCGTCGCGTCGACCTCTCCTACCTCGCCACCTCGACCTCGCCAAGGCCGACACTGGCCACTTCGACCCCGCCGCCGGTCTGCAACCTCTCCGTCCTCGCGCGCCGGTGGCCATGGTTGCCTCGTCATCAAGCTCCACCCAAGTCTCTGCCTGGGCCGCCACCAGCTTCCTCCACCGGGCCCATGCTCAAGCCGACCAGCCACTGCATCCACGCAGTCCGCCAAGTACACCTTCAATGACTACGACCGTGTACAAGGACCTCAGATCTGGCAAGTTCGTCTACCGTCATTTCTGAAGCGCCAAGTACCTCTACGACGACCCGAACATCTACAGAAAAACGAGCTCCGTGAACGACTACCGTAGCCGTGTACCACTACCGCCGCCAAGACCAAGGTGGCGCCAAATGACAAGACGACCCGTGAACAACTACCGTCGACCCTCGAGGACCCCGTGGAACATACAGACATCAAGTACCACTACAAACCGCCAAGTACCTCGACGCCCGATGTCAAGTTCGACTACAAGGAGAAACGTCAAGTACCACTACCATCGCGAGTACCGAGTCCGGCAAGTCCGAAGACCCCAAGTACCTCTACCGACGACTTGAACATCTACGAAACGAGAACGACTACACAAGACGACGCGTCAAGTATCACTACATCCGATGCCGCGACAAGTACCTCTCCGAAACGGAATGTGAACGACTACTTCGTTGACGACCTCGTGAACAACTACTTCCCTCTACGAACGTGTACCATGACTCGCGAGAACATCTACTTCCACTACTTCCTCTACGACCTCGAACCCCTCCGAGAACGATCGCTCCGAAGGTATAACCCCGAGACGATGACCCGAGAACGTTTGCTTGTGTTGTATGAGATGTTTGCCCTTGTGTGCTCCGTGCCCGAATCGTCTTTTGTCATGCTCCTCGGTTGCCTCGTCGCCGACTCGTGGGAACCCGGTGACGGGATCACCCCACCTTTCTTCTTGCATGACTCGCTCACGCCATCTTTCTTTTGCTCCGGACTCTCAACGAGTTACCGGAACCGAGATGTTGCCGTTGCATCATTTTCGGATCATTGCCGTGGCACCTTTTCTTTCCACCATGGTGACAAATACTCCTTATCATCTTCATGTTAACCTTAAATTAATAAATTGCATAAAACTTGATCATGTCATCCGCATCATGTTAACAACATTAAAACGTGTGAATTGTTGTTTGCTTAATAATTGCTAAACATGCATATGGGGATTTTCCCAGAATTGTTGTTGGTATTTCCGGCCTCATTTAAATTGCCTAGATAGGTAGTTTACTTTTGTTTCACCTCTTGCTATGTTAACAAACATTTAATCTTGTCTTGTAAATAAACGAGAGTCAATTAAATAATTAAAATGTGGTGTTTCGTCAATATGCAACTCGTTGCATAATGAGCTCCACTTAACTTGTAGTACTTGTTTGTGCACCTTTGCCATGACATGCATATTTAAACCGGACATGCATCATACTTGGATGTGCATCGTATGCCATGTTTATGCTTGTGTGTTTACCGTGTTGTTTGCTTCTTTCCGGTTGCTTCTCTTGTTAGCTTCGGTTCCGTCTGGAGTTGTGAGGTTTCGCTCGACTATGTTGCTCCGTCTACTTCATGGACTTGTTCTTCTCCCTTGCGGATTCCCAGGCAAGATGATCATACCCTTGGATACATTTACTACCATTGCCATGCTTAGTTGTCTCGATGCTATCGTTACATGTCGCGCTACCCACCTTTTATGTCAGCCTCTCCTTGTTTCCATGAAACCTCTAACCTTTTGACACCTTCCTAGCAAAACCACTGTTTGGCTATGTTACCCGCTTGCTCAGCCCCTCTTATAGCGTTGTTAGTTGCAGGTGAAGATGAAGATCGTTCCAGGAGGGAACTTGTTGTTGGAATATCACAATATCTATTATTATTATTATTATTATTATTAACACACCTATATACTGGGCATGGCCGGAAGGCTTGGCCTTTTGCTCGGTGTTTTGTTCCACTCATGCCACCTTAGGCGCCGATAAACCGGCATTATGTTCCTTGATTTTGCGTTCCTTACACGATGGGTGGATGGGGACCCCTTGACAGTTCGTCTTTGAATAAAACTCCTCCAGCAAGGCCCAACATTGGTTTTAATTTGCTCATAATAACAACTTAATTAATTAATTAAATTGCATAGGGGGTCGCGTCCCCGGGTACTCTTTTCTACATAGCAGGGGGGCCAGTGCTGATGGTGTTGGTCCCAAATGGGGAGACTGCGGGGCCACCACGGGGAAACTCAAGGATTGGCTCCTGTAGGATCACCTATCCGGTCGTGGCCTGAGACGAGATACGCGCGGCTACTATCAGGGTGTCGGCACGCCGGGAGGTCTTGCTGGACTTGTTTTACCATTGTCGAAATGTCTTGTGCACCGGGAAGCCGAGCCTGATCGGATTTTCCCTAAGATAAGGGGTGATGATATTATATTTATCACTTCAGCTAATCGTGAGAGCTTGTGATGGGCTAAGTTGGGACACCCCTGCAGGGTTATAATCTTTCGAAAGCCGTGCCGGCAGTTATGTGGCAGATTGGAATTTGTTAATGTCTGGTTGTAGAAAACTTGACAGAGGATCCGAAGTAAAACACACAACTGTGTGAGTAACCGTGACTGTCTCTTTTCACTTTCAGAAGAGAACACAGTGGGGTTATGTTTGACTCGTAGGTAGTTTAGGATCTTTAGCGATCACTACTAGTTTGCGACCGTTTGCGTGGATGCTCATCTTATTCTTGTACTCGTAAGCTAGCCACCATATTATGCTTAGCCGCTGCTGCAACCTCACCACTTTACCTCTTCCTACCAATAAAGCTTTGCTAGTCTTGATACCCATGGTTATGGGATTGCTGAGTCCTCGTGGCTCACATATACTACAACACCAGATGCAGGAGCTGGTTCAAGTACTTCACTGGGAGCTCGATGAGGAGAGTGGCCGTATGCTTGTGACGTTCTCGACGATCAGTAGTGGCTTCTACTAGGGGCGATTCAGACCTGTGGCTTTATGTTTTGGTATCTTTCTTTTGGATCTTCACCCGTAGTCGGGTTGTGATGTTTTGGATGATGATTTGCTTATGTAATGTATTGTGTGACGTGGCGAGTGTAAGCCAACTATCCTTTTGCAATTTCATCCCTATTTTTACATGAGTCGTGCAAAGATACCAAACTTGAGATCATTCCAGAATGGGCTTATACCTTTAAGTCGTGCCTCGACACGTAGGAGGTATAGTCCCATCCTGGGCATTATAAGTTGGTATCAGAGCCTTCTCCGACCTAGAAGCCCCCACTGATTGATCGAATCATTGACGGTTGAGTCTAGGCACACACTGAAAATGTTTTGAGTCCTATATTTATATCGGAGAGTAGGATTTCTTTTGCTCATCATCTCTTTTCACTCCGGTGAGGACTCCTGACGATTACTTTTATCTCTTCTACTCTCAAAATTTCACTAATTTTTTTAGGATCACGCGAGTATTGTTTGGATTGTTCCGATGTCTTTGTGACGAGAACATTGTTCTCGATTCCTCCTGTCATTAGGGGTTGTGGCAGTGTCCCGGGGAGTTGAGCTTCGAGGTGTTGTCGTCACAAATATATCTCATCAGTTCTGGAATACTTAAGACGGCCGACATCGAAAACTCTCCTATGCGGTTAGTGGCAAGATAACCCCGACATCACCCAGTACTGGGGAGGTAGTTCGGGAGTATTGCCATAGCTTGTATAGTAGATGCGTTTCGAAGGTACGAGGTAAACGGTTTCCGGAAACAACTAGTTATGTGTTGAAGGATGGATACAACTGGATGTAGGATTAGAGTTGAGTGCGCGGTGCTTCCCCTGTATCCCCAACACCTGATTGCATAATTGGAAACTTTCGGAAATTAATAGGTGGGTTCATCCAGTAGTTCGTATGCATTCTTCCAACGAGTGCATGATATGAAGTTTGGGGTTCTACATTGAGTGAAGTGGGTTATGGGCTTTGTTCCGATCGGGAGTTGCATCTTAAAGGGTCCTTGGCTATGTTGATCCGGGGATTGCAAAACCCTTTTGTAACACGTTCCATGAGCTTTCAGCACGAATATGCCGAACGAAGCTTCTATCTTGTATTTGTTCTATCTGCTCCATGTTGTTTTTATTTATCTTTTGTTCTCCCTAGTGGCTTCTCGTCAAGTTGATTTACCTACGGAATTCATTCATTCAATTCTCTGTTCGAATGATATTGTGAAGATTATGCTGCAACATATCTATCCTTTGTTTTTGTTTGATTCTGGTATTCGAGTTGCTTCGATGTCAAATGTTGATTCCATACCTTCCTAATCGGTGTTCTCATATTTCTATGGGAGTGCTAATTCTTCTTAACCATCAAGATCTACATGTTAATCCTTTTCAACCGACATCCTTTGCTTCAAGTTAATCCGATCTTTTCATCATCTGCAAGATCAACTCTCAGTTTTTTCTCAGCGGTGTATGTTTCATTCATCCCAAGTTGTCTTTGTTTCCCCACCCTCCCACCCTTCTTCTTCTTGGAGCCAAAATTCTAAATGAAGTATCCATTTTATTCATGTGATATTTCTTCATTTTCTTTTCCTTCAATGTTCTTATCCGGTGATTACCATGAAGTTGCTCAAGAGCTTCAAGTTCATCATTCTTTTTGTTCTCAAATTCTGCCGGTGGAGGTAATTCAAGATTTCGGTGTTGATCTTATCCTTTTCCTCTTTTCACAATGCTTTCTTATTCCGGTGCACCAATTAATCATTCTCCTCTTGCTATTCATATCCTGAGTGTTGAAGATATCTTAGAAGATTCATAATTCCATTCTTAATCCGTTCAAACTATTTTGAGGATTATAATCTTATTCAGCCATTTAATTCAACCGGTGCAATATCTCTTAAGCAATCTTTTCCAACGGTGATTTTCTTTGAGTGGGCCCTAACCCACAGGTCTTTTCCTAGGATCTTACCTAACTCTTCTAATTTTACTGGAGTTATACTCAAATTCTTTTCAAAGTGTGACGTAAGAATGATTTCCATCAGTCACATGCCTTCTCCAAGATCGCTTTCAAATTCTTGTTCATCATTGGTTCAACCTTTTAATTCTTCATTACGGAGTGCCTATACAATTCATGGTGGTGTATCTCATCATCTTCTCAGATTTTGAAGACCGAAGACGAGTTTCTCTTAAATCTTGGCCCGTTCTCTTCAAGATTCGTGGTTCTAGCTTCATGCCATCCTCATTATTGTTTTGATTGTGAGGAATTATTTTCATACCCATCTGAAGCATTTCATGAATTCTTTTTTTTGTGATCCTCCGAAGGCCATCATTTCAGAATATTTCTTCGTTCCCAGTTTTCAACTTGTCCTCCATATATTCTTCATTGATGTCTCTTCGTTCGTCTCCATATTCTTATGGTGGTTCTATCAAGTTTACTCTTCCGTTGTTATCGTATCAATTCATTTGTTCTTTTCATAATCCTATTGGTGGTTCGTTGAAGATTTACCCAAGCTTGTGAGAGATCTCTCTTAATTCTTCCAACAAGAATAAGTAGTAGGCCAAATCCGTTGCTTGTCATCAATTTAATTTGATGAAGGATAAGCATACGATAAATCTTATTCTTATTTCCTCGAGTGATTAATCTCTGTTTTCTGGAGCTTCTTCATCATATCATATCCTTGGTGTTAAGTTGTTCATCTTGTTTTCCGGAGCTCCAAGTTATTTCAATTATCATTTCAAACCTCCATCTAATTCATCACATGCCTTGAATCTTGTTCTTTTCATCTTCCACTTCGCATGCTTTCATTACCGGAGTTCTCATGGTGGTTCATCATCATTTAATTCATCCTTGAAGTCTTCATCAAGATTCTTGTTGGAGCTCAAGCATTCTTTATCATGCTTTCCAAGTGTCATTCTTCTACCTTATCTTTTCAGATGATGTTATGTCATTGTTGACAATTTTCCCTTCATGTTTCATGACTCACAAGTTGTCAGGAATGAGATATTTAAACCCATCATTTTCTTTGTCAGGAGATCTTTCCAACCATTCAATTTATTCGTTGGAGTCATCTTGGGTTGTATCTCATCTAAAAGCTTTCCCTAAGGATTGTTGCTAATTATGGTGCTTATAAATGACCCAAGTTCTTCATTATCATTCCGGTGAAATAAGTTTATCGTCTCCTTAATGTTTCCGTCAGTGGCTGGTTGTCACCTCTTAATTTTAAGATGTTTTCCATAAGCCCACATCAAGCTTATTCATTTCGTGTTGATTTTTTCCATCAACCCCATTCAACCCTTCTTTGTAAGGAGGATTTCCTAATTCATTCGTGGGAGAAGTTGTCATTTTTTCTTCTCCATTCATTTCTTCATTGATTATATGCTATTCTTTCATTCCGGAGGCATTGTGATGTTGCTCTCTCCAAACCATAATCCCGTTTTGTCAAGATCATGTTCTTTTCCTTGTTTATCTATTTAACCGGAGTGTTGTATTCTTCATTCAAGTTACGTCATCTTATCTAGTTTTTCCTATCTTTTCAACCGGAGTGCTGTCTGAATCTTTCTTACCCCTTGTGCCATTCTTTTAATTGTTCCGGAGGCTGTGTGTTGTTGTTTTCATCAAGTATCACTCCATCTCAAACTTATGTTAATTCCTTTCATTTTCAGTCGGAGTGCTGTCCAAATTCTGTCATTTTATTCCTTAGCTATACCGTTGCAGTTTCATATTCTATTGGTTCGTAAGCTCTTGCTTCATATCTTTCAACCTACAAGGTTCTCATAATGTTCCTTGTTCCTCTTTTCTAACGGAGTGTTTTCATCTTCGTTCATCTATGTGGTTTTGTTCTTTCAACTTGTTTAACTTCAAGGTTCGTGGTTTCACTCGTCTGTCAAAGAAGCAACTTTGTTTACCTCTTCCTCTTCCGTTTTACCGGGTGCCATCTCCAGGATCTCGGGTCGAGATCCTCTGTTAGTGTGGGAGAGTTGTGACGCCCGAAGACCGACGTCCCAGAAGATTCCAGAGATTCCAGATGTTCCGGGTTCTTCCCTGTGTTTCATTTGTTCTTGTGTTATTTATTTTTTTGCATTGCATCATATCATCATGCCTTCTTGTCATATCTTTAGCATCTCAACTTAAATAAATTGTGTGGACCTTCGGTCCATTTAAATCGAGGGAAGTGTGACTTCTCTTTATAACATATCCTCCCAATATTTAGGGAGCTATATTATAAATATTCCATTTGTTTGGAATTAACCAACACACTTGCATATTTTCCCCATGCCTTCTCTTTCTCTTTTCTTGCCTCTCCTATTTTTCGTGGACCGTGGACATTTTTGCGAGTCCGGGAAAAATAGCCTCTTGCCCAAATTCTACCCATAACCCTTCCTTTCTCCTCCTTTTCTTCTTTGACATTTTGTATATTTGAGAAAACAAAAGGAAGAGGGGGCCCAGCTGCAGCCAGGCCCATCCGCGGCCTCCCTGGCCCATCAACCACCTAGGCCCAGTCACCCCTAAAGCAAACCCTAGCTACCCCGTCGCTCTCTCCCTCACCCCTCGACCCTCTTTCCCTCAGCGCCGCGCCGCTCCTGCCCGATCCCATATCCATCTCTCCCTCGATCTCTCCCTCTCCCTCTCGTCTCCTCCCAACCGCATCGCCAGGGAGAGGAGCTCCCCAGCGCCGATCCCCTCGACCCTGACCAGTAGGCCGCCGCCCTGTGCGCGCGACCAGTGGCCCATCGCCCTCGGGCCTTGCCGCAACGCCGCCGTGCCCCGGCCGCCCTCCTTCCCTGACCAAGCAGTAGGTCGCCCCGTGCCACCTGGTCCTCCTTCCTCGCCCTGAGCATCCGCGACCTGCTGGACCCCACAAGCCCCGAGCACCGCCGCCGCGTCGACCTCTCCTACCTCGCCACCTCGACCTCGCCAAGGCCGACGCCGGCCACTTCGACCCCGCCGCCAGTCTGCAACCTCTCCGTCCTCGCGCGCCGGTGGCCATGGTTGCCTCGTCATCAAGCTCCACCCAAGTCTCTGCCTGGGCCGCCACCAGCTTCCTCCACCGGGCCCATGCTCAAGCCGACCAGCCACTGCATCCACGCAGTCCGCCAAGTCCACCTTCAATGACTACGATCGTGTACAAGGACCTCGGATCTGGCAAGTTTGTCTACCATCATTTCTGAAGCGCCAAGTACCTCTACGACGACCCGAACATCTACAGAAAAACGAGCTCCGTGAACGACTACCGTAGCCGTGTACCACTACCGCCGCCAAGACCAAGGTGGCGCCAAATGACAAGACGACCCGTGAACGACTACCGTCGACCCTCGAGGACCCCGTGGAACATACAGACATCAAGTACCACTACGAACCGCCAAGTACCTCGACGCCCGATGTCAAGTTCGACTACAAGGAGAAACGTCAAGTACCACTACCATCGCGAGTACCGAGTCCGGCAAGTCCGAAGACCCCAAGTACCTCTACCGACGACTTGAACATCTACGAAACGAGAACGACTACACAAGACGACGCATCAAGTATCACTACGTCCGATGCCGCGACAAGTACCTCTCCAAAACGGAATGTGAACGACTACTTCGTTGACGACCTCGTGAACAACTACTTCCCTCTACGAACGTGTACCACGACTCGTGAGAACATCTACTTCCACTACTTCCTCTACGACCTCGAACCCCTCCGAAAACGATCGCTCCGAAGGTATAACCCCGAGACGATGACCCGAGAACGTTTGCTTGTGTTGTATGAGATGTTTGCCCTTGTGTGCTCCGTGCCCGAATCGTCTTTTGTCATGCTCCTCGGTTGACTCGTCGCCGACTCGTGGGAACCCGGTGACGGGATCACCCCACCTTTCTTCTTGCATGACTCGCTCACGCCATCTTTCTTTTGCTCCGGACTCTCAACGAGTTACCGGAACCGAGATGTTGCCGTTGCATCATTTTCGGATCGTTGCCGTGGCACCTTTTCTTTCCACCATGGTGACAAATACTCCTTATCATCTTCATGTTAACCTTAAATTAATAAATTGCATAAAACTTGATCATGTCATCCGCATCATGTTAACAACATTAAAACGTGTGAATTGTTGTTTGCTTAATAATTGCTAAACATGCATATGGGGATTTTCCCGGAATTGTTGTTGGTATTTCCGGCCTCATTTAAATTGCCTAGATAGGTAGTTTACTTTTGTTTCACCTCTTGCTATGTTAACAAACATTTAATCTTGTCTTGTAAATAAACGAGAGTCAATTAAATAATTAAAATGTGGTGTTTCGTCAATATGCAACTCGTTGCATATTGAGCTCCACTTAACTTGTAGTACTTGTTTGTGCACCTTTGCCATGACATGCATATTTAAACCGAACGTGCATCATACTTGGATGTGCATCGTATGCCATGTTTATGCTTGTGTGTTTACCGTGTTGTTTGCTTCTTTCCGGTTGCTTCTCTTGTTAGCTTCGGTTCCGTCCGGAGTTGTGAGGTTTCGCTCGACTATGTTGCTCCGTCTACTTCATGGACTTGTTCTTCTCCCTTGCGGATTCCCAGGCAAGATGATCATACCCTTGGATACCTTTACTACCATTGCCATGCTTAGTTGTCTCGATGCTATCGTTACATGTCGCGCTACCCACCTTTTATGTCAGCCTCTCCTTGTTGCCATGAAACCTCTAACCTTTTGACACCTTCCTAGCAAAACCACTGTTTGGCTATGTTACCCGCTTGCTCAGCCCCTCTTATAGCGTTGTTAGTTGCAGGTGAAGATGAAGATCGTTCCAGGAGGGAACTTGTTGTTGGAATATCACAATATCTATTATTATTATTATTATTAACACACCGATATACTGGGCATGGGTGGAAGGCTTGGCCTTTTGCTCGGTGTTTTGTTCCACTCATGCCACCTTAGGCGCCGATAAACCGGCATTATGTTCCTTGATTTTGCGTTCCTTACACGATGGGTGGATGGGGACCCCTTGACAGTTCGTCTTTGAATAAAACTCCTCCAGCAAGGCCCAACATTGGTTTTAATTTGCTCATAATAACAACTTAATTAATTAATTAAATTGCATAGGGGGTCGCGTCCCCGGGTACTCTTTTCTACATAGCAGGGGGGCCAGTGCTGATGGTGTTGGTCCCAAATGGGGAGACTGCGGGGCCACCACGGGGAAACTCGAGGATTGGCTCCCGTAGGATCACCTATCCGGTCGTGGCCTGAGACGAGATACGCGCGTCTACTATCAGGGTGTCGGCACGCCGGGAGGTCTTGCTGGACTTGTTTTACCATTGTCGAAATGTCTTGTGCACCGGGAAGCAGAGCCTGATCGGATTTTTCCTAAGATAAGGGGTGATAATATTATATTTATCACTTCAGCTAATCGTGAGAGCTTGTGATGGGCTAAGTTGGGACACCCCTGCAGGGTTATGATCTTTCGAAAGCCGTGCCCGCGGTTATGTGGCAGATTGGAATTTGTTAATGTCCGGTTGTAGAAAACTTGACAGAGGATCCGAAGTAAAACACACAATTGTGTGAGTAACCGTGACTGTCTCTTTTCACTTTGAGAAGAGAACACGGTGGGGTTATGTTTGACTCGTAGGTAGTTCAGGATCTTTAGCGATCACTACTAGTTTGCGACCGTTTGCGTAGATGCTCATCTTATTCTTGTACTCGTAAGCTAGCCACCATATTATGCTTAGCCGCTGCTGCAACCTCACCACTTTACCTCTTCCTACCCATAAAGCTTTGCTAGTCTTGATACCCATGGTTATGGGATTGCTGAGTCCTCGTGGCTCAGAGATACTACAACACCAGATGCAGGAGCTGGTTCAAGTACTTCACTGGGAGCTCGATGAGGAGAGTGGCCGTATGCTTGTGACGTTTTCGACGATCAGTAGTGGTTTCTACTAGGGGCGATTCGGACCTGTGGCTTTATGTTTTGGTATCTTTCTTTTGGATCTTCACCCGTAGTCGGGTTGTGATGTTTTGGATGATGATTTGCTTATGTAATGTATTGTGTGACGTGGCGAGTGTAAGCCAACTATCCTTTTGCAATTTCATCCCTATTTTTACATGAGTCGTGCAAAGATACCAAGCTTGAGATCATTCCAGAATGGGCTTATACCTTTAAGTCGTGCCTCGACACGTAGGAGGTATAGTCCCATCCTGGGCATTACAGAGAACCCCTGCACAAGTATATCCAGAGATTCAGCCGTGTACAGCACAACATCCCAGATGTCCACCCTGCCGCTGTTATCAGCGCGTTCCATCAGAACGTGCGTAACCGCAGGATGAGGGAGGAGATGGCGATGTGAAAGATCAGGGACGTCAGTGAGCTGTATGCCCTGGCCGACAAGTGTGCACGTGCTGAGGAGGGGAGGAAACTCCCCGGAGAGGATACCGGAGCAGGAGGATCTGACAGTGAGGATGCTGCCCCGGCAAAGAAAAACCGGCGGCGGAACAACAGGAAGAAGAAAAACAAAGAGGTGCTAGTCGTTGAGCAGTCCGGCAATGAAGGTGGTGCCAAGAAAGTCCAAGTTGGTAGCTCCGGCAAGGAGGCTGCCGCATGCACCAACTGCCAGGCTGTGGCGGCCGCCGACAAGCAGGACTGCACCGACATGCAGTACTGCAAGATCCACCGCACCAAGGGCCACGACCTCCAGAACTGCAAGAGGGTCGAGCAGCTTGTTGAGCAGCAGAAGGCTGAATACGAGCGACGCGACAAGGAGAAGGCCCAAGGAGGTGATGGAGGATCCTGCAAGAAGCGGTCATTCAACGGCCGGGGAGGACGTCGCGGCAAGGCCAAGCAGCGGCAAGGAGACAGACCTCCCCGCGGCCGCGACAAGGACGAGGACGACGGCGACGATGAAGACATGGATGATGTTGAGACCAGTGAGCAGGAGTTCCAGAAAGCCACAGAGGTCTTGTGTGTTGACGGCAGTGCTTCTCTGCATACTTCACACCGCCAACTCAAGCAGTGGGTGCGGGAAGTTAATGCAGCAGAACCACCTGTCGAATTCTGCAAGCTTCTGAAATGGTCCAGCACGCCTATCATCTTTGATATTGAGGACCACCTTGATCGCACAACTGCGGTCGGGTGCTTACCGATGTTGGTCTCACCAACTATCCGCAACCTCAAGGTCACCAAGATGCTAGTTGACGGTGGGGCCGGCTTGAACCTGATCTCCTCCGCTGTACTCCAGAAACTCCAGATCCCTGACAGCGAGCTCGAAGAGACCGGCACATTCCAAGGAATCAACCCGGGAAGGAGCAAACCGAAGGGGAAGATTACGTTGCCAGTGACATTTGGCGGCGAGCTGAACTTCAGGACTGAGAGGGTCACTTTTGACGTTGCCGACTTTCCATTGCCTTACAATGGGATACTTGGCCGTCCAGCACTCGCCAAGTTCATGGCAGCCTCTCACTATGCGTACAACATGCTCAAGATGCCAGGCCCGATAAGCGTCATCTCTGTCCCTGGCCACAAGAAGGATGCCCTTATCTGCGCCGACAAGATCTACCGGGAAGCAGCAGCCGCAACAGATCGCAAGACACTTGCCGCTGAAGCTCCCGGGGGGAAGAAGAAGACCAAGTCCGGCAAGAGCTCTCGGGCCCACTCCGGCAAGCGCACCTCTTTGGAGTGCTGCGCTACCATCGAGGACGCACCATCGAGCTCCACCGGCAAGTGTAAGAAGACGATGGCAGCTCCGCCAGAGACCAAGAAGGTGTCCGCCAAGGAGGACGGCACTGGTGGTACCTTCACCATCAGTGCCACACTGGACCCTAAATAGGAAAGCACGCTCGTTGCTTTCCTGCGGGCGAACGTCGACGTGTTTGCGTGGCAACCGTCTGACATCCCCGGTGTTCCCAGGAAAGTAATTGAGAACCACCTTGCCGTCTGTCCTCACACGCGGCCCGTCAAGCAGAAAGTCAGGAAGCAAGCAGTGGAGCGCCAAGAATTCATTGCAGAAGAAATCAAGAAGTTGGAAGCAGCAGGCCTTGTCAGAGGTGTGCTCCATCCTACGTGGTTGGCCAATCCTGTAGTCATGCGTAAGGCAAACGGGAAATGGAGGCTTTGTATCGACTTCACCGATGTGAATAAAGCTTGTCCCAAAGACCCATTTCCCTTGCCGCGCATTGACCAGATTGTTGACTCCATGGCCAGATGTGACCTGCTTTCATTTCTTGATGCATACTGAGGATACCATCAAATCTTCATGGCAGAAGAGGATGAGGAGAAGACCACATTCCTCACTCCATGTGGCATGTACTGTTTCATACGGATGCCTTTCGGTTTGAAGAATGCTGGTTCAACGTTTGCAAGAGTAGTCCATACAGCTTTTGAGCCACAGATTCACAGAAATGTGGAAGCCTACATGGATGACATAGTGGTCAAGATCAAGTACAGGGCAACCCTGGTTGAAGATTTAGAAGAGACCTTTGCAAATCTGCGCAAGATCCAACTCAAGCTCAACCCCGAGAAGTGCGTGTTTGGAGTCCCTTCCGGCAAGCTTCTCGGGTTCTTCGTGTCTCAGAGGGGAATTGAAGCCAATCCTGACAAGATCAAGGCCATTGAGCAGATCGAAGCACCAAAGCGCATCAAGGATGTGCGAAGACTTGCCGGTTGCGTGGCTGCTCTCAGCAGGTTTATTTCTAAGTCTGCTGAGCGCGCCCTGCCGTTTTTCAAAATTTTGAAAAAGGCAGGTCCAATGAAATGGACTCCGGAAGCGGAGGCTGCGCTGCATGACTTGAAGAAATATCTGTCCTCCACTCCAATACTTGTCGCACCTAAGCCACAAGAGAAGTTGCTGCTGTATCTAGCGGCAACCAATCAAGTGGTTAGTGCTGCGTTAGTAGTGGAGAGGGAGGCAGACGATGAGCCAGCAACCGCGGCAAGCGCATCCAGCGACAAGTAGGGGGCTTCCCCGACAAGCTCTGGCTCCAACAAAGATGGATCTGCGCAGACGCAAGAGGAGATACGGAAGAGAATGGTGCAACGCCCAATTTACTTTGTCAGTTCCCTTCTGCAGGGGGCTAGGTCAAGGTACTCTGGTGTGCAGAAATTGCTTTTCGGCCTCCTCATGGCCTCGAGAAAGCTGCGCCATTACTTCCAAGCACATGAGATCACAGTCGTCACTCGCTTTCCGCTGAAGAGGATACTGCAGAATCCAGAAGCAACAGGCAGGATTGTTGAGTGGGCACTAGAACTGTCAAGCTTTGGCCTCAAGTTTGAAAGCACTTCGACTATTCAAAGCAGATTATTGGCAGAATTCATAGCAGAGTGGACGCCAACACCAGACGAAGAAATTCCAGAAACGAGCATCCCCGTCAAGGAAGCAAGCAAAGAGTGGCTGATGTACTTTGATGGTGCCTTCTCGCTGCAAGGCGCCGGTGCTGGCGTGCTGCTTGTCGCACCCACCGGAGAGCACCTCAAGTACATAGTCCAGATGCACTTTCCCAAGGAGCAAGCAACAAACAATACTGCAGTGTATGAAGGTTTGCTTGCCGGTCTCAGGATCGCGGGAGACCTTGGGATCAAGAAGCTCATTGTCAGGGGTGACTCGCAGCTTGTCGTCCGCCAAGTGAACAAGATTTATCAGAGTCCGTTGATGGAAGCTTACATCGATGAAGTGAGAAAGCTTGAAGAGCACTTTGACGGCCTACAGATGGAACATGTTCCAAGAGCTCAGAACGACATTGCCGATGGCCTGTCAAAGTGCGCTGCACTTAAGTTACCTGTGGAACCAGGGATCTTTGTGCTCAAGCTGACTCAACCATCCGTAACACCATCAACTGGACAGAGCAAGAAGAGGAAGTTGATTTCTGGTGATTATCTTCCGGCAGAGCTTCCCGAAGCCGCCGCTAAGAAGGTCCCCAAGATCAACGCCAAGAATGCTGAGGAGCAGTCTGCTCCGGCAAGCCCTAGGGTTTGTTCCGTTGAAGCAAACGCTCCCGACAAGTTTTGCTCCGGCAAGCTTGCCGGGGAACATCAAGCTCCGGCTGAGCCGCAGGTTCTCACCGTAGAAGCAGATATTCCCGCAGCAGCAGATGTGCCTTTAGTCCTTGTTGTCGAGCCACAGGCTCCGGCATGGGCACAACAGATTGTCCGTTTCCTCCAGACAGGAGAACTCCCCGAAGAGCAAGAAGAAGCAGAATGAGTAGCCCGGCAGTCAAGTATGTACCAGTTTGTTGACAACACACTGCACAGAAGAAGACTCAACGGTGTGAAATTGAAGTGTATTCCCTGGGAAGACGGACAAAAGCTGTTGGCAGAGATACATGGAGGCATATGTGGTCATCACATTGGCGCAAGAGCACTTGCCGGCAAAGCATTCCGGCAAGGTTTCTTTTGGCCTACAGCCCTCCAGGATGCAACTGCACAAGTAACCAAGTGTGAAGCGTGCCAGTTCCATTCCAAGCAGATACACCAGCCAGCTCAAGCTCTCCAGACGATCCCTTTATCCTGGCCATTTTCGGTCTGGGGGCTCGACATCCTCGGACCCTTTCCGCGCGCAGCCGGGGGCTTTGAGTACTTGTACGTTGCCATCGAAAAGTTCACAAAGTGGCCAGAAGTGGAACTAGTGAGAAAGGTGACCGCGCAGTCAGCAGTCAAGTTCTTCAGGTCGATTGTTTGCCGCTTCGGGATCCCTAACAGGATCATCACCGACAACGGTACGCAATTCACGAGCCACACAAGATCTTGGCGCCAAGGTCTGCTTCGCTTCTGTTCCTCACCCGAGAAGCAACGGTCAAGCGGAGAGGGCAAATGCTGAAGTGATGCGTGGCCTCAAGACCAGAACTTTCGACAGGCTGCACAAGTGCGGAAGAAACTGGATCGAGGAGCTGCCAGTGGTTCTTTGGTCGATCAGGACGACGCCAAATCGAGCTACTGGACAGACACCTTTTGCTCTAGTCTATGGAGCAGAGGCAGTTCTCCCCACGGAACTCCTATACGGGTCACCTCGAGTGCTCGCTTATGATGAGCTCGAGCAAGAGCAGCTGCGACAAGATGACGCGCTGCTCCTTGAGGAAGACCGTCTTCAGGCTGCTGTACGAGCTGCTCGCTACCAGCAAGCTTTGCGCCGCTACCATAGCCGCAAAGTTAACGCCAGAAGTCTCGAGGAAGGCGACCTTGTTCTTCGGCGCGTTCAGTCCGCCAAGAATTCCAACAAGTTGACACCGAAGTGGGAAGGCCCTTACCGGGTGAAGCGAGTCACTAGGCCTGGCGCTGTCCGCCTTGAGACCGAAGATGGCTTTCTGGTGAGCAACTCCTGGAACATCGAGCATCTTCGTAAGTTTTACCCGTAAGGCGCTGTTGCCGCAACCTGCTCCGGCAACCACCTTTTGTACAAGTCTTGCCGCTGTTGCATGTAATCCTTTGTACAAAGCCGGGCGCAGACCCCGTGCATCAGTAAAGCTCATGTGCTCCGCGCACCTTGTCATTTTCATGCTTTATATTTTTTGCATGAGTTATCTGACACTTTGTGCAGCACCTACCCCCGGTAAGCAATAACGAGCCTTAAGGCTCCATATCTGTATTTTTCTCTTCTTTCTTTTTTCTCAAAGGAAGGTTCCCTCGCCCACAAGTTTGCCGGGGGGGGGGGGGAAGGAGAAGATAGTGGTATGGACCAGGCGTCGTTCAAGAAAGTTCGGCCTTGCCGGGAAGCAAACAACAGAAAAGCTAAGTTGCCAAAGTTTGAGCAATCAGATTTTTAAATTTTTAAGTTATCTTCCTTGAACGACCGTGCTTTGTATGGAAAACCTGTGCGCGGAGGAACCAACTCGTAGCTAGTTGCGCCCTTACTTTGTTTCGAGTCTGCTCAACGACTTAAGTGTGCTGCGACTAGTGTCGCGCCCTTACTTTGTTTTCGAGCACGCTCAACAACTTAAGTGTGCTGCAACTAGTCGCGATAAGGTTTCTTGTCGGTGGAGGCACCGCCAGCAGGCTGCTGACGTTCCGCACTCAGCGCTCGCGGCTAAGGTGCCTACGCCGGCAAGTTCCCTAAAAGCGTAGGGCAAAAACATACAAAGGAAGGAGTCTAGTAAAGGAAATAACATAGCAATCACTACCCAAAATAGAGTTATATTACAAAGTAGCTTGTCGCAGCTCTAACGGATTGTTCTCATAACATAATCAGCAGCGACAAGGAAAGAAGAAAATGGGCGGCCTAATCTGCGTGATCGCCCTCAACCCTCTTGATCCCGCTCACCTTGTCCATAATGGGTGCGACAAGGGCCTTGAGCGCGTCCAGATCAGCGTCCGGCGGCAGGGACCTGAGGATGTTGGTGAGGTTGAGGCCTGGATTGCGGAAGGCCACCTTCATCAACACCTTTTGCAGGGCTCCCGCACAGAGCTTGCGCGACTCGTCCGCTAGCTGCTTTGGGATCCTCTCCCGGAGTTGCTGGAGGGCCGTCGCCACGCCTTTGAAGAACAGCGTGAGCTTGGCGCTGGGGTGGAGGTTCCCGTCGGAGGAATACCCGAGATACTCCGCCCCCAGCTGCGCCAGCTCCCTGTCGATGTCCGCGGCAACATTGACAAGACCCTCCGTCCAGTGCTCGACGGTCTCCGTGAAGATGTTCTGGGTGACGGCAGCACTCTCCAGCAACGCCTTCTCGGCCTTGATCTCCTCCTTGAAGATCGCCTCCCGCTCCCTGGCGCCGTCCAGCATCTTGGTCAAAGTGGTCAGCTTCAACTCAAGATCAGCGTTGGAGTCCTTGGCGGCGGCAAGCTCCTTGCCCTTCTCGACGAGGCGGACCTGCAGCTCAGAGTGGCTGTGGGCGTCCTTCTCCCGCTCGAGCTTGAGCGCGGCGATCTCTTCGCCTCTCGCCTTGAGATCGGCCTCCAGCCGCGCCACCTTCGCCTCCAGTTCCTTCTTGGCGGTCTCGGCAGCTGCGGCAGCGTCCTTTGCTTCCTGGAGGGCCCCGCCAAGAGATTGCTCGCGCGCGGCAAGCTCCTCCTCATGGCTATCGAGGTTGACCTTCTGCTGCTCCAGCTCACCCTCCCGCGTGGATAGCTTCTCGGCGGCAAGCCGCTGTTGCTCTTCGACTTCGGCCTTCTCGAGGAAGAAGGCCGTCTGCTCTTCGGCAAGCTGCTCCTGCTCCTCTGCCAAGGACCGGAGAGCTGCCTGGTTGAGGGCCCGGAGCTCCTCCGCGCGCTTCTCAATGTCGGCTCCCGCCTTGGCGGCCAGCGCTTCGTAGGACTCCAGCTTGGCCTGCCGAGCGCAGTAGAGCGACAGCAGCTTACGCAGCAACCGCTCCTCCTCAGGCTCGCCGCTGCTGCTGCTCGGCACATCGACAAGCGTCAGCCCGGCGGAGGTGAGCACTTCTCCGTCAAAGACTTCTCCATCGACCGGCGCCCTGGAACTTGATGCCCAGGGGAGTTTGATGAAGACGCTGTCGCCGGCCTTCAAGTAGGCGCCTAGCTCGGGCTCCTCGGAGCCGGGGGCTGCAGCAGCGGCGGAGGGCTCGGCGGTCGGTGTAGCGCCTGGCGCTCCTGCGGCCTCAGGGCCGTCAGTGAGATCGCCAGACCCCTCGCCTGCTGCTGCGGCGGCAGCCTTGGCGGCCTCTGCGCCGGCGGGATCGTCACCGCCGGCTGCTTCTTCAGTGGCAGCGGCGTCGTCAGCAACAACTTCAGTCTCCATCGGCGCAACGGCGGATGGATCTGATAGCCGGAAAAGGAGAAAAACAGTCAAGCAAATGTCCAAAAAGAAGAATCAAAAGAAGAAAAGCCCAAGGGGAGTTTTTGAAGCAAGAAGATTACCTGCGCGAGCCGGCTCCTCGGCAGTGTCCCTTGCCGGGGAACTCTCCCTTGGCGGAGTAGTCGTGGTCTCCGCCGGCGGAGGGCCGCTGGTGCTGTCCCTCGCCGGAGAACTCGCCCTTGGTGGAGAACTCTCCCTTGCCGGGGAGACCCTTGCCGGGGAACTTTCCCTTGGCGGCGTAGTCGATGCAGATGGCACGTCGGGGGCGGTCTCCGGACGCCCCTGGTCTGGCTGCTCTGCTCCTACACAAACCAACAATTAAGATATCAGCAAAGATAGAACGCCCACGCGCGCCTAACAGCGAAAAGTAAACCATACACTTATGCTGGGGGATGCGCTGGGGGCTGCTCTGGAGATCAGTTGCCGGGTCCGGCAAGTTTGTCTCAGGCGCACCCCCTGCTGGCACGGTGGGCTCGTCCTCGATGACAATCATCGGGACCTTGGCTCTCTTTGCCGCCCTCTGGGCCAGAGTTCTGAAAAAAGGAACAGGTTCAGAGTGAGGCAAATGAGATACAAGACAAAACAGCAGAAAATCGAAGAAATACAAGAACAAAGTATTACTCTTCTTCTTCCTCGTCGGAGCTGAGCGCGGAGAAGTCGAAGTCCGGCTCACGCCCGGTGCGAGGAGGCAGAGGAGTAGGCTCCCTTGGCCGCTTGGCGGGAGCAGTGGCGGTGGTCTGAGACGACCCCGCTCCGGCTGCCGCCGTGGCGTGAGGAGCGACAGGAGCAGAAGCGGTGGTCTGGGAAGACCCCGCTCTAGTTGCAGCAGATGCGCGAGGCGCTCCCGCGGCAACCTTGGTTGCCGTGGTGGAGCGTGTCGCGCGGCACGGCTGCTGTCGACCCGGCTGCCGCTCCGTTACGTCCCCGGCCTTGCGGAGACGCCTTCTTGGTGGAGCTGGAGGCTCTGCTGGTGGCGAGCTGCCTGAAGATGAGAAGGAAGAGGAGCCGATCTCCAGCGAGCCGCTCGTATCCTCGACGGGCTCGCTCGACTCGTCGCCCTGCTCGGTGGGCTCGCTCGACCCGACACCCTGCTCGGCAGGCCCGCTCAACTCGGCGTCTTGCCCGGCAGGCCCCTCCTCGTCGACAAGCTCCCCTCGCTCGGCAAGGCTTGCCGCCTTTGCTGCCTCTGCCTCCTCCGGGGTGAAACCGAACTCGCCCGCGGCTGCGGCTGCCGCTGCCTCTTCCAGCCTAGTGGCGATGTACGCCATCTACTTGTCAGTGGTGTCGCGAGTGAGGCCCTTCTTCTCGTCGGGGAGAATCGGCACTTCTTCTAAGTTGTCGAAGAACTCCTGCACGGCATCGTCGGCAGGCTCTTGCCAAGTTGGGTCAATCCCATGAGAGTCGCACAGCGGCATCATTGCACGGATGCGGCTGAGCGCGGAGTTGTTGCACAGCGGGACGACCCCCCTCGGCAACCTGAACAGTTCGGGATGATCGGGGTCATATTTGAATAGCTCCTGGAGCATCGCGTTGAGCTCCAAGACAGTGAAATTGAAGTTGAGGCCCGGGCGCAGCCTCATGATATCCGCCGCATTCTCGAACTCCCAGGCGGGCCTCTTCCTCTCCTGCAAGGGGGCGATGCAGCGGCGAAGGAAATCAGCGCCAATTGCGCCTACGGTGAGCCCGGCAAGCCTGAGGCATTGGATCCGGGCAGTGGCAATCTTCAGTCTACCGTCTTCCGGGGCCAGGTCGCTCCAATTGTTGCCGCGCACTACTGGGACTTGGCGCCGGGCGGTAAATGGTTGCGGGTTCTCCTCGACGATCCAGCACCAGTTGGCCCTCCACTCCAACCATTTGCTGCGGAGCTCTCCCTCCAGATAAGCTTCCTTCTTGTGGGCCCTCGAGATCCAGGAGACTCCGCCGGATAACGGCTCTCCTCTCTCAACTCGGGGCATGAAGAAGTGGCGGAAAAGGGCTACATTGGGATGGACTTCGACAAAGTTTTCGCAGATATGTGCGAAAACTGCCATGGTCAGAACGGCGTTGGGGGTGAAGTCAAGAAGGTGGAACCCGTAGGTGTTCATGATGTCGCAGAAGAATTCAGAGAAAGGCGGGCGGAGCCCGCAGTAGAAGAACAAGGCGAAGAACGCATATCCGTTCAGAGTCGTTTTACAAGCAATGGCTGGGAGTACCTTGGTGCGCGGATGCGCCCACGTCTCCCCCGACCAGAAGAGGTAGTAGTTCTCTCTCAGCTTCCTCACGGCAAGCTTGGGGGGGGGGGGAGACTGCCCGCTCCTTCCGCAGCGCCGCGAGCCGCAGCGCCTCGGCCGACTTCGTAGCCTTCCCCTTCTCTCCTTTCGGAGCCATGGCGGAAGCGGTGAGGGAGGTCGACGGCGCTGGTGGTGCTGGTGGCGATGGGGGGGCGGAGCGCTGCTCTCTTTCAAGCTTTGGGAAGAAGGGGAGCGGCGGAGGTTTTCGAGGATTGAAGCAGCAACGGGCGGATGGACGAACTGCCCCTGTTTCCCCTGCTTATAAGGAAGGAGGGGGCAGACGTTCTGCATTTCCGAATAAAGAAACCCCCCACGATCTCTCCCACGACGCCGCATTAAACGCGTGTCATTAAGGGAGGGCGCGGTGGATACGGAGAAAGATATGGTGCGACCCAGCCCGCGCATGCCCGTGCACTGTTTTGGGCCTAGCCCAACAGCACTCGGCACCGTGTATGGCCCATGCCCGGGGGCTCCTGTCGGTGTACTAGAGTAGGGGTACCCTAGTATCCCGAACTTGTGCACGGGCAGTTGCAGCGCCCCGCGGCAAGGCTTGCGGGGTGACCGCCGAGGTCCTCCGTGGTTCCTTTAGAGCCATTCAAGAACAAAGTATTTAAGCCAAGGAGACAAGGCCCCGGCGAGAGGAGCTTGCCGGGAAAGCCAACCAAGGCATCACAAGGAACTTGCCGCGGCGTGCCACGCGTCCCGGCAAGACCCGGTGAGCGACAAGCTCCCGGACGCGACAAAACAACGACCGCGGCAAGGCGCTTGCCGCGGCAAGCTACCACCCTGTACCCGCGCTCCAGCGCATCCTTCCACATGTCGCTCTGGGACCCTCCCAGGCGTACGTGGCGGGAGGCTGTGCAGCCAGGGGAACACGGTGGCAAGCGGCGCTGACAAGATTGCCATCGTGGCGAACGGTGGCGCCCCTGACGGCACCTTTATGCACTGTTTGGGCGACGACGATGGGCATTTAATGCCCTTGTCCCGTGCCGTCAGGGTTAGGTATAGAACACTGTACAAGTAGGTGTACCAACTAGATCATCTTTCCATTTTTGCCCTCATCTGCGTTGCCACTTGTCGGTGACCCCTTGAGCATATAAAAGGAGGCCCATGCGCAACATAGAGGGAGGTTAGACATTCGAACACTCTCACGCTCGGTCTCGTTAGCTGCTAGAGTGTACTATAGCTCTCAGCGCTCCCGAGCCAAGAACTCAATACAATCCACAAAGCAGGAGTAGGGTTTTACGCATCCGTGCGGCCCGAACCTGGGTAAACTGCTCGTGTGCCTCGCCTCGATCTGCTCTTCGTGTGACCTCCGCCCCCTGCCGTACCGAAAAGGGGCTCCGTCCCCATAGGTGTTCGTGGGTGGATCAGTTTCCCCGACAACTGTAAAGAGAGAGGCGAAAGATATTCTGGTTGCTGGAGAAGGTGAAGCGGAATGCCTATATTGTGCCTTCCTCCATGCGTAATACGCGCACGACTCTAGGCCAACCGCTTGTGATGGTTATCCATCCTTCACTGTCTTCATTAGGACTTCTCAATGCTCATTGTAGTCTCGATGAAATACTTTAACCTTCATTGCATGTGCACCAATCATGTACTTTGTGAGGTAATATTTAGTAAAATGCTTTGGGAACCACTTCAAATGAAAAAGATTCAGACATTGTTGTCAAACAACTCATTTTGGGCAGTAAAAAGAGAAGGCTGCAGAGTTTGTACTTACCATGCTACAACTCAGTATTGTGTTGGATAGAGCGTAAACAACTAATTTGATTGCCACCGTTTGTATCTTTTTGCTAATAATACTTATCAGCTTCCTCACTTGATGTTGGTTCATGAATATCTCATTGCCTCGTAAGCAAAAAGGGTCGATGCATGAATCTTTGCCAAGTACATATGTACCTGCAAGCAACAATTCAATATTAGGAGCTAAAAAGTGTCCATGCCTTGATCTATATGCACTCACTACTGCAGGATGCTGCTAACGTGACACTACGATCAGAGACCCTTTGGCGATACTGTGTGCGATGCATTAATCGCAAACGGTGGTGTAAAAAGTCAAAAAATGTGCAAAACCTTTGCGATGGCGGAGCCATCAAACACGTTTTGGGTTTTAGTTGCGTGTGCGATGCCGATCACACGGTTAATACATCCGAACTATTTGCGATGAGGCAGAACAGCAGAAACGGGTAGCCATATCAATGTGTGTGCGATATACGACATACAGTTTGCTTCGATGAACTGTTTGCTATTAGGGAGTGCAACAGAAACGGTTAGCCAGATCAAGGTGTGTGTGATATACGGCATACGGTTCACTCGGACGAACTGTTTTTCGATTAGGGAACACAACAAAAATGGTTCAACTTAACAACATGTGTGTGATATGCAGCATACAGTTCACATGGATGAACTGTTTGCGATGAGTCAAAAGAACAAAAAAGAGTCATGTAAATAAGATGTGTGTGATACGTGGCAAACAACCGACTCGGATGAATTGTTTGTGATGAGAAATTACAACACATACGGTTAATACAGTTAGTTCCTGTGCGATTCTGTGTGTACAAAAAACTTTGAAAAATGCAAACTAGTTGCTTGCGGTGGCTAGGAGTATCGCACACGATGCGTCTGCGAGTACTCGTGTGCGATGATTAGTAAGTTACACATGCGTTTCCTTATGTTAACATGTGTGTGAATTTGCAATATGGACAGTTAATATGCCAATGCCTTCTGGACATCGGGCATACACTTAAACTGAATGAACTGTGTACGATACTAATACTTTCCATGAAAATTTAAGAACTTGGGTAACAACATTTGAGTAACATACACACACACACACACACACACACACACACACACACACACACACACACACACACACAGACACACACACACACAATTCGACAAAAGGAGGATCTTCGCAACACGGTTTTGACAACCATATGGTCCATATCTACATACTTAACATAGTAACAACTATCACATTTTAAGAGGCTAAGGGCCAACAACCATATGGTCCATATCTACATACTTAACATAGTAGCATCTAGCACATTTTAAGAGGCTGAGGGCCAACAACCACAACTATCTGCTGGAAGCAGCTTGATCACGGCGACTCGGCATCTCGTCAATAAAAAGGAAGAGCCCTCCTGTGCCTTGGTAGAGCATGAGTAGAATAGTGTCTCCAATTTTCCAATATTGATGCGTTGCCACGACAAGAGAGAACTTGTTAATTTGAATGGTTCCATTTCTGCGAGAAATGCAGTACCTTGCAATCACTTTGGTGTTATCAGCATGCACAAGGGTAATTCGACCACGCCGGGAAATCGATCCAGGAACTGCTACAGCAGGCAATTTCTGTTGAAATTTAGAATAAAAACCAATTGTAACTTATCGTTGAAGATATATATAGTTTATGAGCATCAACACTAAAATAAGGCTTTTTACCAGCGTTTTGTGCACACAATTGGTCTGGTTCAATGTGTGCACCATAGGTATAATTAATCCCATCCAAAATCCAGCATTCATACGATGTGCTATCTCTGTCAGATTATCAACAAAGTTTATAACATGCATCATGTCCTTCCAGTGAAATTTGGTACGCTTAGTAACATACAGATCGTTCATTATGCATCAAACATATCCTGCTTAAAAGGTGGAAAGATATTATTTATTCAGAACATGGCAGAAGAATATATAGTGCGCTTACATGGGTAAATAGAATGTTTTAGTGCCTAGGAACGGAGTCAGAAAATGAAATCACAATTGGTTGCTTATAAAGTGACCAATTAGTGAGAACAAATACTTCGATTTTGCTAATTAATATGACAACATGGAGAGAGTTGAAAGGACAGTAACCTCGATCGGACTTTGATCGGCTGATGACGTTACGGAAGTAAACATCCATGTTAACTAGACCAGGTTGTGGCACACACACTAGAATTTTATTGCCACCTTTCAATTCATAACACTTAGACATTTTTCTTCAAAGGTCCACATTAAAATAGGAGTGGCCATCTTTATCAAGTTTTACGCTAACTGTCATTGTAATAAATGCTGCGTTGTCAATATGACATCCTGGGAGTCATCAACAAAGTAAAGCCCAAGATTTCCTTTTACTCCTGTTCTTGCAAAGCAATGGATGTATTGCTTGAAATGAAAATTAAGATCGTAAATTAGATATATTGAAATAACAGAGCAAGATGCAAATATGGGAGTAACTAATAGAATAGATCAATATATAGATGAAAGCAAAGTACACAAATATATAATAAAAAAATAGATAATGTAACAAAGATTTGATGCAAATATATAGATAATGTAGCAACAGATGGTATATGTTCACAAATTTAGGCCATGCCGACCGTGGTAGGTTGAGATTGAACATACTGAGCGCTCCCTGAAGTCATCTGGAATGGTGATATAGAACTTCTTTTTCGACCGGCCGCGACCACACTTGCCTGATTTGTGCTCGCACTGTGGACACATGAATGAACACCCACGAATCAGCACGAACAAAAATGATTCCATGGAAATTTCCGCCGGTTGATTAACAGCGACGGACAGACTGCGATAAGAGATGAGTGAATATTTCGCTAAGTTGATTACCTTCTCCATGGGAAAAATCCCCGGCCCAATCCCGCAGAAAACCCCAGTCGACCAGAGTCTAGAATGTTAGTGCAGATAGGCGATGTAAAGTGGTAGGGGTGAAATCCCGTGCCGTTTGGAGCGCGACCTCCACCCACCGACACAGATGTCGAGCTTAGGGTGGCCGCCGCGATAGAAGTTGATGAGGTGCAGAGTTGCGGAGGAGTCCGCGGCGAGTAGGTGGGGATGAAGTGGGCGAGGGTTTCCTTTTTCCTTTTGCATGGGTGAGTGAACACACACGGTTCGCAGGGGCAATGGAGATGAATCATGTGTGATAGTAAATCACCAATATTGAATGGGAATCCAAATTTACTTTGTCCTTTTCCATGAGTTTTTTACGATGAACATAAACCCTGCTAATCGCCGTGTTCAAAATTGGAACTTTTCCAGATTCATTTACAATATTTAGGGGATTATGTGCATTTTCTAGGCATTAATGCACACAATTCAAATTCAAACAATCTGTGCTTGAAAAGGTGCACGAGAACGGTCTGAAAAACCATGATCGTGCTATATAGTAAATTCTCATGCCTTTTAAAAGGAATGGGAAGATATTTGAAGGAAATGTGTTTACTGGGTACTATACAAAAATGAAATACATGCTTGGAAAACATGACGCCTGGCGTGGTGCCATGGTATGGCCTCACCATGCCCTGGTAAAAATTTGAGAATGTTTGTCTTATGTCGTCATGCACGCCATTCATAAATCGAACCATCACCGAGGAAATTTCATGACTTCGAGGGGGAAATCGGCAAGATTGAAGGGACCGGGAATCCAAATTTCCTTCCTAGCTTGTCATTCAGTTTTTTCTACAATCAAAGTCCCCCTCAAATGCAACGTGCTCAAATTTGGCATTTTTCAGGGCTCATTTACCATATTAGGGGATTGTGTGCATTTTTAGGCATTAATCCACATAATTAAAATTCAAACAATCGGTGAATGAAAAGGTGCACAAGAACGGTCTGGAAAAACCATACTTGTGGTATTTAGTAAATTCTCAAGCCTTTTACAAGGAATGAGCAGAAATTTCAAGGGAATGCGTGGCAATAGTCAACCACAAACACGTCATTTACTGGGTTATCAACTATAGAAAAATGAAATACGTGCTTGAAAAATATGACGCCTGGCATGGTGCCATGGTATGGCCTCACCGTGCCCTGGTTCAAAGTTGAGAAGGTTTGATTTATGTCCTCATGCACGCCCTTCATAAATCGAACCATCACCGAGGAAGTTCCATGCTTTCGAGAGGGAAATCACCAAGATTGAAGGGGAATCCAAATTCCCGTCCTAGTTTGTCATTCAGTTTTTTTCCCAATGGTCAAAATACCGCCTCAAATGCAACGTGTTCAAATTTGACATTTTTCCAGGCCCATTTACCATATTTAGGGGCTTATTTGCATTTTCTAGGCATTAATGCACATAATTCAAATTCGAACAATCGTTGCATGAAAAGGTGCACAAGAATGGTATGGAAAACCATGCTAGTGCTATTTAGTACATTCTCATGCCTTTTAGAAGGAATGGGCAGGTATTTCAAGGAAATGTGTGGCAATAGTCAACCTTAAACGCGTCGTTTACTGGGTTAACAACTATACAAAAATGAAATACGTGCTTGGAAAACATGACACCTGGCGTGGTGCCATGGTATGGCCTCACCGTGCCCTGGTAAAAATTTGAGAATGTTTTCCTTATGTCATCATGCACGCCTTTCATAAATCGAACCATCACCGAGGAAGTTTCATGGTTTCGAGGGGGAAATCACCAAGATTGAAGGGGGTCCAAATTTCCTTTGTCCTTTGTCCATGATTTTTTCTATGATGAATATACACCCTGCAAATCACCGTGTTCAAATTTGGCACTTTTCCAGGTTCATTTACCATATTTAGGGGATTATGTGCATTTTCTAGGCATTAATGCACATAATTCAAGTTCAAACAGCGGTGCATGAAAGGGTGCACAAGAATGGCCTGGAAAACCATGCTCGTGCCATTTAGTAAATTCTCATGCCTTTTACAAGGAATGGACAAATATTTCGGTGAAATGTGTGGCAATAGTCAACCACAAACGTTTGTATATTTGGTTTTCAACTATAGAAAAAATGAAATAAATGCTTGAAAAACATGACGCTTGGCATGGTGTCATGGTATGACCTCACCATGCCCTGGTAAAAATTTGAGAAGGTTTGGCTTATGTCATCATGCACGCCCTTCATAAATCGAACAATCACCGAGGAAGTTCCATGCTTTCGAGAGGGAAATCAGCACGATTGAAGGGGAATCCAAATTTTCTTCATTCTTTGCCCTGGATTTTTTTCTACGACAAACATACACCCTGCAAATCACCGTGTTCAAGTTTGGCATTTTTCTGGGCTCATTTACCATATTTAGGGGATTATGTGCATTTTCTAGGCATTTAGCACATATAAATCCAATCCAGCTACAGCTGCACGGGTGTGATGTGAGGGACGTGGATTGTCGTTCGATCGCGGCACATCATATGGTGCACACACGCGATCCGCATGGTTGAGGTTCCGGCCAATCATAACGCAACACACAAAGGCTCAGCGCACATTATTTCCGGAAGCGGCGGAGATGAACCATGTGCGATAATGAATGAGAAAAATTGTAAGGGAAGCCAAATTTCCTTTGTCGTTTTTCATTGAGCTCTTAAAAACCACCGCAATGTAAGTCTGCCCGGCCCCTCCGTCCTAGAGCTCTCTCCAAGCGTCGTTCATGGCACTGTGGCGCATCGTAACTGGTAAGGAAAAGATGGCATCCCATCGCGCCGCGTTCCTCGCTGCCCGCGACCGCACACACGGTAAGGAAGTGATGACATCTTGCCATGCCGAGTTCATCGCCGTCGGCGGCCACACAATTACATGGGCGGACTATGAGGCTGCCATGGCCGAATGGGCGGTGGATCTAGAGGCGTCCAAAGCCGCATAGAATGAGCGGAAAAGGCAGAAAGCAGATAAGAAAAGAGAGCCCGCCACCGCAAGAAAGAAGAGGCCGCACGCTGTGGTGAGGAGAGCTGGGCGGAGATCGAAGCACGGTGGGCTGCCGCCTAAAAGGTCAGGAAGGAAAACGCCGGCATCTGGCCAGCATGTGAGAAGTAGTTTAAGTTTGTAGTATTAGAGCAAATTACTAGTAGTACTTTAAGTTTGTAGTATTAACGTACAATGTCGGTAAGAGCATCCTTTGAGGGCTTTGAGCGTTGATTAGCATGTGTGCCTGTGTTTTTTTTTTGCGTTAATCATTAGAAGATCACAAAATAGACGGTTTCTATGCCGTACCTGTGTGCATTTTTTGCGTTAATGATCCATAAGTCAGTTACATGTGCGATGTTTCCTAATAAACCAGACGTACCATTGACCGAAAAAATCAACTACACTTGTACATTTTTTTGCGGATGGGATCTGCCAATTTTCTGTTTTCTCGCACACGAGTATTTGACGCGCTTCGTCTGCGCTGTGTGTTTCCCCCACCCAAGTTTCAAGTTTCGCAATGTAATTTTCATTAGACGCACGATTTCAGAATTTATTCCTCCAACCACATCTCCACCCATAAAATTTCCTCAGTACCCCCCTCCCCCCACACCTACCCCTACCGGCAGCTCAAACCGCCACCACCGTAACCACAGCTTCAACCACATCTATGTTCTGCTCGGATCCAGTCAGGTAACCCACCGATCTCTATCACGGCCCCGGCCTGATTGCTTAAATGGCGCTCGCGAAACATCCTCATGCCTCCAAATCCCCACCGCCCCTACCTCCACAGCATTGGCGCATAAGCCCAACCACATATCACGTGGAGGTCGAGGGGCTGAGGGTGGTCCATGGCGCGATGGCGATGTGCGTGTTGAGCCAGAGGAACACCTCGCCTCTGCCACCGCCGAGATGGTGCAGGCTCTGGCCAAGATGAAGTGCCCCTGCGACTACCCCCAGGACTTAACATGTATGATCTGACCAGCTAAATCTTACCAATACTACTTGCAATGGCTATGTTTTGTACGGATGTATTAAGCATGTTGATGCCTTGTTTATTTCAGTACTGCACACTATGTGATGTTCATGTATTAACTGTCCAGCTCAATTTCACCAATACCAGCAACAAACTTAGAATACATGACTCAGGATATCACTAGAGATGCTGCCCATTTGCTATTTTTGGTGGATGCTAACCCTGTTGTACTTAACATGCCTGTCCATGTACTTACGCTGGGTCATAATGGCCGATGTTGTTTTTTGCCGTCGAGGTTAGCTGCATCCCATATCTTACAGTATTTCACATCATTTGTGCAATTGCAGTTTAACTTCTACCATTTACTGGCTGCCTGTAGGTACATATGTCACTGGCACTGATCCACGCTTCGACCCAGAGGAACAGCTCGCCTTCTCCACCGCTGACTTTGGGCGGGCTCTGGCCAAGATGAAGTGCCCCAACAAGTACCCCTGAGGACTTACCAAGTATGTAGTCACCAGTTCTATCTTACCAATACCAGTTGCAATTAATGGTTATGTTTTGTACGGTCGATGTATTAAGTATGTTGTAGTAAACATGCCTAACACGTTTTAACTATTTTCCCTACCTCTTTATAGACAACTGGGCCATTATCTGCTCTGGCAGCACCTGCCTTGTGATGTTTAACTGTGTCAATTGCATTTTAATCAGTACCGGTTTCAATGGCTATTAAGCCTGTTGCAATTAACAATTGTATCCAGTTTTAAACAGTTGTATTGCAATGGCTACGAACTTACAAAACATGAATTAGGATACTGTTAAGCCGGTTGCAATTAACAATTGTATACATTTTTTAATCCGTCCCATTGCTACCGTGCTACTCTTTCGCAATGAAGATATCACTACAGATGATGCCGTTTTATTACCATTCGCTATTTTTGGTGGATGTTAACCCTCTTGTAGTTAACATTGGCTTTCCATGTACTTACAGAGGGCTACAATGGGCGATGCTGTTGTTTGTCGTCGAGGTTAGCTGCATCCCATATCTTATACACCATCTATTCCTAAATATAAGTATTTTTAGAGATTCCAATATGGACTGCATATGGAGCAAAATGAGTGAATCTAAATTCTAATCTAAACTATATCTATAATTCTGTATTCATCCGTTTATAGTTCATATTGAAATCTCTAAAAATACTTGTACTTAGGAACATATGTAGTTGAATTTTACATCATTTGTGCAATCTCAGTTTAGCTTCTAACATTTACTTGCTTGTAGGTACATATATGAGGGGTACTGATCCACACTTCGATTCTTTTTGCGTATGGGGCAATGAGATATTCATGAACAAGCGTCAAGTGAGGAAACTAAGAAAGATTGTTATGCGAAAGATACAGGTGATGGGAATTAAGCTCTTTATTTACACTCTATCCAAGACAATAGTGAACTTTAGGATGGTAAGTAATGTGTTTCCTTTTCCCCCTGCCCACAACAAGTTACTCTATTAGACCTTAGTATCTGATATTTTTCTCTTTTCAGTGGTTTCCGAAGGTATTTACCGATGATTACCTTGCAAACTACATGACTGGAGTGGAGGAAACTAAGGTTAAAGTATATAATTCATGCTACCGTGATAATGCTTTAGAAGTCTTCCTAAAGGCGGTGAAGACTGGGCGGGCGATCGTCACAAGGGGTTGGACAAAAGTTGTTCGTGCCTATGGCATGCAGGAAGGCACATTATGGGCATTCCGCTTCCTCAACACCATCGGCAGTCAAACCGATTTACACTTATCTTTTCACCTTTACCGCGTGTAAATATCGTGGTTCATCATAGTTAATTGTTGTCTAATCCTGTAATTACTAAACATATTGTACTGAAAATTTTATTTATGGATTCGTTGTTGAACCATTGTGTTGAGAATTTGAATTGCGCGTTTCATATTTAAAATTTTCCAATTCTAATAATAAATTACATGCAAAAATAAAAATACACACGAGCGAATAAAATAATGTGCACACAGTTAGAAAGAAAATAGCATGTGCAATGAAAATAAGAGAACAGACAGTTCTTTGACGTGAAACGTTTGCGATGCCCGACGGACGCACACACGGTTTCGTCTCATATGCGTGTGCGATTCATGGTAACACGACAAACGTTTCAAACCAGTGTGCGTGTGTGATAGGAATACCAATCACACACAATTATAAAAATGGACACGTTGGCGTTAGTAGAGGCACCGCACACATTTTACATTCTTGAACCGTGTGCAATAACATACCTATCACAAACATATCAGCGGATTAAATGTTGATGTCCACCTTTTTCACATGACTATAGTGGCGTAACCGTTTGGGATGTCTCTCTGATCAGAAACGTAACGTCGAGATGTAACGTGTGGGACTGGGGCAGCTTCTCATACGTTTATTATGGCGATCGTCAGTAGCCGCTCGCCCATCCCCGACGGTTTCTGGGTCGTGTGGGAAGGACCCCCTATCAACCACACTCACTTGGTGACGGTTCCAAATGCTGTCACGGAAAGGGGTTAAAAACCATTTATATAGCACCTCGGTGTACCAGTGACTACATTATGGAATGACCGGGGGGGGGGGGGTACAAGCCAAGGGATGAAACTAACCACATCAGAAAATGTTGGCAACTCCCGTTATTGTCATGCATAAGTAGTGAAAAGGCATGATAAGTACATCAACCTTAACATCAAACTAATATAGCCAAGGTAAACAACATTATCTCCAAATGATAGTTTGAATGTGTTGGTTTCATCATGATGTTAAAGCGGATATAAAATGGAAGGGCATGTTACCTAAAATAGGCTTAACATCCACCAAATATTTCAATTCAAACTGGTATTGTTGAAAATGAATAGAACGTAGCTCATGCTTAAACATCACACTGTATAAATCTGTAAAACTAAAATAAAGGGCATGTGTTAACTACACCAGGCATAATTGGAACCAAATACGGTCGTTCAAACTAGTATTGATGAAATCGAGCTGCACAGTTTCGACTTGCACATAATGAACATCACATTGTGAATGACTAAATAAACAAGGCATAAATGATCGGTATAACAACCAAATGTATCCATTGAAAACTGGATAGGAGTTCACTGCAACCAACTTAACAAGCAAATATAGATAAACAAGGCATATGCTTGAAAACTAGACAAATGCTCACTCAACCAACCTAACAACCAAATACAGATAAATAAGGCATCTGCTTGAAAACTGGACAAATGCTCACCGCAACCAACGTAAAAACCAAATACCGATAAACAAGGCATCTGCTTGATAACTGAAAAAATGCTCACCGCAACCAACCTAACAATCAAATATAGATAAACAAGTCATCTACTCACTATATACAACCAAATATAGCCACTCGTGAAACTGAAGTGGATAATTCATACTGAAACATCACATAGCCCTATTGAACATTACTTTTTTGCATAACTGAAATAATTAAACATGGCACAGTTAAAACACCGCATGGCAAAAGCTACTACAACAAAGGGTGCTGGTTGGGTAGCTAGAAAAAGTAAGATTTGCTATAGGATGTTGCCTCACTTGTCATGGACGGTATCCTTCCAGTTGGAAGAGCACACACCCATGGTGCATTCTCAGATGTCGCAGATGGGTTGTTTCACCTTGGAAGAACCTTTGTGGATTCCCTCCTTGTGGTCGTGATCGATGAGATCTGACTTGGCAATTGAGCATCCCAAGTCGCCGCCTTAGAACGTGTCCTTCAGAAATGACAAAATGGGCTCAATGGCATACAAGGATCGCAAATCCTTGATCGCGTGGCGGAGGAGATCAGCGGCAGGGCCTTCAAAGAGATCGACAATGGTTGAACCAGAGGGGTTGAGGATGGAACACTTAACTTGTGACATGGCCCGCATGAAGCCAACGCTGCCGACGAGCTTGATATCATAGCCAGCTTTCCCGAGATTCAGTAAGACGCTAGCCCGCTGGCGTGAAGCCTTCAGCATGGCAACGTAGTCAACATCCTCACTGGCTTCCGCGGTGAGGTGTTGCTCTAGGATAGACATGTCGGGACGAACAGCGACCACCTCGCCAACATCCACGAGAGAGGCCATGATAAACCTCTTTTTACTGAACGCTCGTCGGGCTCCCCGGGATTGGTGGTCGGTCTTAGGCTGCGAATCTTTGGAGCGGGGGATGTGGATCTGGCGGGAGGGACATCTCACGCCTCATCTAAAAACTCAGGGAAGCGACGGTATGGGAATCGTTGGGTAATATCAACTTTATATCTAATCTAGGAAGCACGGGCAGACCGTCACGAGTTGGTGGCGCCGACGGTGAGCTAGGGTTCGAGGGGGTAGGCGAGTGGGGTGGGTGAGACTATTGTGGGGGGGGGGAGGGGTGGTGTTTGAGGATACGCCACGACTACTGAAATTTTTAGTAATAGTGGGTGGAGATGGTGCTGGATGAGGGAGGGCGACGATTCAAATGCCTCGGGTACTGGAATTTTACTATAAGGTCGATGGTGGAGGAGTGGGGGCGACGGTTTAAATACCGCGGCTACTAAAATTTGGGTAAAGGAATTGATGCGGGGCGGGAGCACCCAAGGTTGCACACGGTCCAATAAGAATATGTGTGTATGATAACAAGGAAAAGCGGCGGAACCACCGATTTTTGCATCGCTCAAGGCGAGTAGTTTGTTTCAAGATTTCTAGCTAGCTTGTGCGGTGGTGATTTTACAATGCACTAGCATCGTGCACAGTTAAGCCACCGCCTCCACCCTTGATCGAGCTTGCGTAGTCATGGTGATTTCACAGCGCACTAGCATCGAACACGGTTAAGCCAATACCTCTACCCTTGCTCGCGCTTGCGTAGTCGTGGTGATTTCACGACGCACTTGCGTCGCAGACGTTTAAGCCAGTAACTCCACCCTTGATCGCGCTTGTGCAATCGTGGTGATTTCACATTGCACTTGCATCGCAGACGGTTAAGCCAGTACACCCGTGTCCGTTGAGCGTCATCCGAGTCTTCGTAGCAAAAAAGACATGAGAGAGGGTCAGAAGATGACCTCATCAGCATCTAGCCCAAATATATATGAATGAAAAGGGTAGGGTGTGATAAGTCTCCAATGTATCTATAATTTTTGATTATTCCATGATATTATATGTAATGCCCCGGATGTAATACTTTCCCTTTTGGGCATATAATATATCTCCGGCTTCATCTATTCCATTTCGGGTTCCTTGTCTTTCGGGTTTTCGTCGTTTTGTTGTGTGCGTGTGTGGCATTTATTCATATCATGTAGACATGTGCATCGCATTGCATTTGTGTTGTCGGTTGCATCCGGTTCCACGCGTTCCTTTCCGTTGTCCGTTTCGCGTTCCGGAGCTCCCTCACGTGTCCGTGGCGTCCCGTAGACCTACTTTGGTGTTTGGCCGGGTAACGTTACCGGTGTGGCGCGAGACTTGTCGTGTGTTGTTGCTTTGGTGTGTGTAACCCGCCTGTCAAATCTCGTCGCGTTTGGAGTCCGCTTGCTATCCCAACAGTTATTCGTGTGGGTCCAAAGTGCCTCCACTTTGTGGCCCAAGACATCCCTACAACAGCCCACTTACCTCCTCTTGGCCCATCCTAACTCCCCTCGCGATCGGATCCGTCGGATCGCGATCGGAGGGCTCTAATTCCCCCAGATCCCTCAAACCCTAGCACCACCCTATATATAACACCCCCATGTCCATTTTTGGGCATCCCTATTTCTTTTCCCCTTCTCCCCTATTTTTTTTTCTCAGATCCAAAACTGCTATTTGGAGACTCCTCCTCGAATCCCGAGGGAACCAGCCGAGCGCTGCTGTCTTCCTCGCCTGGGATCGGACTCCGACCGGATCTCTCGATCCACGCGGGTCAACGGCCGCATCGATCCTTCCTCCAGCCGCTTCGGCCACTTCGTCTCCTTCCCTGGACCACTTCACCGTCGTGCCAGGCCCAGATCGCGCCCTCCCTCGGCTCCCGTTCGCCACCGCAGCCCAGGCGCGGGACCACATCCCCGCACCGCCGCGCGTGGGCCTTCCCTCCGCCGTTGGCCCACTTCCCTCGCCTCGCCTGGGGGCCTCTCCACCGGGCTGGGCCACTCGCCTCCCGCGCCGCCTCGGGGGCCCAGCCGGACTCCCGCACCGCGCCCTTCCACCGCTCCCTCCAGGCCGCCAGGTGGGCGCCGCCGCCTCCAGGGCCTCCAGGCCGCAGCGGGCCGCCGCCCCCGCACCGCGCCTTCGCTGAGGGCCCAGGATCCAGCCGGCGCCTTCTTCCACCGTTGGGCGTCGCCACCCCGGGCCCGATCTGCCTCCATCCGGGTCGTCGCCAGCGGGCCGCCTCGCCTCCGCAGGCCTCCAGATCGGGCCGGATCCACCGAAGCCCCGGGCCGCGTTGTTTTTTTCTGTTGATCCGAGAGGTTGACCTTTTCCCTCCTAATCCCAGTTTTACCTTTCTGATGCTTATTTCAAACTGCTCTAACTTTTTGTGTGGATGTCCGTTTTGCGCAAATAGCATGTCCAGACGTTCGTGGTGAATAGCACTACGTTTTATCTTTCTGTGTCATGCATGTTAGAGATCATCTAGGTGCTTGTTTTTTTGTTGCAATAGTGCATCGTAATATAATTGCTGCTATGTGATGTTTTTATGCCATCTTTGCCATGTGATAACTTTTAGCTCGTTTGTCCGAATGATGCAAATGACATGTCCACGTGTTCGTCTTGCCATGCTCTACATGTTGTTTGTGCTAGGTTGCATGATCGATTTATTCTTGCCATGTTTATCATCGTTGCAAAGTGCCATGTGGCTGTGATGTTATTTCACTTTTTATGAAATGCCATCTTGTTGAGCTCGTTGCTATCGTTGTGTTCATCTCCATGATGCATGCTTGTATGTTTCGGGATCACCATCATGTGTACTTTGATGTGGTGCTTACCACTTGCCATGTTTAGTTTCGAAGTGACTTAAACTTGCTATTTTAGATGCCATGATGAAACTGCTATTCTAACACTTATTGGTTTTTCACTAAGTCGGAAATCTGTAACGTTCCGATGCCATGTTTCCGTGATGTTCTAGGACAATCCATGATAGTTTTCGAGCGGATCTTGATTGTTCCTTGTAGTATATATTGTTGGATTTCCATTCATGTTCTCACATGCTTATTTAAGTGGCTGTAGCATGTTTATCTTTTGCTCCAAAGTTTCAATAAAATTCTGCTGCCAGAATTTTATTGTCAAGTTCAATATGTCCAAGCTTGTTGCTATTGATCCGTGGCTCCTTTGGGGGTGCACCTTTGGACTTAATTGCTGTAGGATATGTCTAGTTTATGTTCATGCTCTTTGCCATGTTGTTTGAGTGCTGTAGCTTAATTATTTTGTGCTCCGAAGTTGCCATGTTGCTGTAATTTTCAGCTTTCGCTCATTTCTTGTTTCGGGCATAACTTTTAGCCCGTAGCTCCGTTTTCAGCGAGTCTTATATGAAACTTGATTGATTTTCTGTGTAGATTCATAATCTCATATTGTTGTCATGATTTGAAGTGATTTACTTGAGTGCTATTTTCCGTGCTCCGTGTGCATCCATCATGCATCCATCATTTTTGAGTGCGCATTGCATCTTGTTGATTTGTGCCTTGTGTGATTGTATTGTTTAGAGCCGGAAGCTGAGACCGAGTATGAGTACGAGCACGAGGTTACCAACGAGGTTGAGCACGAGGACCCTTCTTACGATCCGAACGACTACACTTCAGGCAAGATGACCGAACCTCGATAACATTACTATCTTTGCCTATTGCTAGAATATCGCTCTATAGTTTTGCCTCGATGCCCATGTCTTTCTTGTCAGCCTCCTACTTGTAACCATGCACCTGTTTAACCACCCTACCTATGCAAACCGTTGCTTGGCTAAGTACGCTTCGCTCAGCCCTTCTTATAGCATTGCTAGTTGCAGGTGAAGATCGAAGATGCTTGCTTCATGTTGAAGTTTGGTTGGGTTATATCACACTATATAAATGCTTAAAGTGAAATCATCTATATATTAGCAAGGGTGGAAGGCTAAGCCTTTTGCTTGGTGATTTGTTCCACTCATGCCGTTAGGAACCGTATAAACCGGTGTTATGTTCCTTGATTATGCGTTCCTAACACGGTTGGGGTGTATGGGACCCCCTCGATAAACCGCTAAGTGCTAAGCCTTTTCCAGCAAGTCCCAACATTGGTACTATTCGCCTAAACAACTAAAACTTACCGAGGGAGTAATTAACCCGAGGCTTAATTAATTCACCCCCCCTGGGCCAGTGCTCGATTTGAGTGTTGGTCCAAACTAGAGCTACTTGCGGATACCACCTAGTTCGCTGGGATCTTCGGTATCTGTACGTACTGCTCATCCGGACGTGGCCTGAGACTAGATACGCGCGGCTACTATCAGGGTGTCGGCACGCCGGGAGGATTTGCTGGATTAGCCTTACCTTAGTTCGGAGTATCTTGAGCACGGGATTCCGAGAATACTCGGGTCTTCCCACTTTGGAGTTGCGACTCCGCGGATCGTGGGCTTGTAATGGGTCAAGTTGGAACACCCCTGCAGGGTTATGAACTTTCGAAAGCCGTGCCCGCGGTTATGTGGCAGATGGGAGCTTGTTAATATCCGGTTGTAGATAACTTGACACAATGTTTCAATACACTACCAGCGTGTGTACCGTGACTGTCAATTTCCGAATAGGGATTCGGGAGTTGAACACGGTGGGGTTATGTTTGTTGGGCTGTAGCTAGGATCACTTCGTGATCATCTCTCGACCGAGGCTTTCTCTTCTCGCACTCTCTCACGTAAGCTAGTTGCTAGTTACTGCTGCAGACTTTTATTCTTTTCTTCAGCCTTATCCTCTCCCAAGGCTTAAATAGTCTTGTTACCCGGGAACGGGATTGCTGAGTCCTCTGTGGCTCACAGTTACTTCACCACACCATATGCAGGTCCAGCTGTGAGCTATCCAGGAGATGGCACCGAGCTAGACTGGGAGTACGACGAGGAGCGTAGTCGATACTATGTTCGTTATCCTGATGATCAGTAGTGGAGACTTCTACTAGGATTCGATCCGACTTGTGGTTTATTTATTTATGTTTGGTATCTTGCTATTTGGATTTTACCCTTAGAGGGCTGTGATGTTCTAATGTATGATGACTGAGACATGTAATGTATTTGTGTGACGTGGCGATTGTAAGCCAACTATTTTATGTTTTCCATCCCCCTCTTTTACATGAGTTGTGCAAAGATACCAGACTTGTGATCATTCCAGCATGGGGTTAAGTCTCTAAGTCGTGCCTCGACACGTAGGAGATTTAGCTCCATCCTGGGCATTACATTATATTATCAACTTTGGATGTTTTATATGCATTAATATGCTATTTTATTATTTTTGGGACTAACTTATTAACCTAGAGCCTAGTGCCAGTTTTTATTTTTTTTCCTTATTTTTGAGCTTCGCAGAAAATGAATATCAAATGGAATAAAACTTTCGCGATGATTTTTCTTGGACCAGAAGACACACATAGGACTTGGAGATGAAGTCAGAAGAGTATCGAGGGCTCCACAAGCCCTCAGGGCGCGCCATAGGGGGGCCCCTGGCTTGTGGACCTATATGACTCCTCCAACCCTAATTATTGGCCTCTAAATTCAGAAATATCCTCGAACGACCAGAAGCGTCCACGAAATACTTCTCCACTACTGCAAGTTTCTGATCTCGTGAGATCCCATCTGGAGGCCTTTTCCAGTACTCTACCAGAGGGGGATTCGATCACGGAGGGCTTCTACATCAACCTTGCTGCCCTTCCGATGATGCGTGAGTACTTTACCACAAACCTATGGGTCCATATCTAATAGCTAGATGGCTTCTTCTCCCTCTTTGATCTTCAATACAATGTTCTCATCGATGTTCTTGGACATCTATTCGCTGTAATCTTCTTTTGCGGTGTGTTTGTCGAGATCCGATGAACTGTGGATTTATGATCAGATTATCTATGAATATTATTTGAATCTTCTCTGTATTCTTATATGCATGATTTGATATCTTTGTATTTCTCTTTGAATTATTGGTTTGGTTTGGCCAACTAGATTTGTAGTTCTTACAATGGGAGAGGTGCTTAGTTTTGGGTTCAATATTGTTGTGTCCTCACCCAATGATAGAAGGGGTGGCGATGCACGTATTGCATTGTTGCCATAAAGGATAAAAAGATGGGGTTTATATCATATTGCTTGATTTTATCCCTCTACATCATGTCATCTTGCTTAAGGTGTTACTCTATTCTTATGAACTTAATACTCTAGATGCATGTTGGATATCGATGTGTGGAGTAATAGTAGTAGATGCAGGCAGGAGACGGTCAACTTGTCACACACGTGATGCCTATATTCATAATCATTGCCTTAGATATCGTCATAACTTTGCGCTTTTCTATCAATTGCTCGACAATAATTTGTTTACCCGCCGTATGCTTTATTCAAGAGAGAAGCCTCTAGTGAAACCTATTAGCCCCCGGGTCTATTTTACATCTATTATTTTCAGATCTACAAAACCAAAAACCAAAAAAATACCTTGCTGCAATTATTTTTTGTTTACTTTATTTAGATTTTTGCTTTAGTTTTAAATCTATCTCTATCTGATCTCACTCTTGTTCGTGACGTTGAAGGGATTGAGAACCCCTTTTTCCGCGTTGTGTGCAAGTATTTGTCAGTTTGTGCAGGTGCATATATTCGAGACTTGCTTGTACCTCCTACTGGATTGATACCTTGGTTCTCAACTGAGGGAAATACTTATCTCTACTTTGCTGCATCACCCTTTCCTCTTCAAGGGAAAAATCAACGCAAGCTCAAGAAGTAGCAGGAAGAATTTCTGGAACCGTTGTCGGGGAGGTCTAGATCAAGCCTACCAAGTACTTGTCATAAACTCTCATATCTTTCACTTACATTATTTTCCATTTGCTTCTCGTTTTCATCTCCCCCACTTCTAAAACGTTTTCAGAAAAAACACAAAAATATTTGCCTTTTTATTCACCCTTTTTCCATTCGTCTTTTTGTTTGCTTGTGTGCTAGATCGCTTGCCTTGTCACAATGAATCCAGAGATTACTAAGTTTTGTGACTTTTCCAATACTAATAATAATGATTTTATTAGTACTCCGATTGCTCCCGCCACTACTGCGGAATCTTATGAAATCAATGCCGCTTTATTGAATCTTGTTATGAAAGAAAAACTTTCTGGTAGTCACAGTGAAGATTTTATATCCCATCTAAATACTTTCATTGAGTTATGTGATATGGAACAGAAAAGAGATGTGGATAACGATATCATTAAATTGAAGCTATTTCCGTTCTCTCTATGTGATCGTGCAAAAACTTGGTTTTCATCTTTGCCTAAAAATAGTATTGATTCATGTAATAAGTGCAATGATGCCTTTATTTCCAAGTATTTTCCACCCGCTAAGATCATCTCTCTTATGAACGATATAATAAATTTTAAACAACTATTCATGAGCATGTTTCTCAATCATGGGAAAGTATTAAATTAATGATAAGAAATTGCCCTACCCATGGTTTAAGTTTATGGATGATCATACAAATTGTTTATGCTGGATTGAATTCTGCATCTAGAAATCTTTTAGATTCGGCTACGGGGTGTACTTTTATGGAAATCACATTAGGATAAGCTACTAAACTCCTAGATAACATTATGGTAAATAATTCTTAATGGCATACTGAAAGATCATCTACTAGTAAAAAAGTGCATGCAATTGAAGAAATTAATACTTTGAGTGAAAAGATGGACGATCTTATGAAATTAATTGCTAGCAAGGGTTCTTCTATGGATCCTAATGATATGCCTTTGTCTACCTTGCTTGAGAATAATAATGAATCTATGGATGTGAATTTCGTTGGTAGGAACAATTTTGGTAATAACACGTATATAGGTAATTTCAACCCTAGGCCATTTCCTAGTAATTCCTCTAATAATTATGGTAATTCCTACAAAAATTCTGATGGAAATTATAATAAAATAACTTCTGATCTTGAGAGTACAATTAAGGAATTTATAAATTCCCAAAAGGGTTTCAATGCTATGGTAGAAGAAAAATTGCTTAAGATTGATGATTTGGCTAGGAACGTTGATAGAATTTCTCATGAGATTGATTCTTTGAAAATTAGATCTATTCCACCAAAGCAACATATTAACGATTCTCTAAAAGTTATGCAAGTTTCTATCAATGAGTGCAAGGAAAGAACGTCTAGGTTGTGTGCTAAAAGAGAATTACTAGAAAAGACGCGTTCTTCTAGTTTATGCCAAAATAATGATGAAGATCTTAAGATGCTTGTTTTGAATCCTATTGAATCTTTGTTTGCTAATATAGATCTTGAAAAATAGGGGACTGGAATGAGTCAACTTTAGATAAAAGGCGTCTAATAATTTGGAGAATAATGATCTTAGTGAAAAAGTGATAAAAGTGGGATTGGAGAGGTAAAAACTTTAGCTAGCAATGAACCCACTATTTTGGATTTCAAATAATTTAATTATGATATTTGCTCTTTGATATATTCTATTTCCTTGTTGCAATCCATGTTAAATTCTCCTCATGCTTATAATCAAAATAAGGCTTTTACGAAACATATTGTTGATGCTATGATGAAATCTTTTGAGGAAAAACTTAAGTTAGAAGTTTCAATTCCTAGAAAACTTTATGATGATTGGGAACCTACTATTAAAATCAAGATTACAGATTATGCCTGTAATGCTTTATGTGATTTGGGTGCTAGTGTTTTCATGATTCCAAAAAATCTATGTGATATGCTAGGGTTCCATAAACTTGATGATTGTTCTTTAAATTTGCATCTAGTGGATTCCACTATTAAAAAACCTATGTGAAGGATTAATGATGTTCTTATTGTTGCAAATAGATATTATGTGACCATAGATTTCATTGTTCTTGATATAGATTGCAATCCAACATGTCCAATTATTCTTGGTAGACCTTTCCTTAGAACGATTGGTGCAATCATTGATATGAAAGAAGGAAACATTAGATTTCAATTTCCATTAAGGAAGGGAATGGAAAATTTTCAAATAAAGAAAATAAGTTACCATATGAATCTATTATGAGGGCTACTTATGGTTTGAGTACCTAAGATGACAAACCTAGATCGTTGCTTTATGCCTAGCTAAGGGCGTTAAACAATAGCGCTTATTGGGAGGTAACACAATTTTATTTTGGTTTTTACTTTTCTCTTTCTGTTTTTGAAAAAAATCCATCATCTAGCCTCTGGTTAGATGTGTTTTCATGTTTTAATTTAGTGTTTGTGACAAGCAAGACCTTTGGGATGATTTGGAAGATAGTAGATTGATTTTTTTGGAAAACTGAAACTTTTTCATCGAGTGTCAGAATTGTTTCTGGTTGCTGGAACGTGAAAAAACTCTGACTTTTTACATGTTTCTGATCTACAAATTTCCCACATCGTCCTCATTTTTCAGAATTTTTTGAGATACAAAGGTTTCACCTTAATTCGCATATTTACAGATTGTTCTTTTTTTGACATATTCTATTTTCATTGTGTTGTTTGCTTATATTGATGCATCTATGGCTAGTATCGGGGGTATGAACCATGGAAAAGTTTGAATATAATAGATATTACACCAATATAAAGTAAGAATGAGTTCACAACAGTACCTACAAGTAAGTATTGAATTTGTTTTACTAACGGATCTCATGAGTTTTCTGTTGTGAAGTTTTCAAGTTTTGGGTAAAGATTTGATGGACTATGGAATAAAGAGTGGCAATGGCCTAAGCTTGGGGATGCCCAAGGCACACCAAGGTAATATTCAAGGACAACCAAGCATCTAAGCTTGGGGATGCACCGGATGGCATCCCCTCTTTCGTCTTCAATCCATCGGTAAATTTACTCGAGGCTATATGTTTATTCACCACATGATATGTGTTTTGCTTGGAGCATCTTGTATGATTTGAGTCTTTGCCTTTTAGTTTGCCACATTCATCCTTGATGTACACACCTTTTGAGAGGGACACACATTAATCCTGAATTTATTGGAATACTCTATGTGCTTCACTTATATGTTTTGAGCTAGGGTAGTTGCTCTAGTGCTTCACTTATATCTTTTTGAGCACGGCGGTGATGTTTATTTTGAAGAAATTGATGAACTCTGATGCTTCACTTATATTATTTTTAGAGTCTCTAAACAACATGGTAATTTTCTTGGGTTATGAATTTAGTCCTAATATGATAGCCATTCAAAGAGGGTATAATAGAAATTTCATAAAGAGCATTGAATATATGAGAAATTTGATTCCTTGTAATTTTTTTAGATATTAAGATGGTTATATTAGAGTCATGCTAGTAGTAAGTTGTGTGGTTGAAGAAATAATAGTGTTAAGGTTTGTGATTCCCGTAGCATGCACGTATGGTCTTATAGTTATGTGATGAAGTAGGAGCACGATTTATTCTTCCTTTGCGTGAAAGTCGGGGGCGCACGTTGGTTAACTCCTACCAACCTCTCCCTAGGAGCATGCGTAGTAGTACTTTACTTCGAGGCCTAATAAACTTTTTGCCATAACTATGTGAGTTCTTTATGACTAATGTTGAGTCCATGGATTATACGCACTCCCACCCTTCCACCTTGCTACCCACTCTAGTACCACGCAACTTTCACCGGGGCATAAAACCCACCTTATACCTTTCCTCAAAACAGACACCATACCTACCTATTATGGAATTTTCATAGCCATTCCGAGATATATTGCCAAGTAACTCCACCGTTCCGTCATCATGTTTGAGTTTACCACCGAGTTGTAATTTTGAGTTGTAAGTAAATAGAAGTGTGATGATCGTCATTATTAGAACATTTGTCCCATGTGAGGTTATAAATAAAAATGGCCCAAGAGCCCAAAAAAAGAGAAAAAAGTCTCTGAAAAAAAGAGGAGTCCAAAAAATGAGAGAAAAGGAGAGAAGGGACAATGTTACTATCTTTTTCCACACTTGTGCTTCAAAGTAGCACCATGTTCTTCATTGTAGAAAGTCTCCTATTTTGACACTTTCATATATTACTAGTGGGAATTTTTCATTATAGAACTTGGCTTGTATATTCCAACGATGGGTTTCCTAAAATGCCCCAGGTCTTCATGAGAAAGCAAGTTGGATGCACACCCACTTAGTTTCTTTTGAGTTTTCATGCACTTATAGCTCTCATGCATCCGTTACATGGCAATCTCTACTCACTCACATTGATATCAATTGATGTACATCTCCATAGTCCATTGATTTGCCTAGTTGATGTGAGACTTTCTCCCTACTTTTGTCTACTACCACCTTCTATTCCACCTATAGTGCTATGTCCATGGCTCACGCTCACGTATTGCGTGAAGAGTTGAAAAAGCTGAAGTGCGTTAAAAAGTATGAAACAATTGCTTGGCTGACACTGGGAGGGCATGATTTATACTTTATGCTAAGAAGAGGGAGCATAACAAGACTATATGATTTTGTAGGGACAACTTTCGTTAGCCATGTTATTTTTTGAAGCTTCGTATTTTTCTTTCTAGTATGTTTGAAGTATTATTGTTTTGATGTCAACGAACTTGTGTTTTGAATCATATGGATATGAACATTCATGATAAATAAATAAGAAATACATTGCTAAATATGCTAGGTAGATTCCACATCAAAAATTCTGTTTTTATCATTTACCTACTCGAGGACGAGCAGGAATTAAGATTGGGGATGCTTGATATGTCTCCAACGTATCTATAATTTTTTATTGTTCCATGCTATTATATTATCAACTTTGGATGTTTTATATGCATTAATATGCTATTATATATATATTTTTGGGACTGCTTATTAACCTAGAGCCTAGTGCGAGTTTATGTTTTTCCTTGTTTTTGAGGTTTACAGAAAGGAAATATCAAATGTAGTCCAAACGGAATAAAACTTTCGCGATGATTTTTCTTGGACCAGAAGACACACGTAGGACTTGGAGATGAAGTCATAAGAGTCCCGAGGGCTCCACAAGCCGTTAGGGCATGGCCCTGGCTTGTGGGCCCCACGAGACTCCTCCAACCCTAATTATTGGCCTATAAATTCAGAATTATTCCCGAACGACCACAAGCGTCCACGAAAGTACTTTTCCACCGCCGCAGGTTTCTGATCTCGTGAGATCCCATATGGAGGCCTTTTCTAGTACCCTACGGGACGGGGATTCGATCACGGAGGTCTTCTACATCAACCTTGTTGCCCTTCCGATGATGCGTGAGTAGTTTACCATAGACCTACGGGTCCGTGGCTAGTAGCTAGATGGCTTATTCTCTCTCTTTGATCTTCAATAAAATCTTCTCCTCGATGTTCTTGGAGATCTATTCGATGTAATTTTATTTTGCGGTGTGTTTGTCGAGATCCAATGAATTGCGGATGCTCTGATACCAATTGAAAGACCGTGGATGTCGCCTAGAGGAGGGGGGGGTGAAGAGGTGCTTTAAAATAATTACGGTTTAGGCTTGAACAAATGCGGAATAAACCTAGCGGTTAATTTGTCAAGCACAAAACCTACAACAACTAGGCTCACCTATGTGCACCAACAACTTATGCTAAGCAAGATAAACAACTAGGTGATAGCAAGATATATGACAAGAAACAATATGGCTATCACAAAGTATAGTGCATAAGTAAAGGGCTTGGGTAAGAGATAACCGAGGCACGCGGAGACGACGATGTATCCTGAAGTTCACACCCTTGCGGATGCTAATCTCCGTTTGGAGCGGTGTGGAGGCACAATGCTCCCAAAGAAGCCACTAGGGCCACCGTAATCTCCTCACGCCCTCACACAATGCAAGATACCGTGATTCCACTAAGGGACCCTTGAGGGCGGTCACCGAACCCGTACAAATGGTGACCCTTGGGGTGGTCACCAAACCTGTACACTTTGGCAACCCTTGGAGGCGGTCATTGGAACCCGTCAAATTGCTCGAGGCGATCTCCACAACTTAATTGGAGACCCCGACGCTCGCCCGGAGCTTTACACCACAATGATTGAGCTTCGAACACCACAAAGGTTGCGGCTATCTCCCCAATGACACCACGAAGCTTCACCACAATGGAATATGGCTCCGAGGTGACCTCAACCGTCTAGGGCGCCCAAGCACCCAAGAGGAACAAGCTCAAGGGTACCAAGCACCTAAGAGTAATAAGCTTCTCAACTTGTAACCTCCACGTATCACCGTGGAGAACTCAAACCGATGCTCAAAACGCAATGGCAAGGGCACACAGAGTGCCCAAGTTCTTCTCTCCCAAATCCCACCAAATCAACGAATTCTAGGGAGGGAAATGAGAGGAAGAATGGAGAAGAGAACACGAAGAACTCCAAGAACTAGATCCAAAGGGTTCCCCTCACAAAGAGGAGAAAGTGATTGGTGGAAATGTGGATCTAGATCTCCTCTCTCTCTCTCCCCCCCCCCCAAACTAGCAAGAATCCATGGAGGGATTGAGAGGTAGCAAGCTTGAAGAAGGTCAACAATGGGGGAAGAACATGAGCTCAAAGGATTGGGTTCAATGGGGAAGAAGACCCCCCTTTATAGGAGAGGAAAGAATCCAACCGTTATCCCCTCTCTCAGCCTGCGTGACGCGGTACTACCGCACCAAATTGCGGTACTACCACAAGGCCATGCGGTACTACCACTCGCGCGGCAGTGACCAGATGTGGGCCTGTTGCACAGGGCAACGAGCGGTAGAACCGCCGGAGCGGTACTACCGCGCGCCCTTACGGTACTACAGTAAGGCAGGCATCAACTAGTACTGGAAATGCACGAAAGTAATAAATTACATCCGCGCCTACTTCCGCAGAGGTTGGAGCTGGCAAAAGTCCGGCACGGTAGTAGCAGACAGGAGTCGCGGTACTACCGCATGTGGGCGGATGTAAAAAATTACATACACACATGCTTCCACATGCATTTGCGTCAGGGCTGGGGGTAGCGAAACTACCGCTCCCTTGAGCGGTACTACCGCACACCACAGAGGCTTTACCACTTGGCCGCCTTCATATCACAGCTAAAGACACAAAAGGATGCAATAAAACTAGAACTGCTATAACTTCTGCAAATGAGCTCCGAATTGAGCAAACTCAAGCTTGTTGGATAGAGGAAGACGTGTAGCATCAAAACAGCGAATGGTTATAGTAAGAAGAGGCAGGGAGGTATTCCTAATATATGGAGGAATGAATCCTCCATCAGAGAAGAACCGGCAAAACCTCCAACATCGAAAACATCATAGAAGATGCATGTGAACTCCATTTTCGATGAACTCGAGCTTGTCATCAAGATGACCATAAGATCTAAAACTTACAAAGAGAACGGGCAAAAAACCCAACATAAAAAACATCATAGTAGATGCATGTGAACTCTATTTTCAATGAACTCGAGTTTGTCATGAAAATGACCATAAGATCCAAATCTCACAAGGAGAAGAACCAAACAAGAACCAAGAAAGATGATGCAAGCATGCACTGGTTTGAGCTCTCTATGAAAGATACGATCAAGCTACTCATCTAGAGCGCCCCTTGATAGTACGACAATTGATCCTATAACCCGGTCTCCAAACTACCACCATGAGACCGGTAAAATAGAAAACCTATCAAGGGCAAGCCTTTGCCTTGCACAAAGTCCACTTGAGCTAGATTTAGACGATCTTGACTTCCTCAAGTTAGACCACCTTTCTTGATTGCGTTGGCTTAGTGAAGACTAGTAGATTGCTCCCCCATACTCCACTATGGATGAGCCACTCTTCGGCATATCTTCACAAGTCCATTGTCACCACAATGGACGGCAAGCTTCAAGCACTTGATCTCTTTGTGATGCATCACTTGAACTTGCACACCACAACCTAACCCCACAAAGAACTCTCACGAAGACCATGGGTTAGTACACAAAACGTAATTGACAATGCTTACCATACCATGGATCACTTGATCCCTCTCGGTACATCTTCTACGCTTTGTGTGTTGATCAACTTGATTAACTCTTTCACTTAGTCTTGATCAACCTCTCACATGGCCAATCTTTAGGTAATTCCTTGAATAGCATCTTGGTCGATGCATAATTCCTTGTACAAACTCTCCTTGAAACCAACAAATGGATTCCAATAAAAGCCTATGGACAAATCCTTAAAATATAACTCAAGGCAACCATTAGTTCATAGAGGTTGTCATCAATTACCAAAACCAAACATGGGGGCACCGCATGTTCTTTCAATCTCCCCCATTTTGGTAATTGATGACAATCACTTTCAAGAGAGTTTATACAAGGAATTATGCATCACCATGCAATGCACCAACCAATAATGCATTTTTTATGAGATGCAAAAGCTTAGGAACAAAACCAAAGCAAGAAGATATGACTCTCTAAACTTCTCCATAAAAACTCTCTGAAACTTCTCCCCCATTGGCATCGATTGCCAAAATGGGAGAAAAGCTTAGAAGGCCAATATAATTGTTCCAACATAAAGAGTGTATTTCTCAACAAAAGAGTGGAATGCAATACACATACTTAACGGTAACTACTTTGAGGAAGATAAACTATATTGAGGCCCAAAGATTGCCAAAAGAATGATATGCCACAAAGGCATAACGAAAGAAACAAGCAATCAAGGAATCAAACGATACCAATTGAAGCAAGCTATCAAAAGATACCAATTGAACCAACTAGACCAATGATCCTACGTGCCACATGAATAAAAGATATTATGATATGAGCAAAGGAGTGCTCTAGAGAAACTAGAGAAGCCCCCCTTGTTTTATGCACAATTTAGTTTTGCAATTGGATACAACGAGCACAAAATAGGATCGTCACTCCCCCAAGATCAATAGAACCTCACGACAAGTGCAACAGACCAACGAAGTGTTTTAAAAGACACTAGTGAAGCTCCCCATGATTTGTGCACTCCTTAGAATATTTGCATTACGATAACATGTGCACAAAATAGGATCATCACTCCCCCAAAATCAATAGAAACTCACAACAAGTGCAAGTGAGCATGTAGGAAACAAAGTCTAGCACTTGCAATAAACAAATGGTTGAGCAACCAAAAATATGTGTGTGGGTCATGGCAAAGCACTTGAGAATACTAATATAAGGATGAGCATTAAGCACCAACATAGTCTTTAATAGTTGAGATACAAGGTGCATGACATGTCCTTCTCACACAAACCAAGCAAAGGGATTCACAAGCTCACTAAAAAGAAAAATATTAACCAAGCTTGTGACAACCCATGGTGAGGATAGAAAATGAAATCCTCATAAAGACGAGGGATACCAATTAAATGGCAAGCTTTGTCAAGATAAGCATGAGGAAAATGATCTTCACCACACAACAGTGCATCAAGATGCAACGATATAAGATCCGCACTCAAGACACACACCTTCACGGAGCCACCAAATAAATAATACAAGAAAGAAAAGGTGGACGTGAAAGAAGGGGATATCAATTAGATATGTAACGTCTCTCAAGTGTATAAGATTCTAGGTAGATGAAGATCATGATGATATCAATCCACAAAGAAGGATGTACAAACGAAATTGTTGCAAAAAGGAAAGAATAAGATATCCACAAGGAAGTCGTAAATATACCAATAAGACATTTGCTTGAAGGCATAGCACATGTTGTATATACATGAATTCCAACCAAGCGAACATCAAAGACATCACAACTAGCAACAAGAGATCATTTTTGGGATGCTATGAGAAAGGAAACAAGTATCACAAGAAAGAATGACTAACATGCCATGATACAACCTATGCAAGAAATGTGTGCATGAAGTATACTTGTTACCGAGATAGCATTGGAATGATGTAGAAGATACCAATTGAAGGTAGAAAGTAGTTCATTGATCATCCTAGCTTGACTCCAATGAGCACATGGTGACAACACCTTCCTTGTGAGTGAACCGAGCATCCAATGCATCTCCAATTGTTCCAAGAACAACAACACAAACAAAATGGTACCCAAACTCATAGGGACCAAAGAGTTAGAAACGCCAATACATAGGGCAAACTCCACATATATATGTGCATATATATATGAAAATGGATTTCATGCACATATCATCCATATTGAGACTAGGTGGAGCTTCCCCTATATATTGGGTCAAAGAAAGAAAGCACGCCAAAGAAAATACATGAAGTAAATATGCATGCTCAAGACATTCAAGAAATGATACCAAATGAAAAAGAAATACCAAGTGAAAATAAGATACCGAATGGAGAATTCATCACTTGGAAGATGTCGTGGAATTAACACGGCAGATGTCCGGTTTAGCGGACTTGATGATGGAACCATCGCACGGGTTAGCTTGAAAGGGTTCATGGCGCACAAAGGACACAAAGGATTTTATACTAGTTCGGCCCCTTTTGAGAAGGTAAAAGCCTACGTCTAGTTGGTTTGGTATTGCTTGGGCGTCGGTTTACAGGGAGCGGAATCGCTTGCCTGCGTCTTGACGTATCGATTGTTGCTTGTCCTTGAACCGGTGCCGGGTCGTCCCTTTATATAGAGGTGACGCCTGGTCCGGTTTACAGAATCCCGAGGCCGGCTCATAATTGTGTCCGCCTCGGTCTCTGCTCTTCCTTTCTTATCTCTCAAGTTACATCTCCTTGACGGATTACAAACCGTATTTCTATACATGGGCCTTGGAATCTCACGGGCCGTAATCTCTACTAAAATAATAAACCAAGTACGATATAGCTAAGCCGGTTTACAATATCCGGTTTATACCTATTAACCATATCCCTGACATTAGGCCCCAGAATGATTTGAACTTGTTCATATCAGTCTCCATTGTCTTCCGCAACTTCTCTTCTGTCTTCATTTTTTCCTGTAAACCGGCTCTGACGTCATCTTCCGAAATCATTAAAGTCTGACAATGACATCAGCTCCGCATTTATCGCCGCGAGCTGTACTGTAGCTTATTTTTAATGGTTATCCCGAGAATCGAGGCGTTCAACGGATCTTTATCTGATTTTCTTCCTTGATTATCGCACCTGTCGTTTCACATCCGCCTCTTTGTCTATAAATAGTGCCGCCCCTCCTCATTCTTCCTTCTCGCTTCTTCTTCCTCCTTCCGCTCTCTGACCCGCACATCTCCATTGCTACTCGAGCTCAAGAACGCACCGACGACCGCAAGATCTTCAGCCTTTGACCGGCCGCTGCATCAACCTGAGCCTTGACCAGATTTTCTGCGCCGCCGATTCTCACTGTCCCTGGTATGTTCTTCCTCCTCACTGTAGATCCTATCATATTCGTCATTGCTTCGCCCGTGTTCTTCCGCCATTAGGGCTCCCGATGAAGCTCCGTTCCTTTGTAGATACTTATACCATAGGAATCTCGTAACCCTTTAAGCCTTAGTCTGTAGATCTCACTTAGCACCAGATTGGATCTTGCTGTAATGACTCTGCTGCCTTATCCGTTCCGCCATTAGGGTTCTTCGCAAGCTTTATGCTGTTCATTCTCTGAGACCTGCAACTTCGTAATATTTTTACCTTTCTGATCTTGCCGTAAATGCGTCTGGTATTTTAGATTTTGCTGCTTGTATTTCTGTTGCTGCCTGCTTTAGGTCTCCTTTTTATGCACATCCTGTAAACTCATCTGCTCTGAATTGGTCCTCTGTAGATTTCCCGTGTAATTTTCGTTTCTTTATCTCATTATGCTCAGATCTATTCTTCCTTAGCAACGCATTGAAAACCTGTTTTTCCCTTCAATAGATCTGCTAAGTATGCTCCGGTTTAGATCACCATATCATAAACCGGAAATGATGTAGACTGATGCAATGACGTAGTTATTCCTCTTCAACTGCCATTTTTAAACCGGAAATGATACATCTTGTATTTATGATTGCCGGTTTAACTTTGCCAGATAGTTCTTAACTCCCTTCCCTGCACAATATATATATATATAGATCCCAGATCCTTTGTATGTTCATAATTTGTTCTGTACCTTCTTTTCTTCAGCACTTTGTTCAAATGACTGCCAAGCAGTATGTTTCGTGCGACTGGGTTCGTTCAGTTGTGACTGAAGAAGACTTAGTCAAGCTGTCGAGTATTGGTACGTTAGGTCCTCGGGCCGAGTTGAAATGGCGCGCTCCGGGTAATGAATGCCCTCCTGCTCCCAGGTCCGGAGAGGTCATAGTATTTATGGATCATATCTCCAGGGGTTTCTCTCCCCCCGGTTCAAAATTTTTCCGGGACGTCCTTGCCACCTTCCAACTGCATCCACAAGACATCGGACCAAATTCCGTTTCCAATATTTGTGACTTTCAAGTTTTTTCTGAAGTGTATCTGCAAGAAGAACCTTCAGTTGATCTATTCCGGGATTTCTTCCATGCGAACCGGCGCACTGAATTCACTAGCGGGCCTCACCAAGAACTTGGTGGTATCAGTATCCAGAAAAGGAGGGATGCAGTTTTCCCGCACGCCTCTTTACACACTCACCCCAAGGACTGGAACAAGTCATGGTTTTATTGCATAGACACATCTCCTGAAGGTGAAAATCCGTTGCCGGGTTATCGTGAGACTCGTATCCCGGCAAATCATCCTCTGCCGCAACGGTTAAGTGCTACTGAACGGATCCAATTTTCACCTCAACTTTCCAAGCTGAGAGCTTTCATGGCTAATGGACTGCTTGGAACCGATTTCCTTCGCTGCTGGTTATCATGGAGCATTCTCCCCTTAAGCCGGCGCTCTGATTTGATGTGCAATTATTCCGGTAAACCGGAAGATCCTCAGAGGTTTACTAAAGAGGAACTTTCTGAATCGGAGGTGATAGAGTCGGCCAAAAAGATCGTCAACCCCGCCTTAACAGACTGCTCCAAGGTTGGCTTGGCCCCATACTTTAAGAGGAACACACAGCCTGATGTAAGTTTTCCTTAACCCGTACTTTATAAACCACCCTTCTTTGAACCGTCCTTTACTTGCTTTTGCTTTTCATTCAGGCTGATAACCCCTTCTGGAGAAGGAAACTTCAGGACAAACCTGTAAAACACACTCGCCGGAAAACTCCTGCAAATAAGAAAAGGAAGGCAGTCGTTGACGCCGGTTCTCCTTCTGAAGATGATGATCCGGACTCCGAGGTATGCTTTACTCCGGTTTACATTTGCCTTTATATACTTGTCCATATCTCTAATGATGCCCTTTTCACAGGATCCACTCGAAGGCGATAACCCGGTGGAGATTGAGGTAACCCTTATTTCTTCCGATTCAGAACCCCCTCCTCAAAAGATTCGTCGGACTGTTAGAAAGTATCAATTTTCTCATCCTTATGCTAAGTTGGATCCCAATTTTGATTTGAAGAAACAACAGCACGAAGCCTTACGCCGGACCACGCGCCATAGCGGTTTAGCAGTGGAATCCTCTGGGATTTCGCTAACTCCGACTCGAAAGCGCCGCGCTGAGGTGATGCTCTCTCCAACTCTTCTTCATCCCAAGGCCGGTCTTATCAGACAACCACTTAAACCGACTGATCCTGATTATCAGGAAACTCCGCTGTCTTCATCTGGCGAATCAACTGCGACACAGCTTCCACCCTTGAAGACAGCCCCAGGGTGATTCTCTTTACCTTTTCCGGTTTATAACCTTCCTTTTTCTTTATAATGCTGACTTATCTTTGTTTGTTTCTCCAGTAAACCGAAACCCAGCAAAAGGGCTAAGGGTAAAAAGCCTGCTGTTGATCCCTCTGCCGATGAACCGGCAATTGAACCGTCGACAGCTATCCCTCCTGAAGGTACCCCTGTTACTCCGGTTCAAGAACCTGTTCTTGATACTCCTGCCACTGATGCTGCCCAAGATCCATCAAGTCCAGCCCGGGTTAGCTCTCCTCAAGTTAACCCGGGATCTCCTGATCCGGCTCAAGATGAAATTATTCCTCCCAATGCACCTTCTTCCCCTGACGTTGTGGTTACTGGCGCTGCTTATGTTGCGCCAGCCGAACCCACCGTTTTAGCAAAACACACTGCCAAAGCGGAGAAGGTAACTCAGGAAAAGGGGAATTTAAGCGCGGATATATCCAGCCTTTCGAGCCTGAGTCCCCAGGACATTTATTCCGGATATCTGAACCGGCTCCACGGCAGCCGTGACTATGAAGCCAGCCTGGTGAACCTCATGAGAGAGAAATACGAGGTAAATTTTTCTGTTCTGACTTTGCTTTTTCAACGCATCTTTACCTTATAACAGCCCCCAAGTTCCGGTTTATCTGCTTTATAGTAGGTGATCCGGAACTTTTGTAGGTTTGAACTACTGTCCAATACATTAGCCCCCAAGTATCAAGTAGATAACTTGATTATGTAGTTGATACTTGTAAGAACTTGCCTCTGATGCATTGCTTCAACTGCCATTAGCCCCCAAGTGTCAAGTAGACAACTTGGTTGTGTGCTTGAGACTTGCATTTCATCTTTGCCGGATTACTTCAACTGCCATTAGCCCCCAAGTGTCAAGTAGACAACTTGATTGTGTGCTTGAGACTTGCATTTTCTAACTTTGTTTTTGAACTTGTCTGCAGGCTGAGTTGAACCGGAACGCTGTAGAAAATAGCGAACTTCGAACCCGGCTTATGAAGACCGAGGCAGCTGCTTCAAAGGCAAAAAAAGAACTTCAAGTGAGTTTGAAAACTGCCGAAGACTTGAAGAAGTTCTTTGATGAGGAACGGACTGCTTTTGAAGTCCAGAAGAAGGATCTTGAAAAGCGTGTTCAAGATGCCGAAGGAGCTCTTAACCCGGTTACTGAAGAATTGGCCGGGTTAAAGCACCAAGTTAATTTGATGATTTCTGCTATCTTTGGTAATCATAACTGTAACTTTCGTCTGTTATCTTTGCAACCTATAACCTACACCGGTTTAATTTTTCTCGTTGTCTGTAGGACGCCGCGTCTCCCATCTTGGGGATGACGTACGGAAGAAACTGAAGGCTTGTTATACTTTGGTGGAGAAATTATATTCTGGGGCGCAAAGGATCATCAGCGCTACCTCTTTTGGTAAACCGGCTCCTTCAACCATCAAAGCTACATTGAACAGCTTGTCGATTCTACCAACTCGTCTTGAAGAGGTGAAGAAATCAGCTGCTCGAGGAGGTGCTCTTCTGGCCTTGACAAGAGCTAAGGCTTGGGTTCCAGACATTGATCCGGCAGAAGTGCTAACCGGGTTTCCTGACACAAAGGAAGACGGTTCAGCCTTTGGTGAGAAAGATCTGTATGTTCTGACGAAGGAAATGCGTCCACTCTCCAGCAAGATAGCGGTGGAAGCTGATTTATCCCGATACCACCCTGCATACAACCTTCAAAACGAGCGTGTGGAACGTCCGGTCTATGATGTTGCAAACTTAACTCCGCCGGTTCGTCCTCACACTTATGCTCCTGATATTGAACCTACCGAGTTGATCAACGATGAAGTGTATTTCCGTGCTTTGGCCAAGATTGATTGGCGTGCACCAGATTTCCCGCCGCTTCATGAGGAGGAAGACGTTCCGGAACCAGATGGTGGTCAGTCATCCCGGCAGGGAGGAACGGAATCTTGAACACTTATTGCTGTAATCGCACTTGTTATTCCATAAACAATGCTTCCGGCTATTTGGCTTTCGTGCCTTGTAATAGGCTTAAGCTGAAATTGTAATGCACTGTGATCCGGCTTTTGGCCGTTTTATAAATATTCTTTCACTGACTTGTTGATTGATGCGGATCTCTTGCCCTGTTCACAAAAAAGATGAAAAATATGCCCTAGTGGTATGACCACCGGACGGATTAACTTGCTCTCTAGGTATGATAAACAAGCATACCTTTGATAAATAACATAGATACCTTAATTGCATGCAACCAAAACACCTTAAACCGGCAAGATGTTTAAAATTACCTTAATAAGTACTTGGAACTCTTCAGTCCTAACTTGTCCATGAATTTTTCTTTTCTTTGTTCAGCAACTCGTAACTTGTATCTGACCCCGTGCTGCCGATTGTCAGCTCGTAATGGTACCAGGCCGGTTTAATAAACACCGGTCATTATAACTGATCATGTACTGCCAGCTTGTTGGCTCGTCAGGAAGGTCGATCCGGGTTATGATGCACGCCGGTTTAATTCTCGCTGGTGTTCATGACCCAGACTTATGATGTTATAAATAGGTGGTCAACTTCTAGAGCTGTTCCACTCGGTTTAAAAGGTTATAGAACACAAGAAACACCAAGAAACACCAAGAACTATGTAATCGAGGCTTTTTCAAAGAGCTGCCAGGCTCAAAACTGTTCAAAGAGCCGAGCCATTATTTGAACGCGGATTGATACCGACTGCGGATTGATACCGACTGCGGATTGATACCGACTCCGGATTGATACCGACTGCGGATTGATACCGACTGCGGATTGATACCGACTGCGGATTGATACCGACT
>LR738715.1:300026355-300047303 GCA_902687465.1 Secale cereale | reverse complement strand
GACACGGCACCCCGACACCGACAGGACACCCCGACCCCCGACACCTCCCGAAAAGGTGTTCTTTGGCCTTCCAGAGGCCGATGGGGTCATATATTTTTCGATTTAGTTATGAAAAACATCATATATAATTGTGTTGATCGTGTAGTTTTAAATGTGCAGTTGTTTCATCGCTGCGAGGTTTGGTGTTTGACGACCTCGTCGTGCGTTTGACGAGCTCTGCCCCTTCGTTCGTGGGTGAGCACAAATGACAAGTCCTCCTCCCCCATTAATTATTTGATCTATTCCGATGAAACTTGATAGCTATCTATATATGTGTCTTGAATCATCAGTATGCGTAACCAATATGTGTCTCCCATTCGAAAGCGTCATAGTTATAAATATGCATGCATTTGCATATTTATAACCTTGATTCTTTCGAATTGTCCAACGCTATCCATGGACAGCCCGAGTATGTGTAGATTGGGTTCGTTTTCCCATATGCTTTGCTCCGGATCCGACGCATAAATTTCGTCAGTGCCTCCCCTGTTGTTCTCCGGGTACACATCCTCTCTATTTATTGCAGAGACGTGTATCAGGAGAACAGCGGGGAGGTGTTGCCGAAATTTTGCGTCGGATCCGGAGCATAGCATGGGAAAATGAACCCAATCTACACATACACGGGTGGGATTAGGACCTATCATTACCTATTAGAGTGTAGGTTGCATGGACGTAATAAAATTGACAAAGTAGATCAACTATGAATATATACATGCTGAATTACATATATAATTGTTGTGTGTCCAGTAGCTCTGAAAGTCAAGATGAGTGACCGTGCTTGGATGTATACCGGTCACACTGGTCAGAACAAATGGAGCGCTGAATGGTTCACAAAAACTAAGGGGTTTGTGCAAGCCGCATTTGCAAATGGCCAAAAGAAAACCTGGTGCCCCTGTTTCCGGTGCGGCAATTGGGAAAAGAAGACAGAGGCTGAAATGGGCAAACACCTGCAGAAGAGTGGTTCAATCTTGGAAGGCCAGCTATGAGGGAAATTCTCTTGTGGGTGCAACAGCAGTTGATGTTTCCCGATGGGTATGCAGCGAATCTAAAGAGGGGAGCGAATCTTGATAAACTGAAGATATTTGGTCTCAAGAGTCATGATTGGCACATATGGATTGAGCGGGTAATGCCGGTGATGTTGCGTGGCTTCATCCCTGAGGATGAATGGCTAGTACTGGCAGAACTCAGCTATTTCTTCCGTGTTCTTTGTGCGAAAGAACTATCGCCTGGCGTGCTAGAAGAAATGGAAGAGTTGGCGCCGGAGTTGATCTGCAAGTTAGAGAAGATCTTTCCACCGGGCTTCTTTAATCCAATGCAGCATTTGATTTTGCATCTCCCGACCGAGGCAAGATTGGGGGGGCCCGTGCAAAATCGTTGGTGCTACCCAACTGAGAGGATGCAGAAGACGCTTCGAGAAAAATGTAAAAATAAACGTAGAATTGAAGCATCGATGGCTGAGGCATTCATTACAGAGGAGGCGGCAAACTTCGTAACAGCGCACTACGAAGCCAAAAATCGTCATTTGCATAATCCGAAGCCTCGGTACAATGCTGACGAGCCTAAAAAGGGTGGATCCAACCTCAGCCTATTAAAAGGGAATCTCGCACCAGCTAGTGTTTCACATCCAGTATCTTTGGATAACGAAGAATGGCGGACCATTTCGTTGTATATCTTCAACAACCTGATAGAAGTGCGGCCGTACATCGAGTAAGTTCTCGGTACATTGTTTCGCAACTTCTATTTCCTTTGAACTACTCTTATTCCTGGATATGTCATACAGTCGATACGTTACCATATTCTCGTATGGAGCAGAGATCCAAAAGGATTCCGTCGAAGAGTATGAGCTTCTCGCAAAGCAAGGAGGTGGCTATCCCGGTTTCATCTCTTGGTTCAAACAAACGGTAATTTCTATTAGACAATTTCATTTCATTCGCTAATTTGTGCATAATGCAACAATCCTTTCATATTAAACCTGTAGGCTAATTCAGAGTCTATGGACGCCGAACTGAGACAAGTCGCTAATGGTTTTGACCATAAGGTCCGTTCATTTGACAAGTACGACATCAACGAGTATCGCTTTCGTACCTATGGCAAGGAGCTATCGATGGCGGACCGAAAGTCAACAAATTGTTGTGTATCTGCTATCGGTGAAGGAGGTACCGAGTATTATGGGAGAGTTGAAGCAATTTATGAACTTCTGTTCTATGGTGAAAACCCACCGAATGTCGTAGTCTTCAAATGTTATTGGTTTCAGCCGAAGGAGACTAGAAGGACTCATGAACATGTAGGGCTAGTTGAAATCAACCAAAGCACTCATTTAGATGTTCCTGATGTCTATATTATGGCTCAACAGGCGACCCAAGTATTCTATCTACCGTGGGCCTGCCAAACTAATCCAAATCTGAAAGGTTGGGATGTCGTTTATGAAGTGCCGCCACGTGCTAGACTTTCTCCCCCAAAGGAAGAGGATTATGAACCTCACATTAACCCAGACACATATGAAGGAGAATTCTTCCAAGAGACACGTATTTCCAAAAAGCGTTTCAAGAACCGCTATACTTCACCCCAAAACATTGAAGTAGACAGCGACAATGAATCCGACATCACCCCAGAGGAGGAACAAGAAGAGCCGGAACAAGAAGAGGTTACTGCTGCGGATGACCTGTCAATGCTTGACCGATTACGTCAAGGTGGCCTTGCACATGTTGATGCCAATGAACCCTATGAGCCCGTCATTGATTATAGTGATGATGATGATTATGCATTTATTGATGATACTGATCGAGATTATTAGTAGTGTCAGGTATTACATTTTTTTATGTTGTACTTGATGATGATACACTTAAGTGATACACATATTATTATTCATGTCGGTCTTTTTTTATGTTGTACTAATTTCGTTTACTGTTTGTCATGGCAGGTGTTGAAAGATGGTGGGCGCTGGTCGTGGGAGAGGAGGTAGGGTGACTGCTACGGTGCCTTCCTCGCCGCCACCCCCAGCCGTTTCACCCGAGCACGTGACTGCTAGGGTGGACTCGTCCGAGGAGGAGGCTACACGGACTGCGGTCCACGAGCCTCCGGTCCACGGGTCTTCGGCCCACGAGAGTTCGGCCCACGTGACCCCGGAGGAGCACACGTCCGGATGGGGTACCTGGCCGGATCAGCCCGAGGAGCCGAGTGACCATCAAGGCAGCTCCAACTTATATCAGTTCGGGCGCAACTGGGTATGTGGTTTGCTTCATGATTCATGCAATTCATTCATCATGCTAGCTTGAGCCCTTTAATTACTAATTTTCATTGTTTCTCTCTTTCAGGCACGCTACAATAAGGCGGATAAGGTGCCAGAGGTGTATGACCTGTATGCCATGGCCTACACTGCCTCTTTCAAGAAAGTCAAGGCTTTCTCTCAGTCTGACCTCGATGATGCAAACAACTTCACCAACATCTCCTCCCACAACAAGCTCGTGAGATATAGAGATGAGGGGAAGGCGAAGAAAGGGGAGGACTTTAACCCGAGCCAGGGTCCCATTGATCCAGAGTTGTTGATGATATCTGGTGGTGGGAGGTCCCATGGCTCCATAGCCATTGGAGATGGACTTATCCGTTGTCCTAGCACTCTCCCGGAGATCAAGGCGCGCCAGTCGAGCCCCGCTCCTACACCTCCTGGATCTTGGTAAGTTTATCTAGTGTTTTGCTTAACACATGCATAAAGACCTAGACTTAGCTTTATTTCCTCCAATGCTTACCATAATGACGTAGACTTAGCTTCTTCTCCTCCAAAATGACTTAATAAGCTTACTGACCTCCAAAGCCATCCATTTTACCTAAGTTAGCTCTAAAACGATCTATACTTAGCTTACTTATGTCAAAAATTGCATAATTAGCTTAGTTAGCTCATATACGATCCATTTTACCTAAGTTAGCTCATAAATGATCCATTCTACCGAAGTTAGCTCTAAAATGACCCATTTTACCTAGCTTAGCTCCAAAATGATCCATCTTACCTAGGTTACCTCTAAAATGATGCATTTTACCTAAGTTTGCTCATAAGCGATCCATTGCACCTAGGTTAGCTCATAAACGATCCATTTCACCTAAGTTAGCTCACAAATGATCAATTTCACCTAAATTAGCTCATAAATGTCATATGTATTCTTCTTCTTCTTCATTTTCTTCTTCTTCTTCTTCTAATCTTCTTCTTCTAACTTTCTTATTTCCCATTTTGCAGATTTCATTCACTTGACGAAAGCTTGCTTAGATGGAGTGCTCCTTATCCCTTTCTCTGTTTCTTTTGTATCGTTGAACTATGCATGTATCGTTGGATGAAACTATTGTAATATATATGGTTGGATGCCTCTATGTTGAACTTGTTATGTATGATGGAACTATGCATGTAATATATATGGTTGGATGATGAAGTTATGTGTTGGATATCTTATATGTTTGCTCTGTAATGGCCTTTTGAAATATACCTATATATGTCATATATATTTGTGATGAAAATTGTTGGATTTAATAAAAAAAAGATAAAAGAGCCAATATGCAGGCTCTTTGCCGTCAGCCACCGACGGTAACGGGCTCTTTGCCGTCCGCCGCGGACGGCAAAGAAGCCACGTGGCGTCCACCTGTTCTTCCTGGGAGCTGACCCATTTGGTTAGTTTGCCGTCAGTGGCAGACGGCAAAGACTTTGCCGTCAGTGGCAGACGGCAAAGAACCTGCCATGTAGTGACGTGCAGATGACATCATATGGCGGACGGCAAAGACCCTAGAAATTTTGCCGTCCGCGGCGGACGGCAAAGGCCTTCCGTTAGCCACTTAACGGACTGACAGCGCAATTATTGCCGTCCACCATCTTTGCCGTCTGCCGCTCTCTCTTTGCCGTCCGCCGCAGACGGCAAAGACTTTGCCGTCAGTAGCAGACGGCAAAGAACCTGTTTACCGTAGCCTACTTTGCCGGAGCCTTTTGCCGTCCGCCGCTGACGGCAAAGGCCTTTGCCGTCCGCCGTTCGTGCCTTTGCCGTCCGCTATGGCGGACGGCAAAGTAGCTGATTCCTGTAGTGTAACTCTTCATAATGTAGCCAAGTCTCCAATGCCCTCCAACATAACCTATTGATCAAGTTTGAGATTGTTGGTACCCAACCAAGTTGGGTCCTAAGAGGTTAGTCACAATAGGCTTGGCAACCCAAATGGTTCTTTGCTTGACACCACTTTGAGTACCAACAAACTTGGCAAACACATTGCCAACCTTATCCTTCCGAAGAGAATATATATCATCAATAATAATTGGGTTGGATAAGTTACCACTAGTGCATGAAGAAGCGATGTGACCTTTCTCACGACTTAAGTAGCAATGTCTACTCTTCATTTTCTTCTCACTTGATTTCTCAACATGAGAAGCATGAACTCGAGTCTTCTTGGGAAGTGACCTCTCTTCAACTTGTGGTTGAGCATGAGATTGAACTTGTGGCCTATTCACTTGTTGCTTGTCATTAATGGGCTTCTTCTTCAATGGGCAAGATCTAACATGATGCCCTTCAATTTTGCACTTGTAGCAAATAATCATGGCCGAATTCTTGAGTTGTTTTTGGCCCTTCTTCTTGTTAATGATCTTGGACTTTTTCTTCTTGTTGGAGTTGAATCCAAGTCCACCTTTTTCATTGGGGGATTATTGCACACTCAAGATATTATTGAGTGTGGACTTCCCTTCAGGATACTTTTCCAAGTCTTTCTTCAAAGAAAAGACTTGGTCCTTCAGCTCTTTGATTTCCTCTACATGGTTAGCAGCAACACAAGTACTAGAGGTAGTATAGGCTTCATTGTTAGAGCAACAAGGCAAGGAAAGTAATTCATCACAAGATGTAGCAATGTTATGAGTAGATGAATTACGTGGACTAACATATGGCAATATGGCATTTTGACTTGAAGTAGTGCTAGTATCCACATGAGGCTCACTAGATGCTACCTTGATAATTATATCCTCATGAGCTATCTTTAGCACATTATGGGATACTAGAAGATCATCATGAGAGCTTGTGAGCTTTACATGACTTTCTTCCAATTTCCCATAAGTGCTAGATAGCAACTCAAGTTGAGCCCTTAGCTCAACATTCTCCTTCAAAATGGATGCTTCACAAGATGTAGAGTTAGTAGCACAAGCATCATCAATAATAGAAAGAGGAGAAGGCAACTTAGCAAGATCTTTAGAATATGAAGCTTTAAGATGAGCATGAGACTCGGTGAGTTTGATGAGCTCACTCTTAATGACCCTTGAGCCATTTTTGAGGTGCTCAAAATCCTCAAGGAGTTTAGCATGTGCAACTTCAAGCTTCTCATTATTAGTTTCAAAATCATTAGCCACCTTGAGAGCTCTATCACGGGATTCCTTTATTCTAGATAGTTCTAGAGCAAAAGTCTCCTCAAGAGATTCCTTGTTGGTTTGTTCAAGTTCAAGAGCTTGCGAGAGGTCGGTGATCTCATTAGTGTAATCATGCTCATGACCTTCCATTTTCTCAATGGTGACCTCATGCTCCTCTAGATGATATTCCAACTCCTCTATATATTTCTTGCCCTCAATGGCAATAGACATCATTTCCATGAAGTTGGGATGAGCAATTGTATTCTTATGAAGAGCTTTAAAAATCATTTCCCCCTTAATATTTAAGGAGGCAACATTATCATTCTCTTCATCATTATCAACATCATCATCATTGTCATCACAAGATATATTGGGATTCAAAGTGGGAGATACCTATGAAGTCTTAGCCATAAGGAAAAACACAATAGATGATGATGTAGGATCCCTTGAAGCACCATTCAAGACTACATCTTGTTCCATGGGGTGTTGGGTTTCCTCTACATTGTTAGCACAACAATTCGAGGAAATATATGCATTTTTATCATGACAACAAGATATAGCAAGCATATCATCATGAGTTTTAGTCAAGCAATTTCTACATGATATGCAAGGACTATCAACACAAGCATGTGAAACATGTAGGGTGCTCGAAGTGTTAAAGTCCAAAGAAGATGCATTGCAATAAGATAGTGATGAAGGATCATCCACAATAAGCATACTATCATCATTGCAATGACCAACACTACTCACCATATCATTACTTTGTGGCAAACCACATGTAGGTGAAGTAGAAGAAGTTGAGAAGACAACACGGCCGGAGGTGGAGGGAGAACAATCATTCCCACAATTCTTGGACACACCATATTTATCTTGAAGCTTTGTCCACAACTCATGAGCATCCCGGAACGGCATGAGTTGAAATATAACTACATTGCTCAAAGCATCCAAAAGCACATTAGAAGCTAGAGAATTGAGATAAGAGTTTTTCTCATCCTCTAAAGATAATCTTTGTGGATCCTTTGGAGGAGAAAAACCCATATCTAAAATTCGCTCTAAATTTGGGTCCATGACCCTAAAGAGATTAAGCATGCGAATTACCCAAACATCAAAAGCCATCAAAACTAAGAGTGTCAGAGAATCCTAAACCCCTAGTCGACATCCTTACTCTCTAGGCGGTTAAGCCCTATAAAGAGAGATGATGCTCTGATACCAATTGAAAGATCGTGGATGTTGCCTAGGGGGGGAGGTGAATAGTCGCTTTAAAATAATTACGGTTTAGGCTTGAACAAATGCGGAATAAACCTAGTGGTTAATTTGTCAAGCACAAAACCTACAACAACTAGGCTCACCTATGTGCACCAACAACTTATGCTAAGCAAGATAAACAACTAGGTGATAGCAAGATACATGACAAGAAACAATATGGCTATTACAAAGTATAGTGCATAAGTAAAGGGCTCCGGTAAGGGATAACCGAGGCACGCGGAGACGACGATGTATCCTGAAGTTCACACCCTTGCGGATGCTAATCTCCGTTTGGAGCAGTGTGGAGGCACAATTCTCCCCAAGAAGCCACTAGTGCCACCGTAATCTCCTCACGCCCTCGCACAATGCAAGATGCTGCGATTCCACTAAGGACCCTTGAGGGCTGTCACCGAACCCGTACAAATGGCGACCCTTGGGGGCAGTCACCGAACCCGTACACTTTGGCAACCCTTGGGGTGGTCACTAGAACCCATCAAATTTCTCGGGGCGATCTCCACAACCTAATTGGAGACCCCGACGCTTGCCCGGAGCTTTACAACACAATGATTGAGCTCCGAACACCACAAAGGCTGGGGCTATCTCCTCAATGACACCATGAAGCTTCACCACAATGGAATGTGGATCCGAAGTGACCTCAACCGTCTAGGGCGCCCAAGCACCCAAGAGAACAAGCTCAAGGGTATGAAGCACCCAAGAGTAATAAGCTTCTCAACTTGTAACCTCCACGTATCACCGTGGAGAACTCAAACCGATGCACTAAATGCAATGGCAAGGGCACATAGAGTGCCCAAGTTCTTCTCTCCCAAATCCCACCAAAGCAACTAATTCTAGGGAGGGAAATGAGAGGAAGAACTGAGAAGAGAACACAAAGAACTCCAAGAACTAGATCCAAAGGGTTCCCCTCACAAAGAGGAGAAAGTGATTGGTGGAAATGTGGATCTAGATCTCATCTCTCTTTCCCCCCCAAAACTAGCAAGAATTCATGGAGGGATTGAGAGGTAGCTAGCTTGAAGAAGGTCAACAATGGGGGAAGAACACGAGCTCAAAGGATTGGATTTAATGGGGAAGAAGACCCCCTTTTATAGGGGAGGAAAGAATCCAACCGTTATCCCCTCTCTCAGCTCGTGTGACGCGGTACTACCGCACCAAACTTGCGGTACTACCGCAAGGTGGTGTGGTACTACCGCTCGCGCGGCAGTGACTAGATGAGGGCCTGTTGCACAGGGCACCGAGCGGAAGAACCGCTGGAGCGGTACTACCATAAGGCAGCATCAACTAGTACTGGAAATGCATGAAAGTAGTAAATTACATCCGCGCCTACTTCAGTTGAGGTTGTAGCTGGCGAAAGTCCGGCGCGGTAGTACTGGACAGGAGTCGTGGTACTACTACATGAGGGCTGATGTAAAAAATTACATCCGCACCTACTTCCGCATGTGTTTGCGTCAGGGCTGGGGGTAGCTGTACTACCGCTCGCAAGGAGCGATACTACCGCTCGCTCCTGTGGTACTACTGCTCCTTTGAGCGGTACTACCGCACACCACTGAGGATTTACCACTTGCCTGCCTTCATATCGCAGCTAAAGACACAGAAGGATGCAATAAAACCAGAACTGCCATAACTTCTGCAAATGAGCTCCAAATTGAGCAAACTCAAGCTTGTTGGATAGAGGAAGACGTGTAGCATCAAAACAATGAATGGTTATAGTAAGAAGAGGCAGGGAGGTATGCCTAATATATGGAGGAATGAATCCTCCATCAGATAAGAACTGACAAAACCTCCAACATCGAAAACATCATAGAAGATGCATGTGAACTCTGTTTTCGATGAACTCAAGCTTGTCATCAAGATGACCATAAGCTCTAAGACTCACAAAGAGAACCGACAAAAAAGCCAACATCAAAAACATCATAGTAGATGCATGTGAACTCTGTTTTCCATGAACTCGAGCTTGTCATGAAAATGACCATATGCTCCAAATCTCACAAGGAGAAGAACAAAACAAGAACCAAGAAAGATGATGCAAGCATGCAATGGTTTGAGCTCTATATGAATGATATGATCAAGCTACTCATCAATAGCCCTCCTTGATAGTACGGCAATCGATCCTATAACCCGATCTCCAAACTACCACCATGAGACCGGTAAAATAGAAAACCTATCAAGGGCAAACCTTTGCCTTGCACAATGTGACGCCCGAAGACCGACGTCCCAGAAGATTCCAGAAGATTCCAGATGTTCCGGGTCTCCCGTGCGTTTCTTTTGTGCTTGCTTTATTTATTTTTGCATTGCATCATGTCATCATGTCATATTTATTTTGCATATCAACCTAAATAAATTGTGTGGACCTTCGGTCCATTTAAATCGAGGGAAGAATGACTTCTCTTTAAAACATATAAAAGCCTCTCAATATTATTACGGAGCTATATAATAATATTCCATTTGTTCGGAATTAACCAACACACGTGCATAATTTTCCCCATGCTTTTCCTACTTCGAGTTTCTCCTTCAAAAACCTTGCCAATAATTCTTTTCCGTTGTTTCGAGGTTCCTCCGAAAATTCGAACATTTTTGGACACTTCAATAATCAAGTCTTAGTTCAAACCCATTTGATTGAATTCAAATATGTTTGAATTATTTTCCGATCATGCCTTTTATATTTTTCTCGGACCGTGCTCATTTTATGATGCCCGAAAAAAATAGTCCCATGTGCTATTTTTTTTCCCTAACCTCCCTCTTCTTTCTTTTCTTCTCTCTTTTGTTTTCTGCTAAAATCAGTTAAAGTAGAGCAGAGGCCAGCCGGCAGGCCTCCCAGCAGCCCTCAGCCTCCCTCCAGCCGGCCCTTCTAGCTTTCGGCCCAAGTCTCCCGTGGCCATTGGCCCAGCCGCCCGAACCCTAGCGGGACGACCGCTCGTCCCAGCCCCGACCGCATCGCTCCTCTTTTCCCCTACAGCGCCGCAGCCATCTCCCATCTTCTCCCGATTCCCCTCGGCCCCCGATTCCCTTCGATGCCGAACCCCTCGATCCTCCCAGAGCCGCCGCAGCACCCTTCCCTTCCGGCCCCAGCCAGCATCCGCGCGGCCCCTCCTCGAGCACCCCAGCGCCGCACCCTCGAGCCGCCGTCCCTCGTCTGCGCCTCCAGGACGCGAGCGCCGCGCCTCCCTGGCCTCCTCCCGAGCGCCTCGTCCCAGGCCGCTGCCTCCTCCCTTCGACCAGGCCGGCCCGCGCCCGTTCCTCCGTCGCCAAGGCCGCGACTAGCGCGTCCCTCAGCCCCTCGGAAGCCGCATCACCAGCAGCACTACAGTGCGCCCGCGAGCAGGCCGTCGGAGCCGCATCTCTCCCTTGTCCCCTCCAGTACCGCGACCAGGCCCCGCCTCCTCGCCTCTGGCCCTGCATCCTCTGCTCCGAGCACCCGAGGCCCTGCCTCCACTTCGTCCTGCTGCTATTCAACGAGCGCCAAGACCTACTGCTGCTGTGTTTTTCCGTCGGCTTCGTGTTGTTGTTTTGGTCCAGCAGGTTTTTGGCAAGATCGACGCGAGACCAAGACCCGTGTACGACTACACCCGGTGTTGCCTCAAGTACATCTACGAAAAACCCGAACGTCTACGAACCGTGTACGAGACCGACGCTAAGTACTCCTTCGTCGCCAAGACCGGACCGACAAGTACCATGATGACAAGTACCCCTTCGGAGAAGTGAACATCTACGAACGAGAACGACTTCGTGAATAAGTACCACTACCGACGCCCGGAGCCATCGGAACCCTCAAGTACCTCTACGGAACGTGTACGACGACCGTCGCCGACGAACCGAGTACCACTACCGTCGCCCCGTGTACGACTACCTTCGGTGAAGAAACGAGAACAACTACTTCCTCTACGTCCCTCTACGATCTCGAACTCCTCCGAGAACGAGTGTTTCGAAGGTATAACCCGAGACGATGACCCGTGTGAATGCTCGTGTTGTATGAATGTTTTCCGTGTGCACCGTGTCCGTTTCGTCCCTTTTGTCATGTTCCTCGGTTGCCTCGTCGCCGACCCGTGGGAACCCGGTGACGGGATCACCCCACCTTTCATCTTGTTCCGCTCGTTCACTCCACCTTTGCTTTTGCACGGGACTCTCAACGAGTTACCGGAACCGATATGTTGCGTGGCATCATTTTCGGATCGTTGCCGTGGCACCCTTTCTTTCCACCACGGTGACAAATGCTTCATCTCTCTTCTTGTCATCTTTTAATAAAACTTGCATAAACTTGATCATGTCATCCGCATCATGTTAACAACATTAATATGTTTTAACGTGTGTTTGTTGTTGCTTTAAATATAACTAAACATGCATATGAGGTTTTTCCCGGAATTGTTGTGGTTCTTTCCGGCCTCATTTAAAATGTCTAAATAGGTAGTTTATTTTTGCTTCACCTCTTGCCATGTTAACAAACAATTAATCTTGTCTTGTAAATAAACGAGAGTCAATTAAATAATTAAAATGTGGTGTTTCGTCAATATGCAACTCGTTGCATATTGAGCTCCACTTAACTTGTAGTACTTGTTTGTGCACTTTGCCATGCCATGCTTATTCAAATCGGACATGCATCATACTTGGATGTGCATCGTATGCCATGTTTATGCTTGTGTGTTTACCGTGTTGCTTGCTTCTTTCCGGTTGCTTCTCTTGTTAGCTTCGGTTTTGTTCCGGAGTTGTGAGGATTCACTCGACTATGTTGCTCTGTCTACTTCATGGATCCGTTCTTCTTCCTTGTGGAATCCCAGGCAAGATGATCATACCCTTGGATACATTTACTACCATTGCCATGCTTAGTTGTCTCGATGCTATCATTACATGTCGCGCTACCCATCTTTTATGTCAGCCTCTCCTTGTTGCCATGAAACCTCTAACCTTTGACACCTTCCTTGCAAAACCACTGTTTGGCTATATTACCCGCTTGCTCAGCCCCTCTTATAGCGTTGTTAGTTGCAGGTGAAGATGAAGTTTGTTCCAGGAGGGAACTTGTTGTTGGAATATCACAATATCTATAATTATTATTAAACACACCTCTATACTGGGCATGGGTGGAAGGCTTGGCCTTTTGCTCGCTGTTTTGTTCCACTCATGCCACCTTAGGCGCCGCTAAACCGGCATTATGTTCCTTGATTTTGCGTTCCTTACACGATGGGTGGATGGGGACCCCTTGACAGTTCGACTTTGAATAAAACTCCTCCAGCAAAGCCCAACATTGGTTTTAATTTGCTCATAATAACAACTTAATTAATTAATTAAATTGCATAGGGAGTTAGCGCTACCCGAGGATTCTTTCTACATAGCAGGGGGCCAGTGCTGATGGTGTTGGTCCCAAACGGGGGTCCTGCGGGGCCACCACGGGGAAACTCGAGGATTGGCTCCCGTAGCATCGCCCATCCAGTTGTGGCCTGAGACGAGATACGCGCGGCTACTATCAGGGTGTCGACACACCGGGAGGTCTTGCTGGACTTGTTTTACCATTGTCGGAATGTCTTGTGCACCGGGATGCCGAGCCTGATCGGTTTTCCCTAAGATAAGGAGTGATGATATTATATTTATCACTTCAGCTAATCGTGAGAGCTTGTGATGGGCTAAGTTGGGACACCCCTGCAGGGTTATGATCTTTCGAAAGCCGTGCCCGCGGTTATGTGGCAGATTGGAATTTGTTAATGTCCGGTTGTAGAAAACTTGTCAGAGGATCCGAAGTAAAACACACAACTGTGTGAGTAACCGTGACTGTCTCTTTTCACTTTGAGAAGAGAATACGGTGGGGTTATGTTTGACTCGTATGTAGTTAGGATCTTTAGCGATCACTACTTTTGCGACCATTTGCGTAGATGCTCATCTTATTCTTGTACTCGTAAGTTAGCCACCATATTATGCTTAGTCGCTGCTGCAACCTCACCACTTTACCTCTTCCTATCCTCAAAGCTTTGCTAGTCTTGATACCCATGGTTATGGGATTGCTGAGTCCTCGTGGCTCACAGATACTCCAACACCAGATGCAGGTTCAGCCGAGTTGATGCAGGAGCTGGTTCAAGTACTTCACTGGGAGCTCGATGAAGAGAGTGGCCGTATGCTTGTGACGTTTCGACGATCAGTAGTGGTTTCTACTAGGATTCGATCTAGGCCTGTGGCTTTATGTTGTTTTGGTATCTTTCTTTTGGATCTTACCCTTAGATGGGCTGCGATGTTTTGAATGATGTCTTACTTATGTAATGTATTGTGTGAAGTGGCGAGTGTAAGCCAACTATCTTCTTTTGCAATTTAATCCATCTTTTACATGAGTCGTGCAAAGATACCAAACTTGAGATCATTCTAGGATGGGCTTATACCTTTAAGTCGTGCCTCGACACGTAGGAGGTATAGTCCCATCCTGGGCATTACAAGTTGGTATCAGAGCCTTCTCCGACCTAGAAGCCCCCACTGAGTGATCGAATCGTTGACGGTTGAGTCTAGGCACACACTTGAAAATGTTTTGAGTCCTATATATATATCGGAGAGTAGGATTTCTTTTGCTCCTCATCTCTTTTCACTCTAGTGAGGACTCCTGACGACTACTCTTACCTCTTCTACTTTCAAAAAAATGCACCAATTTTTTTTAGGATCTCGCGAGTATTGTTTGGATTGTTTCGATGTCTTTGTGACGAGAACATTGTTCTCGATGCCTCCTGTCATTAGGGGTTGTGGCAGTGTCCCGGGGAGTTGAGCTCCGAGGTGTTGTCGTCACAAATCCATCGCATCAGTTCTAGAATACTTAAGACGACCGACATCGAAAACTCTCCTATGCGGTTAGTGGCAAGATAACCCCGACATCACCCAGTACTGGGAAGGTAGTTCGGGAGTATTGCCATAGCTTGTATAGTGGATGCTTTTCGAAGGTCCGAGGTAAACGGTTTCCGAGAAAGACTGGTTATCTGTTGAAGGATGGATACAGCTGGATGTTGGTTTAGAGTTGAGTGCGCGGTGCTTCCCCTGTATCCCCAACACCTGATTGCATAACTAGAAACTTTCGGAAATTAATAGGTGGGTTCATCTAATAGTTCTAGGCATTCTTCCAACGGATGCACGATATGAAGTTTGGGGTTCTACATTGAGTGAAGTGGTTTTATGGGCTTGTTCTGATCGGGAGTTGCATCTTAAAGGGTCCTTGGCTATGCTGATCCGGGGATTGCAAAACCCTTTTGTAACATGTTCCATGAGCTTTCAGCACGAATATGTCGAACGAAGCTTCTATCTTGTATTTGTTCTATCTGTTCCTTGTTCCTTTTTATTTACATTTTGTTCTCCAAGTGGCTTCTCGTCAAGTTGATGTACCTGCGGAATTCATTCGTTCAATTCTCTGTTCGGATAGATATGTTGCAACATAATCTTCTTCATAATCATATCTAACCTTTGTTTTTGTCTTGATTCTGGTATTCGAGTTGCTTCGATGTCAAATGTTGATTCCATACCTTTCCTAATCGGTGTTCTCATTTTTCTATGGGAGTGCTAATTCTTCTTGACCATCGAGATCTTCGTGTTAACCCTTTTCAACCGGTGTGCCTTCTCTTCAAATTATTCCATACGGACGCCGTTGAGAAATCTGACGATTGTCTGTTTCATTCATCCCAAGTTGTCTTTGTTTCCCCACCCTCCCACCCTTCTTCTTCTCGAAGCAAGAAATCTGATATGAAGTATCCATTTTATAAATGTGATATTTCTCCATTTTCTTTTCCTTCAATGTTCTTATCCGGTGAATTATCGTGAAGATGCTCAAGAGCTTTAAGTTCATCATTCTTTTGTTCTCAAATTCTGCCGGTGGATGTAATTCAAGATTTCGGTGTTGATCTTATCCTTTTCCTCATTTCACAATGCTTTCTTATTCCGGTGCACCAATTAATCATTCTCCTCTTGTTATTCATATCTGGAGAGCTGAAGACATCTCGGAAGATTTGTGATTCCATTCTTAATCCGTTCAAGCTATTTTGAGAATTGTTATCTTATTCAAGCCATTTAATTCAACTGGTGCAATATCTCTTAAGCAATCTTTTTCAACGGTGATTTCTTTTGAGTGGGCCCATAACCCACAGGTCTTTTCCCAGGATCTTACCTGACTCTTCTATTTTCTGGAGTTATACTCAATTCTTTTCAAAGTGTGACGTAAGAATGAATCCCATCAGTCACAATCCTCCTCCAGGACCGCTTTCAAATTCTTTCCATCGTTGGTTCAACCTTTTTAATTCTTCATCCCGGAGTGCTCAACAATTCTTCATGGCATTTCTCGTCTTCACTCTCAACATTTGAAGATCGGAGAAGAGTTTTCTCTTAATTTTGACCCGTTCTCTTGATGAGTTGTGGTTTTAGCTTCATGCCATCCTCATTATTGTTTTGATTGTGAGGAATTATTTTCATAACCATCCGAAGCATTTCATGAATTCTTTTCTTTGTGATCATTCGAAGGCCATCATTTCAGAATATTTCTTCGTTCTCAGTTTTCAACTTCATCCTCCAAATATTCTTCATTGATGTCTCTTCGTTCGTCTCCATATTTTTACGGTGGTTATTTCAAGATTACCCTTCCGTTGTTATCGTTTTAATTCATTTGTTCTTTTCACAATTCTACCGGTGGTTCGTTGAAGATTTACCCAAGCTTGTGCGAGATCTCTCTTATTTCTTTCCAACGAGAATAAGTAGTATGCCAAATCCTTTGGTTGTCATCAATTTAAATTGGTGAAGGAGATGCATGACATAATTCTTATTCTTATTCCTTCAAGGTGATTTAATTCTTTTGTCTGGAGCTTGTTCATCATATCATATTCTCGGTTCTAAGTTGTTCATCTTGTTTTTCGGAGTTCCAAGTTATTTCAATTATATCAGTTCAACCTCCATCTAATTCATCGCTGGCCTTGAATCTTATTCTTTTCATCTTTCACTTCTCATGCTTTCATTACCGGAGTTCTCATGGTGGTTCATCATGTTTTAATTCATTCTCGAAGTCTTCATCAAGATTCTTGTTGGAGCTCAAGCATTCTTCATCATGCTTTCCAAGTGCAATTCTTTCTACCTTATCTTTTCAGATGGTGTTATGTCATTCTTGACAATTCCTTCATGTTTCATGATTCACGAGTTATCAAGAATGAGATATTTAAACCCATCAGTTTCTTTGTTCAGGAGATTTTTTCCAACCATTCAATTTATTCGTTGGAGTTATCTTGGGTTGTATTTCACCTCAAAGCTTTTCCTAAGGATTGTTGCTAATTATGGTGCTTATAAATGACCCAAGTTCTTCATTTATCCTTCCGGTGAAATAAGCTTTTCGTCTCCTTGTTGATCTCAATCCAATCAAATGTTTCGCAAGTGGATGGTTGTCACCTCTTAATTTTGAGATGTTTTCCATAAGCCCACAACGAGCATATTCTTTTCGTTGTTGATTTCCCAACAACTCCGTTCAACCCTTCTTTGTAAGGAGGATTTCCTAATTCATTCGTGGGAGAAGTTGTCATTTTTCTTCTCCATTCATGTCTTTCATTGATTATATTCTATTCTTTCATTCCGGAGGCATTGTGATATTGCTCTCTTTAACCATCATCTCGTTTTTATCGAGATAATGTTCTTTCCTTGTTTATCATTTAACCGGAGTGTTGTATTCTTCATTCTAGTTCCGCCATCTTATCAAGTTTTGCCTATCTTTTTCAACCGGAGTGTTGTCTGAAGTCTTTCTTAACCTTGTGCCATTCTTTTAATTGTTTCGGAGGCAATATGCTGTTGATTTCATCAAGTATCATCTCATCTCCTCAAGTTCTTGTTAATTCCTTCCATTTTCAGTCGGAGTGCTGTCCAAATTCTGTCATTCTTATTCCTTGGCTATACCATTGCAGTTTCATATTCTTTTGGTCCGTGAGCTCTTGTTTCATGTCTTTCAACCTGCAAGGTTCTCATAACGCTCCTTGTTACTCTTTTCTAACGGAGTGTTTCATATTCGTTCATCTCCGTTGTATTCTTCTTTCATTTTGTTCAACCTCTCAGGTTCTTTGGTTTCACTCGTTCGTCTAAGAAGCAACTTTGTTTTACCTCTTCCTCTTCCGTTTTTTTTATCCGGTGCCATCTCTAGGATCTCGGGTCGAGATCCTCTGTTAGTGTGGGAGAGTTATGACGCCCGAAGACCGACGTCCTAGAAGATTCCAGAAGATTCCAGATGTTCCGGGTCTTCCGTGTGTTTCTTTTGTGCTTGCTTTATTTATTTTTGCATTGCATCATGTCATCATGTCATATTTATTTTGCATCTCAACCTAAATAAATTGTGTGGACCTTCGGTCCATTTAAATCGAGGGAAGAATGACTTCTCTTTAAAACATATAAAAGCCTCTCAATATTATTAGGGAGCTATATAATAATATTCCATTTGTTTGGAATTAACCAACACACGTGCATAATTTTCCCCATGCTTTTCCTACTTCGAGTTTCTCCTTCAAAAACCTTGCCAATAATTCTTTTCCGTTGTTTCGATGTTCCTCCGAAAATTCGAACATTTTTGGACACTTCAATAATCAAGTCTTAGTTCAAAGCCATTTGATTAAATTCAAATATGTTTGAATTATTTTCCTATCATGCCTTTTATATTTTTCTCGGACCGTGCTCATTTTATGATGCCCGAGAAAAATAGTCCCATGTGCTATTTTTTTCCCTAACCTCCCTCTTCTTTCTTTTCTTCTCTCTTTTGTTTTCTGCTAAAATCAGTTAAAGTAGAGCAGAGGCCAGCCGACAGGCCTCCCAGCAGCCCTCAGCCTCCCTCCAGCCGACCCTTCTAGCTTTCGGCCCAAGTCTCCCGTGGCCATTGGCCCAGCCGCCCGAACCCTAGCGGGACGACCGCTCGTCCCAGCCCCAACCGCATCGCTCCTCTTTTCCCCAACAGCGCCGCAGCCATCTCCCATCTTCTCCCGATTCCCCTCGGACCTCGATTCCCTTCGATGCCGAACCCCTCGATCCTCCCAGAGCCGCTGCAGCGCCCTTCCCTTCCGGCCCCAGCCAGCATCCGCGCGGCCCCTCCTCGAGCACCCCAGCGCCGCACCCTCGAGCCGCCGTCCCTCGTCTGCGCCTCCAGGACGCGAGCGCCGCGCCTCCCTGGCCTCCTCCCGAGCGCCTCATCCGAGGCCGCTGCCTCCTCCCTTCGACCAGGCCGGCCCGCGCCCGTTCCTCCGTCGCCAAGGCCGCGACTAGCGCGTCCCTCAGCCCCTCGGAAGCCGCATCGTCAGCAGCACTCCAGTGCGCCCGCGAGCAGGCCGCCGGAGCCGCATCTCTCCCTCGTCCCCTCCAGTACCGCGACCAGGCCCCGCCTCCTCGCCTCTGGCCCTGCATCCTCTGCTCCAAGCGCCCGAGGCCCTGCCTCCACTTCGTCCTGCTGCTACTCAACGAGCGCCAAGACCTACTGCTGTTGTATTTTTTCGTCGTCTTCGTGTTGTTGTTTTGGTCCAGCAGGTTTTTGGCAAGATCGACGCAAGACCAAGACCCGTGTACGACTACACCCGGTGTTGCCTCAAGTACATCTACGAAAAACCCGAACGTCTACGAACCATGTACGAGACCGACGCTAAGTACTCCTTCGTCGCCAAGACCGGACCGACAAGTACCATGATGACAAGAACCCCTTCGGAGAAGTGAACATCTACGAACGAGAACGACTTCGTGAACAAGTACCACTACCGACGCCCGGAGCCATCGGAACCCTCAAGTACCTCTACGGAACGTGTACGACGACCGTCGCCGACGAACCGAGTACCACTACCGTCGCCCCGTGTACGACTACCTTTGGTGAAGAAACGAGAATAACTACTTCCTCTACGTCCCTCTACGATCTCGAACCCCTCCGAGAACGAGTGTTTCGAAGGTATAACCCGAGACGATGACCCGTGTGAATGCTCGTGTTGTATGAATGTTTCCCGTGTGCACCGTGTCCGTTTCGTCCCTTTTGTCATGTTCCTCGGTTGCCTCGTCGCCGACCCGTGGGAACCCGGTGACGGGATCACCCCACCTTTCATCTTGTTTCGCTCGTTCACTCCACCTTTGCTTTTGCACGGGACTCTCAACGAGTTACCGGAACCGATATGTTGCGTGGCATCATTTTTGGATCGTTGCCGTGGCACCCTTTCTTTCCACCACGGTGACAAATGCTTCATCTCTCTTCTTGTCATCTTTTAATAAAACTTGCATAAACTTGATCATGTCATCCGCATCATGTTAACAACATTAATATGTTTTAACGTGTGTTTGTTGTTGCTTTAAATATAACTAAACATGCATATGAGGTTTTTCCCGGAATTGTTGTGGTTCTTTCCGGCCTCATTTAAAATGTCTAAATAGGTAGTTTATTTTTGCTTCACCTCTTGCCATGTTAACAAACAATTAATCTTGTCTTGTAAATAAACGAGAGTCAATTAAATAATTAAAATGTGGTGTTTCGTCAATATGCAACTCGTTGCATATTGAGCTCCACTTAACTTGTAGTACTTGTTTGTGCACTTTGCCATGCCATGCTTATTCAAACCGGACATGCATCATACTTGGATGTGCATCGTATGCCATGTTTATGCTTGTGTGTTTACCGTGTTGTTTGCTTCTTTCCGGTTGCTTCTCTTGTTAGCTTTGGTTTCGTTCCGGAGTTGTGAGGATTCGCTCGACTATGTTGCTCCGTCTACTTCATGGATCCGTTCTTCTTCCTTGTGGAATCCCAGGCAAGATGATCATACCCTTGGATACCTTTACTACCATTGCCATGCTTAGTTGTCTCGATGCTATCGTTACATGTCGCGCTACCCATCTTTTATGTCAGCCTCTACTTGTTGCCATGAAACCTCTAACCTTTGACACCTTCCTAGCAAAACCACTGTTTGGCTATGTTACCCGCTTGCTCAGCCCCTCTTATAGCGTTGTTAGTTGCAGGTGAAGATGAAGTTTGTTCCAGGAGGGAACTTGTTGTTCGAATATCACAATATCTATAATTATTATTAACACACCTATATACTGGGCATGGGTGGAAGGCTTGGCCTTTTGCTCGCTGTTTTGTTCCACTCATGCCACCTTAGGCGCCGATAAACCGGCATTATGTTCCTTGATTTTTTGTTCCTTACACGATGGGTGGATGGGGACCCCTTGACAGTTCGACTTTGAATAAAACTCCTCCAGCATGGCCCAACATTGGTTTTAATTTGCTCATAATAACAACTTAATTAATTAATTAAATTGCATAGGGAGTTAGCGCTACCCGAGGATTCTTTCTACATAGCAGGGGGGGGGGGGG
>LR738715.1:300009967-300026282 GCA_902687465.1 Secale cereale | reverse complement strand
GTGTTGGTCCCAAACGGGGGTCGTGCGGGGCCACCACGGGGAAACTCGAGGATTGGCTCCCGTAGCATCGCCCATCCGGTTGTGGCCTGAGACGAGATACACGCGGCTACTATTAGGGTGTCAACACACCGGGAGGTCTTGCTGGACTTGTTTTACCATTGTCAAAATGTCTTGTGCACCGGATGCCGAGCCTGATCGGTTTTCCCTAAGATAAGGGGTGATGATATTATATTTATCACTTCAGCTAATCATGAGAGCTTGTGATGGGCTAAGTTGGGACACCCCTGTAGGGTTATGATCTTTCGAAAGCCGTGCCCGCGGTTATGTGGCAGATTGGAATTTGTTAATGTCCGGTTGTAGAAAACTTGTCAGAGGATCCGAAGTAAAACACACAACTGTGTGAGTAACCGTGACTGTCTCTTTTCACTTTGAGAAGAGAACACGATGGGGTTATGTTTGACTCGTATGTAGTTAGGATCTTTAGCGATCACTACTTTTGCGACCATTTGCGTAGATGCTCATCTTACTCTTGTACTCGTAAGTTAGCCACCATATTATGCTTAGTCGCTGCTGCAACCTCACCACTTTACCTCTTCCTATCCTCAAAGCTTTGCTAGTCTTGATACCCATGGTTATGGGATTGCTGAGTCCTCGTGGCTCACAGATACTTCAACACCAGATGCAGGTTTAGCCGAGTTGATGCAGGAGCTGGTTCAAGTACTTCACTGGGAGCTCGATGAAGAGAGTGGCCGTATGCTTGTGACGTTTCGACGATCAGTAGTGGTTTCTACTAGGATTCGATCTAGGCCGTGGCTTTATGTTGTTTTGGTATCTTTCTTTTGGATCTTACCCTTAGATGGGTTGTGATGTTTTGAATGATGTCTTACTTATGTAATGTATTGTGTGAAGTGGTGAGTGTAAGCCAACTATCTTCTTTTGCAATTTAATCCCTCTTTTACATGAGTCGTGCAAAGATACCAAACTTGAGATCATTCTAGGATGGGCTTATACCTTTAAGTCGTGCCTCGACACGTAGGAGGTATAGTCCCATCCTGGGCATTACACACAAAGTCCACTTGAGCTAGATGTAGACGATCTTGACTTCCTCAAGTTGGACCACCTTTCTTGATTGCGTTGGCTTGGTGAAGACTAGTAGATTGCTCCCCCATACTCCACTATGGGTGAGCCACTCTTCGGCATATCTTCACAAGTCCATTGTCACCACAATGGACGGCAAGCTTCAAGCACTTGATCTCTTCGTGATGCATCACTTGAACTTGCACACCGCAACCTAACCCCACAATGAACTCTCACGAATACCATGGGTTGGTACACAAAACGTAATTGACAATGCTTACCATACCATGGATCACTTGATCCCTCTCGGTACATCTTCTACGCTTTGTGTGTTGATCAACTTGATTCACTCTTTCACTTAGTCTTGATCAACCTCTCACATGGCCAATCCTTAGGTAATTCCTTGAATAGCACCTTGGTCGATGCATAATTCCTTGTACAAACTCTCCTTGAAACCAACAAATGGACTCCAAGAAAAGCCTATGGACAAATCCTTCAAATATAACTCAAGGCAACCATTAGTCCATAGAGATTGTCATCAATTACCAAAACCAAACATGGGGGCACCGCATGTTATTTCAATTTGAATCGTCTCTTAATTCTTATATGAATGATTTGATATGTTTGTATTGCTCTTCGGATTATTGGTTTGGTTTGGCGAACTAGATTGGTAGTTCTTGCAATGGGAGAGGTGCTTAGTTTTGGGTTCAATCTTGCGGTGTCCTCACCCAGTGACACAAGGGGTAGCGAGGCACGTATTGCATTGTTGCCATCAAGGATAAAAAGATGGGGTTTATATCATATTGCTTTAGTTTATCCCTCTATATCATGTCATCTTTCTTAAGGTGTTACTCTGTTCTTATGAACTTAATACTCTAGATGCATGCTAGATAGCGGTCGATGTGTGGAGTAATAGTAGTAGATGTAGGCTGGAGTCGGTCCACTTGTCATGGATGTGATGCCTATATTCATGATCATTGCCTTAGACATCTTCACAACATTGCGCTTTTCTGTCAATTGCTCGACAATAATTTGTTTACCCACCGTATGTTTTATTCAAGAGAGAAGCCTCTATTGAAACCCATGCCCCGGGGTCTATTTTACATGTATTATTTTCATATCTATAATGCCAAAACCCATAAATGCCTTGCTGTAATTATTTTGTGTTTACTTTATTTAGCTTTTTTACTTTAGTTTTAAATCTATCGCTATCAGATCTCACTCTTGTTCGTGAGGTTGAAGGGATTGACAACCCCTTTTTCCGCGTTGTGTGTAAGTGTTTGTTAGTTTGTGCAGGCGCATATATTGGAGACTTGCTTGTACCTCCTACTAGATTGATACCTTGGTTCTCAACTGAGGGAAATACTTATCTCTACTTTGCTGCATCACCCTTTCCTCTTCAAGGAAAAAATCAACGCAAGCTCAAGAAGTAACAGTGTGTGATGTTCAAATTTTCAATGCGCAACTTTGATCGTGTGGGCCCATGGTTGGGCGCATCGTTGAAGATTGATTAGAGGGGCCAGATGTTAAGGAACACCTGGAAGTGGCCAAATATATGTTGGAATATATGGTGTGATGTTTAATTACACAATGCACACCTTTGGTGGCACCTGCCTCACAAACTCAAAAGCCCCCTTGGATATATCTATAATGACATAATGTCGTAGCTGCTACCTAGCTAGGGTGGTTGCCCCACCTCCCACTTCGTGTCGGTGGGACGGATGCATGTACTAATACTTTGTTCATAGATGCATGTCGCCATGACCTACCATAGGACGGACCAGTGAATCTATCACTTATATATATATATATATATATACATACACCACTTGGGCCAATAGATTGGACCATCATCAAAAATTGCACGAGAGGGGCCACAAAACCAGCACCGCCTGCATGCGGCCCAAAATGATATATGTTGGAAGGGGTGATGTGTTTTCGATATCAAATAATGTACAATTTAGTTGTGGCGCGCCTCTCAATACAAATAACCACCATGCAAAGCCAGGTAATTAAGGATGACATACGTAGGGTAAGGTGTCGGTCCAACCCACCAATCCGAGTGTGTGGGAGGGAATCCTGAGAACGCATGAGCTCGAACTTTGCTCGAACATGTGACGATGACCGTCCCTAACACGAACTAGGAGGAATCCATTCATGGCCAAACACCCCTCGTTATCGATCAAAGGGATGATATATATAGACCCTGGGAGCCCATAGGTATGGCTGTTGTCACCAAAAAAATGAACAAGGGAGGCGTGGTCGATCAGAAGACCCCCTATACCCTGCATGCGGCCCAGAAATATGTATGGGTGGTGTACGATGTGGTCAAATTCCCAATGCACAACTTCGATGGGGCACCAACTACATTACAAACCGCACACCGTACCCGGCCCCAAGCCAGGTTCAAGACGTACAATGTCGGTTTCCCAACTTCTAGGCCGGGGGCAGGGGAGGGTATCGTCCAACACATGTGCTCAAACTTGATTTGTTTTAACATGGCGGAAAATGTGGGGTGAAAGAGATAGATTGTGTGGGGGGCCTCATTATCGGTTGAGGATGATATATATAGACCTCGGGGAACCGACATATATGTGTGTCGTCTATAAACTACACAAGGGAGACATGCTCAATCTGAACACCCACTGTACCCTGCATGCGGCCCGAAAAAATGTATGGGTGGTGTGTGATTTGTTCAAATATAGAATGCACAACTTCGATGGGGAACCAACTACATTAGTACCATTACAAACCGAACGTCGTACCCCCAGCCAGGTTAAAGGCGTACAATGTCGACTTCGCAACTTCGAGGCGTATGAGGGGTATGGGGGCGTTGACAAGAAATAACAAAGAAAATATTCTAAAAATTACAAAACAATGATCCCAAGGTTTATATAATCGTCAAGACAGGTCATGACATACACATTTAGATGATAAATGTCTGTAATGACCGTATCATGGCGCTTTAATGAAGCTTGACACATGCAAATTCCCATCGGGTCACCCATCCTTATACTCCTTCAGCCCAGCACACTTAACTTCTGGGTTCTATTCGACTCGGTTAGCTGACGGGAAGCCACCCCTTGCTGATAAAACTTGCCTCCTAACCTTTAAGTCATTTCATGCTGGTCACTGTACAGGACATACTCCCTACTATCACACACGTTTGTGCTAATAGAAACTGTGTGCAATATTTACATGGCCGTTGTGTCCCCGCCAAGCCTACTATGAGCACTGACACTGGCAGCGGGAAACCGATGGGAGAAGAGGCGGGAAACCAATGGGAGGCGGGAAACTGTGTGTTTGGATATGGATGTGGACTAAGAGCACTCGGTGGCGCACACCTCCGAAATCTCAGCCACCCCATAGCTTATCGGGATCCGTGCCACTTTGATGTAAATGATTGTTGGATGTGAATACGCGGCCTGTGGCGTATGTGGCAACAGTTGGTACCTGTTCTGAGTCATTTATTATATCTTTGTGTGAACTAAACTACACTCCATGAGCCTAGTCCTAGTCCTCAAAAAGTTGATTAATACACAGCTACACACTCAAGAAGTTGATTAATACACAGCTAGACACTCAGGAAGTTGATTAATACAAAGCTAGACACTCAAGAAGACATCTCCTGGTCCTCACCCACCCCTAAGATGTGTACTAGAGTAGAATGACTCGTCATTGTTGTGCTATCAGAACAAAAATAAAAACCCAAATCAATGCATGAAAACAGAAACAAACTAAGTAGTCGAGCCAAACATTAAGAACTGCCAAATAGTTTAGATTAAATTATTCCGGCTAACCTTCTTGCCCCGTTGTTGGAATGTTTGCACTGAATCTGATCTTCTCAAGCATATGAGCTTAACCTCTTGAGCAAAGAGCTACGACTCCGGAAACGCCTCTTCTCTACTCCGTCCAGTCATTTTTACTCCGCGTATTAGAATTGAGTCAAGTCAAACTTTGTAAAGTTTGACCAAATTTATATGAAAAATATCAACATCTACAATACCAAATACATAAACTATGAAACTACATTTCATAATGAATATAGTAATATTGTTTTGGCATTGTGAATGTTGATGTTTTTTACTATAAAATTGGTCAAAGTAAAGATGTTTTGACTTCAAACAAAACTTATATCCAGACTAAAAAGGACCGGAGGGAGTACATACGTAGCTTTACTAGTAGGCCGGTGTCCAATGAAGTGAAGGAAAATTTCTTGAGAAATTCAATTTGCCACGAAATAAAAAATTGGAATGCACTGTTTGAACCTACCTTGCCAGTCTATTAAAAGCTGCATTTACTAGTGTCTAGCTGTGTATTAATCAACTTCACTATTCACCTTCGCGGAATTACTAGTGTCTAGCCATGCAACATCAATCCATATGCGACGACCCCAGGTCGTGGCGGAATTATTTTGAAAAACTCCAACCCATACTTGACACATAACTGGAAAAGTTTTGTTGCCGATTTTAATAAAATGATTGAAAAACAGGAATAATATATAATTTCAGTTTTTATCTATGGTATACTAAGGTGACCAAGTAAAATTTTACATACAGTCGAAGGTAACAAAAGAATGTGTGCCAAACTTGTGATGAAAAACAATATAAAATAGCAAACACATAAAAACCAACTCCTAGAAAACCGAGAAAATTAGTTGCCACACCATTTGGTAATTTTGATATTTGTATTCTCATACAAAGTTCCACCATACATAGGAAAAATGCTCGTACATAAACAGTGCTTAGATGCCAGTGACTCCAGCCGGCTCAGAGAGTTTAAGCCTTTTGCATGACAAGCTATCGACCTCTTCTCCATCATCAGTCATGTCTTGCTTCTCGAAAATGGATTTAGAAGATACACTCGAGCAACAGTCCTCCTTCCACGTACCAAATTTCATCGAACAAGGTTGACACACATGGGTCGTTGGGAGGAAGAGTGTAGCGTGCATTTACTGCAGTTGGGTAGTTGAAAGTTGGCAGATGAGGACGACAAGTGGCTACTGGGACAGAAACTTATCTGCACATGGATAGAAAGCGCGTGCACGGTTAAGCTGATATACCAACCAGTGACAAAGGAATACTAAATGAGAAAAGGTGTGTATACGAAGCAGCTAATATAGTGAGTGAGAATCCCGATGCTAGTGGATGGAAGAGATTGCAGTGAGCGTAGTCGCCGAGTGCTCCTATGCAATTTGGGTTTGGATATATAACATCATTAATATGGGTGTAACATCCCAAATTTTCAATTTGGAATGTTATACATAGATCATAATTGCATTTGCATATTTTTCCATTTTGTTCGTGACGTTCCTCGAAAATTCTAAGCAACTCAAGGACCTACGGAGAGAGTTGGGGATTTTACCGTTTTCGTATTTGAGTTCGCTCGAATACCGGTACGAGGACAGTGTGATTCTAATTATTTTTCTCTCCTAAAAATATTTCTAAATAAAATAAATGAGCGGAGATAATATGACTTCTCCAAAATAATAGAAATATTGGAGGTAAAATATTAAAATCACTTTTGGTATTTTTCTGGATTTATTTTCGGATTTATTTGCATAGGAAAAATATGCGTTTTTCAAAATTGCATTTAGGTCTGGGAAAAATGTTCACTTTGTCCTAAATATTATTAGAGGACGGTGAAAATTTGTTTCGGGAATTTTGGAGTCTGTTTGATATTTTTTTCGTTAGTTTTATTACGCTGGGAATCTATTTTAAAAAAAAGGAACCGACTAGGAGTCGTTTCAGCCCAGGACTCCGGGCTTTATATAGCGCCCAGGCCGGCCCGACTCGCATAGCCTGCCCGCGCGAAACCCTAGCCCCAGCAGCGCTCCGCCGTCGCCGCCGCCGCCGCCGCTGCCGCGCCCCGCCGGACGCCGCCGCCCCGCCGCCGGACTCCGCCGCCCCGCCGCCCACCTCGCCGGAGCCGCTGCCCTCGCCGGAGTTGAGGTAGACGCCGCGGTAGATTATATATATATATTTTTAGAAAAGATTAGATTGGTTTATTTTTAAAAAAAACCCTAGATCCGTTTTTTTTCCGGTTTTTCGACGGTTTAGGTAAACAGCGGGCGTTCGTCCGTACGTTCGTTTTAACGAACGGTTTTCGTTAGTTAATTGTAGACAGCGAACGTTAGTTCGTTAGCCTGTTCGTCGTTTTTCTTTTTCGGGGTATTTATCCGCTATTTTTCCGATCGCGATTTCTGCCCTGATCTTGTTTTTCGTTTTTCTTTTCGTTCGAGAGTCGGAATCAGGTGATTCAAAATCCCAGATCTTCGTCTCGAAGCCCTCTTTCCGTTTAACCAACTTGAACAAAGTTTTGGCTACTGTAAAATTTGACTTTAGGCCAACTAGTAATTCGGAGCTCGTTTCTTTTGCTGTTTGAGTTTCGTTGCTTCTTTCGAGTTGATTCTTTTTGCAAACCGAAGTTCTTAATTTGAATTTTCTGGTTAGATCTCTTATTTGAGTTTTACCCGTGCATTAGTTAAGTACTTATTGTATGCTTGTTGTTTGATTGCGATAGAGTACCCGGAGTGCGCCGCTTGCTACTTTGAGTCTCTAGGTTTTGCGGATCATCAGCAAGGCAAGTAACACTTTGATCATGCTTTCCAATTACCCAGTTTTCATTGCATTAGTCAAACCCCTCACACATTGCATGAATAGGATCAATTAACTTGTGGGATTGGGAAGTAGTTTGAGGTAGTACCTATTACCTGCATTACATTCAAACCCGTGGGAGTTACTCTACGTTTGCTGTTAGGACATGCTATGCTCGTAGACGTGGTTGGGTTTGAGTGAAATCCATGACAGATGTGAGTTGTTAATTAATGGTTCAACTTAAGGTGGCAACTTTAATACACATCTGGGTGGATAGAGGCATCTGGGTATTCCAGGATTGCCTGTTTTTCTTTTGGACCGCCACCCAGGCTCAAAGGGATCATGAGATTTTTCATGCTAGAAACTTCCGTGTGCAGCCACATGCCAATATGGGCTCTGGCATAGTTGAGTAAGTTGTGGGAAACCTTTCCATGATGGGCTAGCAGATGTAGTTGGGTTTTGTAGGTGTACCGGCCTATCTATCGGGTTAAGGGGACCTCTTCGAAAAGACTGTGTCTCGGTCATCCGTTTCTCAAACACCATGCAGTGCGAGAAACCAAACGGAGGCGATCGAGTCTTGCGGGGAAAGTGCACAAACCTCTGCAGAGTGTACAAACTGATCATGATTAGCCGTGTCCCCGGTTATGGACATCTTGAGTATCTGGTATTTGGATTATCATGTGCATCTCAACATGTTACTCTAATTTCATTTTGTTGGGTTTAATGATTACTTTTAATTGGGGTTGAGAGGATGTCTGTCTTCTCAACGATGTTTCAACTACCATGATAGTTAATTAAAATACATTCCTTCGAAGTAGGGAAAAATTTGCTTTACGCAAAAACTTAACCATAGAGCTTTCCACCAGCCATATTGCATATAGTATAGCTTTACTTTCATTGCATCTCTTATGTTACCTTGCTAGCATATTCCATGTGCTGACCCGTTTTTTGGGCTGCAACGTTTCATGTTGCAGACTTTTCAAACGACGAGTAAGATGCCCTTTTTTGGTTGTGGTTCTATACTCAGTGATGCCGCTGGAGTTGATGGACTCACTTATCTTCCAAGCCTTCCGCTGTTATCGTGTTAGATGGCCTTCAGCCATGATTTGTGTAATTAAATTCATCGTTGGACTATCGATGTAATAAGTGTGTGATTGCTACTCTGTTATAAATCCTTCGAGTACCATGCGTGTCAGCATTACTGACCCAGGGATGACACTGATGCATGGAGATCAGACTGTTTGAGGTCTGGTCGCTACAAAGATGGTATCAGAGCACACACTGACTGTAGGACACGACCACTAAGACAAGCCTTAGAACACATTCCACTCTTTTCTCTTCTGACTCCTCATCTTTTCTATTCTTTAGGATGGTGGAAGCAAAGCACAAGTTCATGCAACCGGATGATGATACACCTTTTGGACGACACCTGAAGGAGGTCACCAGATATCTACACATTGGATTACCAAGTTTCACTGGAACCTACAATGCCACTCTACCTGAGGAGGAGCGTTGGTTGATTCAAGCTCAAGTTCCAGGAAGGACGTATGCACCCGTCACCCCACTCATAGCATTTTCCTTTAATGCACCCACATGGAGCCTAGGAAGGAGTATGGCAGCCCACATTGCTATGGGAAGGATTGGAGAAGTCTACAAGCAGGAGTTAAAGGACACCATCTACCAGATTTGTGGACACCGAGATGAGAACTGGGATATGATCAGCACTAGGAAGGGTATATCCATTGCAGCATTTATCCAGGAGTTGAACCACCACATTCGTCGCCAAGAGCACCAGATGTGTGCTGGGATGATAGATTTGAAGAAGGCCCTAAATAGGAATTTGGAGCTAGAAGAAGAACTCAAGTCTACACGCGACGGATATGAGGAGGTGATGAAGATACTTGTGGAGAAGAATGATGATTTGACCCGGAAGTTAGGGATACTCATGGGAGAAGAAGACGAGGAAGAAGAACCCAAGGAGATTCCACCGAAAGATTATATCATCATAGATGATACGGATTCGGAAGCTGAAGATAGCAAGGATGAAGATTATGAAGATGAGGCTGGGGCAGATATTATGGAATCCTCTGCCGACCAATATTTTTAGATGACCACCCTATGACTAGTAGTTTACCACCAAGTATTAGATTTAGATCACTTTTGTAAACGATCGTTAGATTTGTAAGACCTTGTTTGAAATTGATTGGTGTGATATGATTGTGTGTTTGCCTCATGTGCATATGGGTAGTGATTTTCCCTTAGACCTCTATTCTATTCTAATCTCTTCCCTCTACACCCATCAGATGCCTCCAAGACGCGAATTCGAGTTTCCCCCTGAGCTCACCCAGTTGATCCAGCAGCAGAACACCCTGATGCAACTTCTTGTCCAGAACACCCAGAACAACCAGAACAACAACAACAACCCTCCACCACCACCACCTGTGGACAACCTGACACGATTGTTAAGGTTGCAACCACCTGTGTTTGCTAGCAGCATCAAACCAATTGTGGCTGATGACTAGCTACGCAAGATTGGAAGGGATTTGACCAGTGCCAATTGCTCGGAAGCTGAGAAGGTGCGATTTGCCGCACACCAGTTGTCTGGACCAGCCGCAGCATGGTGGGAGAATTACACAGCCACTTACCTCGTAGCCAATGTGACTTGGGATCAGTTTCAGCAAGCTTTTCGTACTGCCCATGTCTCGACTGGAGCCATGAGTATGAAGAAGCAGGAGTTTCGCAACTTGCGCCAAGGAAACCGTACTGTGGGTCAGTACATGGATGAGTTTAGTACCCTATCTCGTTATGCCCCAGACGATGTGACCACAGATGCCAAGAAGGAGGAGAGATTTATGGAAGGGCTGAATGATGAGATGAGTGTACAGCTGATGGTGGCAACTTTCAATAACTATCAGGAGTTGGTTGACCGAGCCCTGATGATTGAAAGGAAGCATCAACAGATTGAGAGTCGCAAGAGGAAGTATGGGCAAGGGAAGTATAATTCTGGAGCTCAGCAGAAGCCTCGCTTTACCCCTAAAGCAGTAGGACAGTTTCAGCATACCCATGGAGGAAGTAGCTCGCACAACCACAATGGCACCAAGAATGGTAATGGGAACGGCAATGGAAGCGCCGGGAAGAAGCCCAACCCGTTCAACAAAGGACAAGTGAACCATGTGACCGTGGAGGAAGTAGAAGAGCAACCAGATGCTGTTGTCGGTAAGTTTTTGGTTAAGACATTTACCGCAATAGTTCTTTTCGATACTGGTGCATCGCATTCATACATTTCAAGGGGATTCGTGAATAAACATAGGATGTCCACCCGAGTTCTTAAGACCCCCATGTAGTAAGTTCACCTGGAGCAGATTATATGGCACACCAAGGATGTTTTCAGACGCCATTGACCATAGGACGCCACACTTTCGCCTCTGACCTAATAGTTTTGGAGTCACAAGGATTGGATGTGATATTAGGTATGGATTGGCTATCGCAGTATGGAGTTAATATTGACTGTGCCAGTAAGTCTATTTTGCTCACCACCCCGGAGGGAAAAAGGATTAAGTATGTATCTAGGCATTCGCCTACAAGGACTCAAGTATATTCTCTCACGGGAGTTGTTCAGGAGGAAGTGCCAGTAGTGAAGGATTATCCGGATGTGTTTCCAGAGGAGTTACCTGGCATGCCACCGGATAGAGATATAGAGTTTTTGATTGAACTTTTGCCAGGCACCGAACCAATTTCTAAGAGACCATATAGGATGCCCGCAAAGGATTTGGAGGAAATTAAGAAGCAGATTAAGGAGTTACTGGATAAAGGATTCATACGCCCAAGTTCTTCGCCTTGGGGTCTGCCAGTACTTCTAGTGGAGAAGAAGGATGGATCGTTAAGAATGGTTGTTGATTACCGTGGATTGAATGAATTAACGATCAAGAATAAGTACCCATTGCCAATGATCAATGATCTGTTCGATAGATTGCAAGGAGCTAAGGTATTTTTGAAGATTGATCTACGATCAGGGTACCATCAATTGAAGATTCGAGAGCAAGATATCCCTAAGACGGCCTTTACCACTAGGTATGGGTTGTATGAGTATACCGTAATGTCGTTCGGTCTGACAAACGCACCGGCCTACTTTATGAACCTGATGAACAAAGTGTTTATGGAGTATTTGGATAAGTTCGTCGTAGTGTTCATAGATGATATTTTGATCTTCTCGAAGGATGAAGAGGAGCATGAAGAGCATTTGCGTTTGGTATTGGAGAAGCTCAGAGAGCACCAGTTGTATGCCAAGTTTAGCAAATGTGAGTTTTGGTTGAAGGAAGTCGGATTCCTCGGACATGTTATATCCGGAGAAGGAATAGCAGTAGATCCCGCCAAGGTGGAGACTGTGACCAATTGGGAAGCACCGACGACCGTTGGAGAGATCCGGAGTTTTCTTGGACTCGCGGGATACTACCGGAGATTTATCAAGAATTTCTCGAAGATTGCAAAGCCAATGACGGAGCTGTTGAAGAAGGAAACCAAGTTCAGTTGGACCGAAGAATGTGAGACTAGTTTCCAGGAGTTGAAGAAAAGGTTGGTTTCATCCCCTGTGTTGATTCTGCCAGATCAACATAAGGATTATGAGGTGTACTGCGACGCTTCACGTCGAGGACTTGGAGCAGTTCTTATGCAGGAAGGAAGAGTTGTTTCGTATGCTTCATGACAACTGAAACCTCATGAGATGAACTATGCTACCCACGATTTGGAATTAGCAGCCGTAGTGCATGCATTGAAGACGTGGAGACATTTTCTCATAGGAAACCACTGTGAAGTATATACGGATCATAAGAGTCTGAAGTACATATTCATTCAGAAGGAGTTGAATCTTAGGCAAAGGAGATGGCTGGAACTCATTAAGGATTATGACATGAGATTGCATTATCATCCCGGAAAGGCTAACGTAGTAGCTGATGCGCTAAGCCGTAAGAGCCGTGTCAATACCCTAATGATGGAGGAGTTTCCAAAGGAGTTAGCCGAGGACCTACGAGAACTACGTTTGGAGATAGTTCCGAGAGGCTATGTAGCAACACTAGAAATTCAGTCTACCCTGATGGATAAAATCAGAGAAGCTCAGAAAGCTGACAAGGAGATTGTCGCTATAAAGAAGAGGATGATCAAAAGAAAAGCTAAAGGTTTTCGTGAGGATGAGCACGACACCTTGTTGTTTGAGGATCGAATCTGTCAGGACCCCGATCCTAAGTCACACAGGTCTAGCCTGTAACACACCATATCACTTTGCGGCCTCACGCACGGTATTCCACGGGTGCCACCTTACCTGGCCCGGGACCGTTTGCGCATTTTGGCACACGTATATGATAGTGTCGCTAGCATCCATATGACAGAGAACCCGGGCCGACATGACCAGTTATAAACCAAAAGTGGCACTAAATTACAGAGACAGGCATACATGACCTAGCAACGAACGTGTCGATCATCAACGTATGAACCCAAGTCGTAGCAAGCTACAAGGACTTAAAGGAACAACGCGTGACATTTCCCCTAAGGGACAGACATAGGAACGAAGAAGGACACATGCCGGCCAGCCTAAGTGTTCCGGAGCAGTAGCAAGCTACCAAGGCTCAGTGGAAGCACTAGGAGACATTTCCCTGTAAGATAGGCTACCAAGGGTAAACAACTAGGTGTCGGATCCCACACATAGCAATACACATTACACGTATGCATAACATGCAGGTATGTGTTGTACAACATGGCATCACAACATAATTCAACAACTCATATAGATAAGGCCCAGAAGAGCCATCATAGCATTTATTACAATCAGAGGTCGCATGACCCAACATACAGAGCATACAGGCAACGGAAGCATTACACGTCTGAGTACAGACATCTACAAATGAAAAAGGCTTAGAAGCCTGACTATCTACCAGATCCTACAAGGGTTCAAGATCATAGCTGAGGTAACAAGCTAAACGTCGAAGTCCACGCGGAACCACTAGCGAGACTGAGGTCTTTCTACAAAAACATAAATTAAGCAAACGTGAGTACAAAGGTACTCAGCAAGACTTACATCAGAACTAGCTACATATGCATCGGTATCAACAAAGGGGGTGGTGGAGTTTGACTGTAGCAAGCCAGCTTTGACACGGTGGCTATCCTGATCTACGACTGCAAGTAACTCTTTGAGGTGGCGCACACGAGTCCACATATTCACCAAACAATACACCACTATGGATCCGCTCCCGTCTCCCTACGAGAAGGATATCCATAGCACTCACGCTTATCTTACGCATTTTAGAGTATCCACTTTCACTTGTCTATGAACTGTAATAGGTAACCCAGAAGTCCATTTCCGCGGACACGGCTATTCGAATAGATCATATATAACCCTGCAGGGGTGTACTTCTTCACACACGCTCTCACCACTTACCGCCGTTTACACGACATGTACTCGGCAACCTTCAAGCGGAGGCCCAGCGAGGGTGTCGGCCACGACCTGACTAACCACACAAGTCTCTCGTCCAGGTTTATCGCCTATTTGGGTTCCATCCGTGGGGAGATCCGGCCGGGGTGTCGCTCACGGCCCCAAACGATGTGTACAGGGTTCCCGCATCACCAAACGGGCAATCGGTACACCGTGCCACGTACCTGCTGCGTCACAGCCCACCCCGAGGGTCAGCGCTGCGCACGACCTCCAGTAAACTACAAACACCAGAAACTAGTTGCAACTCCTGGACAGAGATCATGGTGATTAATAAGTCGAGAGGGTCCATTGGTTTCGGGCCCAATGCATGGTAGGAACTGGTCATGGATCAACCAACACAGAACTCAGTTCCTGAGGACGGCTGCAATGAGACAACCCACCATGTACTCCTACATGGCCTCTCATCGCTACCTTTACCAAATCGTGTTCACACACTTAGCTCACACACAGTAGGACATGTTCATCACATTCCAATTCATCCCCGATGAATCAGACCTGACACAACTCTAAGCAATAGCAGGCATAACCAGAAAGCATCGATGAGTAGGCACAACATGGCTCAAACAACTCCTACTCATACTAGTGGGTTTCAACTATTTACTGTGGCAATGACGGGTCATGCAGTGGAAAGGGGTTCAACTACCGCAGCAAGTAACGGTTGAAGCGTTGTTGTCCTAATGCAGTAAAAGAGAGCAAGAGCGAGAGAGTGGGATTGTATCGGAATGCTCAATGAAGTTTTGCTTGCCTGGCACTTCTGAAGATAACATTGAGTCTTCATTGGTGTCATCGAACTCATCGTCGGAACGTCGTCTACTGAGAGGGGACAAAACCAACAAACAGAGAAAGAACACAATCAATTCAATGCAACAATATGATGCATGATCATGACATGGCAATATGCTGTTGATTGAGCTAATGCAACTAGCAACACAATTAAATGAAGTTGGTTTGAACCCAAGATTCAAATTCAAACTCCATATGTGATTATTTAATTGTCATTTAATTGATTTGACCTGATCAGCAGGTTTAACGTGTTCAAACATGCATGAAAATGCCATAAACAGATTCCTTGGATTTTTCTGATCATTTTTCATATATAAATTATTTTCATCTGAGCTACGGTTGATTTTATATGAGTTTTAGAAGTTTTGGCTATTTTCTGAAATAAATAAATCATTTATGATTTATTTAATAATTCCAGAAAACACTTATTGCGTCAGCACTGCGTCAACATGACGTCAGCAGGTCAAAGGGCTGGTCCAGGTCAAACCTGACGTGTGGGGTCCACACGTCAATGACACAACAGTTAAACAGGCTTAACTAAACTTAACAAAAGATTAAACTAAACTAAATAGGCACTGGGGCCCACAAGTCAGTGTCTCGGTGGTTAATTAAAACTGCTTTAGTATCTAAACTAATTTTGTAGGGCCCTGGGTCCACCTGTCATCGATCCAGGGGGGGGGTCATTAGCACTAATTAAAAAGTACCCGCCGGAGTAACTCGCCGGCGACCACGATCCGCGGCGGTGTCTCGCCGGAGTGTTTCGGAATTCGCGTACAGGGGATGGTTTCGGGCGCGCTTAGTCCCGTTGGAAAGCTGGCACTCGGCCGCATCCAACGGTGCGAGCCGTTCGTCCTGGGGTGGCCGGAATCGTCGCCGGCGTCGAGCGAGGCGGCGGCCGGAGCTCGGGTATCGACGGGGTAGGTGCTGCGGGGCTCAGGGAAGCGAGCGAAGTGGTGCTACGGGCTCCTGGGGGCTCGGTGAGCACGGTGACGCGCTCAGTTCCAGGCTTGCGCGTCTGTGGATACGACGGCGATGAGCTCAGCGGCGGCCGGCGACGGTAAGGAAGGGGGCGACGGCTACGGTGAGCTACAGGCCACGGGGACAGGGGGAAGCGACTCGGAGGCTCACCGCGGTTTGTTTGAAGAAGACGGCGAGCCCGGGGGCGGCCTGACGGCGGCGAATCATCGACGGCGGTCACCGGACGCAGAGGAGGGGAACGACGGCGTTGCGGGTGAGGGGGAGCTCCTGGCGTCGCATGAGATGAAGGAGAGGAAGAGGGGGAGCACGGCGGAGCTCGAGGGCTCATCGGAGGGGCGAGAGGGGGACGGTGGCCGTGGTGGTTCAGGACGGCGGCGACGACGACGTTCGGGTGCTCGGG
>LR738715.1:299973456-300009708 GCA_902687465.1 Secale cereale | reverse complement strand
GGGGAGAGAGACAGAGGAGGGGAAATCATTCGGGGGAGAGAGGGAGAGGTGCAGGAGGTTCTGGGCGTCTCCGTGGCGTCGTCTAGGTGCGTCGAGGGGAGCCAAGCAAGCAGCTGCGTGCCGGCGCGCGCGCGGCCGCCGTGCTCACTCTCGCCTTTGCCAGTAGGCAGAGGTTGAAGACTAGTATGCCCCTGGTGGGCTGGGCTGCTTCTGCTGGTAAGGCCCAGGTACTTCTCTCTCTCTTATTTTCTTTCTGTTTTCTATTTCTGTTAGTTTGTTTTGATTTAGTTTATAGCCCAAATCATTTTAATAAATCCTAAAAATAATTGTGGGCATTAAATAAATTATTGCAGAGACCCTCAACTATTTTCAGAATTGTTGGAGCATTTAAAGATATTAAAAATATTTACATGCCCCAATTTAAATACTTATTGATTTAATTCAAAGCCCCAAAATTCCCTAAAAATGTTCAATATTTTTGGTTTGGATCAGAACCCTTGCCAAAATTATCACACATTAATGAAGGCATTTCTGGGTTTATTGAAAAGGATTTTTATTTGAACCTAGTTGAGTTCATTTAGTGCTAGGGTTTGATCAATCCCCATTTCAAGTTAACAAAAATTAAACATGATGCACACATGAGGCTAGCCTAGAGCATTACCAGAAGCTAGGGATGTGACAACTCACCCCTACTAAACAAGAATCTCGTCCCGAGATTCAGGACGTGAGATAAGAAATCAGAGGGGACACTATCTAACACAATCTTCTCGATCCAGTTTCCCTCCTCGAAATTGTTGATTCATTGCATCATGTAAATCTTGGCATCCTTGATTTCGAGATCTTTGTCCAAACGGTGACGATGAGAGAACTCTACAAAATTGATCTTCCGAAAGATCGAGCAATTCAAGATCAGCTTATGGAGTGAGACGTTGAAACATCTCTTGAGCTGAGACACGGAGTACACCTCCAGGGGGATGGAATGAATCAAACAATGAAGGTTCACCTAGTGGCAATAATTCCACACCTAAGAAGATGGTGATCGATGTCACCAGGCGGGGTACCTTTAGGGAAGGTGACTCGTAGAATTATTTCTTTAAGTGGCAAAAAGAATTACTTTTGATATAGAGAACATTGAGATTCCCTATACCAGCCTAAGGCAAACACAATCGATCGTTTGACGGAGTCCAAAGGAATGACATTCTCCATCTAGAATGGATGATGTGGACTACCTCGTTGAAGACAACACAAGGGATGATTTTGCTTATCATCAGAAATGGATGGAACCTATGGTAGGACCACTTTTGAAGATAATCCTGAATAGCAGTGATTGAGAATGGTAACCCATGGAGAATTGGCACATTGGCAGTGCAAGTTGGGAACAAAATGCAAATGCTGGGAATGATTCTGGTAACTGGGATGAATCCCAACAGTAGAGGGAATCTACTTCTGAGGGGTTATAGCATAACCAATAACACTGGGAGCAATCCCGGTTAGTGCCAGTGATAACACCTAGTGCTTGTGCGTGCTCTCAAGAACTTGAGCATTCCCATATTCCATCAAGGTTTTACCAATATCCGTGTCAAGGATCTTGGCAACATCATATACTACCATGATGAATAACGATGGATGATGCAGATGCAAGGAAGATAACACTTTCCTAGATTTCACCTTAGCGGGGCCAAGGGGCAAAATCTGGACGATCGACCGAGAGCATTTAGCACTCCGCTACTAATGTTCTCCTTGATGTGCTAGCACAACCCATTTATCATAATGGTTTGGTACCTAGAACGACAAGTAAAGATCGGACTTCAGGAGCACAAAAAATCCATAAGGAACAACTAGGGAGTAATTCCTACGAAGTCCTTATGGGGAGGTGGCCAACTTCTTTAAACAAGATACTGCAACAATAGGTCTTCCGGCGGGGTGTGTTGGCCACGACATCCACTTTACCGGTTATCGAGAGACCAATATTATAGTTCTTGGAAAATGCTCCAACCATCATATCCGCCTGAGATTCAGTTCTGGTTGGTGTCAGGATATTCCAGACTCATCGAGTCTAGAAGGAATGAATGTTTGCAACACAATTCGACGAGACGACGTTGCGAGATTCTCAGGAATGAACTACGATAGCAGCTCCAAAACATGAGCTGGTTCTGCTACAAAACCTGTGAACACGTTGTCCCAGACAAACGTGACCACATAGTAGTCTTATAATAAAATACTATCGAGTTAAGATTGGGAATCATCATTGGAGATAACGAAGTCTTGTGCTTGTCCGTCCGGGCCCTTCGGGAATAGCATTTGAACTTCTTTTCTTTGAACAAATCAATCAGTGGCTTGGTGTGCTAGGGATACATACAGAATGAAGATGATCAGTCTATCAGACCATAGAATACTTCGCACGTATGCATGACTGACTTGGGATGTCTCCAGAGGAGGTAGAAACATGCTTTCTCGAATTCACGGCGGCAACTTGCATCAAATGCACATGAATTAGAGAAAGTCACTTCTTTCTTCCGTACATATGCTTCACGAACGGGTCATGAAGATAATGCTTGTAAAAGTTTCCAATACTAACTGGATGTTCAACATAGATCATGGTGAAGATAACAATGTTGCTGATGGGCTCAACAACAATTCATCCAGGTTTCCATGGAGATGGAATTCCATAATTATGTGAACAAGTGATAGTATTGGTCAGACCAATAGATGTAATGGTGTATGCTCGAGGGATCAACCACGAGTAAGACAACATTAAGAACATCGTTGGTTCTGATTTGATTTGATGATAGCCCACACTCAAATCAAAGTTTTGGACAAGATAATAAATCCACAAATGATCACGGGGGTCAATTGGAGAAGATATCATCTATCTTCAATACACACACAAGATATCCCTTTGGAGTGAGCTATGTGGGTTAAGCTTTTATCTTCCAACTCTCCAAGTTGTTGTTTAGCTTAACCAACTAGTTCGGGGTACCCAACACAGATTCTTGGAGAAGTGGTGGTTTATAAGAAACCAACTTGATCACGAACTCAACATAGCGGTCAGGTGACAACCTGGTAATACTTCCGAGAAGATATTCGGAAAATCACGAATCACCGATATGTTACTAAGCTCGAGAACAATCTTGCTTTTCATGGCAAGACGATATGATCAAATGAGCAAGGACTTAACAAAATCCTAACTCATCAATCAAGGAGTGCACCAAGAAAGTGGACTAGGTAGCACGATCAATCTTAGAATGGTGATTAGCAAACAACACGCTAAGAATGAAATTGTTGTCCTTTAACTACCAAGCAACGAAGTTGCTAGGTGTATTGATTTCACACATCACAATCCACTTATCAGTATTCCGGCTACGATAACACGGAGACCGAGGAATGAGCGATAATGGCGAGAAGTATCACTGTATCAAGAGTTCATAGAAGGTTGTGCAATTCTCATGACATTCTTGACATAAAGATGGTAATACTCCAGGATAGAATAGTTTAGAAGCTGGATTAGCGTTCTTTATCTGCGAAGTACAACTTCTTTGACCCAATCCTGGATATGGATAGGGTGCTGGAGTTTGTTTCTCCTAGTCATTCCAGAATAGAATGGCTTGACGGACCACAAGAGTAAAAGGCATCGATGAACACAAGTGCACGACTACTCCTGACTATCAACTGATAGACGAAGGTCATAAAGCAACTGAAAAGGGACAACTCAAAGAACATATAACTTCTGAGTTGTGGATGCATAGATTAACATGTCGAACGAGTTCAACATATTTCTTCCGGATAACCCATGCAGAAGTAGAATTGGCAGAGTCACAATATGAATGGAGTACTACTCAAGAGCACTCGGGTCGTGATCTTTTGGTTCAGAAGAACTTCTGCCAAGGATGGTTCATGGTATTTGGAAGAACGATAACCACGGACCTCGAGGACTATCACAAGGTTACTAATATCCTAAAGGAACGAGAAAATGCTATCAACATGAAGTAAGTAGGGTGAAGCTCGGGTTCAAGAACCCAGGAATAGAATACCTACCAACTAAATAGCATCAAGGGATGCTTTTGAGAATGATGGCCAAAATCACCACACTGGAATATAAAACATTGCTGGATTACTGGTTGATCCTCTAAGATAGCTAGGGTCATAATAATAACTCCAACATATATGTCGAGGTAACAGAGTACCTCAACACACTGACTAGTGTGATTAATCTTGCCTAAAAGGACATCGGAAATAGGGAGGAAAGGTTTGCAAATGCATCAGACTATTTAGAAACCTGGGATGACTCGGACAGCATAACGGCTGCAAATGCTCGAAAATACTTTGGAGATCCAAGCAAAAGGGGTAGCATACCCACTTAACATCATAATGTCAAGGTTCTGGGACCAACAGTTGAACAAACAGAAGTAGTAGAAACTGAACTAAGGGTTGAATCCACAATAACGTGATCCTGATAAATAGAATGAGAATCCTAGTTCTTAATCTCGGTAGAAAGAAGAAGGTGACTCAGATCAGAAGGTCATAAGGTAAAGGAGTAAAAAGAGCCTTACGTTCCCTTCCACAATCAATTCCCTTACATAACTAAAGAGTTTCTAGACACAACTTCGACCAGTTTGGCTTGCTAATCCTACAGGCAGCCAGGCTCTGATACCAAAGCTGTCAGGACCCCGATCCTAAGTCACACAGGTCTAGCCTGTAACACACCATATCACTTTGCGGCCTCACGCACGGTATTCCACGGGTGCCACCTTACCTGGCCCGGGACCGTTTGCGCATTTTGGCACACGTATATGATAGTGTCGCTAGCATCCATATGACAGAGAACCCGGGCCGACATGACCAGTTATAAACCAAAAGTGGCACTAAATTACAGAGACAGGCATACATGACCCAGCAACGAACGTGTCGGTCATCAACGTATGAACCCAAGTCGTAGCAAGCTACAAGGACTTAAAGGAACAACGCGTGACATTTCCCCTAAGGGACAGACACAGGAACGAAGAAGGACACATGCCGGCCAGCCTAAGTGTTCCGGAGCAGTAGCAAGCTACCAAGGCTCAGTGGAAGCACTAGGAGACATTTCCCTATAAGATAGGCTACCAAGGGTAAACAACTAGGTGTCGGATCCCACACATAGCAATACACATTACACGTACGCATAACATGCAGGTATGTGCTGTACAACATGGCATCACAACATAACTCAACAACTCATATAGATAAGGTCCAGAAGAGCCATCATAGCATTTATTACAATCAGAGGTCGCATGACCCAACATACAGAGCATACAGGCAACGGAAGCATTACATGTCTGAGTACAGACATCTACAAATGAAAAAGGCTGAGAAGCCTGACTATCTACCAGATCCTACAAGGGTTCAAGATCGTAGCTGAGGTAACAAGCTAAACGTCGAAGTCCACGCGGAACCACTAGCGAGACTGAGGTCTCTCTGCAAAAACATAAATTAAGCAAACGTGAGTACAAAGGTACTCAACAAGACTTACATCAGAACTAGCTACATATGCATCGGTATCAACAAAGGGGGTGGTGGAGTTTGACTGCAGCAAGCCAGATTTGACACGGTGGCTATCCTGATCTACGACTGCAAGTAACTCTTTGAGGTGGCGCACACGAGTCCACATATTCACCAAACAATACACCACTATGGATCCGCTCCCGTCTCCCTACGAGAAGGCCATCCATAGCACTCACGGTTATCTTGCGCGTTTTAGAGTATCCACTTTCACTTGTCTATGAACTATAATAGGTAACCCAGAAGTCCATTTCCGCGGACACGGCTATTCGAATAGATCATATATAACCCTGCAGGGGTGTACTTCTTCACACACGCTCTCACCACTTATCGCCGTTTACACGACATGTACTCGGCAACCTTCAAGCGGAGGCCCAGCAAGGGTGTCGGCCACGACCTGACTAACCACACAAGTCTCTCGTCCAGGTTTATTGCCTATTTGGGTTCCATCCGTGGGGAGATCCGGCCGGGGTGTCGCTCACGGCCCCAAACGATGTGTACAGGGTTCCCGCATCACCAAACGGGCAATCGGTACACCGTGCCACGTACCTGCCGTGTCACAGCCCACCCCGAGGGTCAGCGCTACGCACGACCTCCAGTAAACTACAAACACCAGAAACTAGTTGCAACTCCTGGACAGAGATCATGGTGATTAATAAGTCGAGAGGGTCCATTGGTTTCGGGCCCAATGCATGGTAGTAACTGGTCATGGATCAACCAACACAGAACTCAGTTCCTGAGGACGGCTGCAATGAGACAACCCACCATGTACTCCTACATGGCCTCTCATCGCTACCTTTACCAAATCGTGTTCACACACTTAGCTCACACACAGTAGGACATGTTCATCACATTCCAATTCATCCCCGATGAATCAGACCTGACACAACTCTAAGCAATAGCAGGCATAACCAGAAAGCATCAATGAGTAGGCACAACATGGCTCAAACAACTCCTACTCATACTAGTGGGTTTCAACTATTTACTGTGGCAATGACGGGTCATGCAGTGGAAAGGGGTTCAACTACCGCAGAAAGTAACAGTTGAAGCGTTGTTGTCCTAATGCAGTAAAAAAGAGCAAGAGCGAGAGAGTGGGATTGTATCGGAATGCTCAATGAGGTTTTGCTTGCCTGGCACTTCTGAAGATAACATTGAGTCTTCACTGGTGTCATCGAACTCATCGTCGGAACATCGTCTACTGAGAGGGGACAAAACCGACAAACAGAGAAAGAACACAATCAATGCAATGCAACAATATGATGCATGATCATGACATGGCAATATGCTGTTGATTGAGCTAATGCAACTAGCAACACAATTAAATGAAGTTGGTTTGAACCCAAGATTCAAATTCAAACTCCATATGTGATTATTTAATTGTCATTTAATAGATTTGACCTGATCAGCAGGTTTAACGTGTTCAAACATGCATGAAAATGCCATAAACAGATTCCTTGGATTTTTCTGATCATTTTTCATATATAAATTATTTTCATCTGGGCTACGGTTGATTTTATATGATTTTTAGAAGTTTTGGCTATTTTCTGAAATAAATTATTTAATAATTCCAGAAAACACTTATTGCGTCAGCACTGCGTCAACATGACGTCAGCAGGTCAAAGGGCTGGTCCAGGTCAAACCTGACGTGTGGGGTCCACACGTCAGTGACACAACAGTTAAACAGGCTTAACTAAACTTAACAAAAGATTAAACTAAACTAAATAGGCACTGGGGCCCACAAGTCAGTGTCTCGGTGGTTAATTAAAACTGCTTTAGTATCTAAACTAATTTTGTAGGGCCCTGGGTCCACCTGTCATCGACCCAGGGGGGTTCATTAGCACTAATTAAAAAGTACCCGCCGGAGTAACTCGTCGGCGACCACGATCCGCAGCGGTGTCTCGCCGGAGTGGTTCGGAATTCGCGTACAGGGGATGGTTTCGGGCGCGCTTAGTCCCGTTGGAAAGCTGGCACTCGGCCGCATCCAACGGTGCGAGCCGTTCGTCCTGGGGTGGCCGGAATCGTCGCCGGCGTCGAGCGAGGCGGCGGCCGGAGCTCGGGTATCGACGGGGTAGGTGCTGCGGGGCTCAGGGAAGCGAGCGAAGTGGTGCTACGGGCTCCTGGGGGCTCGGTGAGCACGGTGACGCGCTCAGTTCCGGGCTTGCGCGTCTGTGGCTACGACGGCGATGAGCTCAGCGGCGGCCGGCGACGGTAAGGAAGGGGGCGACGGCTACGGTGAGCTACAGGCCACGGGGACAGGGGAAGCGACTCGGAGGCTCACCGCGGTTCGTTTGAAGAAGACGGCGAGCCCGGGGGCGGCCTGACGGTGGCGAATCGTCGACGGCGGTCACCAGACGCAGAGGAGGGGAACGACGGCGTTGCGGGTGAGGGGGAGCTCCTGGCGTCGCATGAGATGAAGGAGAGGAAGAGGGGGAGCACGGCGGAGCTCGAGGGCTCATCGGAGGGGCGAGAGGGGAACGGTGGCCGTGGTGGTTCAGGACGGCGGCGACGACGACGTTCGGGTGCTCGGGGGGGAGAGAGACAGAGGAGGGGAAATCGTTCGGGGGAGAGAGGGAGAGGTGCAGGGGGTTCTGGGCGTCTCCGTGGCGTCGTCTAGGTGCGTCGAGGGGAGCCAAGCAAGCAGCTGCGTGCCGGCGCGCGCGCGGCCGCCGTGCTTGCTCTCGCCTCTGCCAGTAGGCAGAGGTTGAAGACTAGTATGCCCCTGGTGGGCTGGGCTGCTTCTGCTGGTAAGGCCCAGGTACTTCTCTCTCTCTTATTTTCTTTCTGTTTTCTATTTCTGTTAGTTTGTTTTGATTTAGTTTATAGCCCAAATCATTTTAATAAATCCTAAAAATAATTGTGGGCATTAAATAAATTATTGCAGAGACCCTCAACTATATTCAGAATTGTTGGAACATTTAAAGATATTAAAAATATTTACATGCCCCAATTTAAATACTTATTGATTTAATTCAAAGCCCCAAAATTCCCTAAAAATGTTCAATATTTTTGGTTTGGATCAGAATCCTTGCCAAAATTATCACACATTAATGAAGGCATTTCTGGGTTTATTGAAAAGGATTTTTATTTGAACCTAGTTGAGTTCATTTAGTGCTAGGGTTTGATCAATCCCCATTTCAAGTTAACAAAAATTAAACATGATGCACACATGAGGCTAGCCTAGAGCATTACCAGAAGCTAGGGATGTGACAGAATCTATGTGCCCAATGACCAGGAGATTAGGAAGTTGATTTTACAGGAGGCCCATGATTCACCATATTCGATTCACCCAGGAAATACTAAGATGTATTTGGATTTGAAGGATATTTTCTGGTGGACCGGTATGAAGAATGATATTGCGGAGTATGTAGCAGTTTGCGATGTATGCCAAAGAATAAAGGCAGAACATCAGAAGCCAGCAGGATTGCTACAACCTATGCCAATTCCCGAATGGAAGTGGGAGAAGCTTGGTATGGATTTTATCACCGGATTGCCCAGAACCAAGGCAGGGTATGATTCAATCTGGGTAGAAGTAGACCGATTGACGAAGGTAGCCCACTTTATCCCGGTGAAAACCACATATACCAGTGCAAAGTTGGCAAAGATATACATGACCAGAATTGTATGCCTGCATGGAGTACCGAGGAGTATTGTATCTGATAGAGGAACTCAGTTTACCTCAAAGTTCTGGAATCAGTTACATGAAACCTTGGGTACCAGGCTAGAGTTTAGCACAGCGTTTCATCCGCAGACCGATGGACAGACGGAGAGAGTCAATCAGATTCTGGAGGATATGTTGAGAGCATGTGCATTAGATTATGGATCTAGTTGGGATGACAACTTGCCCTACGCAGAGTTCTCATACAACAATAGTTATCAGGCCAGTTTGAAGATGGCGCCTTTCGAGGCATTATATGGAAGGAGATGCCGAACACCGTTGTCATGGGACGAAGTTGGAGACCGACAGCTGTTTGGACCATACTTAATCAAAGAGTCTGAGGAGAAGGTGAAGCTGATCCGAGATAGACTGAAGGTATCTCAGTCCAGGCAGAAGAGTTACGCCGACTCGAAGCTCAAGGAGATAGACTATGAGATCGGAGACAGAGCGTACTTGAGGGTATCTCCTCTGCGAGGAGTTAAACGTTTCGGAGTTAAAGGGAAGTTAGCCCCGAGATTTGTTGGACCTTACCGTGTTTTGGAACGAATGGGAGAGGTTGCCTATAAGTTGGAGTTGCCCAAAGGATTGTCAGGAGTGCACGGCGTGTTTCACGTTTCGCAACTGAAGAAGTGCCATGCGGAGATGGCCGATATACCGCTTAGAGACACAGTACCCTTGGAAGCACTTCAGTTGGACAGTGACCTGACCAACGAGGAGAAGCCCGTTAAGATTCTCGAATTTTCGAGTAGAGTTACCCGTAGCAAGGTTATCAAGTTTTGCAAAGTTCAGTGGAGTCACCACACCGAGGAAGAAGCCACCTAGGAACGAGAAGACGATCTACGCAAGGACCACCCACACCTGTTCTCTAGCCAAGCTGAATCTCGAGGGCGAGATTCATTCTAAGGGGGTAGGTTTGTAACATCCCAAAATTTCAATTTGGAATGTTATACATAGATCATAATTGCATTTGCATATTTTTGCATTTTGTTCGTGACGTTCCTCGAAAATTCTAAGCAACTCAAGGACCTACGGAGAGAGTTGGGGATTTTACCGTTTTCGTATTTGAGTTCGCTCGAATACCGGTACGAGGACAATGTGATTCTAATTATTTTTCTCTCCTAAAAATATTTCTAAATAAAATAAATGAGCGGAGATAATATGACTTCTCCAAAATAATAGAAATATTGGAGGTAAAATATTAAAATCAGTTTTGGTATTTTTCTGGATTTATTTGCATAGGAAAAATACGCGTTTTTCAAAATTGCATTTAGGTCCGGGAAAAATGTTCACTTTGTCCCAAATATTATTAGAGGACGGTGAAAATTTGTTTCGGGAATTTTGGAATCCGTTTGATATTTTTTCGTTAGTTTTATTGCGCTGGGAATCTATTAAAAAAAAGGAACCGACTAGGAGTCGTTTCAGCCCAGGACTCCGGGCTTTATATAGCGCCCAGGCCGGCCCGACTCGCATAGCCCGCCCGCGTTAAACCCTAGCCCCAGCAGCGCTTCGCCGCCGCCGCCGCCGCTGCCGCGCCCCGCCGGACGCCGCCGCCTCGCCGCCGGACGCCGCCGCCCCACCGCCCACCTCGCGGAGCCGCCGCCCTCGCCGGAGTTGCGGTAGACGCCGCGGTAGATTATATATATATATATATATATTTTTAGAAAAGATCAGATCGGTTTTTTTATAAAAAAAACCTAGATCCGTTTTTTTCGGTTTAGATCGGTATTTCGACGGTTTAGTTAAACAGTGGACGTTCGTCCGTACGTTCGTTTTAACGAACGGTTTTCGTTAGTTAATCGCAGACAGCGAACGTTCGTTCGTTAGCCTGTTCGTCATTTTTCTTTTTCGGGGTATTTATCCGTGATTTTTCCGATCGCGATTTCTGCCCTGATCTTGTTTTTCGTTTTTCTTTTCGCTCGAGAGTCAGAATCAGGTGATTCAAAATCCCAGATCTTCGTCTCGAAGCCCTCTTTACGTTTAACCAACTTGAACAAAGTTTTGGCTACTGTAAAATTTGACTTTAGGCCAACTAGTAATCCGGAGCTCGTTTCTTTTGCAGTTTGAGTTTCGTTGCTTCTTTCGAGTTGATTCTTTTTGCAAACCGGAGTTCTTAAGTTGAACTTTCTGTTAGATCTCTTATTTGAGTTTTACCCGTGCATTAGTTAAGTACTTATTGTATGCTTGTTGTTTGATTGCGATAGAGTACCCGGAGTGCGCCGCTTGCTACTTTGAGTCTCTAGGTTTTGCGGATCATCAGCAAGGCAAGTAACACTTTGATCATGCTTTCCAATTACCCAGTTTTCATTGCATTAGTCAAACCCCTCACACATTGCATGAATAGGATCAATTAACTTGTGGGATTGGGAAGTAGTTTGAGGTAGTACCTATTACCTGCATTACATTCAAACCCGTGGGAGTTACTCTACGTTTGCTGTTAGGACATGCTATGCTCGTAGACGTGGTTGGGTTTGAGTGGAATCCATGACAGATATGAGTTGTTAATTAATGGTTCAACTTAAGGTGGCAACTTTAATACACATCTGGGTGGATTGAGGCATCTGGGTATTCCAGGATTGCCTGTTTTTCTTTTGGACCGCCACCCAGGCTCAAAGGGATCATGAGATTTTTCATGCTAGAAACTTCCGTGTGCAGCCACATGCCAATATGGGCTCTGGCATAGTTGAGTAAGTTGTGGGAAACCTTTCCATGATGGGCTAGCAGATGTAGTTGGGTTTTGTAGGTGTACCGGCCTATCTATCTGGTTAAGGGGACCTCTTCGGAAAGACTGTGTCTCGGTCATCCGTTTCTCAAACACCATGCAGTGCGAGAAACCAAACGGAGGCGATCGAGTCTTGTGGGGAACGTGCACAAACCTCTGCAGAGTGTACAAACTGATCATGATTAGTCGTGTCCCTGGTTATGGACATCTTGAGTATCTGGTATTTGGATTATCATGTGCATCCCAACATGCTACTCTAATTTAATTTTGTTGGGTTTAATGATTACTTTTAATTGGGGTTGAGAGGATGTCTGTCTTCTCAACGATGTTTCAACTACCATGATAGTTAATTAAAATACATTCCTTTGAAGTAGGGAAAGATTGGCTTTACGCAAAAACTTAACCATAGAGCTTTCCACCAGCCATATTGCATATAGTATAGCTTTACTTTCATTGCATCTCTTGTGTTACCTTGCCAGCATATTCCATGTGCTCACCCGTTTTTTGGGCTGCAACGTTTCATGTTGCAGACTTTTCAGACGACGAGTAAGATGCCCTTTTTAGGTCGTGGTTCAATACTCAGTGATGCCGCTGGAGTTGATGGACTCACTTATCTTCCAAGCCTTCCGATGTTATCGTGTTAGATGGCCTTCAGCCATGATTTGTGTAATTAAATTCATCGTCGGACTATCGATGTAAGAAGTGTGTGATTGCTACTCTGTTATAAATCCTTCGAGTACCATGCGTGTCAGCATTACTGATCCAGGGATGACACTGATGCATGGAGATCAGACTGTTTGAGGTCTGGTCGCTACAATGGGAAACTTAGTAAAGAAGGAAGAGCAAGCTTGCATGACGCATGCACACAATGCTTACCCACAGGTGAAAGACGGTTGACCAGAACCGCTTTGAATATTCTGGGTTCGTTTGGCCTTTTTTATACATTATAATTATGTTTTATAAGCATTAATTTAATGTGTGCAATTCAAATTAGTGCACCAAAATGGCTACGAAAATCATACATGTGTCCTTGGAAGCATGTTTAGGTCCCATGCAAAGAATGGGAATGAATTACAACCATCTCGACATCTGGCTTGGCCTCGGACATTGAGAATCTCAGTTTGTAAATCCCCGTAAATCCAAAACTCACCTGAAAATCATGAAACTTGGCATGGTGCCACGACATAGCACATATATGTCGTGGAACAAAATTGTCCATTTTGGGGCAAGTTTTATTACAAGCCTCTTACAAACTCGAGCTTCTCTCAAGAAGCCTCATGGTTTCAATAGGGAAACATGCCCCCTAGTGGGTGAAACGATAATCGCTGCCTCTTCACGCCTTGCATTTTTTTCTAGAAGCAACATGGAACGAAAGGATATCCATGCTGAAATTTAAAAATATTCAGGGTTCGTTTGGCCTTTTATACATTAATTGAGCTTCCTAGGTATTTAATGTTCATAATTGAAATCTGAACTACAAATACATGCTCCAGTGCACCAAGATGGCTACAAAAATCATACATGTGTCCTCGGAAGAATGTTTAGGTCCCATGCAAAGAATGGGAATGAATTACAACCATCTCGGCATGTGGCTCGGCCTCACACGTTGAGAATCTAGGTTTTTGAATCCCCGTAAATCCAAAACTCACCCAAAAATCGTGAAACTTGGCTTGGTGTCACGACATGGCACATATATGTCATGGAAAAAAGCTGTCCAATTTGGGGGATGTTTTATTACAAACCTCTTACAAACCGGAGCCTTTCGCAAGAACCCTCGGGGTTTCGATAGGGAAACATGCCCCCCTAGTGGGCAAAACAATAATCGCTGCCTCTTCTCGCCTTGTATATTCTTCTACTGGTAGCATGGAACAACTGGATATCTATGCTAAAATTTAAAATTATTTAGGGTTCATTTTGCCTTTTTATACATTAATTGAGTTTCCTAGGCATTTAATGCCCATAATTCAAATTTGAACTACAAATACATGCTCCAGTGCACCGAAATGGCTAGAAAAATCATACATGTGTCCTTGGGTGCATGTTTAGGTCGCATGCAAGGAATGTGAATGAATTGCAACCATCTCGGCGTCCTGGCTCGTCATCAAACATTGGGAATCTCGGTTTTTAAATCCCCTTTAATCTGAATCTCACCAGAAAATCATGAAAGTTGGCATGGTGTCACGACATGGCACATATATGTTGTGGTAAAAAAATTCTCCAATTTGGGCCAAGCTTTATTACAAACCTCTTACAAATCGGAGTCTCTTGCAAGAACCCTCATGGTTTCGATAGGGAAACATGTCCCCCTTGTGGGTCAAACGATAATTGCTCCCTCTTCTCACCTTGTATTTTCTTCTACAGGATGGAACATTGGGAGACTCGTGCTGAACTCTGAAATTATTCAGGGTTTATTTGGCCTTTTTTATACATTAATTGAGTTTTCTAGGCATTTAATGTCCACAAATCAAATCTGAACCACAAATACATGCTCCAGTGCACCAAAATGGCTAGAAAAAACTGTACATGTGTCCTTGGGTGCATGTCTAGGTCCCATGCAAGGAATGGGAATGAATTCAACTATCTCGTCGTCCTGGCTCAACCTCAAATATTTGGAATCTCAATTTTTAAATCCCCATAAATCCAAAACTCACCAGAAATTCATGAAACTTGGCATGGTGCCACGACATGGCACATATATGTTGTGGTAAAAAATTGTCCAATTTGGGCCAGGCTTTATTACAAGCCTCTTACAATCTGGAGCATCGCAATCGTCGTGGTTCCGGTAGGGAAACATGCCCCCTGTGGGCAAAACGATAATCGCTGCCTCTTCTTGACTTGTATTTTATTTTCTACACGCAACATAGAATGACAGGAGTTTTGTGCTGAAATTTGAAATTATTCTGGGTTCATTTGGCCATTTTATATATTAATTCAGTTTTCTATGCATTTAATGTCCATAATTCAAATTTAAACTACAAGCACATGCTCCAGTGCACCAAAATGGGTTGAAAATCGTACATGCGTCCTTGGATGTATGTTTACGTCTCATTTTAGGAATGAGAATGAATTACAAACACCCCGTTGCCCTTCAATATTGAGATTCTTGGTTTAAATCCCAGTAAATCTGAAACTCACCCAAAAATAATGAAACTTGGCATGGTTTCATGACATAGCACATATATGTCGTGGTAAAAAACCCATCCAGTTCGAGACAAGGTGCACACATTAATAGCCAACGAAGTCCTTTTGGAATAAATAGCCGACGCCCTAATATCGCAAACAGTTGTATTTTTTGAACCGTGTGTGTTCCTACAACCATTTAAGTGCAGCCACGCGTCCCTCTTTTTGTTGGAGAGTACTACCTCGGTCCTGGTTCATTGGTCCTCTTTGTCTTTTGTTGCAAAATTTAACCATAGTCGGTGGTGTGCGTGCAGCTGTTTGATTAGACGGGACGACCGCGAGAAGTCCGCCATGCAGGCTCGACGGGGTGCGTGCGGGAAGTCCGCCCCGTAGCCTCAATGGTATGCGTGCGACCTGTCCACCATGCAGGATAGATGTGACACATGCGAGTAGCCCAACGCGCATGCTCATCGGGAAGAGAGCTCTTTGACCTTGCCATCCACCAGCCGCCCGCTTCGCTCACAACTTCTCCATTAATGGCGGCCGAGCCGTTGTTTAACATGCGGTTAATTAAAGCACCTAGACATAAGGTGTTTGCTTGTGGTCTCATGGCCCCGGTCAACGTTAGCATTTGCTTTGTTCGTGTTTTCAACTCGTATTTCGAATAATTTAGAATGCCACATGAGGTAATGGAAAATACGATGACAAAATAAAATGGCAATGGATAATAAGACAACAAATTTACAATAGCGCAATAATATTTGTCTTACATAATCTGCATAAATTAAAGTGCCACATGCGGCAACGCCTAGAAGACACTAATAACCCACAAGTATAGGGGATCACAATAGTTTTCGAGGGTAGAGTATTCAACCCAAATTTATTGATTCGACACAAGGGGAGCCAAATGATATGCATGAGTATTAGTAGTTGAGTTGTCAATTCAACCACACCTGGAAGACTTAATATCTGCAGCAAAGTATTTAGTAGCAAAGTGGTATAATAGTAATGACAAGAGTGGCAATAGTGACAGTAACAGTTTTGTAGTGATTGTAACAGAAGTATCAACGAAAGTAACTTAGCAAGGATCAATATGAGACGGACTTGTAGGCAATGGATTGGTGATGATATGTGTTGGATGATATTCATCATGTAGAAGCTATAACCCAGATCAATGGCAAACTAGCTCCAATTCATCAATGTAATGTAGGCATGTATTCCATATATAGTCATACATGCTTATGGAAAAGAACTTGCATGGCATCTTTTGACCTACCCTTCCGTGGCAGCGGGGTCTTGATGGATACTAAGGGATATTAAGGCCTCCTTTTAATAGAGAACCGGAACAAATCATTAGCACTTAGTGAATACATGAACTCCTCAAACTACGGCAATCACCGAACATAATCCCAATTATTGTTACCTTGGGGTTGATGTCTACTACGCAACCTTCTTCTTGTAGAGTTTCGTAGGACAATGGCAAATTTACCTCAAGTGGATGACCTAAGGTTTATCAATCTGTGGGAGGCATAGGATGAAGATGGTCTCTCTCAAATAACCCTGCAACCAAATAACAAAGAGTCTCTTGTGTCTCCAACACACCCAATACAATGGTAATTGTATAGGTGCACTAGTTCAGCAAAGAGATGCTGATACAAGTGTAATATGGATAGTAGATATAGGTTTTTTAATCTGAAAATATAAAAACAGCAAGGTAACTACTAATAAAAGTGAGCAAAAAACGGTATTGCAATGCATGAAAACAAGGCCTAGTGTTCATACTTTCACTAGCGCAAAATCTCTCAACAATGATAACATAATTGGATCATATAACAATCCCTCAACGTGCAACAAAGAATCACTCCAAAGTTCCTATTGAGGAGAACATAAGATGAAATTGCTTGTATGGTACGAAACCACCTCAAAGTTATTCTTTCTGATCAATCTATTGGGCTATTCCTATAATTGTCACAAACAACCTTAGAGTTTGTACTAAAATAACACCACATGACACACATCAATCAACCCTAATGTCACCTAGATACTCCAGTGTCACCACAAGTATCTGTGGGTCAATTATGCAATATGCATCACACAATTTCAGATTCATAATATTCAACCCAACACAAAGAACTTCAAGAGTCACTACAAAAAACACTTCCGTGATAGTACGTGTTTGTCACAGTAGGTCACATTTTCTGTCATGCATGTACATCCATGATGATTTTATGACAGAATCAAGATAGTCATACATGTGTTGTCGTAGAAATGTTCCATGACAATACCAAAATTATCATCACGGAAGTGTTCACTTCCATGACGATAATGGCGCGTCATGGAAGTGCTTTCGTCAAGGGCAACCGACACGTGGCATTGACTGTTACGGGTTGCCGTTAAGCTATTGGGTACGGTTTTGGGTCCAATAACCCGCTAACAGTGAGGACCAATGGGAATTTTTCACGTGTAAAATTCTCATTGGCCAAAGGAACCACGTGTGAGCTCCACGTGCGAACAAATGGCAACCAACCAACGGACAGGAGGCGCCAATGATACGTCGACATGTGGCATGGCCCAACAGTGGCCCATTCAGGTCAAAAGGCCAACCCATTTGACTTGATAAAAGGATAACGGTTCGGCCCATCAAAAGCCTGCTAACGGCCTGCTCGCATATAGCCCATTCAGGCCTGATAACTCATGGCCCATTATGGCCTTTCCTAGTTCGGCCCAATAGCTTCATCTGGGCCGTCCAATATGATTCAAGCCCGTTGTAACTTCCAGCCCATGTACGGCCCATGACTTCTTTCGCCCCATATGATGCCCTTTGTAACTCTTGGCCCATTAACGGCCCGTAGTGAAACTGGCCCATAATGAACAGTATAACGCTTCATACCCATTAACGGCCCATTACTCTATTGGGCCATTCCCAGTCCGTGTTATATTTCAACCTTTTAAGGGCCCATTTATTCTTGGGCTGATTTGCAGCCTTCTGTTACTTACGGTTCGTTACTAGCATTTTCCGCTTGTGGGCCAAATTCAGCCCGTGGTTAAAGTTGGCCCGTTTGTGGCCCATTAATCCGTTGGGCTGTTTTCATAGTGTCATTAAATATGGCCCATTAATGACCCGTTATGCCCGTCAATGGAATTAAGCCTGTTATACTCGTCGGCCTCTTAAATGCCCGTTATGGTCGGCCCATGAACAGACGGCTGCCACTCTAGCCCGTTTACAGTCCATTATTGGCCCATGTTTGGCCAATCGATCATACGGCCCGTAGAAGGCCCATTGATTCTACGACCCGTAGAAGGCCCGTGTGTAACACCCCAAAATTTTAACCACTTTTTCAGTAAATAAAATTTGGCTAGAAATAAAATTTTGAATTCTTTAATAAAATTTTCAGAGCCTTTTCTATTCCTGTCTTAGAAAATCTTCTCTTCATATAGTAAAGTTTTGGAAATAATGTTGTGGGCTCTGGTTGTATCTTGGGTCTTTTCATTATTTGTTTGATAGCATTAGAAATTATTTTCATAATAAAATTTTGCCTTAGAATTTTCTTATAATAGCTTTTGCAGTGTTTTAAATGCTTCTGTTGCACTACTTCTATTTCAAATAATTCTCTAAAAAATTCCACCATAATTCTGAGAGGTCCTGTGATGCTTGTATGTCACTTTGGTGCAAAAACCCAACTTGGTGTTTTGCAAAATTTGAGTGAACCATCCTCTTTTCTATTTCTGTCCATTCTCTAGGTTTCAACTACAACCCTATTATTTCTTGCCCCAAAAATTCTGAGCCTTGGCCATCTTCTAGTTCCTCCTACCAAACTCTTAACTCCAGAAGATCAGATCCATTAGCATATTTTAGACCCACCAAACACCCCTCTGAATATTCTGTCCAGAACTGAATTCCAGTACAACTTACACTAGCAAGTATTTCTTTTTCCCAAACTAACTCCACCATCATCTCTATCATCAAAAGAGACCCCATCCTGCCAACTTTCACACCCAACACAATTTTCTATATAGCCTTATCATTTCATCAAACACCCTGTGGGCATGGAAGGAAATTGGCCTATCTCTTAACTGCATTAGAGACTTGCACTTTTGGCCAAACCAGCATGTCCACGATCTCTATCAACCAGGGAGACATCATCCTGTCAAATTGCACATCCAACAAAATCACCTAGGTCCCCCTGGCATTCTGTCAAACACCTTGCAAGCATGACAGAATCTGGCTACCTATCAAAACTACATTAGTAACTTGATCATCTGACCCAACTAGCATGTCTATCACCCTGGTCATCCTTAAATATGCCACCCTGCCAAAAACCAGCTCTACAGGACCAACCTAGCGTCCCCTGGCATTGGGTCGAGCACATGGCGTGCATGCTCAGAGCACGGCCAGAGCACGCGTTTTGCAGGCAGTGGCATCGCCCTGTACCGCCCTCCCTGCTGCTGCTCTTGCACGCCAACCTTCCCAGGAAGCTTCACGGGCAAACCACCACCTTCGCCGACATCTCCGTTTGTCCTCTAGCACCGTCCACGCCGACCGGAGCCGCCGCCCGACGAGTCCGGCATCGCCACGTCGAACCGACGTCAACGCCCTGGACGCGTGGCTCGCCCCCGAGCCAAACCGGACGCCCCGCCATCACTGCAAACAGCCACGTCCTCACCTACCCCCGCCGCCCTCACCAACCTCGCCACCGGCCTCACCACCACCGCGTCTGCCATTTATGGACACCGCGTCTGTCCGCCCGTGGACGGCGCCGTCCAGGCTACCTGGCGCCTCCCGGGGCAGCCAGCTCGCCTGGGGAGTAACTTCGGCCTGCCACCGTCCTCAACGAACCTCACCGGCCACCCAACGACCTCGCCGGCGCAGTAATGGCGTTGCCACCGCGTCCGCTCTCTGGAAGTCGCGGCACCGCGTCGCCCCGCTTATTTAAGCCACCCCGAGCACCCCGGCTCCTCATCTCCACCTCTCCCCTCCTCCAGCAAACCATCCCGAACCTCCCCGAGCAAGCAAGACGACCGGAGGAGCCATCTTCCTCGACTCCGGCCGCCTCTGCCACCGCCCTCCCCTCGAGGCTACCCACCTCTCCAGTGCCTCCCCTCCCTACTATCTACACCAACGGCCTCCCGGAGCTTCCACGAACCCGTTCCACTTTTCCATTCCACCGGAGATGGCCCATGGGCGAAACGCCCAACTCGCCTCCGCCGGAGCTCTTCGGGTGTGCTCGCCGTCGGCGACCTCGCCTACTCCGGCGACCAAGGAGGGTACCCACGGGACCGCTATGACCTCCTGAGCACGACGGTGGTCCCAGCTCTCCGAGGGACCCCGCCGTTCGCCGGCAAAGTTCGCCGGAACGGCGCCCCGCTCTGTCGCGGGAGAGAGACGACGACACTGCTTAAACCCGACAAGCGGGACCCGACAGTCAGCCTCCCATCGCCCCTCTGCTAGCGAAGCTGAGCCGCCGGGCCGGCCCAATTGCTATCCAGCGCTCAGGGCGCGCCTCTGCTCTTTCCCCTTTTTGCATTTCCAGTAGTTTTCAAATAACTTCACAGTAATATTTTCAAATCCAAATCCATTTATTCTAATTTCTGTAGGTGTATAAAATCATGCTCTATTTATCTAAATTAAGTGAACATTTCTACTATGCTTAGTTTCTGTTTAATGATTTTAATATTGCTTTTCATCATGTTTTCCAAACTTAGTAATTCCATAACTAATTCTTTTGAACTCTAAATAAATTAACTTTTTTTTCTGATATTCCTTAAAAATCCTCTAGTTTATTTTAATATTTGTTTCAAAAACTTTTGAAATACTTTTTAGTGCTGTTTTTGAATTATGTGGTGATTTAGATATTTTTGAAAATAGGATTTGAAGGGGGGGATGAATATTTCAAACTTTTGGAGTGCACCCAATATTACTGCATGCTCAAGGCAAGCATCTTGAACACTTGATATGGTGAAAGTTTGCTTGCTGATATAATTGTTGCATGGTTCATTAATTTTAAATAAGAATTGCTCATGAGTAGAAATATTGCATGCATGCATGGTCATAATCATATTTTTCTCTTGCATGCATCCCCTTCAAAATTTGCAACATGCATAAGTTATGAAAATCCAGGAATGTGCTCCTGTTTTGGACGTGCCGGTGGGCACGGGCCATATTTGACACGGTGGTGTCATGAGATATATGTGGAAGCAGGCAAGGGTTGTAGCCCTGTCCTGGTGAAACTGTTGAGAGAATAAGTTCTGTTGTGATAACCCTGCAGGAAACATAAGCCTCCTGAGTCGACCGTAGATCGAGTCTTGTTCCAGTAACCCCCATACTTGAATTGTGCTGCCACTTGTCTCTACCACGGGTAGGGTATGGTTTAGTAAGTTGTTAACCCCTTTCCGTGCACACACCGTACAGAGAGGCCATGGTGGAAGATACCGGGTGCATCCGGTAGGCATGCCACATGGTCCGGGGGCATGGGTGTTTCCGGTTGTAGCCGAGAGGGAGTGTACCCTTGTAATCCGTGCGTTTGAATAGTGATCCCATGCTATTGGAGGTTGTAGCCTTCCCACTTAGAGTTTTACTTAACTGTTGTTTTGGGTGATCCCTGGCAGCAGAAAAGTTAAGCTGGTGTGTGCTGGTTAGGTGTGTTTTCAACCTAAAGACCGTAATAGGAATTAGTCAGTGTCCCGATACTGATTAAAGAAATCCTATACTTGCGGGTAAAGAGTACACCCTCTGCAGAGTTTGAAACCTATTCGAATAGCCGTGTCCGCGGTTAAGGATTACAGTCTGGGTTGGTCAAGTGTCGGTCTTAGAGTCGGTCTCCGGAGGAAATATTTAAAAGTTGAGCATGGTTATTTTGCAGGATAATTATCGTTGCTACTGGTGTTACCATTAGTATATTTGATGATATGATTATATTTGTGAACTAACCCCCTGCTCTTATTTTTATTTTCCAGAGTGTCTCAGGGGCTGGCTAGACTACCCGGACACTCGTCTTTATTTCCAAGTCCTTTCTGTGGCGTCCCTCGAGTGTCAGGCGGTTTATCACGCCACTACTCTTGTGGACACCCGACTGGCATTTCTTTTCAAGTCCTTTCGTGGCGTCGCCTGAGTTCTCGGATGGTATCGTCCGATTTCTCTTTTAGACACCCGACTGGCATTTCTTTTCAAGACCGACCGTGGTGTCACTTGATACCCGAATGGCAGTTCTTTTATATTTTTTATTGATGCTATTATTTATTGCACTAAATATTATTCATCATGCCATGTTTTGATTCCTGTCAGCATGCATTTAATATAAGTATACCATGAGCATGTGCATATAGTTTAATTCACCATGACCATATAATTGTTTGCTGCATTTGTTATATCTTTTGTCCATGATGTTTGCGAGTACATTCAAACGTACTCACAAGCTTGTCCCTGGCTATTTACTTGGCCAGGTTAGAAGTTCTATGGGAAGAACCCAGCTACGTCCGTGCGAAGCCTAGGAGTGCAGCCACGCAGGATAGGAGTTATCCGGGTCAGCTGTCCCTGTTGGAATGGAGTCCCATCGATGTTGAAGATCCTTAAGCCTTTTCCCTTCATCCACCACCGGAGTCGTTGTTGTATCAGTAGACCTTTATGGTCTTGTACCAAATTCTTGTAAATGCTTGGTAACCTGTAACAAGGATGTGTCCACCAGTAACAGCAATCCTGGGCTGGTGATGACACTAGGGGTTAATTTCTGAAATATTACGTTCCCGAAATCCGGCCCCGACAGCCTTGGTATCAGAGCCAGGCTGACCATTGGCTAATCCTATCCTAGCCTGGTCACCATCCCTAGGTTTCCACACCACCCACAACTTTTCCTGTCCACGGTCAAGTCTATCCCATCCACAGTGGCAACCGACATCTTTTGATAGCCGGTGCCCAACCTATCAGTCTATCCATAGGCCGTGTGCCTGTGCCAACACCTGAGTTTTCCCATCCACAAGCGTGCGATGGAAGACTCTGCTGACTTATAAAGGAAGCCATACCCCAAACTCAGCACATCACAGCCTCATTCCCAGTTCAGTATCAAACCACCAAGATGACAGGCCCCCTCGTGCATAACGAGACCACCGCAGTCGAGCTTGAAGGCTTCGTAACCATCCTCGCCAATCTCACCCGTCGTGCTTTTAGCATCAACGAGCCACCGGAATATGTCGTGTACCAAGAGCACCCGAGTAATTCCATCCATCACTTCTGGGCCACGGTGCACATCTACGGGAGGGGCACCACATCGGAGCGTCCCTACCGATTCACCGGGAGGACGACCTCCGACGAGCCCCAATCCATCCAACTTGCAGCCCGAGAGGCTATAGTTCAACTCCGGCACCTGTCGCCGAGGGTTAACTGCCGCCCTTTCTACTACTACCCTAGTCGTGAAGGCTATGGTAGCCCGACCCAGGTCGCCAACGGAGACCATGAGTCGGATCCTGCCCTGGTGCATCTGGTGCGCTACCTGAGAGCGCAAGAGGCACTGTTCGATCAGGTCACTCTTGATCTGATTGAGACCCGCAGGACGCTCGCTCTCCTGACCCCAGCAAGGAGTGAAGTCGCACCCGCCACCGACGCCCCGTTAGTGCTGCTTGGAAGGCCGGTTGAGCCCCCAAGCTCTGACCATGTCACCTACCCGGGCAATGCTTTCGCCTCACCCGGAAATCTCCGTCGTCTCTTGGAGGCCTACTCCAATGGGACGGTGACCTCGACACCCCGCGAAGGTCACCACCGCTACTCCAGCCCTGTAGCTCCCCATCCTACTCCGGCCAGCTCCGACGCGGAAGCGCACGGAGACGACTCGGCATCCGCAAGACGCGCCAAGATAGATATCAACCAGGTGGAATGAGTCCACCAGAATTGTTATCAACCCCTAGTGGCTCGGTTTTTCCTTTAGTTCCGCAGTAGCTGGTGTGTGGCGTAGTGAGTTTGTAGACCCCCTGTGGGTCACCATCTATTAGTATGTGTGATCTATTGCTTGATGAGTGGTTGCAGAGTAAATTCTGGACGTGACCCTTAACCACACGCACAGTAATATGTCTCATTTCTTTTGGGGATTGAGGCCTGAGACTTTAACTCAGACAGCCCCGCGCCGGAGTCGGTGTCTCTGTCGTACCAGCACCATTTCATATTTCATGACCCAGGCTCTCTATAAGAGGCCACGCTCATTTTTCCACACCAGCAACCATCAGCACCAAGCACTGCCTTTTTTTTCATTCATCCACCCATGTCTCACCCCGGAGCCTACCTGAGGAACCCCAATGCAAGACCTGGTAGTTTTGTTATGATATTGTGGGATTTTACCCGCAATACTCTTGGCTCCACCCATCCACCCCTGTATGAGCTGTTCAAATCGAGAATCACTCCTGATCTCTCGAAATACTGGGCAGCTGTACATATTCCACCAGCAGATTTAAATCAAGGCCCTCCCTATGTGATTTTCATCGGGAGATCCATGCCAACGCCAGGCATGGCCATTGAGTCTGCTGCGTATGAAGCAGTCACCCGTCTTCGATTTGCGGTGCCCTGTGCCAACACAAGGGAATACTGCTATTTTCCAAGTCGCGCTGCTTTTGGAGCAGAAGCTACGTTCCGCTGTGGACGTGCGGAGAGCGATCCAGCCCTGGTCTATCTCATTCAATATGTGATGGCCCAGGAGCGTTTCACCCAGCAAATACTGGAGTATCTCCACTACCTTGCTGTTCTGAATCCCCGGATCGCCATTGGCGGACCCCCTCTGCCAACTCAGGAGGGACACGTTCTTCGTTTGCTCCCTCCACTTCCTCCGCTCCCTCCGGAAGAAGAAGAATGTGTTCCAGCACCGGGAAGCTTTCCGCTTGACCCCGTAGATCCCGCTTTCGGACCGTAGACGGTCGTGAATGCGTTTGCGTAGCTTGTACTGTTTGTTTGCATGATGTGATCTTGTTTTGTTTGTATGTCATGAATGTATTGCCCTGTCTGCATTTTTGCATATGAGTGCCTTGTTTGGGTGGTATGCTTTTTGATTCTACCGCCTTAACAAATCTCGAGGACGAGATTTTCTTAAGGGGGTTAGAGTTTGTAACACCCCAAAATTTTAACCACTTTTTCAGTAAATAAAATTTGGCTAGAAATAAAATTTTGAATTCTTTAATAAAATTTTCAGAGCCTTTTCTATTCCTGTCTTAGAAAATCTTCTCTTCATATAGTAAAGTTTTGGAAATAATGTTGTGGGCTCTGGTTGTATCTTGGGTCTTTTCATTATTTGTTTGATAGCATTAGAAATTATTTTCATAATAAAATTTTGCCTTAGAATTTTCTTATAATAGCTTTTGCAGTGTTTTAAATGCTTCTGTTGCACTACTTCTATTTCAAATAATTCTCTAAAAAATTCCACCATAATTTTGAGAGGTCCTGTGATGCTTGTATGTCACTTTGGTGCAAAAACCCAACTTGGTGTTTTGCAAAATTTGAGTGAACCATCCTCTTTTCTATTTCTGTCCATTCTCTAGGTTTCAACTACAACCCTATTATTTCTTGCCCCAAAAATTCTGAGCCTTGGCCATCTTCTAGTTCCTCCTACCAAACTCTTAACTCCAGAAGATCAGATCCATTAGCATATTTTAGACCCACCAAACACCCCTCTGAATATTCTGTCCAGAACTGAATTCCAGTACAACTTACACTAGCAAGTATTTCTTTTTCCCAAACTAACTCCACCATCATCTCTATCATCAAAAGAGACCCCATCCTGCCAACTTTCACACCCAACACAATTTTCTATATAGCCTTATCATTTCATCAAACACCCTGTGGGCATGGAAGGAAATTGGCCTCTCTCTTAACTGCATTAGAGACTTGCACTTTTGGCCAAACCAGCATGTCCACGATCTCTATCAACCAGGGAGACATCATCCTGTCAAATTGCACATCCAACAAAATCACCTAGGTCCCCCTGGCATTCTGTCAAACACCTTGCAAGCATGACAGAATCTGGCTACCTATCAAAACTACATTAGTAACTTGATCATCTGACCCAACTAGCATGTCTATCACCCTGGTCATCCTTAAATATGCCACCCTGCCAAAAACCAGCTCTACAGGACCAACCTAGCGTCCCCTGGCATTGGGTCGAGCACATGGCGTGCATGCTCAGAGCACGGCCAGAGCACGCGTTTTGCAGGCAGTGGCATCGCCCTGTACCGCCCTCCCTGCTGCTGCTCTTGCACGCCAACCTTCCCAGGAAGCTTCACGGGCAAACCACCACCTTCGCCGACATCTCCGTTTGTCCTCTAGCACCGTCCACGCCGACCGGAGCCGCCGCCCGACGAGTCCGGCATCGCCACGTCGAACCGACGTCAACGCCCTGGACGCGTGGCTCGCCCCCGAGCCAAACCGGACGCCCCGCCATCACTGCAAACAGCCACGTCCTCACCTACCCCCGCCGCCCTCACCAACCTCGCCACCGGCCTCACCACCACCGCGTCTGCCATTTATGGACACCGCGTCTGTCCGCCCGTGGACGGCGCCGTCCAGGCTACCTGGCGCCTCCCGGGGCAGCCAGCTCGCCTGGGGAGTAACTTCGGCCTGCCACCGTCCTCAACGAACCTCACCGGCCACCCAACGACCTCGCCGGCGCAGTAATGGCGTTGCCACCGCGTCCGCTCTCTGGAAGTCGCGGCACCGCGTCGCCCCGCTTATTTAAGCCACCCCGAGCACCCCGGCTCCTCATCTCCACCTCTCCCCTCCTCCAGCAAACCATCCCGAACCTCCCCGAGCAAGCAAGACGACCGGAGGAGCCATCTTCCTCGACTCCGGCCGCCTCTGCCACCGCCCTCCCCTCGAGGCTACCCACCTCTCCAGTGCCTCCCCTCCCTACTATCTACACCAACGGCCTCCCGGAGCATCCACGAACCCGTTCCACTTTTCCATTCCACCGGAGATGGCCCATGGGCGAAACGCCCAACTCGCCTCCGCCGGAGCTCTTCGGGTGTGCTCGCCGTCGGCGACCTCGCCTACTCCGGCGACCAAGGAGGGTACCCACGGGACCGCTATGACCTCCTGAGCACGACGGTGGTCCCAGCTCTCCGAGGGACCCCGCCGTTCGCCGGCAAAGTTCGCCGGAACGGCGCCCCGCTCTGTCGCGGGAGAGAGACGACGACACTGCTTAAACCCGACAAGCGGGACCCGGCAGTCAGCCTCCCATCGCCCCTCTGCTAGCGAAGCTGAGCCGCCGGGCCGGCCCAATTGCTATCCAGCGCTCAGGGCGCGCCTCTGCTCTTTCCCCTTTTTGCATTTCCAGTAGTTTTCAAATAACTTCACAGTAATCTTTTCAAATCCAAATCCATTTATTCTAATTTCTGTAGGTGTATAAAATCATGCTCTATTTATCTAAATTAAGTGAACATTTCTACTATGCTTAGTTTCTGTTTAATGATTTTAATATTGCTTTTCATCATGTTTTCCAAACTTAGTAATTCCATAACTAATTCTTTTGAACTCTAAATAAATTAACTTTTTTTCTGATATTCCTTAAATATCCTCTAGTTTATTTTAATATTTGTTTCAAAAACTTTTGAAATACTTTTTAGTGCTGTTTTTGAATTATGTGGTGATTTAGATATTTTTGAAAATAGGATTTTAAGGGGGGGATGAATATTTCAAACTTTTGGAGTGCACCCAATATTACTGCATGCTCAAGGCAAGCATCTTGAACACTTGATATGGTGAAAGTTTGCTTGCTGATATAATTGTTGCATGGTTCATTAATTTTAAATAAGAATTGCTCATGAGTAGAAATATTGCATGCATGCATGGTCATAATCATATTTTTCTCTTGCATGCATCCCCTTCAAAATTTGCAACATGCATAAGTTATGAAAATCCAGGAATGTGCTCCTGTTTTGGACGTGCCGGTGGGCACGGGCCATATTTGACACGGTGGTGTCATGAGATATATGTGGAAGCAGACAAGGGTTGTAGCCCTGTCCTGGTGAAACTGTTGAGAGAATAAGTTCTGTTGTGATAACCCTGCAGGAAACATAAGCCTCCTGAGTCGACCGTAGATCGAGTCTTGTTCCAGTAACCCCCATACTTGAATTGTGCTGCCACTTGTCTCTACCACGGGTAGGGTATGGTTTAGTAAGTTGTTAACCCCTTTCCGTGCACACACCGTACAGAGAGGCCATGGTGGAAGATACCGGGTGCATCCGGTAGGCATGCCACATGGTCCGGGGGCATGGGTGTTTCCGGTTGTAGCCGAGAGGGAGTGTACCCTTGTAATCCGCGCGTTTGAATAGTGATCCCATGCTATTGGAGGTTGTAGCCTTCCCACTTAGAGTTTTACTTAACTGTTGTTTTGGGTGATCCCTGGCAGCAGAAAAGTTAAGCTGGTGTGTGCTGGTTAGGTGTGTTTTCAACCTAAAGACCGTAATAGGAATTAGTCAGTGTCCCGATACTGATTAAAGAAATCCTATACTTGCGGGTAAAGAGTACACCCTCTGCAGAGTTTGAAACCTATTCGAATAGCCGTGTCCGCGGTTAAGGATTACAGTCTGGGTTGGTCAAGTGTCGGTCTTAGAGTCGGTCTCCGGAGGAAATATTTAAAAGTTGAGCATGGTTATTTTGCAGGATAATTATCGTTGCTACTGGTGTTACCATTAGTATATTTGATGATATGATTATATTTGTGAACTAACCCCCTGCTCTTATTTTTATTTTCCAGAGTGTCTCAGGGGCTGGCTAGACTACCCCGGACACTCGTCTTTATTTCCAAGTCCTTTCTGTGGCGTCCCTCGAGTGTCAGGCGGTTTATCACGCCACTACTCTTGTGGACACCCGACTGGCATTTCTTTTCAAGTCCTTTCGTGGCGTCGCCTGAGTTCTCGGATGGTATCGTCCGATTTCTCTTTTAGACACCCGACTGGCATTTCTTTTCAAGACCGACCGTGGTGTCACTTGATACCCGAATGGCAGTTCTTTTATATTTTTTATTGATGCTATTATTTATTGCACTAAATATTATTCATCATGCCATGTTTTGATTCCTGTCAGCATGCATTTAATATAAGTATACCATGAGCATGTGCATATAGTTTAATTCACCATGACCATATAATTGTTTGCTGCATTTGTTATATCTTTTGTCCATGATGTTTGCGAGTACATTCAAACGTACTCACAGGCTTGTCCCTGGCTATTTACTTGGCCAGGTTAGAAGTTCTATGGGAAGAACCCAGCTACGTCCGTGCGAAGCCTAGGAGTGCAGCCACGCAGGATAGGAGTTATCCGGGTCAGCTGTCCCTGTTGGAATGGAGTCCCATCGATGTTGAAGATCCTTAAGCCTTTTCCCTTCATCCACCACCGGAGTCGTTGTTGTATCAGTAGACCTTTATGGTCTTGTACCAAATTCTTGTAAATGCTTGGTAACCTGTAACAAGGATGTGTCCACCAGTAACAGCAATCCTGGGCTGGTGATGACACTAGGGGTTAATTTCTGGAATATTACGTTCCCGAAATCCGGCCCCGACACCGTGGGAGGCCCATGGTCACTACAGTAGATAGCAGGACCACGGTGACAACAGTCCGTATGTTGCCTATGGTTATTATGGCCTAGTTTTTAAAAATAGGTTATTGCGGCCACTAGCACACCGCGGAAAAAGAACTACACTGACTACAATTCTACAAGCAAACAAATAAAAAAGACAACAAGGAAATAAATAAGCAAGCAACATACGCTAGGCTATTATGACTATTACACATATTACAACCACTGGGCATCAAAGTTTGCCACCAGTGCAAATATGGGGAACAAAGCAACATATTACATACACTTGTTGTCAAAGTAGGTGACCAGTGCAAATAAACGCCGTAGCAAAATAAGTCCAGAACTGAAACCACTTCACAAAAGATCAAGAAATAATATCATGGGTATCCACCATGCCGACAAGATGCTTAGCAAGCTTATTAGCTTTCTCTTGTTTGGCGCTTAAATCCTCCAGCGCTTGCTGTTGCACCAAAAAGTATGCATATGGATTCTCCAGGGACTTCCGCAGTCCTTCGGCTTCTTGTGGCAGCACAGCTGGTCGATGTCTTTCAGCTTGTAGTTGAGACTTAAGAAACCAAACTGATTCAGACAGTGAGTTCGAGGATCTTGTGCCTGTGGTAGTGGCCAGTAACTCGAACACTAGACCAAGACATGACTTTGGGGTTTTCTCACTATCTTCAAGATAGTTTTCCTTAGCTGTTTTATCAACTTTCTTGGAGACCAACATGTATGTCTCGCTATCTTGAACCTTATCTACATTACTTCCTTTACCATTGCATAACAGGGTACTCTTCCACAATATTTTGTCCACATTCTAAAAGAGAAACAAGCAGACACATTACAAGTTTAGCATGTATATGAAACTCATTTTGGTAAATCAGTTCAGTAGTAAGGTGGACAAGATAACATCATGAAACAAACATACATTCATGTACTATTGTCACTGTATGTTCTATATTATTCTAGTTTATGTTGCCAAATCAATATAGAGACAGTTCAAATCATATATGTTTAAGACAAAGCGGCATAGACAGAATATAAGTGTGGGAAACTACACAGCACTAACAACACTTGTAATGTGCATGGCATGAGAACATAACTGTTTATTCAATTGAAACTGAAACCAACATAGAGCAAGTTACAACAGCAAACCAGTGAAAGAAACAGGTTTAAAACATACATGCCGCGCCATTGGAGTTTCAGTTACAACCTTCAAATTTGAAATTAGTTGGTATGAGTAAATACAGTGATGGAAGAGCAAAGGAGTATGAACCATAGCTACGAAACCTGACCTGAGAACATTTCTCATTCTGCTTTAAGCATTGACTTGGGGTTCAGAGTGGTGGTCCTCGTGCTTTGGGTACCGCAGTTGCCTTACTAAATGCTCGTGTTTGGGTGCTCGGTGGTGGATACTATGTTGTGTCAACTGGAACTGGGTTACTATCTACTGGGGTTGGGGTTAGAAGGGGTGTAGCTAGTTCTCTGTCCAACTGGGTAGGGGTACAATCTACGTGAGTCTGGGTTATGTGTGGTGGGGCTGGTTATTGAGCAAGTACAACCAAGGTTTTATCTGCATCAATGGGTAGCACTATCTTTTCTAAAGACCATGTTTTTACTCCCATAGATACTGCCATCACCCCCTCCAATTCAAATGGCTGATAAACAAGAAAAGTAATTGAATGTATAGTCATTGTATGATAGACAGGTGCAATGGATAGTAGGGAAGACAACATGCCACGAAATAATTCACATTTACGTTGTCTAACCAAACATGATAGCATGACACAGTTTCACATATATGATGGCTAACTAAACAGGATAGCATGACAAAGTTTCACATATATGATGGCTAACTAAACATGATAGAATGACATACTTCAAAATATGATGACTATGTAAACATGATGACATGATATAACTATACTAAGTGTCTATTAAAGTGGTTGGCATGCCATAATTCACATACACGCCGTCGATGGAAACATGATGGCATGATATAATTCATAGATAGACTGACATAATTCAAAATATGATGACTATGAAAATAGGATGAGATGATATAATTATATCATGTATTTCGAAAATGGGTTGGCATGCCATGTTCAGACACATGTTGTCTACGTAAACATCATGGCATGATATAATTCAAATATATGATTTATATACTAAGCAAGTGAGCAAAGGGCAATCACATATATGATGTGTAAACTATTATTCACATATATGATTCTTGGGTAAACATCATGGCATTGCATAATTCACATATATAATGCCTTGCTACAAGATAGCATTGCATAATTCACATATATAATGTGCTGCAACAAGAGGGCATTGCATAATTCACATATATGGTAATTACACACTAAACATGTAGCATTCACACAAAGCATGTCTAAACTAAGGAATTAACATAGCAATGCAAGACACCATATGCACGATATGAGCAATATAACCTCGGGGGAGAAATAGGACTGGGCATCTGTCTCTGAGTCCTCCTCTGAGGAGCTATACGTAACCAACAAGACATGCGCTTCATCAGATAGCATTGTCTGCTCCGAAGACCTTGTTGTCACTCCAGATTTTTTTCCTTACCATGTGGAATGCTGATGCACAGGAAGAGTAATTCAATGTACTAACACAGTTGAAAAATTTAATATGTAATAAAAAAGTATGGCATGATATAATTCACATATAAGATGACTGGCTAACCAGGGCGGCATTGCAAAATTCACATATATGATCCATGGCTAAACAAGATGGCATTGCATGATTCACATATATGATATAGGAACTAAACAGATGGCATTCACACAAAGCATGTCCAAACTAAGCAGATGACATATTTGATGTGTAAAGTGAGCAATGCAAGGCGCCATATGCATGATATGACGAACATCAGCAGGCCAAGTTAGAGAAAAGACTGCAGGGGGTAAACAGGAGTGGTCTGCTCCTTCTGAATCCCCCTCTGAACAGTTAACTTGCTCTTGATTACAATCTAGAATGGTGAGAGGGGGGCTGTCTTTGTGCCCACCATTGAGCGACGTCTGCATGACAATTTATTGCCACACAAGCCTCATCTCTTTGGTTCTACATGTTCAGTACCATTGTGTACAATAACTGGCATGCATAGGAATAATACATAGCGAGATTGTCTAAGGAGTGCATGCAGAAATCCAGAGTGATGGTAGCTACTTATGGATAGACCCAAAACCAAATGATAGTAGGCAGATAATAGCCTCAGTTAAAAAACACAGATACTGGCTCCTTTACTTTTTGTTTCCAACCCAACATGAAACACATAGTAGGCACCCGAGATTGACCAGATAGTAGACAGATACTAATCGTTGCTGCCCCAATATGTACCCCACAACCATTTAAAAACTCGAGTTTGAGCATTAGTTTGGACCAGACTCGGAGTTTAAGAGGTGAACAGAATGATAAAGTAGCATGTTATATTAAGCGATTCATAACGTAAGCAAACACGAAAGAGTGTGACCTCTCTTGCGGACCTGTGTAGTCCTCAAGGTCCTCTGCTCAGTTGATGATGGTAATGTTGTTGTGGTGGCTGCTAGTGGTGAAAGACAGTCTGGAGGGCGGATCCCTGTTGTGGTGGACCCTTCCTTCGTTGGAGCGGGTGAGTTGGGGGTGGACGATGGCATGGCAGGAGCGGGACAAACCACACAAGGTTTTCTTTGACACCTATCTGTAATAGAAGTAAATCTGTAAGGGTTGCTTACAATTGGAGGATTGTAACAACATAGGGATAGTAAATACAGGAAGAGGGTAGGAATGCACGTGCAAAATATAGCATTTGCAAACACATGATTTTTGTCAATCTGGGTGTTTCGTTCAGAGGAATTGGAAGATCACATGAATGTAAAGAAGCATGGTCAAATTAAGTCAGACCGCAAGAAAATGTACATTTATAATGCTATTATGCTATTATCACTTAGTCTTGTTCTTCATGAATAGGAATTTGAATAGGAGGGCCAAGTGGATATTAAAATTCCTATGGTTATTCTTTAAAAGAGACACTAAATGAAAAATTCCTATAGTTTTCCTTTCATCCATTCCTTTAAACCAAATTCATGAATAGTTCTACGATAGGTAACTTTCCAATTCCTATGTTTCCCTTCACTTTTCCTTTAAACCAGTGGCAGTTCTAGTAGGCAGGCTTGATTAGGCAATAGCCTGCAGATTTTTTTGTACTACTACTACTTTGGACACAGGCCATTGCCCTACTAGCTCAACTCCCAGGCCCATCTACACATGCACAACTCCAACGCCTAGAAATAAATAATGATGGCTTTCGAGAGAGTCCAACACGGATAGCTAACTTCCTAGTACCTCACTGCTTGTCATATAGGAGAAACTATTTGTATTTCCAATTACTACGTGTGCTCAGTGGACAATATATATTACATGTAGAGTAAAAATGCTATGCGATGAGTGGACAACCTCTTAGGTGAAGCCATGTCGACCTGCGCATCATTGGGTGGGTCGCTGAGGATGCAGGCTGAGGTGGGTATCCGAGGCGGGGAAGGAGTTCTTAGGTGTCTAAAGATGGCACCGAGGGTATTGCTTCGCTATGATGGACGGCTTCATCGTTTAAGCAACTCCGTTAAGGTGTACGATGGCGATGCTCAAGCAGGATAAGAGAGAGAACATTAACCTTAAGTGGGATTCTAATAGCATCTCCAATAGATGATGTAAAATACTTCACCAAAAAGTGCTAGATGTAAAATACATCAGCCGCCCGTGTAGCAGCAGCGTGAGCAGCAGGTCACGTAGCAGCAGCAGGAGCGCGAGCAAGAGCCGGAGCTGCTGCTCGTGCAGCAGCAAAGCGAGCAAGAGTAGAGCAGCAGTGCAAGCAAGAGCAAGAGGAGAGCAGCCACACGACCGAGAGCAAGAGCAGAGCAGCAGCAGCTCCTACAGATGTAGACGTCTCCGGCGAGCAAGCAACGCCGTGGAGAAAGTGGTCGGCGAGGCCGCCGTCGATCGAGCCACGCCATGGCGGCTCGGGATCGAGCACTGGCATCACCTTCATGTAGAATCAAGGAGAAAATGCAGAGATTAGTGTAGAACCTCTTTTGTGGCACTGACTAGGCCTCAACTTCGTCCGAGGAAACGGTGATGGTGGTGCAGTTCCGGTGGTGCAGGTGAAGACGGTGGTGTGGGAATGGAGGTGGCGCGAAAGACGAGGGGAACATCGGGGCAGCTCCTTGGAGGTGGAGGACGGGTGGTTGAATCGGCGGGACGACAAGGTCGACGACGGATCCTCATCTGATACGATGGATGAGGGAGGTCGAGGTGTTGCGGTGGACGACATCGTGCAGGACGAGGCTCCGGCTGGGTGGCGGACGGAGGAGGGTGTGGGGCTTCGCGGGTTTTCACGACCTTGGTGTTCGAATGGGGGCGGCGGAGGGGATGGGAGGGGGACCATGGCTTAGGGACGCGCTTGTTCGAAATGTGGAGTAAGTTACAAAAATAGCCCCACCGATTTGAACTAGGCGGCTCTTCCGGCTCAGGGGTGGAACGGGGATTTCGGGTGTCGGGATTTCGCAGGAGGAGGGACTTTTTGCGAGCGTTGTAATTTCGGGATAGCAAGGCGTGGGTAGAAGAGGAGGGAATTTTCGGACCACAAAGAGACAGACATATAGCTTCAAATTTCGGGATAACAAGGCGCATGTTAATTTTCAGGAGTACGGTACGCTACCAAATAAATTTGCACTACACAAGAGAGCGTCGTGTCCCTTTTTGCTGTATGAATTACTACAAATGCCATTCAATGATTTGAATCCATGTTATGTTTGTATAATGCATGTAACCTACTCGAATGAACATTTTAGGGCATTCTAAATGTATACTACCGGCTGCAATATGAACTAAATTTGAATTCATTTCGCCATTTGAATAATAATCTACAATTACGGTTGTTGTCAAGTTAATCCATCATTTGTATATTATTTTCGCAACACACATGGTTATTTTCAGGTTAGATATCAACTACTTGTACCATTAAACTTGAATACAATATTTTGAATCCACTTTATAATGATTTCAAATAATATTACATTTCAGACTCTAGCTAGATCTTCATAACCCAAAACATGTTTCATATGTATAGTGTGTTTATGACACAATTTATGCATGGTGCCCCGCCCCCACAACTACAAGTATTTAGATGTGAGCTGCAAAAGCCACACATTATCACAAATTCAAAATGTGGTGTGCATGGATGCAATGTGGTCACACGATGCCTGCCATTGGTATCTGAATTTCAAATGAAATGTGAGATTGTTCGATATATATATATATATATATATATATATATATATATATATATATATATATATATATATATATATATATATATATATATATATATATATATATATATATATATATATATAGGGTGGGTCTATTCTCATAACACCCCTTAAGACCTTATTCTCATAACAAAGGCCTTATTCTCATAACATCCCCCCACTTAACACAGGTTTCTAGCGCGGCAGCGCCCCGTGGACAGCAACGCCGCCTCCTACTACGGCGCCCCGACCACCCCATCCTCCCAGGCGACGCGTCTCCAACCCACGCGACCTTCTCCTCCGATGGCGCTCCGACGACAGATCCAGGCGGCCCTGCTCAAATCATGCCACCATGCCCCCCGCAGGCGCCGG
>LR738715.1:299945634-299973128 GCA_902687465.1 Secale cereale | reverse complement strand
CGGCAATCACTCCTCCCCTACCTACACCTCATGGCTGTCACCCCCGCAGCTCACTCCTCCCCCTACCTGCAGTTCACCGAATCCTGCGCCGGCTGGCTGCCGCAGCCCCACGCCACTAGATCACATCAAGGGGTGCTCCGCTAGGCTTCTGCCGATGAGGTGGTGGTAGGAGGTCCATCGACATCGGATGACCCTCCGGCGATGGATCCAGACGTTCTAAGGGATCTCGAATGGCCGCCCCAATCCCCCTCCCCCACGCGGCTCCACCTCACCACGAGGTCGCTGGCTGGCCATCAACGACCTTGAGAAAAAGACGACGATGCCCCTGCTACATGTCTACCTACACTTCCTCTCACCTCCTCCGTGCAGTGCACCCCGGGTGACCGCGCAGTTCATCAACACGGTACGCGCAGCTCCCTGACACTGGTGAGAGCAAACCCCACCTTCCCCTCTACATAACGGTCATGCAGTACGCTCGTCGTGGCCGTGCAGTTCGCCGGTGACTCCCGGTGGAAGAGCATCGACACCACCCCTCCACAGCAGCGGCATGATGGCCACATGCCTGAGCTCGGATTCAGAGCTCGGATCCGTGGCCGTGCACTTTGGAGTTTTTACCCATTCCAGATATGCAGTGTAGTTTGGAGTTTTTTGGGTGTTAAGAAACTTCAGAAATTGCACTCTGACTAAGTTGCTCGAGTGCAAATACATTCAGTTTTGGTTATGCATTGGCAGTGCAGTTTATAGCTCATGGTGCTTCAGTGCTGAATTTGGCAATGTGTGTGTGTGTGTGAGAGAGAGAGAGAGAGAGAGAGAGTTTGTACCTGTATGCCTGCATTGACTACTGCTATCTGTTTAAAACCAAAGCCTGAACATCATACTTTGGTTGATGATCCTAGAGGCGAGTTTGAACAGACCGACAAAATTAGTGTTGTTTTGCAAAAGCATTTTGGATTCTCCTGTGTGAAGGGTTTCCAAAAGGAAGCCTTGGACGCTTGGTTTGCTCACAAGGATTGTCTTGTTCTAGCAGCAACTGGATCAGGTAGTTTATTATTGTACAATCTCTATATTGTTATGCAAGGTTTGAGGCACCTGTAATAAAATGAATGATGTGAAAATGACCTTGTTGGCAGGGAAGTCCCTTTGCTTTTAGATTCCAGCTCTTTTGACTACGAAGGTTGTGGTGGTGAATGGTGGCGGCGTGGAAGGTCTGCAGTTTGTGGCATGTACGGGTGCAGTGTAGTAGGCGCATGCTGGCAGTCTGCTATGCGACAGCCCAATGGATCCACTGCATCGTGAAGCTTGTTGTTTCCGGCATTTATTCATGCAGTACAGCAGGCGCATTGGTGCAGTACGCGAGTACACATGAAGGATATTTTTGTTGATAATGCAAAATACCTGATTGTAATTCTTTTTAATTTTGCCTTTCTGTTCTACAATGACGGCGGCTGCTGTGCAGTACGACTGCTGTTGTCGAGCGCGTAGTACCCATGTCACTCTCCTCCCTTTTGTTCATTGATGATTGACTCACCTCACCTTGATTTTGCTATTTTTGCAGTTTGGAAAGCACGATGTGCAGTTTTGTTATTTTGCATCTCACTATGTAGTACGCCCAAGATCTCCATGTGGCTTGGTCGCCCGGGGTGTTGCAGTGCGGTTACTTGGAGGGGGCATGCTGCAGCTTCAACCACAACGTGCAGTTTGTATATGCGCACTGACGTGGAGCCGGCGTTTGCATCGCTATTTTTGATTTGGGCAATGTTCAGTAGGGTGTGCCTTTTATTTTGAGTGCGGTTTTTTCCTGAGTGAAGATGCTATTATTTAGCGTGCAATTTGTACATGCTAGTGGAGCGGGGGCATGAGATGCGGCTCAGTGTGCGTCTGGATGAAGTTCGTGGGCACATTGAGCGACGGCGGTAAACAACGGCTTGGTTTCCAGCAAGCTCTGTAGTTCACTCCATTTGAGAAGCAGCTCATTACCCCCTTCATGAAGTGCAATTTGTTTCGTGAACAAATGCTTTTTTTAATTACTTGAACAAATGCAGTCCTCCTTGTTGTAATTGTTTTTAATTTTTCCTCTGCTGTTTGTGTAAATTACTCAAACAAAAATGCAGTGCTCTTTGAGAGAAGTTGAAGCCAATATCACAAAAACAAAAGTCATTTGGACTGAAGATGTTTGCTTGAAAGTACTGGGCAGTTTGTTAACTTTTGGTAGTGTTCCGCTTCACTTTCGGGAGTATTGCGGTCCACTTTCCTTCAATACCAGGAAGAAGATGTGGTGCACTTTGGTAAAAAAAAAAAATCCACTACGAAAGACTCTTCGCTACTGTCCATTTCAAACAAAATGTATTTAAAAACATGCAAAAATGCAGTGCACTTTGGTCTAAAAAAAGTCCATTGCAAAGCACTCTTTACAGCTCACTTTGTTCTCTCACGAGGTTGGCCATAAAAAAACCGTTGTGGTTCACTTGGTGATCCAAAAACAAAAACACATCGGAAAGCAGCTCACTTCTCAACACTTCTCAAACGCGCGTAAAAAAATTAATTAGTACGAGAAAAGACAACAACAAATCATGAGGTTCACTTTGGTAGTGTTCCGCTTCACTTTCGGGACTATTGCGGTCCACTTTCCTTCGGAAAAAAACTTGGAAAAAAGACAACAAAACCCCTCTGAGAAAAATCTACGTCCAACAAAATAAATCATGAGGTTCGGTTAACTGTCTGATGCAGTGCGTTCTTCTGTTTGAAGCAGTGCGATTTTCGCGTTTTTGTAATTTCAAAACTGCTCTTAAACCGTAATGAATTAGAGGGCGTGTTCTACATGAGAAAGTAGCGTCTCGACGATATCTTTCCAACGGTGTATCATTTGGATCATTTCGGCCAACTTTTTATAAAAAATTCACGAAAAAACGGCTGCTGCCGTTCGTAGTCAGCCGCACGATTTTCAAATTTAACTAAAAACCGTAAGGAATCTCAAAAACATTTTAACATATGAAAGTTGTGCCTCGTTTGTAGCTTTCCAACGGTATATTACACGCCTTGTTTCGACAAACGGTTAAAAAACTGGAGAGAAAACAGTACCGAAAAATTCGAAAAAAATCGAAAAACACAATTCCGCGATTTAGTAAATTCAAAACTGCTCTTAAACCGTAGAGAATTAGAAAAAATAATAGATACAAAAAAGATGTGCGCCGACGATACCTTTCCAACGGTGTATCATATGTTTCGTTCCGACGAGCAGTTTAGAAACAAACGCCAAAAAACGCTCACTGCCATTCGTTGTGAGCCGCACGATTTTCGAAACTGCTCTTAAACTATGATGAATTTTGAAAAGTGTTCAACATGACGAAGTTGCGTCTACTCCATAGCTTTTCAACGGTATATTACACGCATAATTCTGATAAACAGTTAAAAAACTAGAGCAAAAAAGATACCGAAAAAACAACACGTACAGTTTTTTCAACATGAAGTTCGCTGGTCTTTGTGGTGCGGTGCGTTTAGCTCTCCAATGCAATTTTGCAATGCAGTTCGGAAGTGTTATGAGAATATTATTCTCATAATGTTATGAGAATAGACCGGCTGTATATATATACAGTGCTCTGTACCTAACCTAGACGGTGGGGGACAAGGGCATTGAATGCCCGTTGCCGTCGCCCCCAAACAGTGCAAAAAGCGTCCGTCCGGGCGTCTCCGTTCGCCATGACGGAGGTCTTGTCATCGTGGCTTGCCACCGTGTACCCCAGGCTGCACAGCCATCTACCACGTGCCCCTGGAAGGGCCCCAGGGCGATGCGTGGCCAGATGAGCTGGAGCGCAGGCACACAGTGCAAGCTTGCCGCGGCAAGCACTTTGCCGCGGTCGCTACCTTGCCGGGCCCGGAAGCTTGTCGCTCCCGGACCTTGCCAGGGCGCGCGATGCGCCATGGCAAGTCTTCTGAAATGCTGTTCTTCGGTCTTCCTGGCAAGCTCCTCTTGCCAGGGTCTTGTGCTAGAGGGGTGGTCTTGAGCCTGGAGCGGCCTTCCCGGCAAGCTCCTCTTGCCGGGGTCTTGTTTCTTAACTTGAATACTTTATTCTTGAATGGTTCAAAAGGGACTAGAGTGGGCCTTGGCGAGCGCGTGGTGAGCCCTGCCACGGGACGCTGCTACTGCCCGTGCACAAGTCGGGATACTAAGTTACCCCTACTTTAGTACACCGACAGGAGCCCCCAGGCCTGGGCCACACACGGTGCCGAGCGCTGTTGGGCCAGGCCCAAAACAGTGCACGGGCACACGCGGCCCACGGCGCGCCGTATCCCACTCCGTATCCGCCGCATCCCTCCCTAACGGCACGCGTCGATTGCGGCGTCGTGGGAGAGATCATGGCCTGTTTATTTAATGGGAAAATGCGGAACGTCCCCCGCTCCCCCATAAAAGCAGAGGAAACAGGGGCAGTTTCCCCCATTGCTTCATTGCGTCTTCAACCTCCAGAAACCCCGCCGTTCTTCTCCCCCTCAAAGGTCGAAAAGAGAGCCGAGCTCCACCCCTCTTCCGCCGACGCCGGCCTCCCCAGCACCGCCGACCCCTCTCGCCGTCCCCGCCATGGCCCCGAAGAGCGACAAGGCGAAAAACGCAAAGTCCGAGCGGGCGGCGAAGCTGGCAGCATTGCGGAAGAAGATGGTGGTCTTCCCGCCGAGGCTTGGCGCGAGGGAGCTGAGGGACAAGTACTACTTGTTCTGGTCGAGGGAGACGAAGGCTCACCCGCGCACCAGGGTCCTCCCCGCTGAAGCCTGCGACATGTTCCCGGGAGGTTACCCTTATTTTGCTCTGTTCTTCCACTGTGGCCTTTGCCCTCCGTACTCTGAGTTCTTCTGCGACGTTATGAACACGTATGGATTCCACCTTCTAGATTTCACCCCAAATGCAGTCTTAACCTTGGCCGTTTTCGCACATCTGTGCGAAAACTTTGTCGGAGTCGCCCCCAACGTAGCTCTCTTCCGCCATTTCTTCACACCTAGAGTAGAGTCTGGATCCCCTCTGTCTGGTGGCATCTCTTGGATCTTTAGGCTCAACAAGAAAGAGGCGTACTTGATTGGAGAGGTCCGCGGCAAGTGGGAGGAGTGGAGGGCCGATTGGTGCTGGGTTATGGAAGATGAACCTGAGCAATTTACCTCCCCGCGCCGAGCTGCAATAGTGCGCGGCAAGGATTGGAGTGACCTGGCCCCGGAGGACGAGAAGCTGAAGGTTGCCCTCACTAGGATCCTCCGCCTCCGGCAAGCCAATCTTACTGTAGGTGAGGTCGGGGCAGACTTCCTTCGTCGGCGCATCGCCCCCTTGCAGGAGAGGAAGCGGTCTGCTTGGGAATTCGGCAACGCGGCTGACTGCATGAGGCTACGCCCCGGCCTCAACTACAACTTTACTGTCCTGGAGCTCAAGGGGATGGTCCGGGAGCTATTCAAGCATGACCCCAAGCACCCGGAGTGGTTTACCCCGTCGCAGGGAGTAGTTCCATTATGTAACAACTCTTCCCTTAGTGCCATCCGCACGGCAATGCCGCTGTGCGACTCCCACGGGGTTGATCCCACTTGGCTGGCGCCTTCTGACGAGACTGCACAAACTTTCTTCGACAACTTGGTTGAGCTGCCGATCAATCTTGATGAGAAGAAGGGTCTCACCCGCCACACCACCGACCGGGATCTGGCGTATATCGCCACCAGGATGGAGGAGGCAGCAGCAGCTGAGGCCGCGGGCGAGTTCGGGTATTCCTTGGACGAGGCGGACGCAGCGGACGCGATGAGCCGGGCCGAGGAGGAGGAGATCCTCAAACTGCTGAGGCCTGCCGGGCAGCCTGTCGGGACGAGCGAGGCTGCCGGGCAGGGCACAGAGTCAAGTGAGCCTGCCGAGGAGGACGCCGAATCGGGCGACGACTCGGGCGACCCTTCAGAAAACTCAGGCGGGTCTTTGGGCCTTGATGACGCCTCCTCATCCTCGGAGAATTCCCCGCCACCGCCAAGCCCTCCGCCACAGCCAAAGAAGCGCCTCCGTAAGGCTACTGACACGGCGAGGCAGCCGGCGCCCCGACAGCAGCCGCAGCATCGCTCGACGCGTGCCACCACGACGAGCAAGGCCGTCAAGGAGGTGCCCCGCGCCTCAGCGGCAGGCGGAGGGGGATCTTCCCGAACGGGTTCTGGCGCTCCTTCCGCCCCTCGATCTTTGGGGACGACCGGAGCGGGGTCTTCTCAGCCCACGGCTCCGGAGCCTGCCAAGCGCCCGAGGGAGCCTACCCCTCCAGCTCCTCGCGCCGGGACGCACGAAGCGGACTTCGACTTCTCCGTCCTCAGCTCCGACGAGGAGGAGGAAGAGTAAGTGGAGCAACTCTTATTTTTCTTCAGTTTGCTGTTCTTGTCTTGAATCTCCTTGCCTGACTCTGATCCATATGTTTGCCCTTCAGGACCTTGACGCAGATGGTGGCGAAGAGGGCCAAGATCCCGGTGGTCAACCTCGAGGACGATCCCGTCGCAGCGGCAGGGGATGCGCCGGCGACGAGCTTGCCGGACCAGCCAGCTGCCCCGCAGGGCAGCCCCCAGCTTAAGTCCTTTGTTTACTTTTCCGCTTATTGGTCGCGCTTGAGCTTCTTATCCTTGCTAACGTTTCGCTCGTTGACTTGTGCAGAAGTGGAGCCGCAGCCCCAGGAGCGTCAGGAGACTTCTCCTGACGAACCGCTTGTCCCACCCTCCCCGCCAAGGAGGAGCTCCCCGGCGAGGGAGAGCGCTCCGCCAAGGGCGGGTACCCCGCCAAGGGCGAGCACCCCGACAAGGGTGAGCACCCCGCCAAGGGAAGGCGCCAGCGGCCCTCCGCCGGCAGGGACTACTACCACGCCGCCAAGGGAGAACTCCCCGGCAAGGAACCCCGTAGAGGAAGAGGCCCGCGCAGGTAACCCTTGCACTTTTTCTTCTCTTGAATTCTTCTTTTTGGATATTTGCTTGACGATTCTTCTTTTCTTTTTCTTCTGTCAGATCCGCCCGCCCCGGAGCCGATGGAGAGAGAGGCCATCGCCGAGGAGGACGCGCGCGATAATGCTGGTGACGCCACCACCGCTGAAGGGATGGCCGGCGTCGACGAGCCAGCCGCCGATGAGACCGCCGCGGCCGCTGACGCAACAACTGGGGAAGGGACCGGCGACCGCACTGACGGCCCTGAGGCCGCAGGAGCGCCGGACGCTACGCCGGCCGCCGACCCTCCCGCTGCTGCGACCGGGTCGGGCATCTATCTGGAGGCCGCCAACGGGGTCTTCATCCAAGTCCCATGGGCATCTTCGTCAAGGGCGCCCACGGAGGGGGAGAGCTTCGATGGAGAAGTCCTTGCCTCTGCCGGGCTGAGGCTTGTCGACGCGCCCGGCAGCAGCAGTGAGCCCGAGGAGGAACAGCTTCTGCGCCGGCTCCTGGCCTTGTATCGTGCCAGGCAGGCCAAGCTGGAGTCCCGAGAGGCTCTGGCTGCCAAGGCTGGCGTCGATCTGGAGAAGCGCGCCGAGGAGCTCCGCGCCGCCAACCAAGCGGCTCTCCGGAACTTGGCGGAGGAGCGGGAGGAGCTAGCCGAGGCGCACCAGGCATTCATCCTCGAGAAGGCCGAGGCTGAGGAGCAGCAACGACTAGCCGCCGAGGATCTGTCTCGGCGGGAGGGAGAGCTCAGGCAGCGGAAGCTCGACCTCGATAGCCACGAGGACGACCTTACCGCGCCCGAGCAGTCCATTGGCGGGGCTCTACAGGAGGCGAGGGACGCCGCTGCTGCCGCAGAGACCGCCAAGAAGGACTTGGAGGCAAGGGTGGCGCAGTTGGAGACGAGCTTGAAGACGAGCGAGGAGAGAGTTACCGCGCTCACGTTGGCGCGGGAAAAAGACGCTCACACCCACTCGGAGCTGCAAGTCCACCTCTCCGACAAGGGCGAGGAACTCACCGCCGCCAAAGATTCCATCGCGGACTTGGAGCTGAAACTGTCCACCCTCACTGAGTCGCTTGACGAGGCCCGGAACAGGGAGACGAAGCTGAAGGAAGATCTCCGGGCTGAGAGGGCACTGTTAGAGAGCGCCGCCTTCACGCAGAACAACTTCAGGCAGACGGTGGAGCAGTGGACCGAGGAGCTCGTCACTTCCACCGCCAACATCGACAAGGAGATGGTGGCGCTGGGGACGGAGCACCTCGTGTACTCTCCCGACGAGAACCTCCCCCCACAGCGCCAAGCTGAGCTTGTTTTTCAGAGGAGTGGCGCCGGCCCCCGCGCAGCTACGGGAAAAGCTCCCCACGCAGCTGGCGAACGAGGCGCGCAGGCTTTGCATGGGTACTGTGGAGCGAGTATTGACGAAGATCGTCTACCGCAACCCCGGGATCAACCTTGAGAACGTCCTCCGGACCTTGCCGCCCGACGCTGACCAGGAGGCGTTGAAGGCTCAAGTTGCCCATATCGTGGCCAAGGTGGGGAAGATCAGGAGGGTTGACGGCGATCGTGTAGACTAGGTTGTTTCCTTTCTGCTTCCCTTGTCGCTGCCAATCAAGTCATGGACAGTAGTTTGTTAGAACAGCGACAAGTCATCTCGTATCATAACTTTATTTTGGGTAGTTAATGCAGAGTAATTTCCTTGTTCAACTCGTTTACTTTGTATGCTTTCACCCTTCGCTTTTAGGGAACTTGCCGGCAAAGGGACCCTTGCCGCGAGCGCCGAGTGCGGAACTTCAGCAGCCTGCCGGCAATGCCCCTGTCGGCAAGAAACCTTACCGCAGCTAGTCGCAGCACACTTAGATTGTTGAGCGAACTCGAAAACGAAGTAAGGGCGCGACACTTGTCGCAGCTCACCTAGGCCGCTGAGCGTGCTCGAAACAAAGTAAGGGCGCGGCTAGCCACGGGTAGGTTCCTCCGCGCACAGGTTTTCCATACAAAGTGTGGTCGTTCAAGGAAGATAACTAAGATTTTTTTAAAAAAATTTGAATGCTCAAACTTTGGCAACTTAGCTTTCGTGGGTTGTTTGCTTCCCGGCAAGGCTTTTCTTTCTTGAACAACACTTGGTCCATTCCACTGTCTCCTTCCCCCCGGCAAACTTGTGCGCGAGGAACACTTCTTCTGCTTGAGAGAAAAAGGAAAAAGGGAGGAACCACAGATATGGAGCCTTGCGGCTTGTTATTGCTTACCGGGGGTGTGTGCTGCACAAAGTGTCAGATAACACATGCAAGAAAACGGAAAGGCATGAAATGACAAGTCGTGCGAAGCACAAAAGTTTTACTGATGCACGGGATCTGCGCCCGGCTTTGTACAAAGGTTTACATGCAATAGCGGCAAGACTTGTACAGAAGGTGGTTGCCAGAGCGGATCACGGCAACCGCGCCTTATGGGTGAAACTTGCGAAGATGCTCAATGTTCCAGGAGTTGCTCACCGGTAAGCCTTCTTCGGTCTCAAGGCGGACAGTGCCGGGCCTTGTGACTTGTCTCACCCGATAAGGGCCTTCCCACTTCGGCGTCAACTTGTTGGAATTCTTGGCGGACTGAACGCGCCGAAGAACAAGGTCGCCTTCCTCGAGACTTCTGGCTCTAAATTTGCGGCTATGGTAGCGGCGCAAAGCTTGCTGGTACCGAGCAGCTCGTACAGCAGCCTGAAGACGGTTCTCCTCGAGGAGCAGTGCATCATCTTGCCGCAGCTGCTCTTGCTCGGGCTCATCGTAAGCGAGCACTCGAGAAGACCCGTATACGAGTTCCGTGGGGAGAACTGCCTCTGCTCCATAGACAAGAGCAAAGGGTATCTATCCGGTGGCTTGATTTGGTGTCGTCCTGATTGACCAAAGAGCCGCCGGCAACTCCTCAATCCAGTTTCTTCCGCACTTGTGCAGCCTGTCGAAAGTTCTTGTCTTGAGCCCGCGCAGCACTTCAGCGTTTGCCCTCTCCACTTGACCATTGCTCCTCGGGTGAGCAACAGAAGCGAAGCAGACCTTGGCGCCAAGGTCTTGGACGTACTGCATGAAGGTGCGACTTGTGAACTGTGTGCCGTTGTCGGTGATGATCCTGTTAGGGATTCCGAAACGGCAAATAATTGACCTGAAGAACTTGACTGCTGACTGTGCGGTCACCTTTCTCACTGGTTCCACTTCCGGCCACTTTGTGAACTTGTCGATAGCGACGTACAAGTACTCAAAGCCTCCGACTGCGCGGGGAAAGGGGCCGAGGATGTCGAGCCCCCAGACCGAAAAGGACCAGGACAAAGGGATCGTCTGGAGAGCTTGAGCTGGCTGATGTATTTGCTTGGCATGGAACTGGCACGCTTCACACTTGGTTACTTGTACAGTTGCATCTTGGAGGGCTTCTGGCCAAAAGAAACCTTGCCGGAACGCCTTCCCGGCAAGTGCTCTTGCGCCAATGTGGTGGCCACATATGCCTCCATGTATTTCCGCCAACAACTTCTGTCCATCTTCCCGGGAAATGCACTTCAATCTGACACCATTGAATCTTCTTCTGTACAGTTCATTGCCGACGAACTGGTACATACTTGACTGCCTGGTTATTCTCTCTATCTCTTCTGGATCTTTGGGAAGTTCTCCAGTTTGAAGAAAACGAACAATTTGCTATGCCCAGGTTGGAGCTTGAGGCTCAACAACAAGGACTAAATGCAATAGTGCTGCTGCGGGAACGTCAACTTCTACGGCAAGAACCTGTGGCTCTGCCGGAGCTGAACGTTCCCCGGCAAGCTCGCCGGGGCAAGACTTGTCGGGAACGCCTGCTTCAACTGTACGAACCCTAGGGTCCGCAGGAGCAGACTGTTCCCCAGCAACTTGGTCGTTGATCTTGGGGACCTTGGCGGTGGCTTCAGGAAGATCCGCCGGCAAGTAGTCGCTGGAGACCAACTTTCTCTTCTTGCTTTGCCCAATTGATGGTGTAACGGATGGCTTAGTTAGCTTGAGCATGAAGGTTCCTGGTTCCACAGGTAGCTTCAATGCAGCACACTTTGACAGGTCGTCTGCGATGTCATTTTGAGCCCTCGGAACGTGCTCCATCTGTAGGCCTTCAAAGTGTTCTTCAAGCTTTCTCACTTCGTCGACGTAAGCTTCCATCAATGGGCTCTGGTAGCTCTTGTTCACTTGTCGGACAACCAACTGCGAATCTCCCCGCACAATCAGCTTCTTGATCCCAAGTTCGGCTGCAATTCTGAGGCCGGCAAGCAAACCTTCATACTCTGCGGTATTGTTTGTCGCTTGCTCCTTGGGAAAGTGCATTTGGACAACGTACTTGAGGTGCTCTCCGGTGGGCGCGACAAGTAGCACACCAGCGCCGGCACCCTTGCAGCGAGAAAGCACCATCGAAGTACATTATCCATTCTTTGCTTGCTTCTTTGGCGGGGACGCTTGTCTCTGGAACTTCTTCGTCTGGTGTTGGTATCCATTCTGCTATGAACTCTGCCAATGCTCTGCTCTGAATAGTTGAAGTACTCTCAAACTTGAGACCAAAGCTTGACAGCTCCAGTGTCCACTCGACAATCCTTCCTGTTGCTTCTGGATTTTGCCATATCCTCTTCAGCGGAAAGCGAGTGACCACCGTTATCTCATGTGCTTGGAAGTAGTGGCGCAGCTTTCTCGAGGCCATGAGGAGGCCGAAAAGCAGCTTCTACACCCCAGAGTATCTTGACCTAGCCCCCTGCAAGAGGGAACTGACAAAATAAACTGGGCGCTGCACCATCTTCTTTCGCACTTCTCCTTGCATCTGCGCAGACTCATCCTTGTCGGGGCCAGAGCTTGTCGGAGAAGCCACCTGCTTGTCGCTGGATGTGCTTGTCGGGGCTGTGAGCTCCTCATCTGCCTCCCTTTCCGCTACCAACGCAGAACTAACCACTTGATTGGTCGCTGCTAAGTATAGCAGCAACTTCTCTTGTGGCTTAGGTGCGACAAGTATTGGAGTGGAGGACAGGTACCCTTTCAAGTCTTGCAGCGCTGCCTCCGCTTCCGGAGTCCATTTCATCGGACCTGCCTTTTTCAAGATTTTGAAAAACGGCAGGGCGCGTTCCGCAGACTTAGAAATGAACCTGCTGAGGGAAGCCACACAACCAGCAAGCCTCCGTACATCCTTGACGCGCTTCGGGGCTTCGATCTGCTCGATGGCTTTGATCTTGTCGGGATTAGCTTCAATCCCCCTCTGGGACACAAAGAACCCGAGAAGCTTGCCGGAAGGGACTCCGAAGACGCACTTCTCGGGGTTGAGCTTGAGTTGTATCTTGCGCAGGTTTGCAAAGGTTTCTTCTAGGTCTCGAATCAGGGTATCTTTGTCCTTGCTCTTGACCACTATATCATCCATGTAAGCTTCTACATTTCTGTGTATCTGTGGCTCAAAAGCAGTGTGGACCACCCTTGCAAATGTTGAACCCGCATTCTTCAATCCAAAGGGCATGCGTATGAAGCAGTAAGTGCCACATGGAGTAATGAATGCGGTCTTCTCTTCATCCTCTTCAGCCATGAATATCTGGTGGTACCCGGAGTATGCATCAAGACATGAAAGCAACTCACATTCAGTCGTGGAGTCAACGATCTGGTCAATGCGCGGCAAGGGAAATGGATCCTTGGGACAAGCTTTATTCACATCGGTGAAGTCTATACAAAGTCTCCACTTCCCATTAGCTTTGCGTACGACAACTGGATTGGCCAGCCACGTGGGATGAAGTACACCTCTAACAAGGCCCGCTGCTTCCAACTTCTTGATCTCCTCGACGATGAACTCTTGGCGCTCCACTGCTTGCTTCCTGACCTTCTGCTTGACGGGCCGCGCATGAGGACAAACGGCAAGCTTATGCTCAATTACCTTCCTGGGAACGCCGGGGATGTCAGACGGTTGCCATGCGAACACATCGACATTCGCCCGCAGGAAAGCAACGAGCGCGCTTTCCTATTTGGGATCGAGCGTGGCACTGATGGTGAAGGTACCACCAGTGCCGTCCTCCTTGGCGGACACCTTCTTGGTTGCAGGTGGAGCTGTCATTCCTTTATTGCACTTGCCGGTGGAGCTCGATGGTGCGTCCTCGACGGCAGCGCAGCACTCCGAAGAGGTGCGTTTGCCGGAGTGGGCTCCAGAGCTCTTGCCGGACTTGTTCTTGTTCTTCCCCCCGGGAGCTTCAGCGGCAAGTGTTTTGCTGTCTGCCGCGGCTGCCGCATCCCGGTAGATCTTGTCGGCGCAAATAAGCGCGTCGTTCTTGTCGCCGGGGACAAAGATGACGCTTATTGGCCCTGGCATCTTGAGCATGTTGTAAGCATAGTGAGAGGCCGCCATGAACTTGGCGAGCGCTGGACGGCCAAGTATCCCATTGTATGGAAATGGGATATCGGCAACGTCGAATGTAATCCTCTCGGTCCTGAAGTTTAGCTCTCCGCCAAAGGTTACTGGCAACGTGATCTTCCCCTTCGGCTTGCTTCTTCCCGGGTTGATCCCTTGGAACGTGCCAGTCTCTTCAAGCTCGCTGTCGGGGATCTGCAGCTTCCGGATCACAGCGGAGGAGATCAACTTCAGGCCGGCCCCGCCATCAACCAGCATCTTGGTGACCTTGAGGTTGCGGATGGTTGGTGAAACCAACATCGGCAAGCACCCGACCGCAGTTGTGCGATCAGGGTGATCCTCAATGTCGAAGATGATGGGCGTGCTGGACCACTTCAGTAGCTTGCGCGACTCGACGGGTGGCTCTGCTGCGTTGACTTCCCACACCCATTGCTTGAGTTGGCGGTGGGAAGTATACAGAGAGGCACCTCCATCGACGCACAAAACTTCTGTGGCCTTCTGCTCGCTGTTGTCTCCATCATCCATGTCCTCGTCGTCGTCTTCGTCTTCGTCCTTGTCGCAGCCGCGGGGAGGTCTATCTCCTTGCCGCTGCTTGGCCTTGCCGCGGCGTCCTCCCCGGCCATTGAATGGCCGCTTCTTGCCGGACTCTCCTCCACCTCCTTGGGCCTTCTCCTTGTCGCGTCGCTCGTACTCAGCCTTCTGCTGCTCGACGAGGTATTCGACCCTCTTGCAGTTCTGGAGATCGTGGCCCTTGGTGCGGTGGATCTTGCAGTACTGCTTGTCGGAGCCGTCCTGCTTGTCGGCGGCTGCTACAGGGGTAGCTTCCTTGCCGGAGCTACCAGCCTGAGCTTTCTTGGCGCTAGCCTCCTTGCCGGACTGCTCGACAGCTAGTACTTCCTTGTTCTTCTTCTTCTTCTTATTGTTCCGCCGCCGGTTTTTCCTTGCCGGGGAGGCATCCTCACTGTCCGTTCCTCCTGCTCCAACATCCTCTCCGGGGAGTCTCCTCCCCTCTTCAGCGCGTGCGCACTTGTTAGCCAGAGCATAAAGCTCGCTGACATCTCGTATCTTGCACATCGCCATCTCCTCCCTCATCCGGCGGTTGCGCACGTTCTGATGGAACGCGCTAATAACCGCGGCAGGGTGGACGTCCGGGATGTTGTGTTGGACGCGGCTGAATCTCTGGATGTATTTCCGCAGGGACTCTCCTTCCTTCTGGGCCAGAATGTGAAGGTCGCTCTCCTGGCCGTGGGGCTTGTGGCCGCCCGTGAAGGCGCCGACAAACTGGTGGCACAGGTCTGCCCAAGAAGAGATGGAGTTCTCCGGCAAGTGCATGAGCCAAGATCTGACATTGGGCTTGAGCACAAGCGGGAAGTAGTTCGCCAGAATCTTCTCATCCCGTCCCCCGGCAGCCTGCACCGCAATGGTGTAGATGCTGAGGAACTCCGAGGGATGGGTCTTGCCGTCGTACTTCTCGGGTACGTCGGGCTTGAAGTTCTTCATGCTGGGCCACTGGACTTGCCGCAGCTCTCGGGTGAACGCATGGCAACCTCCCGCGTACGGCAAGTCGCCTGGTTCACCGGGCGCGTGCATGTCGATAGCGGTCCCAGCGCGCTGGTCGGACTGTCGTCGCGCTTCTCTTCGACGCTCGATGAGAGTCCGAGCGTCTTCTTATCGCCTGTCGTCGAGGACTTGGCGTTGATCGCGGCGAGCTCGCGGATCCGACGACGCCGTGGAGTCGTCGTCGACGTTGATCCGGCGAGTCGGCGATTTCTGCTTCTGCGGCGGGGAGTGCACGGTAGTTGCACCCCCGGCGGTCTTGTCTCCATCGGCCTTCGCTTGACTGACTTGCCGCGGCCGTGACGTCGCCGGCTGCTGCGGCGTGTCGTTGTTGGCGAAGGCGATGAGGCTTTGAATGGTAGCCCTCCAGTCTTCGTCCTTGTCCGCCGCTGGAGGGAAGTCGAGGAGTAGCTAAGCTCTAGCTAGAGCCTCTGCTGGAGTGGAGGGGAGCGGTGGTGAGCGGTGCAAGGAGCGAGATATGCTCGGACTTCTAACAGCGTTAGAAGGAGCAGGGTCTCGTCCCGGCGACCGTGCCTTGCTCGTGCCAGTGCGTTGGCCTTGAGCGTCCCGCGACCCGCCAACTTGTCCTTGGCCCAGCAAGCGGATGGTACCCTGCGTACCACGCCGTCGCTGTTCTGGCACCTCCTGAGAGGGGCATGGCGCGTGTACGGACGCCGAGGTCTTGGAGTGAGCTCGGTCGTCCGTCTTGTCCTTGGACTTGGCGGCGCCGTGAGTTTCCTCGCCGGCGTTCGTCCTTCCGCCAGCGTCTACCCCACCAACCGTTGGTTCTGGTGGCGGTGGGATCGACGCGGACGGGCCTCCGACCTCCGAAGCCTTCTTCTTCGGCGGCATGCTGATGTAGTCGATGAGGTTGATGAAGTCGACGAAGCTGCTGAAGGTTACGCCCGCGTGAACGCCGGATCAGGTTCGCACAACCTCGACGCCCCCTACCTGGCGCGCCAAAGATGTCGGGGAAACTGGTCGCCCACAAACACCTATGGGACCGGAGCCCCTTTTCAGTACGGCAAGGGAGCGGAGGGAGCACGAAGAGCGGATCGAGGCGCGCACGCGTGCAGTTTACCCAGGTTCGGGCCGCACGGAGGCGTAAAACCCTACTCCTGCCTTGGTTTGTTATTGAGTTCTTGACTCGGGAGCAAGAAGATCTACAGTGCTCAGAGCTAGCTACACCGAGCATGAGAGTGATCGAGAGTTCGGAACCCCCCCTACGTTGTGCATGGGCCTCCTTTTATAGGTCAAAGGGGTCACCGACAGGTGGCAACGTAGTTGAGGGTAAAAGCGTAAAACTGGTGGTAGTTGTAACAGTGGATGTACAGTGCTCTGTACCTAACCTAGACGGTGGGGGACAAGGGCATTGAATGCCCGTCGCCGTCGCCCCCAAACAGTGCAAAAAGCGTCCGTCCGGGCATCTCCGTTCGCCACGACGGAGGTCTTGTCATCGCGGCTTGCCACCGTGTACCCCAGGCTGCACAGCCATCTGCCACGTGCCCCTGGAAGGGCCCCAGGGCGACGCATGGCCAGATGAGCTGGAGCGCAGGCACACAGTGTAAGCTTGCCGCGGCAAGCACTTTGCCGCGGTCGCTACCTTGCCGGGCCCGGAAGCTTGTCGCTCCCGGACCTTGCCGGGGCGTGCGATGCGCCACGGCAAGTCTTCTGAAATGCTGTTCTTCGGTCTTCCTGGCAAGCTCCTCTTGCCAGGGTCTTGCGCTAGAGGGGTGGTCTTGAGCCTGGAGCGGACTTCCCGGCAAGCTCCTCTTGCCGGGGTATTGTTTCTTAACTTGAATACTTTGTTCTTGAATGGTTCAAAAGGGACTAGAGTGGGCCTTGGCGAGCGCGTGGTGAGCCCTGCCAGGGGACGCTGCTACTGCCCGTGCACAAGTCAGGATACTAAGGTACCCCTACTTTAGTACACCGACACCACCTATTCTGCAAAACTCCAAACAAGCTAAAACTTAACAGAGAATTTTCATGAATTATTTGAAGAATATCAGAGTAAAGAAGTACCAGAGGGGGCCCACCAGGTGGGCAAAACCCACCTGGGTGCCAGGGAGCCCAGGCGTTCCCTGGTCGGTTGTGCTCACCCAGGCCCACCTCCGGTGCCCATCTTATTGTATATAAGCCCTTCTGACCTAGAAAAAAATAAGGAGAAGACTTCCGGGACGGAGCGCCACCTTCTCGAGGCGGTACTTGGGCAGGTGCACTTTTGCCCACTAGCGGAGCGATTTCACCGAGGGAACTTCCCTCCCGAAGGGGGAAATCATCTTCATCATCATCACCAACAACTCTCCCATCTTGGGGAGGGCTATCTTCATCAACATCTTCAACAACACCATCTCATCTCAAACCCTAGTTCATCTCTTGTGTTCAATCTTGTTACCGAAACTATAGATTGGTCCTTGTGGGTGACTAGTAGTGTTGATTACATCTTGTAGTTGATTACTATATGGTTTATTTGGTGAAAGATCATATGTTTAGATCTATTATGCTATTTAATACCCCTCTGATCTTGAGCATGTTTATCACTTGTGAGTAGTTACATTTGTTCTTGCGTCACGGGAGAAATCATGTTGCAAGTAATCATGTGAACTTGATATGTGTTCGATATTTTGATAGTATGTATGTTGTGATTCCCTTAGTGGTGTCATGTGAACGTCGACTACATGACACTTTACCATATTTGGGCCTAAGGGAATGCATTGTGGAGTAGTAATTAGATGGTGGGTCACGAGAGTGACAGAAGCTTAAACCCTAGTTTATGCGCTATTCCGTAAGGGACCGATTGGATCCAAAAGTTTAATGCTATGGTTAGAATTTATTCTTAATAATTTTCTCGTAGTTGCAGATGCTTGCGGGAGGGTTAATAATAAGTAGGAGGTTTGTTCAAGTAATAACAGCACATAAGCACCGATCCACCTACATATCAAATTATCAAAGTAGCGAACACGAATTAAACCAACATGTTGAGAGTGACTAGATGAAATTCCCATGTACCCTCAAGAACGCTTTGCTTATTATAAGAGACCGTCTTGGCATGTCCTTTGCCTCAAAAGGATTGGGATATCTTTCTGCACTTTTGCTACTACTATCGTTACTTGCTCGTTATAAAATTATCTTGCTATCAAACTACTCTGCTACTTACAATTTCAGCACTTGCAGATACTACCTTACTGAGAAACACTTGTCATTTCCTTCTGCTCCTTGTTGGGTTGGACACTCTTACTTATCGAAAAGAGCTACAATTGATCCCCTATACTTGTGGATCATCAAGGTAATTTTCTGGCACCGTTGCCGGGGAGTGAAGCGCTTATGGTAAGTGGAAATTGGTAAGGAAACATTCATATAGTGTGCTGAAATTTTGTCACTTGTTACTATGGAGAACAATCCTTTGAGGGGTTTGTTCGGGGTATCTTCACCTCCATCGGAACCACAGTTAGCTACCCCTCAACTTGCTGCACCTACTGAAAATATTGAATATGAAATCCCTTCGGGTATGATAGAACAACTGCTAGCTAATCCTTATGCAGGAGATGGAATTGAACATCCTGATATGCACTTGATATATGTGGAACAAATTTATGGATTGTTTAAGCTTGTAGGTTTACCCGGAAATCAAGTTATGAAGAAGGTTTTTCCTTTATCTCTGAAGGGAAAAGCATTAGCATGGTATAGTCTATGCGATGATATTGGATCTTGGAATTGGAACCGATTGAAAATGGAGTTTCACCAAAAAATATATCCTATGCATCCAGTTCATCGTGATCAGAATTACATATTTAATTTTTGGCCTCATGAAGGATAAAGTATCGCCCAAGTTTGGGGGAGGCTTAAGTCAATGTCATATTCATGGCCCAATCATGAGCTCTCAAGAGAAATTATTATTCATAATTTTTATGCTCAGCTTTCTCACAATGATCGATCCATGCTCGATACTTCTTGTGCTGGTTCCTTTATGAAGAAAACTATTGAATTCCGGTGGGATCTTTTGGAAAGATTTAAACGCAACTCTGAAGATTGGTAACTTGACAAAGGTAAAGAGTCAGGTATTAAGCTCAAGCATAATTGTGTTAAATCTTTTATGAATATCGATGCTTTTTCAAAGTTTAGCACTAAATATGGACTTGACTCTGAGATAGTAATCTCCTTTTGTGAATCTTTTGCTAGTCATGTTAATCTCCCTAAATAGAAGTGGTTTAAATACCACCCACCTATTAAAGAAGAAATTAAAGAACCGGTACCAGTTAAAGAAGAAACTACACTTGATAATGTTGATCCAGTTGTTCCTACTGCTTACATTGAAAAAAAAACCTTTTCCTGTTAGCATAAAGGAACATGCTAAAGTTTCAACTGTGGTTAACAAAATTTATATCAGAACACCTAAGCCAGATGAACAAATTAAAGTAGAACCTAATATTGCTATGGTTAAGGATCTCTTGGAAGAAGATGTAGATGGGCATGTTATTTGCTTTAATGAAGAAGCTGCTAGAATTACCAAACCTGATATAAAAGATAAACACAGACCCGTTGTTGGCATGCCCGTTGTCTCAGTCAAAATAGGAGATCACTGCTATCATGGTTTATGTGACATAGGTGCTAGCGTGAGTCCTATTCCCTACTATTTATATCAAGAAATTATGAATGACATAACACCCACATAGATAGAAGACATTGATGTCACTATTAAACTTGCTATAGAGATACTATATGACCAATTGGGATTGTTAGAGATGTTGAAGTCTTGTGTGGGAAAATAAAATACCCTACTGATTTTCTTGTTCTTGGTTCCCCACAAGATGACTTCTGTCCTATTATATTTGGTAGACCTTTCTTGAACACCGTTAATGCTAGAATAGATTGTAAGAAACAAATTGTCGGTGTTAGTTTTGGTGATGAATCTCATGAGTTTAATTTTTCCAAGTTTAATAGAAAGCTTCATGAAAAAGAATTGCCTAGTAAAGATGAAATTTTTGGTCTTGCTTCTATTGCTGTGCCTCTTACTGATCCTCTGGAACAGTATTTGCTAGACCATGAAAATGATTTACATATGCATGAAAGAAATGAAATAGATGATATTTTCTTTGAACAATGTCCTCTGCTTAAACACAATCAACCTATTGAAACTCTATGAGGTCCTCCTCCACCCAAAGGTGATCATGTGTTTGAATCAAAACATTTGCCTGACACTTTGAAATATGCTTATCTTGATGGAAAGAAGATATATCATGTTATTATTAGTGCTAACCTTTCAGAACATGAAGAAGAAAGATTATTGAAAGTTCTAAGGAAGCACCGAGCTGCTATTGGATATACTCTTGATGATTTAAAGGGCATCAGTCCCACTCTATGTCAGCATAAGATTAATATGGAACCTGATGCCTAACCCGTTGTCGACCATCAACGTAGGTTAAATCCAAAAATGAAAGAAGTGGTAAGAATGGAAATATTAAAACTTCTGGAAGCAGGTATAATCTATCCTATAGCTGATAGTAGATGTGTAAGTCCCGTTCATTGTGTTCCTAAGAAAGGATGTATTAATAGTGTTCCTAATGATAAGAATGAACTTATTCCACAAATAATTTTTATAGGCTATAGAATGGTAATTGATTTTAGAAAATTAAACAAAGCAACTAGAAAAGATCATTACCCTCTACCTTTTATTGATCAAATTCTAGAAAGATTATCAAAGCGCACACACTTTTGCTTCCTTGATGGATACTCTGGTTTTTCACAAATACCTATCTCTCAACCTGATCAAGAAAATACTACTTTTACTTGTCCCTTTGAAACTTATGCTTATAGACGTATGCATTTTGGTTTATGCAATGCACCTGCTACCTTTCATAGATGTATGACTGCAATATTCTCTGACTTTTGTGAAAAGATTGTAGAGGTTTTCATGGACGATTTTTCCTTTTATGGGAAGTCATTTGATGATTGTTTAAGCAATCTTGATCGAGTTTTGCAGAGATGTGAACAAACAAGTCTTGTCTTGAACTGGGAGGAATGCCACTTTATGGTTAATGAAGGTATTGTCTTGGGCCATAAGATTTGTGAAAAAGGCATTGAAGTGGACAAAGCTAAGGTTGATGCAATTGAGAAAATTCCATGTCCTAAGGATATCAAAGGTATTCGTAGCTTCTTAGGTCATGATGGTTTCTATAGGAGATTTATCAAATACTTTTCTAAAATTTATAGGCCTCTCACTAACCTTTTACAAAGGATGTTCCTTTTGTTTTTGATGATGATTGTTTTGAAGCCTTTGAAACACTTAAGAAAGTCTTCATTTCTGCACCTATAGTTCAACCACCTGATTGGAACTTACCTTTCAAAATTATGTGTGATGCTAGTGATTATGCTGTTGGTGTTGTTCTAAGACAAAGAGTTGATAAAAAAACTAAATGTTATTCATTATGCTAGTAAGACTCTAGATAGTGCTCAAAAGAATTATGCTACCACTGAAAAGGAATTCTTAGCAGTTGTGTTTGCTTGTGACAAATTCAGATCTTACATTCTTGATTCAAAGGTAACTATTTACACAAACCATGCTGTTATTAAATACCTTATGGAAAATAAAGATGCTAAATCTAGACTTATTCGGTGGGTTCTCTTGCTACAAGAATTTTATTTGCATATCACTGATAGAAAAGGAGTTGAGAACCCCGTAGCTGATAACTTGTCTAGACTTGAAAATGTGCTTGATGACCCACTACCTATTGATGATAGTTTTCCTGATGAGTAGTTAGCTGCAATAAATATTACTAATAATACTCCTTGGTATGCTGACTATGCTAATTACAATGTTGCTAAATATCTACCACCTAGATTTACTTACCAACAAAATAAAAGTTATTTTATGATTTAAGACATTACTTTTGGGATGACCCACATCTTTATAAAGAAGGCGTAGATGGTATTATTGGACGTTGTGTACCTGAGCATGAACAAGGACAAATCCTTCAGAAGTGTCACTCTAAAGCATATGGAGGACATCATGCTGGAGATAGAACTGCTCACAAGGTATTGCAGTCTGGATTTTATTGGCCTACTCTCTTCAAAGATGCCCGTAAGTTCGTCTCATCTTGTGATGAATGTCAAATAATAGGTAATATCGGCAAGCGTCAAGAAATGCCTATGAATTATTCACTTGCTGTTGAACCATTTGATGTTTGGGGATTTGATTACATGGGACCTTTTCCTTCCTCTAATGGGTATACACATATTCTGGTTGATGTTGATTATGTTACTAAATGGGTAGAAGCTATTCCAACCAGTAGTGTTGATCACAACACCTCTATTAAAATGCTTAATAAAGTTAGTTTCCCAAGGTTTGGAGTCTCGGATATTTAATGACTGATGGTGGTTCACACTTTATTCATGGTGCTTTCCGTAAAATGCTTGCTAAATATGATGTTAACCATAGAATTGCGCTACCCTATCATCCTCAGTCTAGTGGTAAAGTCGAGCTTAGTAATAGAGAAATAAAATTAATTTTGCAAAAGTCAATAGGTCCAGGCAGATTGGTCTAAGAAATTAGATAATGCACTTTGGGCTTATAGAATAGCTTATAAAAATCCTATGGGTATGTCTCCTTATAAAATGGTTTATGGTAAAGCTTGTCATTTACCTCTTGAGTTAGAACATAAAGCTTTTTGGGTAATCAAGGAACTCAACTATGATTCTAAACTTGCTGGTGAAAAGAGGTTATTTGATATTAGCTCATTAGATGAATGGAGAACCCAATCTTATGAAAATGCAAAGTTATCTAAAGAAAAAGTTAGAAGATGGCATGATAAAAGAATCCAAAAGCGTGAGTTCAAAGTTGGAGAATATGTTCTTTTGTACAACTCTCGTTTCAGGTTCTTTGCAGACAAACTCCTCTCTAAATGGGAATGCCCCTATGTCATTGAGGAGGTTTATCGGTCTGGAGCTATAAAAATTAATAGTGCCGAAGGTACCAACCCAAAGGTTGTCAATGGGCAACGAATAAAGCACTATATCTCAGGTACACCCATTAATGTTGAAACCAATATTATCCAAACTTTGACACCGGAAGAACCCATAAAAGAATCCTTTCAGAACACTCCAGAATCGTGAAAATAAGGAGGTACGTGATACGGTAAGTAAATGGACTCTGAAAAGTCCGCAAAAATATTTTTTTATCAGTTTTTGAATATTTAGAAAAATAGGAAAATAAGAAACTACCCGGAAGCTTGCCCTGGTGGGCACAAGACACCAGAGCGCGGCACGCTTTCCTGGCGTGCCCAGGTGGGTTGTGCCCACCTCGGGTACCTTTCGGACTCCGATTTTCTACAACTTGGTTGTTTCCCAAGATAAAAATTCTTTATATACCCCCCGAACCTATTGACCACTGTATCGTGGAGAAATCTTCTGTTTTCTTTTCTTGCTGTTTTCTGGCAGATCCCATCTACCATGACTACTGCAAGCTCTTCCAAGGATAAGTTCTTCTAGAACGTCATCAACCCATATCTGCGGGAGGTGGTGCAGCACCCTTAGGTCATCCAGATGCATGAGGGGTTGCTACACATCCGCGATGAGCAAGGACCCAAGGGGACGGGAACCGTGGAAGCCAGGTTTGAAGCTATGGATCAAGAAGTCTTCCGGTGCAAGAAGATGGTGGATCAAGGACTCAACGCCAATCACTTCATGATGACGGACCTCTCCCGTGATCTCAAGGTGGATGGCAAGTCCATGAAGGATATCATCTTAACCCTCAAGAAACAAATCCACTGCCTTCAAAGCCAGATCTATGATCTTCAGAACCAAGTCTTTGAATACGAGGCAAGGTTCAAAGGTATGAGTTTGGCTGCCAGTTGCAGGACCCGTGAGACTCATTCTTCCTCTTTCGATGGTGGACCTCTGTCATGGAAACCCGAGGAAAAGATCGTGACCTCTTCTTCACCACCACCATCTTCTTCACCACCAAAAGAAAATCGAGTATCGGGTATGGGCACTCCCCTTGGCTTTCGCCAAGCTTGGGAGAGGTGCCCCAGTATCGTATCATCCCTACTATCCTTTTGTATTTACTTATTTTAGTCCAATCTTTTGCTTTAGAATAAATGAAAGTTTAGTTCGATCCCTTCTTTTCGTGAGTTTTCTTAGTGATCTATCTTTGTAATCGTGTGCGAGATATATAATAAAGTTTAGTTTTGATTTTTTTACTTTCTTTACCTTCCTACTGCAATAAAAAGAAAAGCAATAACTGAATGAATAAAAGAAAGGAAATAAATGAAGAAGATCATATGCTAATCTTATGGTAGGTGATAGCATCACATAAGGAAAAGTATAAGTAGAAAATTTTATTAGAGGTTGACAAACATAGCATTGGTCAATGATGCAACTCATGAAAGAATTAGTAAGGGAAGAGAAGATTCACATATAAATATACTATCCTAGAAATCTTTTGTGATTGTGAGACCGCATCAAAATATTATATGCCAAAATTGTTGACGATGAACAAGGAAGACAACTTAATGATTTATGTTTGTTCATATTCACACAGAAGTCATATTGTCGTAGATCCTTTAACATGTGGTGCTTTCCCAATATCTTTTCTAGCCAAAAAGTCCGCACTAAGTAGAGATACTACTTGTGCATCCAAAAACCCTTAACCCCAAACCTTTTTTCAAGAGTCCACCATACCTACTGATGTCGCTTAAAGCTACGTCGGTATTTCCGCAAAGAGGAAGGGATGATGCAGCACAGCGGCGGTAGGTATTTCCATCAGATGTGAAACCAAGGTTATCGAACCAGTAGGAGAACCAAGCAACACAACGTAAACAGCACCTGCACACAAATAACAACTTCTCGCAACCTGACGTGTTAAAGGGGTTGTCAATCCCTTTCGGGGTACGGCGCCTCAAGATAGGCAAAATGGACGCGAGGAATTTGTAGTAGATTTATAGATCGAACACCAAATAAAATAAATAAGAATAAATTGCAGCAAGGTATTTTTGTATTTTTGGTTTAGTAGATCTGAAAATATATGCAAGGAAAAAGTAGATCGCAAAGGCAAATATATGAGAAAGAAGACCCGAGGGCCGTAGGTTTCACTAGTGGCTTCTCTCGAGAAAGATAGCAAACGGTGGGTAAATAAATTACTGTTGGGCAATTGATAGAACCTCAAATAATTATGACGATATCCAAGCATTGATCATTACATAGGCATCACGTCCAAGATTAGTAGACCGACTCCTACCTGCATCTACTACTATTACTCCACACATCGACCGATATCCATCATGCATCTAGTGTATTAAGTTCATGGGAAAATGTAGTAATGCATTAAGAACGATGACATGATGCATAAAGAACGATGACAAGATCCGTTTATCTATGGCGTTATATATGGATCTCATCGTTTTATCCTTAGTAGCAACGATACATACGTGTCGGTTCCCTTTCTGTCACTGGGATCAAGCACCATAAGATCGAACCCACTACCGGGCACCTCTTCCCATTGCAAGATAAAAAGATCAAGTTGGCCAAACAAAACCCAAATATCGGAGAAGAAATACGAGGCTATAAGAGATCATACATATAAGAGATCAAAGAAACTCAAATATCTTTCATGGATATAAAAAGATAGATCTGATCATAAACTCAAAGTTCATCAAATCCCAACAAACACACCACAAAAATAGTTATTACATCATATGGATCTCCAAGAGACCATTGTATTGAGAATCAAAAGAGAGAGAGAGGAAGCCATCTAGCTACTAACTACGGACCCGTAGGTCTACAAAGAACTACACACGCATCATCGGAGATGCGCCAATGGAGGTGGTGAACCCCATCCAAGATGGTGTCTAGATTGGATCTGGTGGTTCTGGACTCTACAGCGGCTGGATGAATATTTTGTTGACTCTCCTAGGGTTTCAGGAATATTGGGGTATTTATAGAGCAAGGAGGTTGTGCGGGAGGCCACCGAGGTGGGCACAACCCACCTGGGCGCGCTAGGGGGGCCTGGCACGCCCTGGAGGGTTGTGCCCCCCTCAAGGCACCCCTAGGTGGTGCCTTGGCCCATCAGGTGTCTTCTGGCCCATAAAAAATCTCTAAAAAGTTTCGCTGTGTTTGGGCTCCGTTTGATATTGATTTCCTGTGATGTAAAAAACATGCAGAAAACAACAACTGGCACTTGGCACTATGTCAATAGGTTAGTACCAAAAAATGATATGAAATGACTATAAAATGATTGTAAAACATCCAAGAATGATAATATAACAGCATGGAACAATAAAAAATTATAGATACGTTGGAGACGTATCACCTACATATGGATTGAGTAAGATACTTCAAGTAAGTTGTCATCGGTGCAATAAGGCAATAAAAATTGCTTCTAAAAGTGTGAGATCATTGAGTGTAAGAGAAAATTGAGCGTTGCATGAACTTGTGATGGTGAAGAATAAAAGCGACAGACTGCATAATAAAGGTTGCTATCACAAAGGGCAATGCAATGTGATGTCCTTTTGCACTAAAGGATTGAGCATACAAACAAATAAGCGCATGGCAACCTCTGCTTCCCTCCGAAGGGCCTGTCTTTTACTTTTATGCAAAGAGTCAAAGTTTTCTCTCTATTCCTTTTTATTTTTTCCTTTGGCAAGCATCATGTGGTGAGGAAAGATCTAGGCACATATGTCCAGTTGAATATGGGTGACATGAGTTATTATTATTGACATCACCCTTGAGGTGAGTACGTTGGGAGGCAAAACTATAAGCCCCTATCTTTCTATGTGTCCGGTTGAAACATTTTGCTCATGTGTATGCGGTGAGTTAGCAATCATAGAAGACTATATGATGGTTGAGTAGGTGGACTTGCCTAAAGGCTCCGATACGTGACCCTTCCTGAAAAGATGATGAATTGTAGTTTCAAAGTTGACTGAGAACATAGTTTGTTGGTTTCTAATAGAGTTTATGCTTTATACTTCAACTATATGATGAACTGTTACTTGTTCATGAGAAGTCTATGATACAAGTCTTTTGATAAGAACCTTATGTTTAAATTTTTTGTTGTTATAATAATCAACATGATGCTTCTATGTCTGTATTTTGTTTTTATCGACACCTCTCTCTCTCAAATCATGTGGACATGTTTTCGTTTTTGGTTTTCGCTTGAGAACAAGCGAGGTCTAAGGTAGCGGGATTTGATACGTCCATTTTGCATCATGTTTTCTTGCTGTTATTTATGTTGTTATTATGCATAATAATGCTTTTTGGAGTAATTCTAATGCCTTTTCTCTCATAATTTGCAAGGAATGCATCAAGGGGGAGAATTCTGGCAGCTGGAAATCTGGACCTGAAAAAGCTACGTCGGGCCACCTATTCTTCACAACTCCAAACAAGCTGAAACTTCACGAGAATTTTTATTAGTGATTTGAAGAATATCGGAGTAAAGAAGTACCATAGGGGGGCCACCAGGTGGGCACAACCCACCTGGGCGTGCTAGGGAGCCCAGGCGCGCCCTGGTGGGTTGTGCTCACCCAGGCCCACCTTCGGCGCCCATCTTTTGGTATATAAGCCCTTTTGACCTAGAAAAAATAAGGAGAAGACTTTTGGGACAGAGCGCCGCCATATCGAGGCAGAACTTGGGCAGGAGCACTTTTGCTCTCCGGCGGAGCGATTCCGCTCGGGGGGGGGGGGGGGG
>LR738715.1:299933985-299945543 GCA_902687465.1 Secale cereale | reverse complement strand
GGGGGGGGCTTCCCTCCCGGAGGGGGAAATCATCGTCATCATCATCACCAACAACTCTCCCATCTTGGGGAGGGCTATCTTCATCAACATCCTCAACATCACCATCTTATCTCAAACCCTAGTTCATCTCTTGTGTTCAATCTTGTTACCGGAACTATAGATTGGTGCTTGTGGGTGACTAGTAGTGTTGATTACATCTTGTAGTTGATTACTATATGGTTTATTTGGTGGAAGATCATATGTTCAGATCCATTATGCTATTTAATATCCCTCTGATCTTGAGCATGTTTATCACTTGTGAGTTGTACCTTTGTTCTTGAGGTCACGGGAGAAATCATGTTGCAGGTAATCATGTGAATTTGATATGTGTTCGATATTTTGATAATATGTGTGTTGTGATTCCCTTAGTGGTGTCATGTTAACGTCGACTACTTGACACTTCACCATATTTGGGCCTAAGGGAATGCATTGTGGAGTAGTAATTAGATGGTGGGTTGCGAGAGTGACAGAAGCTTAAACCCCAGTTTATGCGCTATTCCGTAAGGGACCGATTGGATCCAAAAGTTTAATGCTATGATTAGAATTTATTCTTAATCCTTTTCTTGTAGTTGTGGTTGCTTGCGGGGGGGGGGGGTTAATCATAAGTAGGAGGTTTGTTCAAGTAAGAACAACATCTAAGCACCGGTCCACCCACATATCAACTTATCAAAGTAGCGAACACGAATTAAACCAACATGATGAAAGTGACTAGATGAAATTCCCGTGTACCCTCAAGAACGCTTTGCTTATTATAAGAGACCGTATCGGCCAGTCCTTTGCCTCAAAAGGATTGGGCTATCTTGCTGCACTTTTACTACTACTATCGTTACTTCCTCGTTATAAAATTATCTTGCTATCAAACTACTCTCCTACTTACAATTTCAGCACTTGCAGATACTACGTTACTGAGAAACACTTGTCATTTCCTTCTGCTCCTCATTGGGTTCGACACTCTTACTTATCGAAAAGAGCTACAATTGATCCCTTAAACTTGGGGGTCATCACTAATACATTCATGTGTGCATGGGTTTAAAACACCATGGTCTATTATTCAAATATTTGAATCCACTTTTACAAGGTATGATCTCTTTTAGTCATGTATACCCATACACTCATTCTCTCTATATAGCTACCACTTAGTTTCTCGTGCATGCACACACCCCTCCTCGCCCTCCCCCCTCCCTCAACATTCTCTAGATTTCACTCATTCGTTAATTATTCTTTAAGTCGTTCTCCCACAGTCTTTATAGGTGTTTGCAGGTTCTTCTTTTCGACACACATCGATTGGTATACCTCTCTGGTCAGGCCTACCTACCACATACACACTTTCCCTCTTCTCCTCTCACCCTCCTTGCCCCATAGCTACCTCTCACACGCTCACATGCAAATGCACACTCTCGTCCCTCTTTTCATCGGTCTCGCACTCACACACTCCTCCCTTCTCTCTGTCTAGTACGCCTCTCGCACCACATCAGCCTAGCTGCATCCCTTTATCTCTATCTGTCTATCCGGCCTTATTTTCCTATAATGCATCCATGCGTATACCAATCAATCTGCATCTATGCATATAGCTAGGTCAATTATCCGTCATTTTCCCCACACATCGATCGATCTACCTCAATAGTTACATCTCGATCTCCCTTTCCCCGGCACAACAGTTAATCTACCTGTCTAGTTTGGTCAGCTCGTGACACACATATATCGCCCCCCCCATCATCCATGCATGCCTCATGTCCTATCTCTCTGCATGCATTCGCACACAAGCACGTGCGCGCGCGCACACACACACACACACACACCTCTTATTGATTGCAGTTGTACCCTCCGTTTATCTACTAGCTAGGCCTCTCGCACCATCGTCTTCGAGAAGCAACTCCACGAACCCCCCTCCAGCACCCTAGCTCAGTCTCTCTTCGTACCATATTCCTCTCCAACACATGTATGGATGCCCATCGATCTCCCTCGATACGTCACTAGGTCTCTTCTTCTCCACACATGTACCAGTCGATTTACCTCTCTAGTTAGCCCCCCTCCCCAACGACACGCACTGATAGATCGAACGATATAGTCAGTTCCCCCTAGAACACACAAAATGCCCTTTCCCTGCTCACATTCCAGTAGGCCGGCCGTCCTATATCTTTGGCGTGCGCATGCGCAATTTTGCAGCCTCTCTTTATCGATTTTGCACCCATACACTCCATCCCTCTCTTTGTTTCTATCGACACCACATGCCGATGATCCCTCCCCTCTCTTCTCATGGATCGCATCATGTATATGATATATCTAGCTAGGCCTCAGTTTCACACACATTACGTATGTTCCATTTTTTTGGTTTGAGATATCGTCGACACATATTCCCTATTTGTGTCTCCCGGACAAAATACACTCACAAAATCAACCGCATAAAACACACTCACGAATGCACACACCATCTTTCTCACAAATCCCCACATAGGTGGGGTATGTGCAGGAAGAGAAGAGGTGCACGCAGTGACGCACGTACTCCCGTCTCTGGCCCGACCACACCCCCGCGGGTATGCCATGGAGCTCATTTCTGTATGAAAAAGGCAGCCCACATTCTGAAAAATTGACGCCTGCAGTGCTTGTCCACTTGATGGAGGGTCATGTAACACGCGTGAACGAAAGGAAGTGCGGCGTGTTTTATTTAGAAAACAGTTGCACTATATATAATATAGACAGGATCTGATACTTTGCCTGCCGGGGTTGGTCTCTTCACAGTTCACACTGTCACACAAAATGGCGGTGGACACTCTCTCACTCTCTCTCTCACCGTTAGTCATTGATCCATCCGGATCCCGTCCACCGGCGGAAAGGGAGGATGTGCAGCGTTGCTCTGGTCGCTGGCACCGAGGCACGAAACCCGCTGTTGGCTCGTCCCGATCTGCGGTACACGTTGTTCTCTCAGACGAAGCTCCGGCATGGTAGGGCCTACAAGCCTTGCTCGCTGCCGTAACATATCCCGCCTAGCGCCACCCTCCGCGTTACACCCTGATGACCCTCAGCTACAACTTCCTCTGAAACCTGCCTTGCTCCACTGCCCAACTCCCCACATCGCTGCCTGTGGATCTTCCCTAGTTCTTTTCCTAAAACGTAGCTCGGCCGGCATACTTTCCATGTTGCAATCTCCTCCTCACACTGTTTTAGATAAAGAACTGTGATGTTATCTTCCCTTAGGCCAAGGTATATGCTTATTTTTTGTCATCGTATGTGTCATCAACTGTAATTGGCCAATAATTGTTTCATTCCAACCTCATTTTTGCAAACAAGGTTATCCATTCTACCTCGTTGCTATTGCGACCTTTTGGTGAACTGCACAAATCATTTTTTTTCTTTAAGAGTGTCTTGTGTAGTTCCACTAAAATGTCACACGAGCAACGTCTCTACATTTAAGTGCGACTGCACAAAGGGAGATCGGTTTTGCAATCCACATCCAACTCCGAGCCTAATCTTCTCCAAGAAGTGGTTAGTTCTATGAGTGATTGCAAAGGTGACCGCTTCTACTTGTGTGTGTATGTTTCATCAACAACTACTAGTGCCACTATTAATGTTATAACACCTGTTCAATATCTTTGCAAATAGGCATGCTCAGCTAGCTCGGTTTTAGTGGGACCACACAAAATGATCGGATGGTCCATGTCCTCCATAGAATCCTTTCTTGGCTAACATTTCTTGTTCAGTTCAACAGAGTTGTGTGAAACTAGCTGCCAGCCAATGACGCCAGGAAATGGAACCATGCCTACGGCCATCATTCTTCAGTTTTTTCTTCTTTTTTTTCTTTATTTGTACACATTCTCACAACTTTATATTCAACTACGATGTAAATATTGACGTCGATATGCGAACATTGAGATGCATTAGCATGCATGTTAGTTTCCTTTGTATTTGATGGAATGTTGTAACGAGAGGGGGTACATTTAAATTAGCCTCGACGAGGGGAGTACATTTACATTAGCCTCGTTTCACTCCCCACTGCATGCACCTTAGTAGCCATACCAGCTCATGTAGTAAAAGCATTTGCATGCACCAACCATCGGCTTCTTGATGAGCGGTTTGCATGCGCCAATCACAACTCTATTGTACTTGAGGGAGTAATAGTTTATTTCTTATAGCCAGCTGACTCAGCTCTATTAAACTTGCTCTTACACTCTAGGACCATGAATAGTTCTTTCTTTCTTATCATAGAGTAATACTCCCTCCATTCCATTATGTAAGGTGTATAATTTTCGGCACGGTGACCAAGGCACACAATTATAGACGTGTTAGGACAAAATTACCCTTGGAAAATTTATTTGTTAGTGGCAAGTAAATCGGTTAGTCCAGGAAAATAAGAGATACATGCAATCCACATAGAGATAGTTTCCTTATATTGTTACAAAGAGAGATCCAGACAATCAGGAGAGAGATCCTTTCCTTTTTCTGGAGGGCTAACAAGGGAATTAGAAGAAATGCACCTTACATTCTGAAATTTTATCAAAAAACAAATACACCTTAGATAAAGGAATGGAGGGAGTATGTAGCACAATAATTGAAGTAGCCAGGCACAAATAGTATGAACCTGCGTGGCATGTTGGCATTTGTCTTTTACTACTCGTACCACTATGTTATGTGCAATACACGGTGATATTATGATGCAGTACGTGTCGATAGCGACTTTGGGCGTTAATTATGCCACGGAGGTTCCTCTTGGTCAATGTGATATGTACAAAATTTCACGGACAGAGGAAGTAGTGCATATGCCAAGTTCACTAGGTTGCCGTGTTTCATACTCCTCCATCGTAAGAGTGGAGACAATAGCTTTCATCAAAAACAAAAAATGAATAGTACTGCAAAAGAGCAGTGACACTATCCCGCCCAGCTACCTTGCTTGTCCTCAATATATGAAAGAATGCTTTCATTCGCCGACATGTGGGACGTCGACCATCCTGGTCCATTTTCCATGCACCAAAATTAGAGTGCATCACACGGAACTGCAGGGGAGACTCACCGCGGTCGTAGCGCCGCAGTAATAATGACTAATGAGCAGTCAAATTGCAGCGCCAACCTTTCCCATTGTAAGTTGCTCGGATGGAGGAACCATCATGACTTCTTTGAATTCGCTTCGTCAAGAAAACTACTATACCAGCAATACTGCTACCACACGCGAAGACTGCATAGTACTGTAGCATGTCATATCACTCAGACCCACTAGGCCAAACAAGCCTACCTAACGCACGGGAAAGCTCCGCCCTCGTCATTTTTTTCTGGATTTGTATCGATGGATCACACGAACAAGGGAAAGAACAGAGTAGAAAATGTTACACTTTGCAAGTTTAAAAGGAAAAGGCGGCACACTTAAAGCATGCCTGTCGCGTTCGCGTTGCACCCACCAAAGTTGGTATAGCACGCCTCTCACCAAAGGGGACACGCGTTGCAATTGTCCGCCGACGGTCGGCCAAGGAAAAGGAGACAGGGAGGGAGAAGAGATCGTGTGTCCGACACGCAAGCACTGCAAGAAATATACTACTCCCTCCGTCTAGGTGTATAAGTCACCTTATGAAAACAAAATAGTCCCAAAATACTTAGGCATGATGGATTAACTCTCACCTTGTTTATTGTTTTTAGACATGAATAAAGCAAGCAACCAATAAGAGATGTGGGGCGTGTGTGCTTTCAATGACTTGAGACTAGCAAGCACGACATGTATGGATGAAGGGAGTAGTACTCAACGCATGCATGCGTGAGGAGTACTACAGTAAACATGAACGTTTTACATGTGTGTTCAAAAAAAGAAGAACGTTTTACATGCATTGGTTAATTATATCTTAATCATGTCACTTAATAATTTAATGCATGAAACAAGAACAGTTGACGGGATTAGCATAAAGCAAAGCACCTTTTTAGCGGGGATTTGCATCATTCTTTGAAGATGCAAAACTAAGTGTCACTACTACACCAAACAAGTTCAAAACGAGAAACAGGACCCACTCATGGCATGACACGCGTGTATCATTTGGTTCGTCGGTCAAAGCGCTTCCTCTTCTTGGCAAAACAATAGAAGTACAATATTTTTTATAATGCTCTTGGCATGTCGCTGACATGTTGGAGCGAGTGTGAGTGAGTTAACTGACCTTAATAAACGGAAAAATCTCTAGCCGATCTCACTTTGAGAGAGATGAGGAGCGAGGAGCGATACGGGCTGGTGGATTACTAGAGCTAGGTGTCACATGGAGGACAAGAAATATGGTGATAACGTGAGGTGGGCCATGTATGATGTAATTACACCAGGCTGCTGTGTTTCGGACTCTTCCGGTCTAGTACTCCTACTAGTATGTGGAGAAGATTGGGTTGATTTTATATCGCCGAATATAAAATATTAAGAGTCTAGACGCTCCACCGCGAGGTTCCTTGCTCCTTCTCGGTTGTCGAAAAGCGTTCTTCTTCGTTTTGCCGACACGTGGGACATCCAGCATCTAGGTCCACGTGTCATGCAAGAAAATGGAGGTAAGTAGTAAAAATTATGAGAGACTCGTCTAGGTACACTGTGAGCTCATGTCGGTACGAAGAGGTAGCTCATGTGATAATTTGGCGAGTGTGGTAGTTGTTCGGGAGCCACGCATGAACGAATCAAAGTTCGACCATGACACGGTGGCGCGTTATTTATAAATTATGTTATCCTATTTGATGACACGTACGCAACATTATTTTCTCAATGGAACATGAATTGTGCACACACTGAATGATGGATCACGGGATGGTAGCCATGGACATGATCAGCCCTTTTTGGAGACCACACTACTTTGATGTGTCACGTCAACTCGTAAACAAGGAGAACCTTTGCTTACTAACCTCTCATGCGCTCGTGCGGTGGCTCGTGGGACAAGGAGAAGCTTTTGCTTTAATATAATGTGCTTATATAGGCGGTGGACGTGCAACACTTAATTCGATGTCAGATTACCAGAAGTATATATACTGTAGTACCCGCAAAAAAATAATTTATACTATAGTAGTACCATCATCATTGTTCGACTTCTGGAAGAGGCAAATAGCCAAGCGCAAGGTCACCTACTCACAACATAACCGGTAGTGTTTGCTTGAATTTGTTTACGTACAATCTGAGTGGTCAACTGGTCATCACACGTGAGCCAATTGATTCGCACTCTTCCACGCTCCATTTTGTCTTGCGTTACTTCCTCCGTCAAGCACGCTGACAAGTGGGCCCCATGCTCATGTATACCAATGTAGTAGTCAATTATTTTGTTAGAGTCAGCTATCACACCCTTCCGGTGCCACATCAATTAGACGAGGGGGGGAAGCTTCTACATTCGTGGGGGACATGGCATTGGCAACTGGGCGGCAACAAGCGGTCATCGAAGGTCTATCGCGTCACATTTTAATAATGTTGGCTTCAAATAAGGTCTATCGCGTTACTTTACGACATGTTTCCAAAAAAGTGATATGACTTCGACTTATAAGTCATGTCTATCAAATTAACCTCTGGGCCTTGCAGGAGTACTGCAATGTGTCAGCGTCAATTGCAAGATGAGCAAGCAAGCTAGCAATGGAGTTGCCAACACGCTCCACCGTGAGGTTCCTTGCTCCTTCTCCGTCGTCATAAATCTATGTCATTCCACTCTTTCTTTAGACGTGAGCTTTGTTCATCCTTTTGCAAACACGCATGACATCTAGCATCAAGGTGAACATGTCATGCAAGAAAATGGAGATAAGCAGTGCGTAAGGTAGTCGTGCACTTCGATGGCACCTACTATGAATTTTTTTCTCTTTGATGGCACGTGAATCGTGCACATGACGGAGCACGGGATGGTAGCCATGGACATGGTCAGCCCTTTTTGGAGAGAGTACTAAATAACTTTGATGTGTCCCGTCAACTCGCAGAACGAGGAGAAGCTTGCTTACTATGCCCTCTCCCTTGCCCACGCTCACGCAGTGGCTTGCAACACGAGGAGAAGCTTTTGCTTACAATAGTGGGCTATACAAGCAGTGAGCGTGTAGCAGTTTATTTGGTGTCAGATTGCGAGAAGTATATACGTACTGTAGTACTATCATCATTGTTCGACTTCCGAAAGAGGCGAAGAGCCAAGCGCAAGGTCACCTACTAACCTTTAGTACAGTACTATAGCCAAAGTTGTGCAACCTTTTCAGAGCATGGTTCATAATATAGGTGGCTCTTGCAGTGGCAAATCATTTAGAGCAAGTATAATAAGCCTAGTCAGCTGGCTATAACACATGCCAGGTCGTTGAAATCCTAGCTGGAAATGTGAGTTCTCCGACATAAAAGCCGTATGGGTGGCCAGCCAAGCCCGGCAGTTATGAGCGAGGCAGCTCGTTCCTCCACCTACCTCACCTATCCCGACGGAGCCAGTTGCCGCCCTAAGCCAGTGCGTGGTTCCGCATCTAGCCTGTCCAATCTAGCTCGATGAAGAGTGTTGAGTTGCTCCACGCTGGCTTGTCGGGGAGCACGGAGGCAAGGGCATCGTCGCTGCCCTCGACGCCGCCGCGGCGTACATCACCTCCAATGCCTGCGACTGTGACATACGTCATCGACGCGCACATAGCCGCGCCATGCAGGCACAAAAAGAAGCCGACGTGGATGTCGACAAGGTGACGCGGCTACGCGGATGACGACGAGGTGACGCCCAGGACGTCTGTGCCCGCCGCCATCATCGAGGAGAAGTAGAACACGGGAGGCCGCCGCCAATTGTATCCCATGAAAGCCACTCCCGAGGGGACGCAGTCGAATACAACCGGTGTCTTGCACGATTCTTCTTCAGCCGGATGTTCGAGCAGGACAAAGAGACCGGCCGTTGAGTTGGCAGATCCTGCCGCATGCCTCGCCACATCCCGCCGACCAGAGGTATAACTTATTTTAGAACCACCCTTGTTCTAATGGCCTAGCTGCCCACGTCCCTGCAACCCTATTTTCATCAAGTTAGGATTGCTCGCCACATCGCTGCATACTGCATGTGGATATTATTCTAGTATTATTACAAAGCTCCCCACGTAGCTAGCTCCGTCGGCTTGTCGAACACTCGAACACCACCTAAATTTTTACTATTAGAGGAAAAAAGGTACTGCAGATACTGGCTAACGAACTGATCTCTTGGTTGGAAAGGGAAATAAAGATGCTGGCCTGACTGGTCTCTTGGTCGAAAAAGGACAGAAAGTGGGGGGTGTTGGGTCGACAATGCAACCGAGAATGAGCATGCCTAGATTTCTTGTGGTCACATAGGAAAGGTCACTGATGAGAAGAAAAATGCACAAATCTAGACATGCTTTGCATGTTTGCCGCACTCGGCAACACCTCTGCCTCACCACTTTATGCCTCGGTGGATGTAAAACGTACCTGTGCCTCCGATGTCCCTATGCCCTTACACTAAACTCTAACACCGGTAACATAGCTGCATCTCCGTTGAACTGCACAAAATTTAATTGCACAATGGTTTACACGGCAATGTGTTTCTCGTTTTCGTATCACCCTTTGTTAGAACGATCATTCATGTTAACCTTTCACGTACGTACTGATCAAGTGCTACTCCCAATCTGTCATCAAAGAGTAATAATGCAATTGTCATGCATGTTAATGTAAGCCCCCATTAATCTAGTGCCAGTGTTGATTTGATTTGATGTCACTTCTTAGTAATGGCTCTTTTTCATAGTGTCACTGTAATGTCATTGATAACACATGAGATGCTGCTATTAATCATATGCCGCTGCAAATAAATGACACTGCTTAAATAACCATGTTACATATTAGTGCAAACATGGTTGTCTATCTCCATACGATGTCTATTTGTGCAAACGGAAGCACAAACTTCAATTTTAGTGGAACCTGCTGTGAGCTGACCTCACGGTGCCTAGGTATTCCTACATTAGTAACTAGGTAGAATGACCAACGCAAGATGAAATAAGCTTATTCGTACGTTGAATTGTTGTTTTCAGTGTGGAACGAGGTTGTCATGTGTGGAGGAGCAAACAAGCACTGCAGCCGCGCCATCAACGCAAGATAAAAGAGATCGAGTCATTGATGGCCTGGCCGGCGAGTAGGGTCGTGCAAATAGCGGTGCATTATTTTAGTGGAACTGCACAAAAAAGATACTGGGGTTAGTCGTACAAATTTTCTACAACCACGTGGAAGGAATTGCACTCATCAATTGCATAGAATTTTCTCTGTGCCATCATAGGAGATCCCAAGGTGGAAATCAATTAACCACCTATAAAATTATGCATAATATTCCTCACGCAAGTCACTTTCCCCTTCGTCCAGATGACCCTGTTTTGTCATGCCGAGCTATTGATATGTGCTACGGTTTTGCGACACCATTTAAGTACAACGCTTTCCTATCTTTTTACATTCAGGACAATGAAGATAATTTCAGTGGAACTTCATAAAATGGTCTGATGTTGAGTGATCTCTATTGCATCCTCTGTTTGCTGCAATGTGTCAGCGTAAATTACAAGATGAGCCATCAAGCTAGCTGTGGAGTTGCCAACATGCTCAAAGTTGCAACATTGAGCAGAAAGAAGCATGCCCAGGAAATTAATGCGTGCGTAGGGAGGTCCTTTGCTCAGAGAAGCATCGATCGTTTATTTATTTATTTCTACACCTTGTCACAGCTATTTCTTGGTTATAGTCTTGTGAATCATTTAGATGCGTAAACATGCTGAACTTAAGTTCCTGTGAATGTTAGCTAGTATGCATACAATATCTTGTGAAGCTTAGTTTAGTGTGAATGTTGACTAGCGTGTCAACCTTTACAATCTATGTATATTGTGGGCATGTTATTTGACCCCTCATTTTGTCGCGCCATGACCAGTGTGAGTGTCGGCATCCAGTACACCATCCTCTAATTTGGTGGATGCCAAGCCGGCCCGAAAAGGAGCTATAACTTTTTTTCAAGTTGCAAATGTTACCGATGAGGAGCCATAATTAAGCTGGAGGCGTCTCTTTTTTCTTTCGAATGGGCAATAAGCTCGAGAGCTAGAGAGTGTCTCTAATGGTCTGCCTCTAGTGTAAAGGCCCTCCAGTACGAAACACGGCAGCCGACTGGGCCGATACAAAAGCATATCCATCTTAAAGCTCATTTATTTTTGGTTTTTGTGAGGAAAAGCCCATATTTCTTGAAGAGGGGGCGATCCCATAAAAACCCTCCTTCCTACTGCTTCCACTTATACTGCAGCTATGTCTCAAAAAACTTATATTATAGCTCGATGGACTCTCTAGCTTCCGTCGCCCTCCAATTCTCCCCGCTCCCCATCTTCCTCACTCGTACAGAAAAGTTCTTCCTCACTCGTACAAAAAAGCCTTCTCCTCTTCCTCCACTCCTACAGAAAACCCCAGCCCTCCTTCTTCCCCACTAGCACTGCCACTAGCCTCATCTTTGGCTACTCTGCTCAAGCCCGTGAGCTCGGCGCGACACCCGCAAGTAAAATGGAGTTGGCTGGCCCCAGTGCCAAGAAGATGAGCCTCACGCCAGCGGCGATGCTGATTGTAGATCCGGCAC
>LR738715.1:299906565-299932487 GCA_902687465.1 Secale cereale | reverse complement strand
CCCCCCCGCCCCACCCACACCCAGATATGAGGAACCCATAGAATCTCAAGTGGACCGCATCAGCGATCTGCCGGTCGACATCCTTGGGGAGACCATCTCCCTTCTCCCCACCAACGATGGCTGCCACACACAAGTCATCGCATCTCGGTGGCGCACTCTCTGGCGCACCGCACCTCTTAATCTCGATTGTCATCAGATATATGTCCTTCCTGAATTTGATCTCCTCAGAGCCATCGTCTCCTCCCACCAGGTCCCCGTTCAATGCCTCTGCATCCCGACACGCTACCTGATGTCCATACCCCGCACGGTGGATGCTTGGCTGACATCCATTGAATTCGAAAACTCCAGCAGCTTGAGTTCTACCATTACTACAAAAAATATATGCCGCGATCCAAACTCCATGTATTTGTGCCCACACCACCATTGTCCATCTCATGGTTTTCCTCCTCTCTCCACACCCTCACCATAGCCCAGTGCCATCTACCAGGCATTATGGTACTAATGATTCGACTCCCACCACTAAAAAGACTTCTGCTTGTGGTGCTTGATCTGCCGGAGGCCTCACTAGGTAGCATTATCCAATTCGGTTGCCCTACCATGGAGTGTGTGCTGCTTGTTTTCGGATTACAAATCCATATCCATTTTTTCCAAATAAAGTTGCCTCACCTTAAAAGCATTGGAATTTATTTTGAAGGACAACATCTCATCATCGAAGATGCCCCTCCACTTCAAAGGTTGCTCCTTAATTATTGTTCTAAACCTTCGCAAATAATTGTTGTCTCTGCGCCTAAACTTGAGGCCTTGGGTGTAATTCGTGATCCGTTTGTACATCACAACATGGTGTTTGGCTCCACACGTATTCAGGTATTGTATATTATCATATACATTCTTGTAATCACAAGCTGCATTTTTCATTTGTGTGCATAAGTTTTATATCATCTTGGAGTACACTTTGGATACTAATATTATGTTATATGCACAATGAAGAGTTCGTCCATCGATAGCCTATCAATGGTGTTGGATTCTGTCAAGATCTTATATATTGGAATGTTTAGTATTGATCTCAACACAATTATTGGCTTGCTGCGATGCTTTCCATGTCTACAGAATTTTGTATATATAGGTGATTATTTCATGCACATTGAAAGTCCATATATATTGTACTAGAATTACCGTTCGGCTGTCGCTCTATCGACAAACTCTTTTTTTAGGCCTTAATTGTTTTCAATCTTCATGTCTACGTAGGCAACAACACATGGAGGAAAACATATAACCAATCGGTGGTGTAATAAGCACCGGGATTTTCTCAGTTCTCGTGACATTCCTTTGAGGACAATTACGATGGAAGGTTATGCATCCAATCAGGCAAACAGAAACTTCGTCACATTCTTCCTGTTGAATGCGAGGTTACTATTATCCATGAGGCTTAAGTTTTTCAACAAGAAAAATAGAAGTTTCAGGTCGACAAATGAGCTTCTGAACATGCTCCGCTTCTATTTACAACAACTTGTCGTCATATGCCAGTAAACTTTTTGGCACATGATGTTGATTTTATGGATCAGACCGACCCATTTGTTTGTGAATGTCAAAAACAGTGATTGAGTTAGATGTTATTGCCATGCATGTTTAGTCTGGATTTTGTCTAAACCTGATGAACAATTTACACTCGCGCTTTTGTACAGTTTGTAATGTGGGTTTCAACTCGGGTGTCACTGTTATATTTTGTTTGAAACAAGGAAAATGGCTTTCCATTTGTTTAATTAAGAGAGAAATATTGTAACAAATTCCAACCAAGGGAAATAACATCACTCTCGCCGGCTGCTTGAGCTCACTGTGCATTATAGAACCCAAGTGATTAGCCCCCACCAGCACCCACAAACTTATTTTGAAGTAGCACACCAAATGGGTTGTAAATTTTCATAAGAAAAGTTGCATGACCATGCATGTTTACATTTTCTGTTGTACTTGTGTGTGAACTTGTTAGAATGTATATTTTGAGATTGTTAGAATGTACACTATCGGATTTTGACATGCCCAAAATAGCAGTGCGGCCGGACTGCCAGCTGCCGCTCACGGGCCGGTGGCGCTGCCTCGCGTCGTGCCCCATGCCCCCTGTTAAATCCAGTTCGCTCCATTCCCCAACTGTTAGCACGGGATGGGAGTTTCATCTTCTCCCGCCTAGTGTTGTCAGGGGATTGAAGAAGGGCGGCATCCAATCCACCACCGGTGATGATTGCCTATCCAAGTGATTTTCATAGAAGAAACTGCAAATTTCAGTTTTCAGATAAGAAAGTGCATGTTTCAGAGGCAAAGCATTTAAACCAGCACACACTTTTAAAACATGGATACCAATATGTTGGAAATTTTAGTCATGGTCGAAAATGGAACGAACAAGAAGTTAACATCATGCTGATCAACATTCATGTATAGCACATCTTCATATGACGCACAGTAAAAATATATTCTATTTTCAAAATGCGAAGACAATGTTGAGTGTGCGAAAAACTAGGTTAACTAGGGATGAAAGTTTGGCAAGCGGCGGAGGCAGTGTGTGTAGATGACATGGCGGATCCACATGTCAGTAATAGTTGAGGCAAAAAATTATATAATTTTCAAATGCACCATTTGGAATCGAATCCGGACAATACTGCTTTTTGGTGATACTGCTGTAGCACCCGGGCTACTGCATGTATGATTGAAATAATGAAGGCGCTCTTTTTCACTTCTCTAAGGCGTCTTCCCTGGCTCCGGTTCGTTCTTGTTCGTGTCCACGACGTCCTCCTCTGGCTTTGTGCGCTCGCCGCGGCGTTGCCGTCTTCCATTGTCAACATGCTCAACAAACGAGAGGAATCTGGACAAAACTGTACGTTTATAGGCTGACAGTCAGGACCCACTAGGTCCATGGCCGTATGCAAGCAAGTGACTCATGTAAAAAATGCTTCTTTCTAATTGTATACCGCACTTTGGGCCCACTGGTTTGTTAACCTAGTAATCAATAAACGAAATAAATTTACAACGAAGACCGTCATCGGCGAGCACTTTTAGGGGTACGGGGGATCTAGCAGGTATGTTTTCAGAGTGCTCAGCCACGACATGCGCAGCCCGCAACATACCGACATAGTGGTTTCAACTTGTTTTATGAGGCCCATCATGTATGTACCGGCGTATGGGCCTCCCAGCCTAGATTTTATTTTTTTCTTAAACATCGGCAGCCCAATTTATCTTTTTGAATAAAGCGCAGATCGCTGTTCTTTTTTTTTATATATAAGAATAAGAATGCAGGCCCAATTTATGTTTTCCATTCTAACCACATTATATATTATTATTATTATTATTATTATTATTATTATTATTGTTGTTGTTGTTGTTGTTGTATATTTAATACAAACTTATATAAAAATTATAATAACATCCCACGTCCTATTAACTTATGAAAATAAATGTTTAATAGAAGTTGGCAATGGAAATTCTGATTGTTTTTTGCTCTAAGGCAATGAAAATCCTGGTGATTGTGCACAAAAGCTTGCAAAGATTTAAGGACCAATGTAATAATAACATGCTCATTTTTATTTTGAGCAATAACTCGCTAATTTGCTATTTTTCTATATAATATATGTCAGCGTTCTGGGAACCAGGGTACCGACACTTGCCTGCACGCGGCCCATGACGTGGCACCTCCACCGGCCTGGTACGGCCCACCTTCAGCATCGACACTCAAGACCCTCGTGGGGGGCCAAGCCTCACAAGGCGGACGACATCAAGACCTCCGGAGGGGATGAACGCGTTACGAAAAGGTTTTGCAATCCCCGGATCAGCATAGCCAAGGACCCTTTAAGATGCAACTCCTGATAGTAACATCGGTCATATAACCACTTCACTCAATGTAGAACCCCGAACTCACTAACCTGCATTCGTTGGAAGAATGCCTACGATCTACTGGATAAAACCCACCTATAGATTCCGAAAGATTCCAGTTATGCAATCAGGTGTTGGGGATACACGGGAAGCACCGCGCAATCAACTCTAAACCTACATCCAGGTGTATCCATCCTTCAACACATAACCAGTCTTTCTCGGAAACTGTGTACCTCGGACCTTCGAAAAGCATCCACTATAACAAGCTATGGCAATACTCCCGAACTACCTCCCCAGTACTGGGTGATGTCGGGGTTATCTTGCCACTGGCCGTATAGGGGAGATTTTCGATGTCGGCCGTCTTAAGTATTTAGTACTGCCGCGATATGCTTGTGACAACAATACCCCGAAGCTCAACTCCTCGGTAACAGGAGGCATCGAGAACAATATCCTTGTCACGAGAACATCGAAACAATCCCAGAATACTTGCGGGATTCCTAAAAAAAAATTGTGCAATTTTTGAAGATAGGAGAGACAAGAGTAGTCGTCAGGAGTCCTCACCAGAGAGAAAGGGGATGAGAAGCAAAGAAATCCTACTCTCCGATATAATATAGGACTCAAAAAGTTTTCAGTGTGTGCCTAGACTCGACCGTCAACGATTCGATCAAACAGTGGGGGCTCCTAGGTCGGAGAAGGCTCTGAATACCAACTTGTAATGCCCAGGATGGAGTTATACCTCCTACGTGTCGAGGCACGACTTAAAGGCATAAATCCATCCTAGAATGATCTCAAGTTCGGTAATTCTTTGCACATCTCATGTAAAAGAGGGGATTGTAAACAGAAAATAGTTGGCTTACACTCGCCACGTCACAGAATTACAGTACAAGTCTCAAACATCATACATTAAGAACATCACAACCCTCTAAGGGCAAAATCCAAATGCAAGATACCAAACTTAGATAAATAAACCACAGGCGGATCGAATCCTAGTAGGAGTCTCCACTACTGATCATCCGGGTATCGCACATAGTACCGACTATGCTCCTCGTCATACTCCCAATCCAGCTCGGTGCCATCACCTGGATAGCTCACAACTGGACCTGCATCTGGTGTGTGAAGTAACTGTGAGCCACAGAGGACTCAGCTATCCCGTTCCCGGGTAACAAGACTATTAAAGCCTTTGGGAGAGGAAAAGGCTGAAGAAAAGAATAAGTGTCTGCAGCAGCAACTAGCAACTAGCTTACGTGAGTTAGAGCGAGAAGAGAAAGCATCGGCGAGAAGTGATCACGAAGTGATCCTAGCTACAAGCTCAACAAACATAACCCCTCCGTGTTCAACTCCCGAATCCCTATTCGGAAATTGACAGTCACGGAACACACGCTGGTAGTGTATTAGAAACATTGTGTCAAGTTTTCTACAACCGGAATTAACAAGCTCCCATCTTCCACATAACCGCGGGCACGGCTTTCGAAAGTTCAAACCCTGCAGGGGTGTTCCAACTTGACCCATTACAAGCCCACGATCCGCGGAGTCGCAACTCCAAAGTGGGAAGACCCGAGTATTCTCGGAATCCCGTGCTCAAGATATACCGAACTAAGGTAAGGCTAATCCAGCAAATCCTCCCGGCGTGTCGACACCCTGATAGTAGCCGCGCGTATCTAAGTCTCAGGACACGACCGGATGGGCGAAGCTACGGGTTTTTACCAAACCTCGAGTTTCCTTGAGGTGGCCCCGCAGGCTCCCCGTTTTGGACCAACACTCATGTGGAGCACTGGCCCGGGGTTGTTGATTAAGAAAAAGGGTTTATAACTCCCTATGCAAGTTTAGTTTGTTATTAGGCAAAAAGTACCAATGTTGGGACTTGCTGGAAAAGACTTAGCACTTAGCGGTTTATCGAGGGGGTCCCATACACCCCAACCGTGTTAGGAACGCATAATCAAGGAACATAACACCGGTTTATACGGTTCCTAACGGCATGAGTGGAACAAATCACCAAGCAAAAGGCTTAGCCTTCCACCCTTGCCAATATTTAGATGATTTCATTTTAAGCATTTATATAGTGTGATATAACCCAACCAAACTTCAACATGAAGCAAGCATCTTCGATCCTCACCTGCAACTAGCAATGCTATAAGAAGGGCTGAGGGAAGCGTACTTAGCCAAGCAATGGTTTGCATAGGTAGGTTGGTTTAACATGGCAATTGGTTACAAGTAGGAGGCTGACAAGAAGATCATGGGCATCGAGGCAAAACTATAGATCGAGACTACTAGCAATAGGCAAAGATAGTAATGTTATCGGGGTTCGGTCATCTTGCCTGAAGAGAAGTCGTTCGGATCGTAAGAAGGGTCCTCGTGCTCAACCTCGTTGGAAACCTCGTGCTCGTACTCGATCTCGGTCTCGGCTTCCGGCTCTAAACAAAAAAATCACACCAAGCACCAATCAACAAGATGCAATGCGCACTCGAAAAAGATGAATGCATGATGGATGCACTAAGGATGCACACGGAGCACGTAAAATATCACTCAAGCAAAACACCCCAAAACATGATAACAATCTGATATTATTAATCTACACGGAAAAACAATCAAGTTTGATATAAGATTCGCTGAAATCGGAGTTACGGGCTAAAAGTTATGCCCGAAACAAGAATTGAACGAAAGCTGAAAATTACAGCAACATAGCAACTTCGGAGCTCAAAATAATTGAGCTACAGCTTTCAAATAACATGGCAAAGGGCATGAACACAAACAAGACATATACTACAGCAACTATGTCCAAGGTGCACCCCCAACGGAGTCACGGATCAATAGCAATGATCTTGGACATATTGAACTTGACAATAAAATTCTGACAGCAGAATTTTATTGAAACTTTGGAGCAAAAGATAAACATGCTACAACCACTTAAAAAGACATGTGAGGACATGAATGGAAAGACAACAATACATACTACAAGGAACAATCAAAATCCACTCCAAAACTATCATGCTTTGTCCTAGAACATCACACGAACATGGCATCGGAACGTTACAGATTTCAGACTTAGTGAAAATCCACTAAGTCCTAAAACAGCAATATCAACAAGGCATATAAAAGAGCATGTTTAAGTCACCTCGAAACTAAACATGGCAAGAGGTAAGCACCTCATCAAAGTGCACATGAAGGTGATACCGAAACACACAAGCATGCTTCATGGAGGTAAACACAACGATTGCAACGAGCTCAACAAGATGGCATTTCATAACAAGTGAAACAACATCACAGCCACATGGCACTTTGCAACGATGATAACAAGGCAAGAATAAATCTGTCATGCTACCTTGCACATACAACACATAGAGCATGGCAAGACGAACACGAGGACATGTCATTTGCATCATTCGGATAAACGAGCTAAAAGATATCACATGGCAAAGGTAACATAAAAACATCACATAGCAGCAGTTTAAATCATGATGCACTCTTGCAACAGCAAAACAAGCACCTAGATGATCTCTAACATGCATGACAACAACAGATGAAACGTAGAGCAAGTCTCCACGAACGTCTGGACATATTATATGCGTGAAACGGAGCAACAGACAAAAAGTTAGAGCAGGTCAAACATTGCATCACAGATTAACAGATCTGGGACTTAGAGATAAAAGAGGGAAGTCAACCTGATCTGGGAAAAAAAACAACAAACGGCCCGGATCTGGCGATGGGCCGCGGGGCGGCGGAACCGGCCCGCGGGACAGGCGGAGGAAGGCGGCGGCCCGGGCGCGCGGAGCTGGTGGCTGCGGGCCGGCTAGCGGAGGGGCCCGGCCCACCCGGCGAGGCTGGCGGCTGCTGGTGCGGCCTGGGAGGCGCCTGGCCCACCCGGCGAGTGGCGAGGCTGCGGCTGCTGGTGCGCGAAGGAGGCGACAGCGTGGGCCTAGCGGCTGGCCCAGGGCGGCGGCCTGCTGGCTCGGCGCGAGCGGAAGGCGATGCGGTGCGGGCGACGCCCGGTGGCGATGGCGCGGGAGGCGCTCTGACCCAGCTGGGCCACGCGGCGGCGAGGCCGGCCCAGGCGGGAGGTGGAGAAGTGGGGACCGGCCCAGGCGGGAGGCGGCCAAGTGGTCCAGCGGCGAGCTGGGCTCGAAGCGGTCGATCGGGACGACGAGGGGGGGCGCCTGGCTGCGTCCGGCTCGAAGCGCTGCGGCGTTGACTCGGCGCCTTGGTCGCTCGAGCAGAAAGGACGCCGCCCGGCGGCTCGAGGGAGACTCCCAGGAGGGATTTTTCGGGAGGAATTTTTGCCAAGTGGCTGATGGGAAATTTGTGGATCTGGGAAAATGAGGGGGAAGGAGGAGGAAGAAGATAGAGATGCCAAAATTAGACTAGGGTCTAATATATAGCAGTTTTTAGGGTTAGGAGGGATCTGGGGGTGCTAGGAGCCCTCCGATCGCGATCCGACGGATCCGATCGCGGGGGTAGTTTAGAAAGGCCTAGGAGAAGATAGAGGACTGCTGTAGGGGTGTTTCTGGAACACAAAGTAAAGGCACTTTGGACCCACACGAACAACGGATGGGATAGCCAACGGAGTCCAAACGCGACGAGATTTGAGAGGCGGGTTGCACACAACAAAACAACAACACACACAACAACCTCGCGGCACACCGAAAATGTTACACGCCCGAACAACAAAGTAGGCCTACGGGACGTCACAGACACGTGAGGGAGCTCCGGAACGCGAAACGGACAACGGGAAGAAACACGCGGAACCGAATGCAACCGTCAACACAAATGCAATGCGATGCACATGTCTACATGATATGAATGAATGCCACACACTCACGCAACTAAACGACGAAAACCCGAAAGACAAGAACCCGGAATGGAAATAGATGAAGCCGGAGATATATTATATGCCCAAAAGGGAAAGTATTACATCCGGGGCATTACACTGGCTCCCGAAGGGCGGAGAACTCTATGCAAGCCTCACCTCGTGAGGTTTAGATGACGCAAGACATGACGACCAAGGCCAGGCGGGCGCCAGCGGGCGCAGGACGACCAATTTCCTCTTTGGTGCTAAAGAGGCAAGCGCGGGCGTGGAGTCCCGAGGAATCAACCAAAGGTTTCCATATCTATGCAACAAGGCCAGAAACGCCAGGACGGCAGGACGGAGGTCATCGTCGAGCCCACCGTGGCGTCAGGATCAGAATCTTTGCAAGTGTATACCACCTTTAGTCAAGATAAGATGTACTATTTGTCTCCCTTCAAATTTGGCCGTTGTGGGATCCCTTCCCGCCTATATTTTGGGGGAAGAGGACCAAGGCCACTATAAATATAGGATAGCCACCACCATAGGAGGGGATCAGATCCAAGATCCAACAGATCATTGAAACCTCCCTCTAGACGCACACCACCAAGAACACACCTCGTGAGGTTGTTCAACCAATGTACTAGTTCTTCCTCAGCCCACCTTGAGGCAATCCCCACATTGCAGGAGTAGGGCCATTCACCGCTAGGTGGCCTGAACCTGGGTAAACTGCCTTGTGTCGTCTTCTTTCTTGTTCCTTGAGCTAGTTCGTTGAAACAACGAGCAGAGTGATAGGGGGAGTTGAGTTCTTCGCACGCACCCTAGTGTTGAAACTTACAAGGGGTGCAACGGAGTCCCTGAATCCAACATTCGACGCGCCAGGTAGGGGTGCATCGGAGTCACTCTCCCTTCGGCCAAATCATCACCACCTCACCGTTTGCATGGCTGACGCTCCTCGAGCCCCCACCAAGCCCTGGACCGCTTGGCCTGCTCAGACGGCGCCTCCCGTCCAGGCGGACCTCAACTCCATGCTCCAGTCGGCTCGCCTACCGCTCGGTGGCGCCAACCGCGGGCGGCGTGGGCCGCCCTTCTACCCCACGCTGCAACCGCTCCACCGCACGATCCTCAAGCTATGCCATGGCGACGGCGCCACACACTCAACGGGAGCAAGCGAATATGCGGACCGCACTCGTTGTGGCACGGGAATTGCTCCGATGCAGGTTGACGGAGGTCGGTCGCGACACCTTGCTGGAGTGCATCTCAGAGCCGCTGGATCCGCATGCAGGGGCTCGGCCCCTTTTTGCACCTCGCTCACATCGCGGGCCCTACCAGGGGCGTGCGTCGGCCTTCACGGCGCCCGAGCGCCTCTTCTCGAGGAACCCGAAAAACCTCACTTCGCCGGCCTAGGCCGCAGCACCGCTCGCCTGGCTGGGGGCGCAGTGCCTGTGGATACGGCAAGCTCGGGAAGCCCCCTTGGGGCCTCGACGAGATGCTGCCCTGCAGTCATCGTGGCCCCGCGTCAGGCCAAGAAGACAGAGACGATGGATGGCCAGGCAACGGCTCAAGGGCAGGAACCATGGGTATCGCCGCGCCCCTCGCGGCAGACTCGCCGCACTCGCTAAGGAGTCCTCAACTGTTTCCCCGGCCAGCCTGGGCCACGGGACCAAGCGAGCCCGAGACTCTGCAGGCCGCCATGGGGCTTCATCGACGCTTTCATCCACGATAGCCACCTAGTACAGCCAATATCTCAGGGACATGATTACACTGACCGTGGACCGCAGGAAAATCAAGCCCCAACGACGACCTTGGACCTCAGGACGGCGGCCCCGTTGCAGCAAGAGGCAACACACTGAGCTCCGTGGGGGAGGCCCGGAGCCAGGCCCCCCTCCGCACAACCCAGGGCAAAGCACCATCGCAGCGGCGGCGCGTGCCCCTCGGAGGTAGGCCCTTGCCGGGGCAGGCGTCGGTGAGCCCTGCCCCCAGCGAAGGGCCTGCGGTCGCTAGGGCACCGCCAGCGTCCCCTTTGCCCCTTCGCCTCATCTTGGTTTCCGGACGCCCCAATGGTGGTAGGGGGAGGCGCAGGGCGGGGCCCTGTCCAGGCGCCAAATACGTCCATGAAGATCTCTGCCTGTGACACTCTCACGTAATAATGAGTGGGGCTGTACACGCCCCGGAGTCTCCCGAGTGCCGCCCTCGGGCATCACGGGGGCTCCACCCCACGTCCAAGTGGAAGCACTATGCTCCGCACTGGCCGTCGACACTGTCCCCCAATGACTATGCCCACGCCGAGTGGAAGCACTTAGCTCCGCGCTGGTGAGAAGACGAAGACTAGCCTAGGTGTCAGTGTACAAAAAGAGGGGTACACTTTTTGTACCCCTATGACTGTGCACGGGCAGTCTGAGCCACGGGCACCGCCGCACCAAGCAAGGCCAGGGAGGTAAGCCAGGGTAAGACTGAAGCCCAAAGCCAAGACCACAAAGAGCAAAGGGACGAAGCAGATTCCCCTGGCAAGATCCTTGCTGCGAGCCAGTTTCAGCAACCCCGGCAAGATCCTTGCCAGGGCCGGCTATAGAAGCCCCGGCAAGACCCTTGCCGCGGTAACTCGCCCCTCGCCTACGGAGCGAATCACCCTTGAGTCCATTGCCCCCATGGGGCAAGGATTCGGGAGATGCCCCCGTAGTGGCATGCAGATCTTTGTGAAGATATTCAAGATTAGATACACACTAAGAAGACGACGACCCTTGGCGGGATCCCAGCCAAGGAAGACCACAAGACCTCCGGCAAGCAACTTGCTGGGGATGACAGCAGACGCCGCGGCAAGACCCTTGCCGGGGCCCCGGCAAGGCCCTTGCCGAGGACATCCGCAGGACCACCATCAGGCCCACGCCAACTAAGCTTCCACCGCCTTACGCAGCTGTCGACCCAACAAGCTGGGCAGGCACCTGCATGGCGACACGCAGATCTTCGTGAAGACCCACCATTGCGCCACCTCAGCTGCCTGCCTGCCTACATGGCATCTCAGGCATCGCTGGCTAGGGCGCGTGTCGACACAAGAAGGAGCAGCGACGGACAAGACGGATGTCTCCCCCATCCCCGATAAAGCAAGGACACCTAAGCAAGACGCATTAAATGCATCTTGCCATGTAATGCGAGGGATAACCTCGCATCACTGTACCCTTTCCACCTCCTGTGTGCCACTGTGGCAACCCCTTTTCCCTATAAAAGGAGGCCCGAGGCGACTGGAGGAAGGATTCGGCTTTTTGGAGCTCCTCATGCCCCATAACTAGCTGAAGAACACAAATATACAATCCACCAAATCAGGAGTAGGGTTTTACGCATCCTCGCGGCCCGAACCTGGATAAACGAACCGTGTGCTATCTGTTTGATCCGCTCTTCTCCCAACCCCACGCCCCGCAACCGTAGTTGGGATTCTTGTGATCCCATAGGTGTCATTCCTAATACACCGACATCTTTGGCGCGCCAGGTAGGGGGTGCAGTTGTGAGAATCGGCTTTAGCAGTTAGTTCGACGCTCCTTCATCATCATGGCGCCCAAGAAGAAGACGACGGTGGCGGTTGGCCCATCGGAGGCCGGACAGCCCGTCCCGACGCGGGAGAGCAGCGGACCGATCGGGGAAAGGACCCGGGGCACTGCTCGCGAACACGAACACCATCCCAGCAGCCGGAGTTTGGGAGGTGGCGATGTTTGTGCGCCTGGTAACGGGCCGCACACCGCCAAATCCAATGACCGAGCCAGGCCCTCCGCGGGTGGCGCGGGGCCCTCCAAGATCGCTGTCGCATCACCCGAAGGCGACGCAAGGACCTCCAGGACTCCCACGCTGCGCCAACAGTGCACTCTTCCCAAGCAGCGCGCGACGAGCGGTGTCGTCACACCAAAAATCCCGGGCGACGCCACGGGAAGAGCCCGAGCGCCACTCCCGAGACGTAGAAGACCTGCCCGCCCGCCGAAGCGCTGGTGGAAACGGCATGCGACCGCGGGATCGTGATGGAGCTCCTCCTGACATGGTCAGGGGTCGAAGCGCGTCGCGATCCGTGCAGGTATCGCTACCGCTAAGCCCAGCCGAAGCCCTGGCGCGCGCGCAGTTGCTCCTCGACTTTCCTCCCGTTACGGGGAAACTCGACGAATGGAGAGCCTCTATCTGAAGCCTTGTCACAGTCACCAACAAGGATGAACCAAGTCCAGCGGAGCTCCCAGGTCGACGCTCCGATGGGGTCCCACGCACCGGTGGCGGGAGGACCGGCAGCACCGTGGCCACGGTGGATTCGCCTCCTCCTCGTCCGATACCGCGTGTGTCGACTCATCGGGACATCGCGGGTGACGCCATCTCCATAGCGTCGTCCGACCCATGGACCCACGGCGACCAGCGTCAAGTTCTTCAGGAGCGAGCTCATGAAGACGCTCGGACCACCATCGAGCGCCGGCGTGGAGCGCGCCACCAGTCAGACATGCGAGCAGGGCCTGTTGTGGACCGCCCAGCACCGGAGAGCCCTGGAGGTCTCCCTTACGAGGTAGGCTGTCCGGCTTTTACCCGTGAGCTGCGGCAGTTCCAGTGGCCCACTCACCGCACCTTCAAGCCTGACGTTGGCAAGAAGTACAATGGCAAGACCCACCCATCGGAGTTCCTCAGCATCTACACCATCGCGATGCAAGCTGCCAGAGCCCGCGACGATAAGGTGCTTGCGAATTACTTCGCATTGGCTCTTAAACCCAACGCCATGTCGTGGTTGATGCACTTGCCAGCGAACTCTATTTCCTCCTGGTCGGATTTGTGCCATGAGTTTGTTGGCGCCTTTACCAGAAGCCACCAAGCCCATGGCCAAGCAAGTGACCTGCACGTCATTCCCCAGAAGGGAGGCGAGAGTCTGCGCAAGTATATACAGAGGTTCAGCCGGGTACAGTACAATATCCCTGATGTTGACCCTGCCGCCATCATCAGCGCGTTCCATCAGAACATGCGTAACCGCAAGATGCGCGAGGAGCTGGCAATGAACAAGGTGAAAGATGTGGCGGAACTCTATGTTCTTGCTGACAGATGTGCCCGGGCTGAAGAGGGAAGGAAGTACCCCGGCAAAGACGCCGGCGTGGAAATCGACTCTTCAGATGAGGATACTGCCGTCCCGGCGAAGAAAGGCCGGCACCGCAATAGGAAGCGCAAGGGTAAAGCCGCGCTTGTCGTCGAGGGATCTGATGACGCCGGCTCCGCCAAGAAAACCAAGGCAGATGACCCCGGTAAGGAAATTGCCGGGTGTGTCGCCTGCCGGGCATTGGCGGCTGCCGAGAAGCCAGGAAACTCCGACAAGCAATACTGCAAGATCCATCGCACCAAAGGCCATGATCTCCAAAACTGCCGACAGGTTGAGCTCCTTGCTGAGAAGCAGAGGGCTGAATATGAGAGGCGGGACGAGGAGAAGGGCCAGGACGGTGCGGAAGGGTCTGGCAAGAAGCGTGACGGCCAAGCAGGCCATCGCGGCAAGGATAAACAGCAGGAGAGGCCCGCCCGGGGCCGTGGCAGAAAGCCAGAAGACGACGATCATGAAGAGGACAATGAGTCCGGCGACCAAGAGTTTCAGAAAGCCACGGAGGCCATGTGCGTCGATGGCGGCGCCTCGCTGCATACTTCTCACCGCCAACTTAAACAGTGGGCGCGTGAGATTACAGTGGCAGAGCCGTCGTCTGGTGCCCAAAAGCCGCTGAAATGGTCCAGCACACCTATCATTTTTTACGCTGAGGATCACCCTGATCACACTACTGCGGTCGGGTGCTTGCCATTGTTGGTTTCGCCGACAATACGCAACCTCAAGGTGACAAAGATGCTAGTCGATGGCGGGGCCCGTCTGAACTTAATCTCGCCTACCGTGGTCGAGAAGCTGCAGATTCCTGATGGAGACCTCGAAGAGACGGGCACGTTTCAGGGGGTCAACCCAGGAAGAAGTCAACCAAAGGGGAAGGTCACGCTGCTCGTGACTTTTGGAAGTGATCTGAACTACAGGACAGACAGGATTGTGTTCGATGTTGCCAAGATCACCTTGCCTTACAATGGGATCCTTGGCTGCCCAGCGCTGGCCAAGTTCATGGCAGCATCACACTACGCCTACAACACCCTGAAGATGCCGGGACCCGTGACGATCATCACCATCCCCTTCGATAAGAAAGATGAGCTGATTTGCGCTGACCAACTATACCAACAAGCAGTTGCAGCAGTTGCAGCAGCTGCCACCACGAGGGCACTTGCTCCTGCCACTGGAGCCCCGGGAGGGAAGAAGAAGAAGACCGGTGAGACTTCGGACACCCACTCCGGCAAGCGCGCCTCTTCGGAGTGTTGTGCTCCCGTCGAGGACGTGCCAGAGAGCTCCACCGGCAAGAAAAAGACTGGTGAGACCTCGGACACCCACTCCGGCAAGCGCACCTCTTCGGAGTGTCGTGCTCCCGTCGAGGACGTGCCAGAGAGCTCCACCGGCAGAAACAAGAAGTCCAGGGTCACACCGCCGGGAACCAAGAAGGTTTCTGTCAAGAAGGACGACACAGGAGGGGTTTTCACCATAAGCTCCACCCTTGACGACAAATAGGAAGACGCGCTCGTCACCTTCCTGCGGGCGAATGTCGATGTGTTTGCATGGCAAGCATCCGACATCCCCGGCGTTCCCAGGAAGTTGATTGAACACCACCTTGTTGTATGTTCTCATGCGCGGCCCGTCAAGCAGAAGGTCAGGAAGCAAGGTTTGGAACGACAAGAGTTCATCACAGAGGAGATCCGGAAACTGGAAGCAGCGGGTTTGATAAGAGGAGTGCTCCATCCAACGTGGTTGGCCAATCCAGTGGTAGTGCACAAGGCAAATGGGTAGTGGAGGCTGTGTATTGATTACACAGATATCAATAAGGCTTGTCCCAAAGACCCCTTCCCATTGCTGCGCATCGACCAGGTTGTTGACTCCACGGCTGGGTGCGACCTGTTGTCATTTCTCGATGCCTACTCCGGCTACCACCAGATCTTCATGAGAAGAGAAGGCGAGGAGAAGACAACATTCATCACCCCATGTGGTACGTATTGTTTCGTACGAATGCCTTTCGGGTTGAAGAATGCTGGCTCAACGTTTGCAAGGGCAGTTCAGATTGGTTTTGAACCCCAGCTCCATAGAAATATGGAGGCTTATATGGATGATATAGTGGTCAAAACCAAGAACAGGGCAACCCTTATACCGGATTTACAAGAAACCTTTGCAAACCTACGCAAGATCAATCTCAAGCTGAACCCGGAGAAGTGCGTCTTCGGCGTCCCGTCCGGCAAGTTTCTCGGGTTCTTTGTGTCACAGCGTGGGATAGAGGCTAATCCGGACAAGGTCAAAGCTATAGAACAGATCGAAGCACCTAAATGGGTCAAGAATGTGCGTCGGCTTGCTGGCTGCGTTGCTTCCATGAGCAGATTCATTTCCAAGTCTGCCGAGCGCGCCCTCCCCTTTTTCAAGATTTTGAAAAAGGCGGGCCCAATGGAGTGGACGCCAGAAGCCGAAGTAGCATTGCAAGATTTGAAGATGTATCTTTCCTCCACGCCAGTACTAGTTGCGCCTAGGCCACAAGAACCGTTGTTGCTGTACCTGGCGGCAACGAACCAGGTGGTCAGCGTCGCACTAGTGGCGCAGAGAGAAATTGATGATGAGGTGATAGCAGCAACAGAGCCTGATGCTGTTGGTGCAGAGACGACACAGCCGGTTGGAGTGCCGCCAAGGAAGAAAATGATGCAGCACCCGGTCTACTTTGTCAGCTCCCTCTTGCAGGGGGCTAGGTCAAGGTACTCCGGTGTGCAGAAATTGCTCTTCGGTCTTCTTATGGCCTCGAGGAAGCTGCGTCACTACTTCCAGGCGCACGAGATCACTGTCGTCACTCGCCTCCCTCTGCAACGGATATTGCACAATCCAGATGCAACGGGAAGAATTGTAGAGTGGGCACTGGAGCTGTCCAGCTTTGGCCTCAAGTTTGAAAGTACCTCGACAATTCAAAGACGAGTCCTGGCTGAGTTCGTTGCAGAATGGACCGTGACGCCTGATGAAGAGGTCCAGGAAACTGCTCTCCCCGGCAAAGAGGCGAGTTACGACTGGATCATGTACTTTGATGGAGCTTTCTCCTTACAGGGTGCCGGGGCTGGCGTACTGCTGGTCGCGCCCACTGGAGAGCACCTCAAGTACGTGGTCCAGATGCACTTCCCCAGGGAGGTATCAACGAACAACACTGCTGAGTATGAGGGGCTGCTTGCTGGTCTTAGGATTGCGACAGACATCGGAATCAAGAAACTCATTGTCAGGGGTGATTCGCAGCTTGTCGTCAAACAAGTCAACAAAGATTACCATAGCCCGTTGATGAAGGCCTACGTTGATGAAGTGAAGAAGCTGGAAGAGCACTTTGATGGTATACATGTGGAGCACGTTCCTCGAGCGGAGAACGACATCGCCGATTACCTGTCAAAGCGCACTGCCCTCAAGTTACCTGTGGAACCAGGTACCTTTGTGCTTCAGTTTTCTCAGCCATCCGTTGATCCATCAACAGAGCAAAACAAGAGGAGGAAATCATGGCCCGGCAAGTACTTTCCCGCCGAGCTCCCCGAAGCCGCCGGCAAGGATGTTGCCGAGGACACTGAGCCCGCCATGGGACAGCTAGCTCCGGCGGAGCGTCAAGCTCTTGCCGTCGAGACAGCCGCTCCTATAGCGAAGGAAATGCCTTTAGTCCTCGCCGTCGAGCCCCAGGCTCCAGTGTGGGCATAGCATACCGTCCGATTCCTCCAAACTGGGGAACTTCCTGAGGAGCAGGAAGAAGCGGAAAAAGTAGCCTGTCGATCTGCTATGTACCAGTTCGTCGATGACGTCCTATACAGAAAGAGACCGAACGGTGTGAAATTGAAGTGTATCCCTCGAGAGGAAGGACTGGGGCTGTTGGCAGAGATACATGGAGGCATATGTGGATCCCACATAGGGTCAAGGGCCCTTGCCGGCAAGGCATTTCGGCTAGGCTTCTTCTGTCCCACTGCCCTCCAGGATGCGACGACACTGGTCACCAGGTGTGAAGCGTGTCAGTTCCATTCAAAGAAACTTCACCAACCAGCTCAAGCCCTTCAAACCATTCCTCTCTCCTGGCCCTTCTCGGTCTGGGGGCTCGACATATTGGGCCCTTTCCCCCGCGCTGTCGGGGGCTTTGAGTACTTGTACGTCGCAATCGACAAGTTCACAAAGTGGCCAGAGGTGGAGGCAGTGAGGAAGGTCACAGCTCAGTCAGCCGTCAAGTTCTTCCAGGGACTAGTGTGCCGTTTTGGTGTACCCAACAGGGTCATCACCGACAACGGCACACAGTTCACAAGCCGCACCTTCATGCAATATACCCAAGACCTCGGCAGCAAAGTCTGTTTCGCTTCCGTTGCTCACCCACGAAGCAACAGTCAAGCTGAGAGGGCAAACGCTGAAGTGTTGCGAGTCTTAAGGACAAAGACCTTTGACAGGCTGCACAAGAGTGGAAGGCGCTGGATTGATGAGTTGCCGACGGTTCTTTGGTCGATCAGAACGACGCCAAATCAAGCCACCGGCCAGACATCCTTTGCCCTAGTATATGGGGTAGAAGCAGTTCTCCCCACTGAACTCATATACGGGTCACCTCGAGTGCTCGCTTATGATGAGCTTGAGCAAGAGCAACTGTGGCAAGATGACGCAACGCTCCTTGAGGAAGATCGTCTTCGGGCGGCTATGAGAGAAGCACGCTACCAGCAAGCCTTGCGCCGCTACGGTAGCCGCAAGGTCAGTGCCCGAAGCTTTGAGGAAGGCGACCTTGTTCTTCGGTGCGTTCAATCGGCCAAGAATACCAACAAGTTGACGCCGAAGTGGGAAGGCCCTTATCGGGTAATACGAGTTACCAGGCCTGGCGCAGTCCGCCTGGAGACCGAAAATGCCGTTTCGGTGAGCAATTCCTGTAATATTGAGCATCTTCGCAAGTTTTACCCATTTTGTACAAGCCTTGCCGGGCCCCCCGGCAAGCCACCTTTTGTACAAGCCTTGCCGGCAAGGCATGTAACCCTTTGTACAAAGCCAGGCGCAGACCCTGAGCGTAAATAAATGAAGCGCTGGCGCCCTAAGTTATAGCATGCATGCTAGGTCGAGTCTCGTCCTTGGTTAGGGTTGATAGTGCTTGGCGGCAGCTAACCCCTAGCTTAGAGGTCGAGTTTGCATCTCTTTGTCTTTCTTTTATCTCCTTTGGTTCATAGGACACACAGGTATCCTTGCCGAAACTACTTGGGGAGGAAAAAAAAGGGGAACAGACCAGCGTCAAGGCCCCCGCAAACCAGTGTTGCCGGGGGCAGCAAGAGCAAAGATTCACCCACGGCAAACCAGGGTTGCCGGGGGCTGCAGCTTCAGATAAGTTCTCCATCCCTTATCATGCATTCCATTATGGACTGAGGTATGTGAAACCTTGTTTTTTCCTTAAAACTACCGTGCTCCCCTAACTCTAGGCCCTGGGGCTCGTTCCTGGGACCAAGTTGGGTCGTAGTCGTGGTAGCGAAGGGGTAAAACAAGGAGCCTAAACCCACTTCATCCCTGCCTCCGCCAAAGGCGTGAGTAAGGTCGAGCAAAGTAGGGAGACGGCAAGGCCTGTTGCCGGGCGGGGAAATGTTTATCTTAGAGATATCAAGGATTTATTCCTTGTCGTGGGTTTCACCCACAAACAAATGACCCGGCAGACATCCCTTTTTCATTAAAAACATTCCACTCAGGTACAGTCCATAGGGAATGAAAAACATGAACAAGGGGATTACAAGTTTTGAATTTAACAGATGCCCGAAGGCTTACAAACTAAAAAGAGGTAAGATGCCCGTAATGCCTTTCTTGTCCCTCTCCTCAGGAGGCAGGTCAAGGAGGCGAGAAGGGCAAAAGGAGCGCCTAGGTGAGCTACGGGTGGCAGAAGACACCAAGAGAACATCTTGGTGGCCGCCCAAAGGCTGGATGGTGATGGGGGCGCCGGAAGCAGAGCTCGAAGACGAGGCGGCAGGACGTCAGTACGCATCGAAGGCGTCGGTGCCCGCGTACTCCGACATGACGACCTTGCCGCCCGCCCTCTTCCTCTTCCGCAGCCTCCCAACGCCAGCCGCCAAGGGGACGGCCCCGAGAAGTTCAAGGAGCCAGCGACACGGAGGATGGGGTCGCCGGTGCCACCAGGAGCGGCGCCCGACACCTAGTCGGACCCGTCATCCTGCCGCCTACCTCCCTCGTCATCGCTGCCGTTGTCCTCCTCGTCACTCTCGCTCGAGGAGGAATCTTCATCATCGGAAGAGCTCTCCACGCAGCACCTTGCACGAGTCCCGAAGTGCCCGAAGACCTTGACGGAAAGAAGGCCACCCTCCATTAACTTAAAATGGAGAGTGAGCCCATCCGTCAAGCTGTGGATATGAGCAAACATCTTCCATCCCCGACGAAGATACATCACATGAGGAGCAGGGAAGTCGACGCGGACCCGCGTGCCGCTGATCCCGCAGCCCCTCATGTGCAGCCGCAATGACTCCGGCGAATCCAGCTCCATTTCCCGCGCAAATGGAGTCGGGAGACGAAGGCGACGGCGCGGCAGCCGGCGCAACCTGACGAAGAACTCGCAAGGGTCATCCCCAACATGGCCCTCCGTTGGAGGAGGAGCTGCTGGTGGGGGCGAGGCCGGCGGGCTTCCCCGTCCTCCTCTTCCCCGAGCGCCCCGGCCTCGCCCACGGCCTCGCCCCCTCCCTCTTCCCCTCGTGGCCGGCTCTGCCACCGTAGGCACAGGAGAAGGAGGGACGCATTGTCGAGCGGCGACCCTCGCCGGCACCGTTGAAGGGTCGGGATTTCCTCTCTCCATGACGAATGGAAGAGAGAGTAGAAGCGGAAGGAGGAAGAAGATGGAAGAATGTGGGGCGCCGTCCCTCCCCTCCCGCTCTTTATAAAGGGACAGGGCTGGGGCTCGACCGCCCCGCTCGGCCAATCAAGACACAGAAGGCGCAGGGAGCCAGGACCGACCCGCTGCCCCAACCAGCGACGGCCCGGTTTCCCGCCTCCACCGTTTGCCACTCCAAGCGCATGAGAGACACGTGACAGACGTGCAGAACCGAGGAGACGGGTGAGGCGACCTCTCCCCACCCCGTGATCGTGGGGAGTGGACGCCTTGAGGACCGCGCCTCGGCCCCATTCAGTAAATGGGCCGCGCCTCCACGCCTCCCCCCCCTCGTTTATGGGGAAGGCGCGAAGCCGCCTCTTTACTATGATGTGACACATGCCTGCGGGAACCGACCCCGCGCATGCCGCCCACGTCACGCACACCCCTCCACAACGCGCCACGCGCGCGGATCGTGGGAGGCACAGCGCGCGGAAAATCTTACCGCGGTAAAAACCGACCCGCCTGCCCGCGCACCGTTCTGGGCCTAGCCCAACAACGCGTCGCGCTTATGTGTGGCCTAGGCCCGGGGGCTCCCGTCAGTGTACAAAAAGAGGGGTACACTTTTTGTACCCCTATGACTGTGCACGGGCAGTCTGAGCCACGGGCACCGCTGCACCAAGCAAGGCCAGGGAGGTAAGCCAGGGTAAGACTGAAGCCCAAAGCCAAGACCACAAAGAGCAAAGGGACGAAGCAGATTCCCCCAGCAAGATCCTTACCGGGAGCCAGTTTCAGCAACCCCGGCAAGATCCTTGCCAGGGCCGGCTTTAGCAGCTCCGACAAGACCCTTGCCACGGCAACTCGCCCCTCGCCTACGGAGCGAATCATCCTTGAGTCCACTGCCCCCATGGGGCAAGGATTCGGGAGATGCCCCCGTAGTGGCATGCAGATCTTTGTGAAGACATTCAAGATCAGATACACACTAAGAAGACGACGACCCTTGGCGGGATCCCAGCCAAGGAAGACCACAAGACCTCCATCAAGCACCTTGCCGGGGATGACAACAGATGCCGCGGTAAGACCCTTGCCGGGGCCCCGGCAAGGCCCTTGCGGAGGACATCCGCGGGACCAGCATCAGGCCCACACCAACTAAGCTTCCACCGCCTTATGCAGCTGCCGACCCAACCAGCTGGGCAGGCACCTGCGTGGCGACATGCAGATCTTCGTGAAGACCCACCACTGCGCCACCTCAGCTGCCTGCCTGCCTACATGGCATCTCAGGCATCGCTAGCCAGGGCGTGTGTCGACACAAGAAGGAGCGGCGACGGACAAGACGGATGTCTCCCCCATCCCCGATAAAGCAAGGACACCTAAGCAAGACGCATTAAATGCGCCTTGTCATGTAATGCGAGGGATAACCTTGCATCACTATACCCTTTCCACCTCCTGTGTGCCACTGTGGAAACCCCTTTTCCCTATAAATGGAGGCCCGAGGCGACTTGAGGAAGGATTCGGCTTTTTGGAGCTCCTCATGCCCCATAGCTAGCTGAAGAACACAAATATACAATCCACCAAATCAGGAGTAGGGTTTTACGCATCCTCGCGGCCCGAACCTGGATAAACAAACCGTGTGCTATCTGTTTGATCCGCTCTTCTCTCAACCCCGCGCCCCGCAACCGTAGTAGGGATTCTTGTGATCCCATAGGTGTCGTTCCCAATACACCGACACTAGGTGTCGGACGCGGCTGTTGGTTTTTCTTGCCCTCTTCTTGTAGCTCAATTTGCCTTCTTTCGGAATTAGATTCAGAGTTTCATGTTCTTAAAAAGTGGAGGGACTTTTTCTTGATTCGCAAGTCCTGCCTTTGGTTTTGTTCGAAAGCAAGCCTCGGGCCTGCTATGCACCCCCACAAGCACCTCGGGAGTGGGGGCTGGGCACACCATGCGCACTGCGCATGCTCAAGATGCCCCAAGCGGCACCCAACGGCTGTCCAGGGCCACTATGCTCACACCTCCAAGGTCCGGCGCCCAACCCCTCACGAGGCGCTCTTGGTAAGGTCAGCAGGCCCCTCGGAGATCTCGGTCCCCCATCAGCCTCAAGAGGCCATCTTGGGAGAAAAGTGCCCTCACACCGCGAGAACCCGTCAAGGATTATCGGCACCCCACATAAGTTGTGGTACTCTTTTCTGCCAAGGGCCTATAGGCTCAAGACGACACTTTTTAAAGCCTACCTCAAAAGTACTTTCTCATTTCATACATAATGGAGGAACTCTCCTCCCCAAATGTTGTCACGCCCCCTCGGGGCAATATCCAGAAATTTTTGTTGCATACATGACAAAACAGGAAAAGAAGCCTAGTGAGGCACGTCGCCATTAGCATCGTCATCATCATCATCGTCCGCATCACCCTCTCTGGCCACAGGTGCGTTCACATCTACATCAAGAGTGAGCTCCGCGATCAAGTCATCTACATGGTCATCCACCCACTTTGCCAATACGCCCACGGTAGCCCCTGATGTCTACACACGCTTCTACTCTTGTAGACTATGTTGGGCCTCCAAGCGCAGAGGTTTGTAGGACAGCAGCAATTTCCCTCAAGTGGATGACCTAAGGTTTATCGAACTCAAGGAAGTAGAGGTTGAAGATGGTCTCTCTCAAGCAACCCTGCAACTAAGATACAAGAAGTCTCTTGTGTCCCCAACACACCTAATACACTTGTTAGATGTATAGGTGCACTAGTTCGGCGAAGAGATGTTAAATGGCAAGTGATATGGATGGCAAAACAAAGTAATATAAATCTGTAATAAAAAGTGCAGCAAGCAAACAAGTGGTAAACGTGAGCACAAATGGTATTGCGATGGTGGAAACAAGGCCTAGGGTTCATACTTTCACTAGTGGCAACTCCCAACAACATTAACATAATCGAATCACATGATATTTCCCATAAAACATGCAATGGAGACGCACCCGGAGGTCATTCCTTCGTGGTCAAGAGAGGACGAGAATTATGTAGGGCTACAAAAGCACACCTCAAAGTTCGTAGTTCTCAATCTAAGGATTTCCCAATGGCACCGCGGCCATCCAAAGAGAGTCCCACAATCACCACAACATATCTAAAGGATAGTCAAAGACAAGCACCAAGAGACTCTCAATCTTCAATCAACACACAAGAGAGGAAATCACTCATGAAAATATTTTTCTAATCCATGTCCAATAGACCGTTGTCACCTTGGTCTCGGGGATTATACTAGATAAATACAAGTGAATACATCAATCCAATACATAGAGGAAGGGGAAATATCATGGGATCACCCTAGATTAACATAGCCTATGATCACAACGAAGATCACATCATGGGAGAGAGAGATAACCACATAGCTACACGTACGAGCCCTCGGCCCTGGAGAAGACTACTCACACATGGACATGGTGAGGAGGATCTTGATGGTGGTGTTGATGGAGAGGTGCAGCCCCGCGAGGAGGCGGCGGCCAGCGGCGGCCACGGAGGCGGCGGCGGCGAGGAGGAGACGGCGGCGGCCCTAGGGGGCGGCGGCGGCCCTTGGAGGTGCTGCAATGGTGCTGCTCCTCCCCTCCAAGACGGCGGCTTGGGAGGAGGAAAATTCGTGGCCCTTGGTGACCTAGGTTTCCTCTCTTTATATAGACTCTCGGATTCCCGTCATCAGATTTTGGGCCTCAGTAAAACGGGATTTACTCGGCCGTCCGGACTTCGATTTGGACGAATTTTATATCTAAAAGCATCGCCTCGAAATTCCTCACAACTTTCGCAACTAGACTTTTTCCGTTTGACGTCGTCTTCGGGCCGGAACGTGACTATCTTTAAAAAACGTTCTCAGACAGATTTCAGGAAAGTCAGAGTCCTGCTCCAATACGACTCCTTTTGCGTTTTTGTCAATTTCCAAGTAATTCCTACACAATAAAGTGTAAAACAAGAACATTGTGTACTTTTGCAACCATTAGTAGGTTAGTACAAATATGATCAAAAGTGTATGGAAGTGCATAAATATCATAGCAATATCACACAAAAAAGGCATGGAGCAAGCAGAAATTATAGATACGTTTTGGACGTATCAACATCCCCAAGCTTAATTCCTGCTCGTCCTCGAGTAGGTAAATGATAACAAGAATAATTTCTGTGGTGACATGCTATTAACCATATAGGAACTTTTCATAGTCATATGACAAAAGCTTACTGAGACAATGAATCTGTAGTAATTAAGTTGCCTTATGAGAAAATCACAAAGAACTGAAAGTTTTACAATATGATACTGAAACATCAAATAGATTTGTAATGAGCATGGTGTGCAAATATGATAAAGTGGTATCTCGCTTGCCCCCTTTAGTGAAGCAAAACATAAATGCAGGGGCACCTCCAAGGTTTAAGTGATGACTAGATACAATGATTTCAGAATAAACGATATCATAATCATGCAAAAGACAATGCTACTTTGGGACAATGCACATTACACTCAGAATGACAATCATGCTCTTAGTAGTTGGTGCTTTAAAAGAAGGTGGAGACTCTCGAACCGTGGCTTTTGTTGGCAGAGTTGAAAACCCGTGGTCGGAAACAAAGACAAAACATGTACCAGAGCTCTTGGTTTTAAAAACAGAGGTAATAATTATTATTTTTAGATTATGCATGTTCCGTCAACGAATGCTAGCAGACAACTCAATCACTTCTTGAGATGGACAAGTTTCGAGGAACGGCTCCCGAATGAGGACGATCACATCCTCTTAATCTCCTTTGTTTATCACTGCCAAAGTTTTCTGATTTCTCATGAACAAAGCGTGAAGGAGGGTTTGTTTGTTATATTAATTTTGAGCCGGGCGCACTCTTTGCCAGTTCCTTCTCGTATTATGGGTTTGCACATTAGACATGCAATCCCGGGGTGAAGCTTGTCCAACTTAAAAAGATCATGAATTAACTACTACTTCCTCATAAACTAATATAGAGGCATAAAAGAGAAATGCTTTTTTGAATAATTTCGAGATGGCACATGAAAGTCTTCGTTAGGAATGACAGGTAAATACCATGTATAGGAAGGTATGGTGGACTCATATGGCATAACTGACTTAAAAGAATTTGGATGCACAAGCAGTCAGTCCGCTTAGTACAGGTGGAGGTTAGCAAAAGACTAGGAGCGACCAACTAAAAGAGCAATGACGGTCATAATCATGCAGAGCGACAAAGCAACATTGAATCAGGCATGGAAGTTATATCGCTACTCAGAAACAAAAGATCATCAAGGCTTGACAGACTTTCTTTACAGTCTTAAATATGCGTGAGCATACGCCAAGTCAATCAAAATAAATTCTTGAAGGAAGATATCACTAAACCATACCACATCATAGGCAAACAAATCATGTTGGTACTCCAATAACACATTG
>LR738715.1:299829029-299906555 GCA_902687465.1 Secale cereale | reverse complement strand
TTGGGAACCCCCCAGCTATTTGAGACTAACCATAAGAAAACATGAACTACTAAGCACCATTATGCACGTAGCATTTTTATCATAGACGTATCGACCAATGCAACAGAAGCCAACTCTCTTAACAAGATAAGCATGATAAATAAAGAGAGTTCCAACGACCAACTAAACAAAAGCTCTTTAAAAAGATAAGCATGGAAACTAAGAGCTGAACATGATAGTAGCTATTGAAAGACAAAGAACATACACAGCAAAGATAGACATGAAAATTCTATGTTGTGTTCTAGGTTGAAGTGGAGCGTGTTTCTCTCCCACGCAAAGAAAGCTGAGTTCCGACTCGTTATGAAAAGCTAAAAAAACTAAAAAGGAAACTAAAAGTAAGATGCTCCAAGCATAGCACATAACACATGAAGTGATAAAAATATAGTGGAACGAAAGACAAACTGATAATGTTGATGGAGAAGGGGATGCACGGGGGCATCCCCAAGCTTAGACGCTGGAGTCTTCTTGAATATTTCTTGGGGGTGCATGGGGGCATCCCCAAGCTTGAGCATTTGACACTCCTGAATCTTTTTATCATCTTCCATCGCACACTTGAAAACTCCCTTCATACATAACTCATCATAATCTGATTAGCGAGGTTAGTACCCTTAATAAAATATTTTTTTCTTGCTGGAAATAAGGATATTCTTGAAGGTCTACTGTTTCTCAAGATTGCCAAAAGGTTTTTGCAAAGAAAAAGCAAGCTCAAGGTTTGCAAAATGAAGAAAAGGCAAAACAGGACAGAATCTGTGAAAAACAGACCAGCAGGTAGTAAATAATTTTATCGGGGCACTTCTGCAACTCAAATCAAAAAACTCAGAACAGACTCCCGAAAGCCAATTGTATAGAGCACGCTGTCGAAAAAATTCAGACCAAAAAGGTGATCTGGTGATTTTATACGAATTTTTCTTTCCAAGGACAGAATCTGTTTCCTGGACAGCACGTCGCAACTTTTGAACTTTCTTGCAATCAGAGGCTACACTTGGCACAAAGCTGAAAAGTAAAGATACAATGATGATGCTACTGTAGTAACAACATCAAGACACAACAAAAGCAAAATAAAATTTTATTCATTGTGGGCTGCCTCCCAAAAGCGCTTTCTTTTATGCCTTTAAGCTAGGCATAATACTTTAATGATGCTCTCGTAGTAATAAGAGTTGAAGAACAAAATAGAGCATCAAGAATCTAATAACAAACACATTTAAGCCTAACATGCTTCCTATGCATAGGAATATTGCAATAGAGTAATTCATTGAAGCACAAAGCAATAAGCATAGGAAGACAAAACAAGTGCAGCTTCAAAACCTTCAACATAAAGAGAGGGAACTTGATATTATTGAAATATCTATAAGCATATGTTCCCTTCTCATAATAATTTTCAGTGGGATCACGAATAAACTCAACAATATAAGCATCACATAAAGCATTATTACCATGATCCACATGCAAAAAGGTACTTTTACTCTCCACATAAGCATCTTTGGGGAGCCCATGGTTAGGATTTTTTAGCATTAACGTTTTCAGTCTCCCCGAAGCTTGGGCTACGCTCTCTCCGTCACGAGACCTAAAGTTATAGATATAGTTCCTGTGTCGATGAATTTCATGAAGAGGATAAAACTTAGTATAAAAGAGAGACATAAGCTCTTGCCAATCAAGCAAGTGCGAGTTATCGAGAAGCTTATACCAATCTGAAACTTTATCTATAAGTGATACGGCGAACAATTTCCTCATGACAAACTCCCTTGATACACCTGCAAGCTTAAATAATGAACATAGTTGTGACAGATATAGCAAGTGTTCACCGGGATGTCTGTCTCCTGCATAACGATTAGCCAAAATATAATCGATAATACCAGCTGGTATTTTATAGGGCACAATTTCAGTAGGGGGAGGAGCAACCACCACAGGTGTGGGGCGTCTTCCCACAAGCAACGATCCAATAGCAAGGTTGTCCATAAGCATAACTAGGGAAATAAAAACAAGAAACAAAAATATTTAATTGCAAGATCTAAAGATATACCTTCAAGCACTCACTTCCCCGGCAACGGCGCCAGAAATAGCTTGATGTCTACACACGCTTCTACTCTTGTAGACTATGTTGGGCCTCCAAGCGCAGAGGTTTGTAGGACAGCATCAATTTCCCTCAAGTGGATGACCTAAGGTTTATCGAACTCAGGGAAGTAGAGGTTGAAGATGGTCTCTCTCAAGCAACCCTGCAACTAAGATACAAGAAGTCTTTTGTGTCCCCAACACACCTAATACACTTGTTAGATGTATAGGTGCACTAGTTCGGCGAAGAGATGTTAAATGGCAAGTGATATGGATGGCAAAATAAAGTAATATAAATCTGTAATAAAAAGTGCAGCAAGCAAACAAGTGGTAAACGTGAGCACAAATGGTATTGCGATGGTGGAAACAAGGCCAAGGGTTCATACTTTCACTAGTGGCAACTCCCAACAACATTAACATAATCGAATCACATGATATTTCCCATAAAACATGCAATGGAGACGCACCCGGAGGTCATTCCTTCATGGTCAAGAGAGGACGAGAATTATGTAGGGCTATAAAAGCACACCTCAAAGTTCGTAGTTCTCAATCTAAGGATTTCCCAATGTCACCGCGGCCATCCAAAAAGAGTCCCACAATCACCACAACATATCTAAAGGATAGTCAAAGACAAGCACCAAGAGACTCTCAATCTTCAATCAACACACAAGAGAGAAAATCACTAATGAAAATATTTTTCTAATCCATGTCCAATAGACCGTTGTACCTTGGTCTCGGGGATTATACTAGATAAATACAAGTGAATACATCAATCCAATACATAGAGAAAGGGGAAATATCATGGGATCACCCTAGATTAACATAGCCTATGATCACAACGAAGATCACATCATGGGAGAGAGAGATAACCACATAGCTACACGTACGAGCCCTCGGCCCCGGAGAAGACTACTCACACATGGACATGGTGAGGAGGATCTTGATGGTGGTGATGATGGAGAGGTGCAGCCCCGCGAGGAGGCGGCGGCCGGCGGCGGCCACGGAGACGGCGGCGGCGAGGAGGAGACGGCGGCGGCCCTAGGCGGCGGCGGCGGCCCTTGGGGGCGTCGGCGGTCCTAGGGCAGCGGCTCCTTGGCCCCCCCTTCTTCCTTGTGGATGGTACTGCAATGGTGCTGCTCCTCCCCTCCAAGACGGCGGCTTGGGAGGAGGAAAATTCGTGGCCCTTGGTGACCTAGGTTTCGTCTCTTTATATAGACTCTCGGATTCCCGTCATCAGATTTTGGGTCTCAGTAAAACGGGCTTTACTCGGCCGTCCGGACTCCGATTTGGACGAATTTTATATCCAGAAGCATCGCCTCGAAATTCCCCACAACTTTCGCAACTAGACTTTTTCCGTTTGACGTCGTCTTCGGGCCGCAACGTGACCATCTTTAAAAAACGTTCTCAGACAGATTTCAGGAAAGTCAGAGTCCTGCTCCAATACGACTCCTTTTGCGTTTTTATCAATTTCCAAGTAATTCCTACAAAATAAAGTGTAAAACAAGAATATTGTGCACTTTTGCAACCATTAGTAGGTTAGTCCAAATATGATCAAAAGTGTATGGAAGTGCATAAATATCATAGCAATATCACACAAAAAAGGCATGGAGCAAGCAGAAATTATAGATACGTTTTGGACGTATCAGCCCCGGGCACGGGGGCTATCGCAACATCAAAATCAAAGTCAGGGTCTAGGCTGATAAGGTGGCTGAAGACGCGTGAGAAGGCGTGCCCAAGCAGACTTTGACTTCTGTCCTCGACAAGCTGGCGAGCTTTTGCGGCCCGGTGCTCTAGGTGGGTCATGACTTGGGTGAAGAAGTGAAGATAGACAGCATCATCATCTTCATGAGGTCGTGGCATGCTCTCTTCGCTCATTACGTCCAGGGCCCGATTGGCCCTAGCTCTGAGACCTTCAAGCAATGAAGAACACTCGTGCTGCATCATACAGTGGTGGTTCGCCTCGTCCATGGCTCGACCCACTAAGGACTCAGCGTCCGTAACCTGCTTCCGGAGTGAAGACAATTCGGCATGGGCGGAGGCTAGAGCCTCCCTGGCAGCCACCTCGTGCTCAGCCATGGCAGCCAGATGCTCCCTGAGGGCGTTGGTCCTGCCCTCCATCTCGACCTGCTGCTGCTGGGATTTGGTCTCCTAACGCTTCAACTTCTGGTTATATTCTTCCACGAGGGCCTCACGGATCTTCGCCACCTTCTGATTGACTTCTTCATGGACCCTAGTTTCACGAGCAGTGACAGCATCCTCGGATGCAGCAACTTAGTGCTCCCTCACCTCCACCCTCTCAAGCCCCAGGCTGTGTTCCAAGGTCTCAAGCAACAACGCTTCCTCGTGCTCCTGGATCTCCCTCTCATTAGAAGGGGCTCCCCTCGGTGGCGTCGCTAGCGCGGCTCGTCGTGCCTGGACACGCTGCTCAAGGGCAGAATTCAATGTCTGAAGCTCCTTCTCCTGCTGCTCCACCGCCTTGCGGCGACGATCGGCGGCCATGGCTTCTTACAAGGCACGAGCACAAGCCTCGCGAGAAGCTGCAAGGGACTTCTCAGCATCTGCACTAGCTCGCTCGTGCTGCCGGCGCCCAAGATTGACAGTGACCTTCAGCTTGTGCCACTCCTGTGCCAGGTAGAGATTCTCTGACTCGAGGTGCATGTCGACATCAGTAAGCTCTTCCCCGAGCCAGCCCAGTGCGCTGATGGCTTCCTGGAGGAAGTCGTGGCACACAACATTGCAACCACGCGCAAGCTCTAGCGCAGGGGGCTGTTGAAGAAACACGAGGCGTCCCACTAGTCCCTGATAAGGGGCTGCTAGCCGACGCTCCCCCGACCATCACTTCAGCTTCAGGAGGAGGACCAAGTGGCACAACCCCGACACTCGAGAACGGGGCCGTTTCCGAGGAAGGCCACCTGTAGGGCGAGGACACTGGAGGCCCAGGCCATCGGACCCCAAGCGGAGTGCTCGTCTCGCGAGCCGTCCCCACCCCTCACGCAGATACTTGGCGTAGGGAGCCTGAAGCCGGCACCGAGCCAAGAACCCCCGAGGGGCGACCTCCAGGATCTTCCGCCTTCACGAACGGAGCAGCCCTAGGGAGACAGAGTCAGGAAGGAACGTCACTTATGAAGAAAGGCAAAGATAAGGCACTTACTCGTTCATTGCTATATATCTCCGCTGTTTCAGGGGCCAGAGACCATCCCTATTGCAACCCCACAGCCCTTTCCTCTTGCGGAGCGCCTCGAAGTTCGGGCGAAGCGTGCCAGAGAATGGGGCATGATGTTTAGAGGCCGGCACGCTCACGGTCGCCTCGGGAGTACGCGCCCGAGCCTCAGGCACGATCTCCTTGGGGGCAACAGACCGCGCCTGCTTGGGGAAGGCGACCTCGGGAGCGCCCCCGGGTTCTCCTGGAGCAGCTACCTCGGGAACCCCACGCGGTGTCAACTCCTGATCTGACGCCTTGGGAGCCTTCGGCGGCGTCCGTCCCCTTGCGCCCACACCTGGGGCGCGCGTCGTGGGATCGTCTAGCACCGGAGTCACCAGGACAGGGTGTTCTCGGGGCTCGACAAGGCCCCTTGGGCGTCGCCCCCATTCATCAAAAGAGGGCATCTGCTTTGCGAAGTCTTCCTTGTTCGAGCAGTTGTACAGGAGGAAACCATCCTCAGGAATTGCGGCGGGCACTCGGTCTCCAGTCATGAGCCCAAGCACTACGCGCAGCGTCTCGGAGGGAAGCAAAGGCTCCTGAAGCCTAATGGGATCTGTAGGGCCGGTGAAGGACCACATCGGACGGGAATGGCCCTGAAGCGGGGCGATGTGCTGCCTGCTGAACTCCCTCACCACCATCGGAGCCGTCACCCCCGCCTTCTTCAATCTGGCCAGCCTGGCCCAAACAAAGGCGAGCTGGCGATCGAGAAGATTCTCGTGGCCCCAACCGGAGCTGGGCTGCGCCGGACTTCGCGGAAGCAAAAGTAGAGGGTTGAACGTGGTGGCATCCACGGACACCCAATGCTTCCGGAACTCCTTCATGTCCGAGTGGAGCGCGAAGTCGATGCCCGAATCAGCAGTCGCCGCTTCGGGCTGAAAGGCCGCGCACCCGAAGCATTGACGGTCATTGACCAAGCGAAGCGAGAAGAAATGGTGAAACAAGGCAACAAATGGGGTAATGCCCACCATGGCCTCGCACATGAAGGCGAAGGTGGCCAAGAGGGTAATAGACGCAGGGTCCAGGTGCAACGCGTGGATCTGGTAATGCAAGAGTATGGTATTGAAGAAATTGGAGAAAGGGGGACCAATCCTGCCAGAAGAGTGTGAAGATGAATGGGGATCTCAGTGGCTTCCATGTCCATCAGAGACCGGGAAGTGAGCCAGACTACCATCATCTTCCACTCGTTGGAGTTGGCGGCGAGGGCCTGTCGGACCTTGGCCAGCCCCTCCGAGTTGATCACCATCGATCGATCGAGCGCAGGCTCCAAACCTGACCAAGATTCAGCAGGAGCGCTGGGATTCCCTTTCTTCTTCCTCGACTTGGGGGCTATGGAAGCAAAGAGAGACGGGCGCGGCGCCGGAGCTAGAAGGAAAACTGCAAGTTTGCAAGATAGCAAGACAAAGGGGGAACCAAGACAGAGTGCGGCGGGCGAGCTGAGCAAGGCCGAGTTAGCAGCAGTCGACCGTCAAGTCAAGCGGTTGACGAGGCAGTGTGGGGAAGTGGAGACTCCCACGTCCCATCAGGGCACCACACTTTGATTGGGCCACAGGAGGTTGGGGCCCGTGATGCTTTGCCCTTGCCCTTTGGCTTCGCCTCGAAGCCAAGTCCGAGCACGCCTTGGGCCCGGGGGCTATTGTGAGCGTTCTGGGAACCAGGGTACCCAGACTTGCCTGCCTACAGCCCATGACGTGGCACCTCCACCGGCCTGGTACGGCCCACCTTCACCATCGACACACAAGACCCTCGCGTGGGACCAAGCCTCACGAGGCGGACAACATCAAGACCTCCGAAGGGGACAGTCTCGCTAGGCTGGCTCCCGAGGGGCGGAGAACTCTATGCAAGCCTCACCTTGTGAGGTTCAGATGACGCAAGCCATGACGACCAAGGCCAGGCGGGCACCAGCGGGCGTAGGACGACCAGTTTCCTCTTTGGTGCTAAAGAGGCAAGCCCAGGCGCGGAGTCTCGAGGAATCAACCAAAGGTTTCCATTTCTATGCAACAAGGCCAGGAAAGCCAGGACGGCAGGATGGAGGTCATCATCGAGCCCACCGTGGCGTCAGGATCAAAAGCTTTGCAGGTGAAGACCACCTTTAGTCGGGATAAGATGTACTAGTTGTCTTCCTTCAAATTTGGCCGTTGTGGGATCCCTTCCCGCCTATATTTTGGGGGAAGAGGACCAAGGCCACTATAAATATAGGATAGCCACCACCATAGGAGGGGGTCGGATCCAAGATCCAACAGATCATTGAGACCTCCCTCTAGACACACACACCACCAAGAACACACCTCGCGAGGTTGTTCACCCACTGTACTAGTTCTTCCTCAGCCCACCTTGAGGCAATCCACCACATTGTAGGAGTAGGGACACTCACCGCTAGGTGGCCTGAACCTGGGTAAACTGCCTTGTGTCATGTTCTTTCTTGTTCCTTGAGCTAGTTCGTAGAAACAGCGAGTAGACTGATAGGGGGAGTTGAGTTCTTCGCATGCACCCCAGTGATTGAACTTACAAGGGTTTTGCGGAGCCCTGAATCCAACAATATAATGTCCAGCTCCGGTTTAATTTTTGATACTCATTGCTCCGTCTAACCTAATATTATCTTTACTACAAAGCCCAGCAAATTCGTGTATTTTAAGAAAGTGCAGATGGGATGTGATTTCTTAGAACAAGTGAAATTGGCCGAATTGACGCTACGCTATTTGTTCACCTAGCCCAGCAAATTGACTGTAAATTCTCGAAAATATGAGTGAAATATGAGCCACATATTTGCAGGGAGACATGTAAGCCAGTAGGTCAAAGCCTACGACAGGCGTTGTCAACATAGTCAACAAATCATTCTGACATCCACATCCATTGGATATATATCCAACGGCCGACATGCATCTTCAATCTCGTCCTCTTCCTCCAGCGCCGCCGGCACCGCCTGCTCCGGCCTCTGGCAGCTAGGCCGCTAGCGGCTCTGCTTAGCACGCATCGCTGTGAAGTGCTACCGCACTGCGGGCCAGGCTATCCCTCCACACTTCACACCTATTATTCTCCACCGTGTGTAGCCCGACGTAGCACCAGAACCAGTTAACCCTCGTACTCATATCCGTCTGTGACTCCACTGCCATGTCTTCACATCTCCAGCTCGTTCCATCCAAGGGCCTCACGGTCGTCCACCGCCTTGGTACGCTCGGCGCTTCCTGGTCAATGTGGTCAACAAACAAGAGCCATTGGACGATGACAATACGTGCAGAGGCTGACAGTGGGGACGCATCAATTCATGGACGCACGCATGCAACTGGCTCCTTATTACGCGTAAAAAATGTTTCATCTACATCTTCGCACGAAAGGAAGTGCCGCCTTATTATGGGCAAAAAACAATTATTCCTCCCACTGATAGCTAGGACCCACCAGTAAGGAGCCTGACATGTGGGCCATAAGGTCGCCTACGGAATGCTTTGTCAAATTAGTCAACAAAATGAGTCTGACATATGAAGTCGTTGGAGGTACTTCTAACGGCCGGCATGCATCTTCAATCTCTCGTCTTATTCCTCCAACTTCGGCGGGACTTCCTGCTCCCGCCTCCGGTGGCCAGCAGCGCTGCTTTGCATGCCTCGATGTGAAGCGCTACTCCATCGTCGGTCAGCCACCCCTCCACCCCTCCTATTATTCTCCGTAGACTGCATCCCCAGGCCGCACCGAACCAATCAACCCTTGTACGTCGTACTCCTCTCCGGCTGTGACTCCACTACCGCATCTCCCCTGGCTCTGGGTCAATCCCTTCCTATGCCTCGCCGTTGTCCATCGCCTTGGTGCTCTCGGTGTGGCATGGTCAATGTGCTCAAGGAACGACTTCCATCGGAAGAGGACCATACATGGAGAGGCCGTCAGCTGGCTACACGGCCGCACGCAACGAAGTGCCTCCTTATTACAGGCAAAAAAATGATCCCCCTGATAGCTGGGACCCGTTGGCTATATCTTCGCACGCAATGAAGTGCCTCCTTATCGTCCTGACAGGTGGGACCCACCCGGTCGAACCGTACGTAGGGTTGCATGTTTGGCCAGGAACGTGTACGTACATACTGGTCGATCGGTCTCTCTGCAATGATGAACCGTGGCTGAGCAAGAAGCGGCGAGTGTAGTAGTAGAGCCCCTGATGTACTAGTTCAGGCAGTCCAGTCAAAACCGTGTACAAGTACATACAACCAGATGCCAAAAAATACGGCCACGTACCTACAATCGGGTGGGGTCTCGAACGCCTACTCGCCCATACGTACGACCAGGGTGGAAGCAATGGCGTCGTGTTCATCGGCAGCCAATAGGCAGGGTCGGAACGGAGAAACAACGTCATGTTCATCGCAAGCCAACTAGCTTGGACGGAACAACCGAAACCTGGTGTGGCGTACCGCAAAACGGAGGGAAATGGCCTTCTGCTAGAGCATGTACGGTGTAGCGACCTCGATCCCAATGGACCGGAGTCTCTGTGCTCAGTGTCATCCCTGGATCGGTATGCTGACACGCACAATACTTCGAGGATTTATAGCAGAGTTGCAATCACACTTTATTACATCGAAAATCCTCAAAAGGAGTCTTATTACTATAATATGGCTGAAGGTCATCTAATAACAATAACTAATACGAATCCTACGGAAGCATCAAAGATAAGCTGAGTCCATCCAACTCCACGGCAAACATTGAGTGCATGACAACGACCTAATCGCACCTTATTCTTCATCGGTAAACTCTGCAACATGAGATGTTGCAGCCGTGTAGGTTAGCACATTGAATATGCTGGCAAGAACACACTGTAGCAAGTAATGAAGAACAAATGTCTACAACTATATGCATATTTGGCTCATGGAGGTTGTAAGGTTAAATTTTGCATAAAGCTAGTTTTTCCCTACAACAAAGGAATAAATTTTATTTACTACTCAGTTGTATTAAGCAATATTGAGAATGGTTCTTCCATCTCAATCCCAAATTACCAAAGTCATTTATAGCCCAACAAGTTAACTAAATAGAGTGTTGAGATCAGTCCATAACTCAAATACTAGGATACTCAAGATGTCCATAACCGGGGACACGGCTAATCATGATCGCTTTGTACACTCTGCAGAGGTTTGTGCACTTTTCCCCACAAGACTCGATCTCCTCCGTTTAATTTCTCACACTACATGGTGGTGAGAACCGGATGACCGAGACACATTCTTTCATAAGCATTTACTCTTTACCCCGGATGGACCGGTACACCTACTTTCCCGTACATCTGCTAGTCCACCACTGAAAGAGCTCACACAACATACTCAACTATGCCAGAGCCCATAATGGCATGTGGTTGCACACGGAAGTTTCTAGGCATGAATGATATATGATCCCTTTGAGCCTGGGTGGCATTCCATAGGATAATCACACGGGTCCTCCGGGATTTCCTAGGACAACACTGGATTATCTAGGTGCCTTGCAACCAATCCACCCAGTGGTGTATTAAAGTTACTACCTTAAACATTCCCTTAGTTGTTATTACACTCACAACTTTCATGAAATCTCACATACCAATCCACGTCTACAAGCATGACTAAGCAATAAGTAACAAAGTGTACATTCCCTTGGGTGATCTCAAGTCATTGGGTTCCAACCTGATGAACTACTAAGCAATACCACATGTGATCAAGTCCTACTCATGCAATCTTTGAGGATAGAACTAATGCAATAAAACTGGGTATTGGAAAGTATGATCAAAGTATGAACTTGCCTTGCTGACAGTCGTTGAAACCTAGTGACTCGTAATAGCACGCTTCGCACTCCGGAAATTCTATCGCAATCAAACAATAGCATACATAAGCAATCATGCAACAGAATCAAAGAATAGATCTCGAAAGAACTCGAAAACAAACGAATAAATCTTGCAACAGAAAACAATTTCTAATAGTATAAAAATTAATTGAATTTGGCCTTATTAGAAAGTTTAGGTCAAGAGAGTCGATTTCCAACAAGAATCAACTCAAACGGAGTTACGAAACTAAAGTTATGATCAAAAGAAGTTTGAATACAAATCTATTTAAATTCAAAATTTAAAACTTTCAAAAACAGATTTGAATTGCACTACTGGAACGATAATATCGAAACAAAGAAATTGGCATTGGTTTCATCTAATTCTGACTAACGAGCAAAAAGTAACGATCGTTTGAAAACAAGGGACTAATCTGTAAAAACTTTAACTACGGATAGGTCCCTGACGAAAATACCAGAAAAATAAAAATCTAAATTGCGGACGTTCGTTTTCTGAAACTAAACAGTGGACGTTCACTGTTTAATAAAACAAAAAAATGAATCTAGGTTTAAAAAAACCATCTAGGGTTTAAAAAACGAAAATAAAACCTAAAAAAACCGGGCGGGTTTTTACCTCGCGGATCGGGTCCGGCGGGTTCGGGCGACAGGCGGCGGCGCTACGAGGCAGCGGCGGCTCACGGGTGCGGGCGAGGTGACGGCGGGGCGAGGCGTGGGCGGTGGCGCAGGGCAGCAGCGGCGGCGGCGGGCTGAGGGGAGAGGGGGGCGGTGGCCGTATTTAAAGGCCCGGGGGCTCCTTTGTTGCGGGAGGGGCGAGGTGGCGGCCGTGGCAAAGCCGGACTCCGACCGGAGTCCGTGCCGACCACGAGGAGGGAGGCGGCGCGGAGGTTGGGCCGGCGGCTGGGCTTCGGCCCAGTTGGCCTGGTCCGATAAAACATTATATATATATAAATTCGCCGAACCAAGAAAAAATCAAAATCAAAATAAAATAAAAAATCCTAAAAATTTCAGACATAACTTTCTCCATTCCCACCTAATATTTGGGACAAAGTGAACATTTTTCTGAAATAAAAATGCCTAAAATAAAATAAACTTTTAATGCAATTTTAAAATAAATAAAATTGCAAATAAGAATCCAATAAAACTATTTTTACTCAAAATTCATATTCCAATATTTTTATTCTATTTTTGAAGAAGTCATATTATCTTCTCTCATTTATTTTAAATATTGAAAATGAAAATTGGTAAAATAATATTTGATCCAACCTCACTAATAAAATAATAATAATAAATGGGTCCTCTTTGGGAAAACTTCCAACTCTCTCACTTGGGTCCTTGAGTTGCTTAAGGTTTTTGGAACAATTTTCAAATAAACTCAAATTCAAAATGCTCAAATGATGGATGCATATGAATGATCTATGTTAACATCCAAATTGAAAATTGGGATGTTACGAACGGTCAAAACGGGGTCCTGTTCATCGGGAAGGGTCCGGCGTACCGCAAAACGGAGAAAACGGCCTTCTGCTCGACCGGCTACAGTCAAAAGACGATTTTGTTCATCGGGAGGGGTCTAGCGTACCGCAATACGGAGGAAACGGACTTGTGTTGGAGTGCTACGGTCGAAACGGGGATCTTGCTCATCGGGAGGGGTGTGGCGTACTGCAAAACGGGACTCCACGGGCTACGGTTCACCCACCGTCGACTTCCTCCAGCCTCCACCTGCACTGTTCTTCCACCGCATCTTCCTCTGCCTCCATTGACTACTGTTCAACCAGCTCTCCACGGGTCCTGTTCAACCAGACCTCCATGGGGTCCTGTTCATCCACCCCCAACGGCTCGGCTATGGCGACCTTGTCTCGGGGTCCTGTTCATCCAGCGACAACCACCTACTACTACTACCACGGGGTCCTATTCATCCAACCCCCACCGGGAACGTATTATCCTACCCCAATGTGACGCCCGAAGACCGACGTCCCAGAAGATCCCAGAAGATTCCAGAAGATTCCAGATGTTCCGGGTTGCCCGTGTGTTTTATTTGTGCTTGTGTTATTTTATTTTTTGCATTGCATCATGTCATCATGCCATCATGTCATATTTTATTTGCATCTCAACTTAAATAAATTGTGTGGACCTTCGGTCCATTTAAATCGAGGGAAGGATGTCTTCTCTTCAAAACATATCCTCCAAATATTATGGAGCTATTATAAATAATTATTCCGTTGTTGGAATTAACCGCAACACACTTGCATATATTCCCCATGCCTTAGCTACTTCGAGTTTCTCCTCCTAAAACCTTGCCAATAATTCCTTTCCGTTGTTTCGAGGTTCCTCCGAAAATCCGAGCATTTTTGGACCCTTCAATAATCAAGTCTTAGTTCAAACCCATTTGAATCAAATTCAAATATGTTTGAATTATTTTCCGATCATGCCTTTTATATTTTTCTCGGACCGTGCTCATTTTATGATGGCCGAGAAAAATAACCTCTTGTGATAACTTTTGCCCTAACTCCTCCTTCCTTTTCTTTCTCCTTGCCGTTTTTCTGTTTTTTTTTTTGGGAAAATAGCAGCAGTTAATTAAAGAGGCCCAGTCAGCCAACCGCCTCCCACTCCTGGCCCAGCCGGCCCAATTCTTCTCCCGTGGCCCGACCGCTCCTAAACCTAGCCATCGCGTCCCTCCTCTCGATCTCTCCCTCTCTGGCCGCCGCCACCATCTCCTTCTCCCGCATCCCTCGCTCGTTTTCTCCCTCTGCCCGATCGTCCCTCTCGCCCGAGCCCTCGCTCGCCTCTCCTATCCCCTCTGCCATTTCCCTTGACGAGGCCAGCCCCACGCGCCTCAGCCGCCCAGCGCCTGGCTCGCCGAGCGCTTCGACCTTCCGCGCCAGAGACCCCGTCCGCGCCCTCCTGCTCGGGCCCTGCTCCGACGCGCCCGCGCCCGCGAGCCACCCAAGCCCCGGCGAGCGCCGGTCCGGCCATCCTCCCTCCTGCCCGGCCAGGAGCCTCCATCCCCAACGCCGCTGGCCGCCCCGCATCGCCAGTACCGCAGCGGCTGCGCCTTCCTCCGGCGGTGGCCGACCCCAGCAGCGATTCCGACCCCGCCTTCTACAAGTACCCCGACGCCCCCTGCTCCATCCAACCTCGCAGCGGCCACGCCCTCCGTCTCCGCAGCAGCGCCAGCCAGCGTCTCCCTTCGCGCCTGACGCCCGAGTCCCCGCGGCCTTCTCCTCCTCTCTGGCCAGCGCGCGCCGTGGCCTCCCTCCCCACAGCCGTTTTTCCCCTCGGTTGCCTCGTCTGCAGCTGCGAGCGCCCGGCCACTTGTCTCGCCTCCTTGCTGCTGCTGTGTTTTTTTTCCGTCGGCTTGGTGTTGTTGTTTTGGTCCAGCAGGTTTTTGGCGAGATCGGCAAGTCCGAAGAACCGTGTACGACTCGAGACCGAGACCCCAAGTACCCCTCCGATGACAAGTACATCTACGAACGGGAACGCCTACACGACTACACGATGACCCGACAAGTACCACGACCAAGTACCCCGACGACCGTGGTCTTCGGAATCGCCAAGTACCACGACATGACGGATGATCATCCACAAAACGTGTACCACGATGACCCGCGAGTACCACTACATCAACGTGTTCCACTACCATCGCTGAAGACCGTCAAGTGAACAACTACCGCCATGTGAACGACTACACGTGTACCTCTACGTGAACAACTACTTCCTCTTCGGAAACGTGAACCACTACTTCCTCTACGACGCGCGAGAACGACTCCTTCCTCTACTATCTCGAACCGTCCTGAAACGAGTGTTTCAAAGGTATAACCCGAGACGATGACCCGTGTGATGCTTGCTTGTGTTGTATGAAATGCGTCCCTTGTTTGCACCGTGTCCGTCGTGCCCTTCTTTTGTCATGCTCCTCGGTTGCCTCGTCGCCGACTCGTGGGAACCCGGTAACGGGATCGCCCCACCTTTCATCTCGTTTGGCTCGCTCACGCCATCTTTCCTTTTGCACCGGACTCTAAACGAGTTACCGGAACCGATATGTTGCCATGGCATCATTTTCGGAATTGTTGCCGTGGCCCCTTTTCCTTCCGCCACGGTGACGATGCTTCATATCACCTTCTTGTTAACCTTTTAATAAAATTGCATAAACTTGATCATGTCATCCGCATCATGTCAACAACATTATATGTGTGAATTGTTGTTGCTTTATAATTATTAAACATGCTCATGGGGATTTTCCGGAACTTGTTGTTGTTATTTTCCGGCCTCATTTAAAATGTCTTAATAGTGTAGTTTTTGTGCTTCACCTCTTGCCTTGTTAACAAACATTTAATCTTGTCTTGTAATTAACGAGAGTCAACTAAATAATTAATTGTGGTGTTTTGTCAATATGCAACTCGTTGCATATTGAGCTCCACTTAACTTGTAGTGTTGTTTGTGCACTTTGCCATGCCATGCATATTTAAACCGGACATGCATCATACTTGGATGTGCATCGTATGCCATGTTTATGATATGTGTGTTTACCGTGTTGTTTGCTTCTTTCCGGTTGCTTCTCTTGTTAGCTTCGGTTTCGTTCCGGAGTTGTGAGGCTTCTTCTTCGTCTTCTTCATGGATCCGTTCTTCTTCCTTTGCGGAATCCCAGGCAAGATGATCATACCCTTGGATACCTTTACTACCATTGCCATGCTTAGTTGTCTCGATGCTATCGTTACATGTCGCGCTACCCATTTTTATGTCAGCCCTCTCCTTGTTGCCATGAAACCTCTAACCTTGACACCTTCCTAGCAAAACCATTGTTTGGCTATGTTACCCGCTTGCTCAGCCCCGCTTGCTCAGCCCCTCTTATAGCGTTGTTAGTTGCAGGTGAAGATGAAGTTCGTTCCAGGAGGGAACTTGTTGTTGGATATATCACAATATCTATAATTATTATTAACACACCTATACACTGGGCATGGGTGGAAGGCTTGGCCTTTTGCTCGGTGTTTTGTTCCACTCATGCCACCTTAGGCGCCGATAAACCGGCATTATGTTCCTTGATTTTTGCGTTCCTTACACGATGGGTGAAATGGGGACCCCTTGACAGTTCGACTTTGAATAAAACTCCTCCAGCAAGGCCCAACATTGGTTTTTAATTTGCTCATAATAACAACTTAATTAATTAATTAAATTGCATAGGGAGTTAGCGCTACCCGAGGATTCTTAATTCTACATAGCTGGGGGGGCCAGTGCTGATGGTGTTGGTCCCAAACGGGGAGTATGCGGGGCCACCACGGGGAAACTCGAGGATTGGCTCCCGTATAATCGCCCATCCGGTTGTGGCCTGAGACGAGATACGCGCGGCTACTATCAGGGTCTCGGCACGCCGGGAGGTCTTGCTGGACTTGTTTTACCATTGTCGAAATGACTTGTGCTACCGGGATGCCGAGCCTGATCGGATTTTTCCCTAAGATAAGGGGTGACGATATTATATTTATCACTTCAGCTAATCATGAGAGCTTGTGATGGGCTAAGTTGGGACACCCCTGCAGGGTTATGATCTTTCGAAAGCCGTGCCCGCGGTTATGTGGCAGATTGGAATTTGTTAATGTCCGGTTGTAGAAAACTTGACAGAGGATCCGAAGTAAAACACACAACTGTGTGAGTAACCGTGACTGTCTCTTTTCACTTTGAGAAGAGAACACGGTGGGGTTATGTTTGACTCGTATGTAGTTAGGATCTTTAGCGATCACTACTTTTGCGACCGTTTGCGTAGCTTCTCATCTTATTCTGGTACTCGTAAGTTAGCCACCATATTATGCTTAGCCGCTGCTGCAACCTCACCACTTTACCTCTTCCTACCCACAAAGCTTTGCTAGTCTTGTTACCCATGGTTATGGGATTGCTGAGTCCTCGTGGCTCACAGATACTACAACACCAGATGCAGGTTCAACCGAGTATGTAGCAGGAGCTGGTTCAAGTTCTTCTCTGGGAGCTCGATGAAGAGTTTGGCCGTATGTTTGAGACATTTCGACGATCAGTAGTGGTTTCTACTAGGATTCGATCCTGACCTGTGGCTTTATGTTGTTTTGGTTTCTTTCTTTGGTTCTTCGCCCGTAGTCGGGTTGTGATGTTTTGAATGATGTTCTGCTTATGTAATGTATTGTGTGAAGTGGCGAGTGTAAGCCAACTATCTCCTTTTGCAATTTAATCCCTCTTTTACATGAGTCGTGCAAAGATACCAAACTTGAGATCATTCTAGGATGGGCTTATACCTTTAAGTCGTGCCTCGACACGTAGGAGGTATAGTCCCATCCTGGGCATTACACCCAACCACGTACGTCTCGACTCGTTCAACCAACCCCCATGTTCACTGTTCATCAAGAGGCAGCAGATTCGATCGACTTCAATAAGCAGCAGCAGTGATCGCTTGGGTTCAGTTAGCAGCGGTAGCGAAGGAATCGCTCGGGTTCAGTTAACAACCAAGGGATCGATCGCTCGGGTTCAGTAACATAGCCTAGTGCAATCGCTCGGGTTCAGTAGCAAACGCCTCGCTCGGGTTCAGTTAGAGCCCAACGCCTCGCGCACACAAGCGTACGTATACGAGAGAAATGCGCGAACCTCCATGCACCGCTCGGCCCCGACCACCCACCGTAACCGGGAACTCCCCGAAATTTTCCTTGCCCTCACTTCTACCATGAATTTTTCCGTCATGGACGGCCCAAAGAATGTCATGCAGGTGCGTCTTCGGCCCACCCAATCCCATTTTCTGTCATGATTTTTTGTCATATAAGTAGGTGCCCACCACATCCATAATGATATCGGGTTTTGTCACAATTATTGTCATAGAAGTGTCATAAGCATGACAGTTTTTTTTTTCGTTCGGGCCAAAATGTCACGGATGTGTCGTTTTTTGTAGTGAGTGTTGCGTTAGCAGCATCCTGCAGTAGTGTAAGGGTATTAGTCCCACTCTATGTCAACAAAATATTAATATGGAGCCTGATGCTAAACCCGTTGTTGATCACCAACGACGATTAAATCCTAAGATGAAGGAAGTGGTAAGAAATGAAATATTAAAGCTTCTGGAAGCAGGTATAATTTATCCCATGGCCGATAGTAGATAGGTAAGGCATGTTCATTGTGTCCCTAACGATAAAAATGAATTTACCCCAAAAGAATTATCACAGGATTTAGAATGGTAATTGACTTTAGAAAATTGAACAAAGCTACTAGGAAAGATCATTATCCTCTACCATTCAGTGATCAAATGCTAGAAATACTATCAAAACATACACATTTTTGCTTTCTAGATGGATACTCTAGTTTTTCCCAAATACATGTGTCACAAGAGGATCAAGAAAAAACTACTTTTACGTGCCCTTTTGGTACTTTTGCTTATAGACATATGCCTTTTGGTTTATGCAATGCACCTGCTACATTTCAAAGATGTATGACTGCTATATTCTCTGACTTTGGCGAGAAGATGGTTGAGGTTTTCACGGATGATTTTTTCCGTTTAAAAAATTTCTTTTGATGATTGCTTAAGTAACCTTGATATAGTTCTGTAGATATGTGAAGAAACTAATCTTGTATAGAATTGGGAGAAGTGCTACTTTACGATTAATGAAGGTATTGTCTTGGGGCATAAAATCTCCGAAAGAGGTATTGAAATTGAGAAAGCTAAGGTTGATGCAATTGAAAAAATGTCACGTCCTGAAGATATCAAAGGTATACGAAGTTTCCTTACTCATGATGGTTTCTATAGGAGATTTATTAAAGACTTCTCTAAAATTTCTAGGCCTATTAATAATCTTTTGCAAAAAGATTCCATTTGTTTTTTTATGATGACTAGCACAAATGCCCGTGCGTTGCGCCGGGAGAACTAAATCCTCGTCTGACATTGCACGGTCTGGCAGAGTCTCCTCATTGATGTGGCCATCGCCAACCTTTTGTTGTGGCCGCCATAGCTGGTACTGTAGCTGGGTATCCTCCATAGTATTAAATAGCGTGCTAAGCCTCTTAGAGACATACCACTTCTAAACGCTTGGACAAGCATTTTAAGTGCATCAACACATGTATATATACATGTGTAGGTGGCTCGGCTCAAACCAGCTGTACATGTATGCGTTTGGTCATGAACCTTGTTTCGGATGATTTGTAACCTGTGCCGTGGGTATATATGATATGGCCTTTTGCGTTTGGCATTGACCGTTGCACTTTTGCTAGTTTTAGGTTCTAGACCATTCCTAGTTGCTAGGTCTAGTCTCAGTAGTTGTTGAACTGAAATTGGATATGCTGGACTGGTTCTTGTAGCTTGCTTTTGGTTTCCCTTAATGGAAATCGGAGGGGGAACCTTTCTTTGTTAAAAAAAACTAGTTGTACATAAGGACTTGTAGTCCGGACTGAATTGTGCAATGTATGGTTTTCTGGCTAGATGCATGCATATGTGGATTTTTTTTAGGGGAGGCATGCACATGTGGATGTGTGGGCTCTCCAATCCACCAACCAGGCCGAATCTTCTAAGCCCACTAAAATTACAACCCGAAGACCACGTACACGTTCTATTCGCACGTAGTTCGGCTTCTGTACGCTTTGACATACAAAAAAAATCCTATATGAAAATACGGACGGAAAAAAGCCGGACAGAAATTTGGGCTATATAAAAATATTACTAAGGACCAAATCAAACCAAGAATACCTATTCCCTTTAATAGTAGGTATAGATTGTGTAGAAGGCTTTGAAATACTTAAGAAAGCCTTAATCTCTGCACCTATTGTTCAACCACCTGATTGGAACCCACCCTTTGAAATTATGTGTGATGCTAGTGATTATGATGTTGGTGTTGTTCTAGGACAAAGAGTTGATAAGAAATTAAATGTAATCCATTATGCTAGTAAAAGCCTAGACAGTGCTCAAAGAAATTATGTTACTACAGAAAAATAATTCTTAGCAATTATGTTTGATTGTGGTAAGTTCAGATCCTACATTGTTGATTCTAAAGTAATTGTTCACGCTGATCATGATGCTATTAAGTACCTTATGGAAAAGAAAGATGCTAAACCTAGACTCGTTAGGTGGGTTCTCTTGCTACAAGAATTTGATTTGCATATTATTGATAGAAAAGGGGCTGAGAACTCAGTAGCAGACAACTTGTCTAGGTTAGAAAATATTCTTGATGACCCACTACCTATTGATGATAGCTTTCCCGATGAACAATTAGCTGTCATAAATGCCTCTCGTAGTACTCCTTGGTATGCAGACTATGCTAATTATATTGTTGCTAAATTTATACCACCTAGTTTTACATACCAACAAAAGAAAAGGGTTTTCTATGTTTTAAGACATTACTTCTAGGATGACCCACACCTTTATAAAGAAGGAGTAGATGGTGTTATTATATGTTGTGTACCTGAGCATGAACAAGAACAAATCCTACGGAAATGTCACTTCGAGGCTTACAGAGGACACCATGCTGGAGATAGAACTGCACACAGGTATTACAATCTGGTTTTTATTTGCCTACTCTCTTCAAATATGCTCGTAAGTTTGTCATGTCTTGTGATGAATGCTAAAGAACTAGTAATATTAGTAGAAGTATGATACGTCTCCAACGTATCTATAATTTTTTATTGTTCCATGCTATTATTTATGATGTTTTGGATGTTTAATGGGCTTTGTTATACACTTTTATATTATTTTTGGGACTAACCTACTAACCCAAAGGCCCAGTCCAGATTGCTGTTTTTTTGCCTATTTCAGGGTTTTACAGAAAAGGAATATCAAACGGAGTCCAAACGGAATGAAACCTTCGGGAGAGATATTTTTGGAGAAAAATACGCATGGGAGACTTGAGAACCACGGAGTAGGGCACACGTGGCGCCCACGAGGGTGCCCCCCCTATAGGGCGCCCCCCCTATAGGGCACACCCCCTGCCTCGTGGGCCCCATGTCTGGCCCCCGGTGCCCTCCTTCCTCCTATATATACCTACGTACCCCGAAACTATCAGAATAACAGAGAAAACCCTAGTTCCACCGCCGCAACCTCCTGTTCCCATGAGATCCCATCTTGGGGCCTGTTCCGGAGCTCCACCGGAGGGGGGATCTTCCACGGAGTGCTTCTACATCATCATCATCGCCTCACCATGAGTTGTGAGTAGTTTACCACAGACCTTCTGGTCCATAGCTAGTATCTAGATGGCTTCTTCTCTCTCTTTGGATCTCAATACAAAGTTCTCCTCGGTCTTCAAGGAGATATATTCGATGTAATCTCTTTTTGTGGTGTGTTTGTCGAGATCCGATGAATTGTGGGTTTGTGACCAAGATTATCTATGAGAAATATTTGGTTCTTCTCTGAACTCTTTATGTATGATTATAATATCCTTGGAAGTCTCTTTGAATTATTGGTTTGGTTTGGTCTACTAGATCTATAGTTCTTGCAATGGGAGAAGTGCTTGGCTTTGGGTTCAATCTTGCGGTGTCCTTTCCCAGTGACAGTAGGGGCAGCAAGGCACGTATTGTATTGTTGCCATCAAGGATAAAAAGATGGGGCTTATATCACTAAGTTTGAGTTTATCCCTCTACATTATGTCATCTTGCTTAAGGCGTTACTCCGTTCTTATGAGCTTAATACACTAGATGCATGCTGGATAGCGGTCGATGTGTGGAGTAATAGTAGTAGATGCAGAATCATTTCGGTCTACTTGTCTCGGACATGATGCCCATATATAATGATCATGCCTAGATAGTCTCATAATTATTCGCTTTTCTATCAATTCCTCGACAGTAATTTGTTTACCCGCCGTAGAATATCGCTATCATGACAGAAGCCACTAGAGAACACTATGGCCCCCGGCTCTATTCTCAACTTATCAATCTACAATTTACTTTACTTTTCCGCTTTTACTTTCTGTTCTTATAACTAAAAATACCAAAAATATCAAACTATCATCTCTATCAGATCTCACTTTCGTAAGTGACCGTAAAGGGATTGACAACCCCTTATCGTGTTGGCTGCGAAGTTCTTAATTGTTTGTGCATGTGCGAGGGACTTGCGCGTGGTATCCTACTGGATTGAAACCTTGGTTCTCAAAAAACTGAGGGAAATACTTACGCTATTGTGCTGCATCTCCCTTTCCTCTTCGAGGGAATACAACGCAAGCTCGAGAAGTAGCAACGTCAGGAAATGCCTATGAATTATTCACTTGTTATCGAACCATTTGATGTTTAGTGTTTTGATTATATGGGACCTTTTCCTTCCCCTAATGGGTATACACATATTTTTGTTGATTTTGATTATGTTACTAAGTGGGTGGAAGCTATTCCAACTAGTAGTGTTGATCATAACAATTCCATTAAAATGCTTAAAGAAGTTATTTTCCCGAGGTTTGGAGTCCCTAGATACTTAATGAATGATGGTGGTTCACACTTTATTCATGGTGCTTTCCATAATTTGCTTGCTAAATATGATGTTAACCATAGAATTGCATCTCCATATCACCCTCAATCTAGTGACCAAGTAGAACTAAGTAATAGAGAAATAAAATTGATCTTGCAAAAGACTGGTAATAGATGTAGGAAAAATTGGTCAAAGAAACTTGATGATGCGTTATGGGCCTATAGACATGCTTATAAAAATTCTATTGGTGTGTCTCCATATAAAATGGTTTATGGAAAAGCATGTCACTTACCTCTTGAATTAGAACACAAAGCTTATTGGGCAATTAAAAAGCTCAACTATGATTTTAAACTTGTTGGTGAAAAGATGCTATTTGACATTAGCTCACTTGATGAATGGAGAACCCAAGCCTATGAAAATGCCAAACTGTTTAAAGAAAAGGTTTAAAGATGGCATGAAAAAAGAATACAAAAGCGGGAATTTAACTTAGATGACCAAGTCTTGCTATACAATTCTCGTTTAAGATTTTTTTTCAAGAAAACTTCTCTCTAAATCGGAAGGACTTTACATGATTGAAGAAGTATATCATTCGGGTGCTATCAAGATATACAACGTCGAAGGCAATAACCCGAAGGTGGTGAATGTGCAAAGAATCAAACATTATATCTCAGGTACGCCCATAAATGTTGAGACCAACATTATTCATTCCATAACTCCGGATGAGTACATAAATGGAATATTCCAGATTGCTTCAGAACCCTAAAAAGGAATAGGTATGTGATACGGTAAGTAAATTGACTCCAAAAGTTTCGCAAAGGCATTTTTCTATATTTTGGAATATATATAAGAAATTAGGAAAATAAAAAGCTGTATGAAATATGCACGAGTAGGCGACAAGCCTGGGGGCGCGCCCTACCCCCTGTGCGTGCCTCCCGAGCTGTTGGCCACCTGTGCCGTCGAACTCCGTTTTCTCCCAGATTACTTGTCTTGCATGATAAAAATTTGTTGTATAATCTCCCGAGGGTTTTGACCACCGTATCACGACAATTCCCTCTGTTTTTGTTTCGTGTTGTTCTTCTGACATATCTGAAAATATGTCATCACAAGATTCAGACAGAGAGAGTTATGTTTCCCACTACCTTACAAACCCAAAGATCTATGGAGAAGTGGACCATTATGGGTGGTCAACGGAGGAACATATAGAAGCCGACCTGAAAAAGTGGACGCCATGGAAGAGGATCAAGAAGTCGCTTCTCTACCTCAACCTGGAGCCATGCACGTGGAGCTCGATGATTCAAGCCTCCCAAATTTGGTCAAACCTCTCAATGACAAATTTATATCTTACAATAACTTGAAAAAGAGCATTGCTTCTTCACCTGCAGCCAGGACGCATTTATGTGTGGACGGTGCTTTAACTATTATCGGAAAGCTACACAAGGAAAATATGGGTCTCAAACAACAAACCAATAAGCTTGAGGAGAAAAATCGCATTTGAGGGGCATCATTGCCAAAAATATTGCACCAACACCTCCGAAGGAGACTTGAGTACACGGGTATGGGCACTCCCCTTGGCTTATGCCAAGCTTGGGGGAGGTGCCCGGGTACCGTATCACCATCACTTCTTTATCGTCACCGTTTACCTTAGTTCGACCATTTTGATTATATCGTTATCTAGTAGAATAAAAGTTTTTAGTATGATCTAGTCATTTAGTTTTTGCTTCGTGATCTATCTATGTAACTGAGTGTGAGAGTTATATAATAAAGATTAGTTTTGAGCTGACGGCTTTGCTTTCTTGCTTTGATCTTGGAAAAGAAAAATAACAAAATAAATAAAAAGAGATTATATAATAATCTTATGGGGAGTGATGACTTCGCATATAAAAAGTATGATGCATGGAATTTGTTGAGAGTTGACAAACATAGTGTTGGTGATTGTTGCAATTAATAGGAAGTAATGAAGAAAAAGAGGTTTCACATATAAATACATCATCTTGGACATCTTCTATGATTGTGTAACATCCCAAATTTTCGATTTGGAATGTTATACATAGATCATATTGCATTGCATGCCCTTTTGCATTTTGTTTGTCGCGTTCCTCGAAATTCTAAGCAACTCAAGGACCTACGGAGAGAGTTGGGAATTTTACCGTTTTCGTATTTGAGTTCGCTCGAATACCGGTACGAGGACAGTGTGATTCTAATTATTTTTCTCTCCTAAAAATATTTCTAAATACAAAATATGATCAGAGATAATATGACTTCTCCAAAATAACAGAAATATTGGAGGAAAAATATTAAAATCACTTTTGGTATTTTTCTGGATTTATTTGCGATTTTATTTGTATAGGAAAAATGCGCGTTTTTCAAAATTGCATTCAGGTCCGGGAAAAATGTTCACTTTGTCCTAAATATTATTAGAGGACGGTGAAAATTTATTCCGGGATTTTTGGAGTTCGTTTAGTATTTCTTTCGTTACTTTTTCTGCGCCAGGACTCTATTTTAAAAAAGTGCAAACCGACTTGGAGTCGTAGAGGCCCGGGACTCTGGGCTTTATAAGCCGCCGCCCCCGGCCCGTCAGCCCCAAACCACCCCTGCCCTAGCCAGCCACCGCCGCCTCGCTAGCCTCGCCGCCGAGCCGCCGTCGCGCCGCCGCTCGCCGCCGCTCGCCGCGCCGCCGCCTGCCTTAGCCGCCCCGCAGCGCGCCGCCGCTCGCCGCCCCACCGCGCACAGCCGCGCCGCTGCCCGCCTCGCCGGCGGACCGCCGTTCGCCGGAGTTCGTCGTTTGAGGTAGTTATCGGTTTTTTTAAAGAACCGATCGGTTTTCGTAAACCGTAGATCTGTTTTTTTATTAGAATAGATCGGTTCGGTTTTTCGTCGGTTTAGTTATTTAGCGGACGTTCGTCCGTACGTTCGTTTTAACGAACGGTTTTCGTCCGTTAGCCGCAGACAGCGAACATTCGTTCGTTAGCCTGTTCGTCCGTTCTTTTTCGGGGTATTTATCCGCGATTATTCCGATCGCGATTTCTGCCCTGATCTTGTTCTTCGTTTTTCTTTTCGCTCGAGAATCGGAATCAGGTGATTCAAAATCCCAGATCTTCGTCTCGATGCCCTCTTTACGTTTAACCAACTTGAACAAGGTTTTGTCTACTGTAAAATTTGACTTTAGGCCAATTAGTAAACCGGAGCTCGTTTCTTTCGCAGTTTGAGTTTCGTTGCTTCTTTCGAGTTGATTCTTTTTGCAAACCGGAGTTCTTAAGTTGAACTTTCTGGTTAGATCTCTTATTCGAGTTTTACCCGTGCATTAGTTAAGTACTTATTGTGTGCTTGTTTGTTTGCGATAGAGTACCCGGAGTGCGCCGCTTGCTACTTTGAATCTCTAGGTTTTGCGGATCATCAGCAAGGCAAGTAACACTTTGATCATACTTTCCAATTACCCAGTTTTCATTGCATTAGTCAAACCCTCACACATTGCATGAGTAGGATCAATTAACTTGTGGGACTGGGAAGTAGATTGAGGTAGTACCTATTACCTGCATTACATTCAAACCTTTGGGAGTTACTTCTACGTTTGTTGTTAGGACATGCTATGCTCGTAGACGTGGATTGGGTGAGTGTATCCATGACAGATGTGAGTTTGTTAATTAATGGTTCAACTTAAGGTGGCAACTTTAACACACATCTGGGTGGATTGAGGCACCTGGGTATTCCAGCGATTGCCTGCTTTTCTTTTGGACCGCCACCCAGGCTCAAAGGGATCATGAGATTATCCATACTAGAAACTTCCGTGTGCAGCCACATGCCAATATGGGCTCTGGCATAGTTGAGTAAGTTGTGGGAAACCTTTCCATGACGGGCTAGCAGATGTAGAGGGATTGTAGGTGTACCGGCCTATCTATCTGGTTAAGGGACCTCTTCGGAAAGACTGTGTCTCGGTCATCCGTTTCTCAAACACCATGCAGTGCGAGAAACCAAACGGAGGCGATCGAGTCTTGTGGGGAAAAGTGCACAAACCTCTGCAGAGTGTACAAAGTGAGCATGATTAGTCGTGTCCCCGGTTATGGACGTCTTGAGTATCTAGTACTTGGATTATCATGTGAATCTCATCATGTTACTCTAATTAATATTGTTGGGTTTAATGATGACTTTTAATTGGGGTTGAGAGGATGTCTATCTTCTCAACGATGTTTCAACTACCATGATAGTTAATTAAAATATATTCCTTTGAAGTAGGGAAAATTGGCTTTACGCAAAAACTGTAACCATAGAGCTTTCCACCAGCCATATTGCATATAGTATAGCTTTACTTTCATTGCTCTCTTGTGTTACTTTGCCAGCATATTCCATGTGCTGACCCGTTTTCGGGCTGCAACATTCATGTTGCAGACTTTTCAGACGACGAGTAAGGTGCCTTATAGGTCGTGGTTCTATACTCAGTGATGCCTTTGGAGTTGATGGACTCACTTATCTTTCAAGCCTTCCGCTGTTATCGTGTTAGATGGCCTTAAGCCATTTTTATTGTAATAAGTTCATCGTTAGAACTATCGATATAATAAGTGTGTGATTGCTACTCTGTTATAAATCCTTCAAGTACTGTGCGTGTCAGCATTACTGATCCAGGGATGACACTGATGCACAGAGATCAGACTGTTTGAGGTCTGGTCGCTACAGATTGTGAGCACTCATTAAAATATAATATGCTAATAAGTTTATGTTGGATAAGGAAGACAACATAATGTGTTATGTCCCCATATATCCGAATAGAAGTTATATTGTCATGGGTCCTCCAACATGTTGGGCCTGCTTCTCATCCTATGCTAGCCAAAATATTTTGCACCAAGTAGAGATACTACTTGTGCATCCAAATACCTTTAACCTAGTTTTTCCATGAGAGTCCACTATATCTACCTATGGATTGAGTAAGATCCTTCAAGTAAGGTGTCATCGATGCAAGCAATAAAAATTACTCTCTAAATATGTATTATCTTTTAGTGTGAGGAAAATAAGCTTTATACGAACTTGTGATATGGAAGAAATAAAAGCGACAGACTGCATAATAAAGTTCTTTATCACAGGCGGCAATATAAAGTGACGTTCCTTTGTATTAAGATTTCATGCATTTAACCAAAAAGTGCATGACAACCTCTACCTCCCTCTGCGAAGGGCATATCTTCTATTTAATGTCTACCTTAATACTAGAGTCATGGTGATCTTCACCATTCCTTTTACTTTTCTCTTTTGGCAAGCACTATATGTTGGAGAAAGATCTAGACATACATACCCACTCGGATGTAGGTGATCATAAACTATTATGGTTGACATTGCCCTTGAGGTAAATGGTTGGGAGGCAAAACTATAAGCCCCTATCTTTCTACGTGTCTGATTGAAACTTTAATGTCATAAGTACCGCATCAGTATTAGCACTTACGGAAGATTAAAAGATGGTTGAGTATGTGGACTCGCTACAATAGCTCTTACATTGACTCTTTCCGATATTATGACAAATTGCAATTGCTTCAATGACTGAAATCATCATAGTTTGTTAGTTTTCAATGAAGTTTTGAGTTTATACTTTCCCTTGTGAATGAATTATGACTTTAGCATAAGAATTTATATGACAATATATTGTTGTTCTAAAAGATGATCATGGTGCCCTCATGTCCGTATTTTATTTAATCGACAGCTCTATCTCTAAACATGTGGTCATGATTATCGATTTTGGCATTCGCTTGAGGACAAACGAGGTCTAAGCTTGGGGGAGTTGATACGTCAATTTTGCATCATGTTTTTATGTTGATATTTACTGCATTATGGACCGTTATTTCACCTTATGCTGCAATACTCATACCTTTTCACTCTTATTTTACAAGATTTACATGAAGAGGGAGAATGCCGGCAACTAAAATTCTAGACCGGAAAAAGCAAATCTAAGATACCTATTTTGTGCAACTCCAAATGCCATGAAACTTTACAGAGAATTGTTTTGGAATATATAAATATTGGATGAAGAAACAACAGAAGGGGACCCACCAGGTTGCCAGAAGCCTGGGGGTGCGCCCTACCCCTCAGGGTGCGCCTCCCGAGCTTGTGGGCCCCCTGGCCATCATCCGGTGCCCATCTGCTGGTATAGGAGGGGTTATGACCTAGAAAATATAAAAAGGAAGCTTTCGGGATGAAGCGCTACCGTCTCGAGGTAGAAGTAATCTAGGGCTCCGACGTAGCTATTCTACCGGGGAAACTACCCTCCGAGAGGGGGAAATTGAAGCCATCATCATCACCAATGATTCTCTCATCGAGGTAGGGTCAATATTCATCAACATCTTCACGAGCATGATCTCCACTCAAACCCTAGTTCATCTCTTGTATTCAATCTTTCTCTCAAAACCTCATATTGGTACCTGTGGGTTGCTAGTAGTGTTGATTAATCCTTGTAGTTGATGCTAGTTAGTTTATTTGGTGGAAGATCATATGTTCATATCCTTAATGATATTCAATACCCTTATGATCATGAACATGAATATGCTTTGTGAGTAGTTGCTTTTGTTCCTGAGGACATGGGAGAAGTCTTGTTACAAGTAATCATCTGAATTTGGTATTCGTTCGATATTCTGATGAGATGTATGTTGTCTTTCCTCTAGTGGTGTTATGTGAACGTCGACTACATGACACTTCACCATGATTTGGGCCTAGGGTAAGGAGTTGGGAAGTAGCAAATAGATGATGGGTTGCTAGAGTGACAGAAGCTTAAACCCTAATTTATGTGTTGCTTCGTAAGGGGCTGATTTGGATCCACATGTTTCATGTTATGGTTAGATTTATCTTAATTCTTCTCTCATAGTTGCGGATCCTTGCACGAGGGATTAATCATAAGTTGGAGGCTTATCCAAGTGAGGATAGCACCCAAGCACCTATCCACCCACACATCAAATTATCAAAGTAACGAACGTGAATCATGCGAGCATGATGAAAACTAGATTGACAATAATTCCCATGTGTCCCCGGGAGCGCTTTGCTTTATGTAAGAGTTCGTCTGGACTTATCCTTTGCTATCAAAAGGATTGGGCCAGCTTGCTACACCTTTGTTACACTTATTACTCGTTACCCGTTACGAATTATCTTGCTACCAAACTATCTGTTACCGATAATTTTAGTGCTTGCAGAAAATACCTTGCTGAAAACCGCTTGTCATTTCCTTATGCTCTTAGTTGGGTTTGACACTCTTACTTATCGAAAGGACTACAATTGATCCCTATACTTGTGGGTCATTAATGCATGCGGTGACGATGGAATGCGTCAAGTGCCCCTTCAGCTCGACGTCGGCCATCGCAAGCAAAAGGATTGGGAAGAAAGGAGAAAGCTTGGAGTTAGATCTGGGTTCACCGATGCTCCGAGAGGCTTTGAGCGAAGGAGCAAAGGATGGAAGCATGGGGAAATGATTTACTACCGTATAAAATGCATATTTCCCAACACGTTGTACCATTATGCATGCATCATCAAATCAATGCGTTGATGATATCCCCTAAAAACCAGGGCATGATCTCTGCATTGATAGGACGTGCCAATAAGGGATGGCCTCGAGCCACAAAACATTTTGTGATAACTGCTTCCATCCCACTATGTTAGATGACGGTTCGATAAAGCTGTCAGGGGTTTAGGCCCCTCTCACTAGCTATGTGTGATGTGGCAAGTTTTCAAGACTGAGCTACCCCGGGACCTCGGGTACTGATATGTCTCCAACGTATCTATAATTTTTTATTGTTTGATGCTGTTATATTACCATTCTTGGATGTTTTACAATCATTTTATATCATTTTTGGGACTAACGTATTGTCATAGTGCCAAGTGCCCATTGCTGTTTTTTGCTTGTTTTTTACGTCGCAGGAAATCAATATCAAACAGGGTCCAAATGCAACGAAACTTATTGTGGATTTTTTTGGACCAGAAGACATCCAATAGGCCATAGAAGCACCTGGGGGGTGCCCCAAGGGGGGCACCACCCACCAGGGCGCGCCTGGGCCCAAAAGTGTGCCCAGGTGGGTTGTGCCCACCTCGATGGCCTCCCGCACCGCCTCTTTGCTCTATAAATACTCCAATATTCCAGAAACCCTAGGGGAGTCAACGAAATTTTGTTCCATCCGCCGCCAGTTCCAGAACCACGAAATCCAATCTAGAGCCCTTCTACGGCACTCCGCCGGAGGAGGGAATCATCACCGGTGGCCATCTTCATCATCCCGGCAACCACCATGATGAGGAGGGAGTGTAAGGGAATATTTCTCCCTAAGTGGTTTTGGTGATTGATAACAATGCATTTGCGGACTAATCGTGTGCATTGAGCATTTCAGATATCTCATGTCTAGGCACAAGATGATTCGGTGCCCCTCGGAGCCTATCAAAGACGGTGTTTCTCTATGTTTCTTTTCGGTGGAATTGAGTTGTAGGAAAGTCGTACTATTAAGAGGGGGTCCTCTTCGGAAAGGTTAGGGTGGAATCAACACATACACATATGTTCCTTTGCATCACCTTTCCTTCGCTTCACTGGAGCACCGGTCGTTTCCTTTGTCGTTGCGAAGATGAAGGCTCCCAAGTATTACTGTTATGTGGCATGCGGTAGTACTGCTCAAGGGAGGAGTAGTACAGCAGAGCTCCATGGTAGTACCGCCCGTGGAAGCGGTAGTACCATCCCTTGCGGTAGTACCGCTCCTTGTATGCGGTAGTACCACGGCCTCTGGCCCAGAACGGTGGCTTGCGCGGAAGTAGGAGCGAAAGTAATTTTTTACTTCCGCACCCTACGCGGTAGTACCGCTCCCTGTGAGCAGTAGTACCGTGCAGGGTTTTTGCATCGATCGAGACTCAGCGGAAGTAGCCACGGATGTAATTTTATTAGACCATGCCTTTCCCTGCCCAGATTGTACCTTGCCTTGCGGTAGTACCGCAAGGGCGTGCGGTAGTACCGCAAGGGCGTGCGGTAGTACCGCTCCGGCGGTTCTACCGCTCGTTGCTATACGCAATAGGGCCTCGTCTGGCTCCTGCCGCGCGAGTGGTAGTACCGCACTGCCTCGCGGTAGTACCATAGGTATGTGCGGTAGTACCACATGTCGCAGGTTGAGTTGGTCGGTAACGGTTGGATCTTTCCTCATACTATATAAGGGGGGTCTTCTTTCCCAAGTTGACTACCTCTTCTCTCTCCAAGCTCCATTGTTGCTCAAAGCTCCATTTTCGCCCGATATCTCTCCCTAGCCAATCAAACTTGTTGATTTCCTAGGGATTGGTTGAGAAGGCCTCTATCTACACTTCCACTAAGAGAAATTTGATTCCCCTAGTAATTCCTTGCGGATCTTGTTACTCTTGGGTGTTTGAGAACCCTAGATGGTTGAGGTCACCTCGAAGCCATAGTCCATTGTGGTGAAGCTTCGTGGTGTCGTTGGGAGCCTCCAATTCAGTTGTGGAGATAGCCCCAACCTTGTTTGTAAAGGTTCGGTCACTGCCTTCAAGGGCACCACTAGTTGCACGGCATCTCGCATTGTGTGAGGGCGTGAGGGGAATACGGTGGCCTTAGTGGCATCTTGGGGAGCATTGTGCCTCCACACCGCTCCAACTGAGACGTACTTCCTCTCAAAGGGAAGGAACTTCGATAACACATCTTCGTCTCCACCGATTCCACTCATGGTCATATCTAACCTTTACTTGTGAAAGATTTTATTGTTTTGTATCTCTTGCTTGCTTAGTGTGCTTGTTGTTGTTGCATCATATAGGTTGCCCACCTAGTTGCATATCTAGACAACCTATTTTGATGCTAAGTTTAATTTGGTAAAGAAAAGCTAAAAATTGTTAGTTGCCTATTCACCCCCCCTCTAGTCAACCATATCGATCCTTTCAATTGGTATCAGAGCCTCGTCTCTTTATTAAGGACTTTACCATCCAAAGAGTATGGGTGACACCGTAGTCGAGATGGAGGAGCACTCCGGTGGGAATCCATCCTTGTCCACAGCCAATGGGGATCCTCGGTCTCTCGAGAGGAGTTCAATGTGGCTTTGGACACATTGAAAACCTCTATGACGACCGAGGTCAAAGGCATGTTCAAAGAATTTCTTGATGGGCTTAAATTATCAATCGCACCATTGGAAATGGCTAGTCCCACTAAGAAGGTGGAGGATGCTCATTCTGATAAGGGGGAGCTAGTAGTGACCAAGCTCATTTGCCTAAAAGAGGGAGTGGCATCTTTGCCGATGTTCAACCTCCCAATACTTATGGAGGACCCATTCCCTCCACGCATCTAAATAATGTTGGTCCTCCCCCGAAGTATGTGAAAAATGCAGATTTTGCTACTTGGTTTTTTCGCTTTAAACATCATTTAAATCATTGTTCTACTAATCTTTGGAGAATTATTGAGCAAGGTTTCTACCCGCACGATCCATACAAATTCACTCCTAGAGAAGTCGTGGATCATCAATTCAATGAGTCTTTTCTCTGCATTCTCCAAGATGATATCCCTCCCGAACATATTGCTCACCTCCGACCCTTCTCCATGGCCAAGGAAGCATGGAAACATGTGGTCTCCTTGTACAAGGGAAGTGCAAGCATTCAACGCTCAAACTATGAAGTGGTGCAAGATGAGGCCGATGAGTTTGCCATGATCAAAGATGAAGAACCTCATGAACTTTATCGAAGATTAACCACTCTCGCGGTCTCACTCCGAGATCATGGGAGCAAGGATACAGATGACAATTGGATCAAGCGCAAGTTTCTCAAGGCCATAGCCCTATCACAAGACCATGTCCTCCGTCATCCGTCAAAGGCCGGACATCCACACCTTGTCCTCAAGTGAAGTGTTGGATGAGTTTGTTGCTATGGGGATCTTGGACAAGACCGATGACAATGCGGTGTTGTGGTCTCAACAATCAAAGAAACCCAACCTTGCTTTGAAGGCCAATGCGTGTGTAGAAGAAGAGGATGAAGAGGAAGAAGAGGAGTGTTGCCCCGAAGACACCAAATATGCATATCATGAGCACATGGCTCTTGCTTCACGACACTTTTTGGGCAACAAGAAGAACTCAAGACCCAAATTTAACAAGAACAACTCAAGTGGCATCAAGGGCAAGCAACGAGTGAGGAAGTGCTACAATTGTGGCAATGTGAGTCATTTTGTTGTGGACTGCCCATGTGAGAAAATGGAAGACAATGGATACAAGCTTATTCGAAAAGACAAGGCCAAATCTTTCCCCAACAAGAACAACTTCACCAAGAAGACTCCTCCCAAAGGATTGGTGTCACAAGAAGAATATGATGAGGATGATGATGATGAAGAAGACGACGAGATGGTTAACATGGCCACCGTTGCCATTGCAACAACTACACGGTTATCCCATTTTGATTCACCCAGCGAGAACATCACCGCCAAGTGCCTCATGGCTAAAGCCACCAACAAGGTAACCCCCAACATCAAGTCTAGCATCACTACTAATCCCTCGTTGCAGATTGCATTGATTAAAGTGAGGGGGCAGAGGAGGAGGAAAACAAATTTGAGTCTTTTATGAGTAAACTCAAAGGTAAATCCAAGAAGCACTTCGGTGCTCTCTTGGAACAACTTGGTGAAGCCAGTGACATGATCGAGGCTCACGAAGAGACCATCCCTAAGATGGAAGGACATTGTTGTGACTATGCCGATGAGATATCGGATCGCTCTAATGCACTTGAGGAAAAGCATGATCAGCGTTTGGATCTTGAGGACTCATACAACAACGATCATGCTAAATTAAAGATAGATCTCGATCATGCTCTTGTTGTTTCTCGTGTGCTCAATTCCAAGAAGGCCAACTTGGGGTTGACCATGCTAGACTCAAGGAGGAGTTTGATACACTTCACAAGGCCCACAAGGTCTTGAAGAGTGTTCATGCTAGTTTGAAGGAGTCTCATGATCAGCTCCAAGTATCGCTAACCAAGGAGAATGCCACTTTTCCTCATATGGTTTTGATTGATAATGCAAATGCTACTAACCCATCTTGTGAGCATGTGTATCTTGTGGAGGAAAATGCCAAGTTGAAGAAGCAACTTGAGAAAGGTCTTATGTTGTGCATACAAGGTGAGAAAAACCTCAATGACCTTTTGAGCAATCAAAAGGAAGTTGTGGGTAAGGAGGGAATTGGGTTTGCACCCAAGTCCAAGAAGAAGAAGAATAATGACAACACCAAGCAACCTCTTCCTCTTAAGCAAACGTTTGTGAAGGAGGGAGAGGGTTCTACCAAGGATAAGAAGAACAAGGCTAAGGGTGGTGGTGTCAAGAAGGACAAACTCACTCCTTCCAACAAAGTCGATGACATTAACCCATCTTATGTGTTGTGTCGTGCTAGTGATGGGATGTTTATGCCAAATTTGTTGGTTCTTATTATGGGTACATTGAATGGTCTATTTGGGTTCCTAAGACCCTTGTTGCTAACATCAAAGGACCCATTACAAAATGGGTACCTAAAACCAAGCATTGATTTCTTGTAGGAGTTTGCTTCCAGTGGGGCATCATGGTTACTCGATCGTGCAGCCACAAATCATATGACTGGAAGCAAAGACTTGGTGGTGGATGATACGTCGCCAACGTATCTATAATTTTTGATTGTTCCATGCTATTATATTATCCTTCTAGGATGTTTTATGGGCTTTTATATACACTTTTATATGATTTTTGGGACTAACCTATTAACCCAGAGCCCAGTGCCAGTTTATGTTTTTTCCTTGTTTTTGAGTTATACAGAAAAGGAATATCAAACGGAGTCCAATTGACGTGCCAAATTTTGATGATTTTTATGGACCAAAAGAAGACCCGGAGTAAAAGAGTTGGGCCACGAGAGTCACGGGCTGCCCACGAGGGTGGGGGGCGCGCCCACCCCCATGGGCGTGCCCCCCTATCTCGTGGACAGCCCGGAGACCCCCATACTTGTGCCCTACGCTAAAAAATCTTATAAATACTAAAACCTCTGGAAAATAACCTAGATCGGGAGTTCCACCGCCGAAAGCCTCTGTTGCCACCAAAAACCAATCTAGACCCGTTCAGGCACCCTGCCGGAGGGGGGATCCCTCTCCGGTGGCCATCTTCATCATCCTGGCACTCTCCATGACGAGGAGGGAGTAGTTCACCCTCGGGAGTGAGGGTATGTATTAGTAGCTATGTGTTTGATCTCTCTCTCGTGTTCTTGAGATGACACGATCTTCATGTATCGCGAGCTTTGCTATTATAGTTGGATCTTATGATGTCCCCCCCCCCTCTACTCTCTTGTGATGAATTGAGTTTTCCCTTTGAAGTTATCTTATTAGATTGAGTCTTTAAGGATTTGAGAATGCTTGATGTATGTCTTGCGCGGGATACCTGTGGTGACAATGGGGTATTCTATTGATTCACTTGATGTATGTTTTGGTGATCAACTTGTGGGTTCCGTGACCTTGGGAATCTGTGCATAGGGTTTGTCACACGTTTTCTTCTTGACTCTCGGTAGAAACTTTGGAGCACTCTTTGAAGTACTTTGTGTTGGTTGAATAGATGAATCTGAGATTGTGTGATGCATATCGTATAATCATGCCCACAGATACTTGAGGTGGCAATGCAGTATCTAGGTGACATTAGGTTTTTGGTTGATTTGTATCTTAAGGTGTTATTCTAGTACGAACTCTATGATAGATCAAACGGAAAGAATAGCTTCATGTTATTTTACTACGGACTCTTGAATAGATCGATCAGAAAGAATAACTTTGAGGTGGTTTTGTACCCTACAATAATCTCTTCGTTTTTTCTCCGATATTAGTTACTTTGGAGTGACTCTTTGTTGCATGTTGAGGGATAGTTATATGATCCAGCTATGTTATTATTGTTGAGAGAACTTGCACTAGTGACAGTATGAACCCTAGGCCTTGTTTCCTAGCATTGCAACACCGTTTACGCTCACTTTTATCATTATTTACCTTGCTGTTTTTATATTTTCAGATTACAAAAACCTATATCTACCATCCATATTGCACTTGTATCACCATCTCTTCGCCGAACTAGTGCACCTATACAATTTACCATTGTATTGGGTCTGTTGGGGACACAAGAGACTCTTCGTTATTTGGTTGCAGGGTTGCTTGAGAGAGACCATCTTCATCCTATGCATCCCACGGATTGATAAACCTTAGGTCATCCACTTGAGGGAAATTTGCTACAGTCCTACAAACCTCTGCACTTGGAGGCCCAACAACGTCTACAAGAAAAAGGTTGTGTAGTAGACATCAAGCTCTTTTCTGGCGCCGTTGCCAGGGAGGTTAGTGCTTGAAGGTATATCTTTAGATCTTGCAGTCGAATCTTTTAGTTTCTTGTTTTATCACTTGTTTAATTTATGAAAGAAAACTACAAAAAATGGAATTGAGGTTACCTCATATGCTTCATCTTTTTAATATCTTTCGTGAAAATGATGGGAAGGAAAATTGTGCTCAAGTACTAGAAGAAGAATTACATAGAATGCTTGGCATAAAATATGTGCATGATGAGTATGATTGCAATGTTGTTAGTATGAATTCTTTGAATACCCATGATGCTAATGATATGCAAAGCCACAAGCTTGGGGATGCTATGTTTGATGGATGATATGTTTAGTCCCCCAAGTTTTGATGAGCATTTATTATGATGAAAGCATGCCTCCTATTTATGATGATTATTGTGATGACACATATGCTATAAAGAATAAACATAATCATGAAACTTGTCATCATGATTTTAATTTTCAAATGGGTTATGCTTCACATGATAGTTATTTTGTTGAGTTTGCTCCCACTACTATGAATGAGAAGAATTTTGCTTATGTGGAGAGTAGTAAAATTTCTATACAAGTAGATCATGAAAAGAATGCTTTATGTGCTGGTTATATGGTTGAATTCATTCATGATGCTACTAAAAATTATTATGAGAGAGGATCATATGCTTCTACATATTGCAATAATATCAAGTTTCCTCTCTATGTGCTTAAAATCATAGAGTTATGCTCGTTTGCCCATCCTATGCTTGTTGATGCTTGTTCCCATAAGTTGTTTGCTCACAAAATCCCTATGAATAGGAAGTGGGTTAGACTTAAATGTGCTAGTCATATTCTTCATGATGCTCTCTTCATGTTTCAATTCTTATCTTTTATGTGAGCATCATTGAAATCATCATGCCTAGCTAGGGGCGTTAAACGATAGCGCTTGTTGGGAGGCAACCCAACTTTATTTTTGTTCTTTGTTTTTTCTTATGTTTAGGAATAAATATTGCATCTAGCTTCTGTTTAGATGTGGTTTTGTGTTTTAATTAGTGTTTGTGCCAAGTAGAACCTTTGGGAAGACTTGTGTGAAGTTTATGCGATCATGCTGTAAAAAAACAGAAACTTTGCGCTCACGAGATTAGCTACCATTTTTTACTGGAGAGTGATTTTTAGTTGATTCTTTTTGAAGATGACTAATAGACAAATTCCTCAGGTCCACCAATTTATTCCAGAATTTTTAGAATTACAAAAATATTCGAAAGTTACAGATTGCTACAGACTGCTCTGTTTTTGACAGATTTTGTTTTCTATGTGTTGTTTGCTTATATTGATGAATCTATCAGTAGTATCGGAGGGTATGAACCATAAAGAAGTTGCAATAGAGTAGATATTACACCAATATGAATTTAAAATGAGTTCATAACAGTACATGGGTGGTGGTTTTATTTTCTTATACTAACGGAGCTCACGAGTCTTCTGTTGAGTTTTGTGTTGTGAAGTTTTCAAGTTTTGGGTAAAGATTCGATGGACTATGGAATAAAGAGTGGCAAGAGCCTAAGCTTGGGGATGCCCAAGGCACCCCAAGGTAATATCCAAGGACAACCAAGAGCCTAAGCTTGGGTATGCCCCGGGAAGGCATCCCCTCTTTTGTCTTCGTCTATCAGTAACTTTACTTGAGGCTATATTTTTATTCACCACATGATATGTGTTTTGCTTGGAGCGTCATTTCGTTTTTTTTTTGCTTGCTGTTTGAATAATATCCCAAGATCTGAAATTCTTAAATGTTAGAGAGTCTTCACATAGTTACGTAATTATTCAACTACTCATTGATCTTCACTTATATCTTTCGTCGTAGCTTGTCATTTGCTCTAGTGCTTCACTTATATCTTTTTAGAGCACGGTGGTGGTTTTATTTCTAAGAAATAGATGAACTCTCATGTTTAACTTATATTATTTTGAGAGTATTTTAGAACAGCATGGTAATGTTCTTTGGTTATAAGACTAGTCCTAATATGACAGGCATCCAAGATGGTATAGTAAAAACTTTCATATAAAGTGCATTGAATGATAGGAGAAGTTTGATACTTGATGATTGTTTTGAGATATGAGGATGGTGAAATTAGAGTCATGCTAGTAGAGTAATTGTGAAATTGAGAAATACTTGTGTTGAGGTTTGCAAGTCCCATAGCATGCACGTATGGTAAACGTTGTGTGACAAATTTGAAGCATGAGGTATTTCATTGAGTGTCATCCTTTGTGTGGAGACCAGGATCGCGTGAGGGTTAACTCCTACCAACCCTTCCCCTAGGTCCATGCGTGTAGTACTTTGTTTTGATGAATTGTAGATTTTTGCAATAATTATATGAGTTCTTTATGACTAATGTTGAGTCCATGGATTATACGCACTCTCACCCTTCCACCATTGCTAGCCTCTCTTGTACCGCATAACTTTCACCGGTACCATACACCCACCATATACCTTCCTCAAAACAGCCACCATACCTACCTATTGAAAGAACATGCGGTGCCCCCATGTTTGGTTTTTGTAATTGATGACAATCTCTATGGACTAATGGTTGCCTTGAGTTATATTTGAAGGGTTTGTCCATAGGCTTTTCTTGGAGTCCATTTGTTGGTTTCAAGGAGAGTTTGTAATGAACAAGGTGCTATTAAGGAATTATCCAAAGATTGGTCTAGTGAGTGTTGAGCTTATTGCAAGCATGTCTTGAACAAGAAGAGTGTGTGATCATTCATGTTTACCTTCAAGACATCATCCAAATAAAGAGAGTTGGAAAGATTCAAGGCTGATCAAGACTAAGTCAAATAGTGGATCAAGTTGATCAACACACAAAGCATAGAAGATGTACCGAGAGGGATCAAGCAATCCCATGGTATGGTAAGCATTGTCAATTACGCTTTGTGTACTAACCCATTATCTTCGTGAGAGTTCTTTGTGGGGTTAGTTTGCGGTGTGCAAGTTCAAGTGGAGCATCACGAAGAGATCAAGTGCTTGAAGCTTGTCGTACATTGTTGTGACAATGGACTTGTGAAGATGTGCAAGATCATCATCATCCAGCTCAAGTGGACTATGTGCAAGGCAAAGGTTTGCCCTTGATAGGTTTCCTATTTTACCGGTCTCATGGTAGTTGTGGGAGACCGGGTTATAGGATCGATTGCCGTACTATCAAGGGGGGCTCTCGATAAGTAACTTGATCATATCGTTCGTTGAGAGCTCAAACCATTGCATCCATGCATCATCTTTATTGGTTCTTGTTCGGTTATTCTCCTTGTGAGATTTGGAGCTTTTGGTCATCTTGATGACAAGCTCGAGTTCATCGAAAACGGTTACATCATCGTCTCCGCGTGCCTCGGTTATCTCTTACCCGAGCCCTTTACTTATGCACTTTACTTTGTGATAGCCATATTGTTTCTTGTTATATATCTTGCTATCACCTAGTTGTTTATCTTGTTTAGCATAAGTTGTTGGTGCACATAGGTGAGCCTAGTTGTTGTAGGTTTTGTGCTTGACAAATTAACCTCTAGGTTTATTCCGCATTTGTTCAAGCCCAAATCGTAATTATTTTAAAGCACCTATTCACCCCCCCCCCCTCTAGGCGACATCCATGGTCTTTCAATTGGGAAGTACACACTCAACAATATCTTGAGTGTGCAAAAATCCCCCAATGACAAAGGTGGACTTGGATTCATCTCCAACAAGAAGAAGAAGTCCAAAATTAATAAGAAGAAGAAGGGCCAAGAATAAGTCAAGAATTTGGCCAAGATTATTTGCTTCAAGTGCAAAATTGAAGGGCACCATGTTAGATCTTGCCCATTGAAGAAGAAGACCATTAGTGACAAGCAACAAGGGAAGAGGCCACAAGTTCAATCTCGTGCTCAACCACAAGCTGAGGAAAGGCCGCTTCCCAAGAAGACTCATGGTAATGCTTCTCATTTTGAGAAAACAAATGAGAAGAAAGTGAAGAGTAGATGTTGCTACTTATGCCGTGAGAAGGGTCACCTTGCTTCTTCATGCATTAGTGGTAACTTATCCAACCCCACTATTATTGATGATATCTATTCTCTTGGGAAGGAAAAGGTTGTCAATGTGTTTGCCAAGTTTCTTGGGACTCAAAGTGGTGTCAAGAAAAGAATCATTTGGGTAGCCAAGACTATTGTGACTAACCTCTTAGGACCCAACTTGGTCGGGGACCAAATAGCTCAAACTTGATCAATATGTGTTTTGTAGGGCATTGGAGACTTCGCTACATTATGAAGATTTGAGGGGTCTTCATCATTCACATTGTCTCAAGCCAAGTCATTCGAATCATCTTTCTATCGTATATCCAATGTTCCTCCTTGCGGTAACTCGTGGTTAAATTGTTTACATTGAAAGTTACTTGCCCCTTAGCATGTTGTGGTTTTGTACCTTGCATGTGCTTGTATATGTTTTGCGTCCAATTTGCGTATCTTGAGAAATCAAGTATGTGTATATTGGTTTGCACATCATGCATGTGTGTGTCGTGCGTTGAGCCTTTGTGCATCTTGCTTTTATCTTAGTTGGCTCTTGTGAGAGATTAATGGAACATCCCGTTTTGGGGGGAGTGATGTGCTTTGTGCACCTCAAAATCCTATAAATGTGTGTACATGAGGAATACCGTCTAGTATTGATATTACAAGATTATCTAGTCTCCATGTGGTATGTCTTCTCATGAGAAATTCAAATTCTAAATGTTCCATTAATTATCTCTTGTTGGTTCTCTCTTGCATCTTGGTAAGTTTTTCGTTGGTATCACATTATGGGGAAGTAATTTTCTATGTGCATATTACAAGCCTAGAAAATGTGTACATTTGAGATATTGTCACCTAGTGTTGATATTATAAATTATGTTGTTCCTAGGTGGCATGTTAGCTCTACAAGTTGCAAATTTGCTTTTGTGTTTGGTGTGAAGATGATGTTGAATGTGTTTGCAATCTACCACCGAGAATTATTTCCAAATACCTCTTGTCTTTGACAATTAATAATCATTTATGTGGTGGAAATTATTGATCATCTTTACATTGTCTTTTGGTTTTATTTGTCTTATCTCTTGCCAAGTTTGTGTCAACTCCCATTGCCTTCCGTGCCACTTGTGGATCTTGTCATTTTATTGATTTTTTCAAGTGTTTTCTAGATATAGTGAAAGTGGTGATCCCACCTTGTGCATTTTGTATTCAAATGCAATTTCCCTTTAATGCACCATTCTTGGGGGAGCTATCCTATTTTTGATAGAACATTCTTCTTTTGATCCATTTCAAGTGTGTGTTGATGGAAGGCAAGCCGTTTCTTTTTGGTACTTTGTGCCATCATGAAACTTTGTAGATTGGTTGGTTTGTTTGGAACCATCCTCTCTTTTGGGAGTCCGATATCTTTCCTTTTGCGTGTATCAATGGATATCTCATTCCTTGATGTATCTTCTAAATAGATAGCTTCCAAGTGATGATTTCTCCATTTGGTATCCTATTTTCACTTGGTATTTCTTTTTATTTGGTTTCTTTAGCATGCTCTCTTTCTTTGACCCAATATATAAGGGAAACACCACTAGTATGAATTTGGTTGAGATGTGCATGAAATTCATTTTCATATATAAATGCACATATGTGTGTGGAGTTTGTCCTATGTATTGGTGTTTCTAACTCGATGGTCCCAATGAGTTTGGGTACAATTTTGTTTGTGTTTTTGTTCTAGGAACAATTGGAGATGCATTGGATGCTCGGCTCACTCACAAGGAAGGTGTTGTCACCATGTGCTTATTGGAGTCAAGCCACGATGATCAATGAACTACTATCTACCTTCAATTGGTATCTACTACATCCTTCCAATGTTATCTCGGTAACAAGTATCATCATCTACTTCATGCACAAATTTCTTGCATCAACCTTGTGTAGGTTGTATCATGGCATGTAATTCATTCTTTCTTGTGATACTTGTTTCTTTTCTCAAAGCATCCCAACAATGATCTCTTGTTGCTAGTTGTGATGTCTTTGATGTTCGTGTGGTCGGAATTCATTTGTATACAATAAGACCATATCTAGCCATGTGCTATGCTTTCAAGCAAATATCTTATTGGTATATTTATGACTTCCTTGTGGATATCTTTTTCTTTCCGCTTTGTAATTATTTCGTGTGTACATCCTTCTTGTGGATTGATATCATCATGATTTTCATCCACCTAGAATCTTGTACACTTGAGAGAAATTACATATCTAGTAGATATCCTTTTCTTTCACATCCACCTTGTCTTTCTTATATTACTTTCCTTGGTGGTTATGTGAAAGGATTTATCTTGAGTGCGGATCCTATATCGTTGCACCTTGATGCACTCTTGTGTGGTGAAGATTTTTATTCTCTTGCTTGTCTTGACGAGGCTTTTGCCATTTAGATTGGTATCCCTCCTCATGACAAAGCTTCAATTTTCTTTCTTCGCCATGGGGTGTCACAAGAGTTGGTTATTCTTTTTGCATGTTGAGTGTGCTTGTGAACCCCTTTGCTTGATGTGTGTGGGAAGGACATGTCATGCACCTTGTATCTCAACTATTCAAGATTATGTTGATGCTTAATGATCACCCTTACATTAGTCTTTTCAAGTGCTTTGCCATGACTCACACACATCATTTTGGTTGAGCCTTCACTTAAGTTGCCTCTTTTATATGTTGCTCAACCATTTGTTTGTTGCAAGTTCTAGGCTTTGTTTCCTTCATGCTCACCTGCACCTGGTGTGAGTCTCTATTGATTTTGGGGGAGCGATGACCCTATTCTGTGCACTTGGTATCCTAATGAAAATATTCAAAGGAGTGCACAAATTATGGGGAGCTTCACTAGTGTCTTTAGAACCTCCGTGTCTATGTCGCGAGGTTCTATTGATCTTGGGGAGCGACGATCCTATTTTGTGCTCGTTGTATCCAAATACAAAAATAAATAGTGCACAAATCATGGGGAGCTTCTCTAGTTTCTCTAGAACACTCATTTGCTCATATCATAATATTTTTTATTCATGTGGCGTGTAGGATCATTGGTCTAGTTGGTTCAATTGGTATCTTTTGATAGCTTGCTTCAATTGGTATCTTTGATTGCTTGATTGCTTGTTTCTCTATTTGTTATGTCTTTGTGGCATATCTTTCTTTTGCAATCTTTGGGCCTCAATATAGTTTGTCTTCCTCCAAGTATTTACCGTTGGATATGTGTATTGCATTCCACTCTCTTGTTGAGAAATACACAATTTATGTACGAACACAATTTATATTGGCATTCTAAGCTTTTTTTCCCATTATGGCAATCGAATGGGGGAGAAGTTTCAGAGAGTTTTGTGGAGAAGTTTAGAGAGTCATCTCTTCTTGCTTTGGTTTTGTTCCTAAGCTTTTGCATCTCATGCGCATACATTTTGTTGCATGGTATGGTGATGCATAATTCCTTATATAAACTCTCTTGAAAGTGATTGTCATCAATTACCAAAATGGGGGAGATTGAAAGAACATGCGGTGCCCCCATGTTTGGTTTTGGTAATTGATGACAATCTCTATGGACTAATGGTTGCCTTGAGTTATATTTTAAGGGTTTGTCCATAGGCTTTTCTTGGAGTCCATTTGTTGGTTTCAAGGAGAGTTTGTAATGACCAAGGTGCTATTAAGGAATTATCCAAAGATTGGTCTAGTGAGTGTTGAGCTCATTGCAAGCATGTCTTGAAGAAGAAGAGTGTGTGATCATTCATGTTTACCTTCAAGACATCATCCAAATAAAGAGAGTTGGAAAGATTCAAGGCTGATCAAGACTAAGTCAAAGAGTGGATCAAGTTGATCAACACACAAAGCATAGAAGATGTACCGAGAGGGATCAAGCGATCCCATGGTATGGTAAGCATTGCCAATTATGCTTTGTGTCAGGGATATTACTAGCAGGTATAAACCAGCCATGAAGATCCGGATTACACTGACATACTTGTATTATCATAACGCCCGGTAGAATAGGTACAAAGATTACAGCCCATAGAAGTTAGGGCCCATGTGTAAAGCCCACGGTTTGTAAACCGTCATATCATGTAACTTGGGATGTAAGACAGAAAGAGAAGAGAACGAGGCGGACACGTTTATGAGCCGGCCTCGGGACTCTGTAAACCGGACTGGGCGTCGCCTCCTATATAAAGGGACGACCCAACGACGGTTCAGGGACAAGAAACAACAAGTCAAGACACATGCAAGCGATTGGCTCCCTGTTCATCGACGCACAATCAATCCCACACCAAACTAGACGTAGGCTTTTACCTTCATCGAAGGGGCCGAACTAGTATAAACCCTCTGTGTCCTTTGTGTGCTTTTAACCCCTTTAAGCTAACCCGCACGATGGCCTCGTGCCAATTCCACGACAGGTGGCGCCCACCGTGGGGCTATCGCACGATGGTTTCGAGTTCTTGAAGGGCAGCTTTGAAAGACTCAAGGGTTACGCGGTTGGCCAGATGACCAAGAGTCGTCGCGACCGGATCTACATCGGCGACACAGGCTAGGGCCCCGAGGCCGATTCAATCGAATACGGGTACCGGGTCCCCTTCGGCGGCATCCACATCTTCATCGGCAAGATTGGTGAACCGGGACCTGAGCCGGACATCTTCCCCAACATCATCGAGCCGGCTCAGCGTGCGAGATCGGCCCGGATTCAGCCCGCCGTGAAACATGTCTTCGTTGGAGCAGTACATGGAGTCCAAGCCGAGGACGGATCGGATTCTGGTGGCGAGACAATTGTCTATTCTGACGATGAATCTTCATCCGGGGAGACCGAATCTTTGTATCTGCTGCAGGACGCCGATCCGAGGGTATATCCGATGGTGACAGTATTTCGGACCCCTTTGATCCGCCAAACTGGGTGGCTGTCTTCATGGCCGGATCACAGTCTATGCAGCAGCCCTCGGTGACCGGGGCGTTCACCTCAGAGGTAGCTGGTGCGGGGGCGGGCAGCCAAGCCCCCTCACCCTCTGACGTTCTATCCACCTTGGTCGAGGAGTTGACAGCACGCGCAACAGCAGAAGTAGCTCCTGCCAACAAGGCGCAACATGATGCGGAGATCCTTCAACTGAAGTGTCGGATTGAGCAGGCTAAACGGGATCTGGACACAGAGAAAGCCATGATAGCTACAAGGCAGGCAGAGCTAGACTCCCAAGCCTTCCGGCTCAGAGTAGATCCGGCCTCTGCACAGGAGGTAATGTATAGAAGGCAGCGAACTCGTCTACCGCCGGTTTATAAGGCGAGGAATCTCTTTGGCACACCAGGAGCGGGAGCCAGCAACAACCCAGAGGTAAACCGGGGAGGAGCCCCGGGGACTGGCGCGCCGGTTCAACCGCCGGCCGCAGAGCGAAATCGTCAAGTTGTGCCAACACCACACATCCCCACCCCTCCTGGCCATTATTCTAACCCATTGGACAACATTGTCACCGTCGCTTCACGACTGGCCGCTTTACCCATTGAGGGAACATCCCCCGTGGCGTTGGAAGCGCGCCAGGCTAAGGAATTGCTGGACACGGCGCTGACACAGCAGCAGGCGTACTCTTACTGCAGGGAGAGAATTCATTCAACTCCCCGCCAAAGCCGGAGTTATTCTAGGCATTGGGATGAACCGGCTGTGTCTAGCAGCGAGCGGAGACGTCACCGTCACAGGCAGGATAATCCGGCGGGAGCATAAGCACACGCCCAAGAGGCGGCAAACCGGGCCAGACATACCGCCCGCGAGGACACCCGTCAAGCGACGCCGGTTCATCCAACCACCGCAGAAACAGGAGTCATGGCGAGTTCCTTTGGAGTACAGTGTCTTGTCCCCGCTTTACGAAGCGTAAAATTACCCAAAGACTTCAAAGGTCCCCGCAAGGTGCCCACCTATACGGAAGACCTGGCTCCAGAGGCATGGGTTGAGAGCTATGAGATGGCTATGGAGATGCTAGATGTAGATGAAGTAGCATGCGCCAAGTATTTCACCATGATGCTTGAGGGTACAGCCCGGACATGGTTAAAGGGCCTACCGCCTAACTCCATCGGATCATGGGGTGAGCTGCATCGCTAGTTTATCAAAAATTTCAAAGACACGTGCAAGCAACCGATGTCAGTGGTAGATCTAGCGGCATGTGTTCAAGGAGAACAGGAACCTACGAGCGCCTGAGTGCGGCGAGTATCAGAAATACTACATTCTTCCAATAGCATCAATCCTAGTACAGCGATAGTGACATTGGAAAAACAATTGCCGGTTTCAGTCTCTGAAGCTGAAGTTGGGACGGCTCAAGCGGGATTGTAATGACATGGGGACACTCATGAGCGCTCTGGTGAAGTATGGGGATTCTGATAACACTAAGTACCCAGAGGCAGATGGAGACAAGTCCGGGAAAGCAAACAAGGCTGGTAAACCGGCGCAAGCTAATCCGGCAGTAACGAGTTACAATGGTAAGCGAAAAGCAGAGGGTGGTTCTGATTTTGTGGCTAATACCAACGTTCAGGGAAACGGGCAGCGCCACAAGGGTAGGCCACCTCCTCGTGGTGAAGGGCAATTCCTCAGTCTAGAACAACAGTTAGACGCGCCTTGCCCTAAACACAGCAAAGAGGGAAGCCCATCTAAGCATTCATGGAGGGAATGCCGGATCATGATAGAGGCCATGAGACAAGCCAAATATAACCACGGACCCCCGGGCGGCGGCTCGAGTTCCGGTTTTCAGGGTCCAGGTCACCAGGGTAATGGTTCCGAGTCAGGATATCACGGCGGTAACAACAACTATCCCAGCAACAACAACAACGGTCAGCATCAACAGAACCAACAACATGGTCAGGGTGGTTACAATAACCAAGGCAATCAGTAGCGTCAACAGCAGCAGTAATCCGGATATCAGAGTAATCCGAAGGAGCTAAGTAGTGGACAGTACCATGTCTTTACCACAAGTTTGTGCAAACGAGATCAAAAAATTCTGAAATGGGTAGTGCACGCAGTTGAACCGGCAACGCCACGTTTTCTACGTTTGTTGGAACAACCTATTGTGTGGAGCAGAGAGGATCACCCGCCACGGGTTGATAATCCGGGCCAGTTGGCCTTAGTGGTAGCACCACAGGTGGGTGGCTACAAATTCACAAAGCTCCTCATGGATGGCAGCAGCAGTATCAACATCTTGTATTATGAGACTTACCGTCGTATGGGGTTGACAGACAAGAAGTTGAGACAATCCAACACGGTGTTCCATGGAGTGGTGCCACGTAAATCGGCTTACCCAGTTGAGAAAATTGATCTGGAAGTTACCTTTGGGGATGAGTAGGATTCTAGGTCAGAGACAGTGACCTTTGAGGTCGTAAAGATCCGGAGCCCATATCATGCTCTGTTTGGCAGGCCGGTTTACGCCAAGTTCATGGCTAGACCGTGCTATGTTTATCTAGAACTCAAGATGCCGGGTCACAAGGGAACCATTACGGTTCACGGAAGTCGCAAAATCGCATTGAATGCGAGGAAGGAGATGCAGCCTATGCAGAGACAGTCTGTGCTACGGAGGAATTGAAATTCTACAAGGACAACGTCGATCCGGCAGATATGTCCCAGTTAAAAAAGCCAACTACAGAGCATGATCCGGTGTTAAAGTTTAAATCAGTAGAGGAGACCAAGCAAGTTGACTTTGTGCCAGGCGATTCATCCAAGTAGTTCACAATCAGCGCTAACCTAGACCCCAAATAGGAAAGCGCGCTCACCGAGTTCATCCGTGAGAATCGGGATATCTTTGCATGGAAACCTTCTGACATGTCGGGTATACCGAGGGAACTCGCTGAGCACAGTCTTAACATTGATCCGAAGTTTAAACTGGTCAAGCAGTACATGCGCCGCTTCAATGAAGAGAGGCGCAAGGCTATAGGCGAGGAAGTGGCCAGGCTTTTGGCCGCAGGGTTCATAGTTGAGGTGTTCCATCCGGAGTGGTTGGCTAATCTGGTTCTGGTGTTAAAGAAAAATGGAACGTGGAGGATGTGTGTAGATTACACAGACCTAAACAAGGCTTGTCCAACTGATCCTTTTGCTCTGCCCCGTATTGATCAGATTATTGATTGTACGGCAGGATGTGAGCGGCTAAGTTTTTTGGATGCATATTCATGGTATCATCAAATCAAGATGGCAGTTAAGGACCAGGAGAAGACAGCCTTCATAACTCCCTTTGGGGCCTTCTGCTATGTATCTATGCCCTTTGGGCTCAAGAGTGCCCAAACAACTTACCAGCATTGCGTGCAGAACTATCTCAAGGGGCAGATCGGAAAAAATGTTCATGCCTATGTTGATGACATTGTGGTGAAGTCAAGGAAGGAAGAGACGCTGATAGAAGACCTAAAGGAAACCTTTGACAATCTCCGGGTTTATAAGATGGTGCGTTTTTTATGTTCCGGCAGGCAAGCTCCTTGGATTCTTAGTATCAAACAGAGGAATAGAGGCCAATCCGGAGAAGATCAAGGCGATTACATCCTTGACTAAACCGGTTTGTATCAATGATGTCCAGCGCATCGCAGGCCGGATTACAGCATTGAGCCGATTCATCAGCCGTTTGGGAGAGAAGGCAATTCCACTTTATCAGATGCTTAAAAAGACAGATCGGTTTATATGGAGCGATGCTGCAAACGCTGCGTTCGAGCATTTGAAGCGGCAATTAGTAGAACCGCCAGTTCTTGCTGCCCCTGTTGACAAAGAGCCGCTGCTGTTATACGTGGCCGCTAATGCCCGTGCAGTTAGCGTGGCGATTGTGGTGGAACGCAAGGAAGCAGGCAAGGAATATCCGGTTCAGCGCCCTGTTTATTATGTCAGTGAGGTTCTAATTGAGTCAAAGCAAAGATACCCACATTGGCAGAAGCTGGTATATGGCGTGTTCATCGCAAACCAGAAGCTGAAGCACTATTTCCAGGGCCACCCAATTACTGTTGTTAGCTCAGCTCCATTGGGGGATATAATCCAGAACAGAGAAGCTACTGGCAGAGTAGCAAAGTGGGCCATTGAGCTTAGCCCACACGAATTGAAGTATGTACCCCATACTGCTATTAAATCCCAAGCATTGGTAGATTTTATCAATGATTGGACAGAATTGCAAACACCAGAGGAGAAGCCGGATCATACATACTGGACTATCCACTTTGACGGTTCAAGGCAATTAGAAGGCTCGGGGGCTGGAGTAGTGTTAACTTCCCCACGAGGTGACAAGTTTTGTTATGTCCTCCGATTACTGTTACCTTGCACTAACAATGCTGCTGAGTACGAAGCTCTCCTTCACGGGCTACGGATGGCTAAGGAGATGAACTTGAGTCGGGTCAAGTGTTTTGGTGATTCAGATCTGGTGGCGCAACAAGTGTCTGGCAAGTGGGACTCTAAAGATCCGCTCATGGCAGCTTACAGGCGGGAAGTTGAAGCGATTGCAGGATGTTTCGAAGGATATTAGGTGGATCACATAGACCGGCGGAAAAATGAAGCGGCCGATGCTCTAAGCCGGCTGGGCTCTCAGCGTAAACCGGTTCCACCAAATACTTTCTTGGATGAATTACACAGTCCATCAGTTCAGGTACCATCGGAGGAGGATTTGGCTGTTCCTGATCCGGAAGCACAGGTAGTCGCAGCACTTCATATTATTCCGGATTAGACACTCCCTTACTTGGCGTACCTGAGCCGAGGAGAGTTGCCAGATGATGAGGTTGAAGCTAGGCAGATAATCCGGCGATCCAAATCTATGACCATCGTTAACGGAGAACTTCATCACCGCAGCGTTTCTGGGGCATTTCAGCGCTGTGTATCGTCGGAAGAAGGCAGTGATATTCTTCAAGAGATACACGAAGGAGATTGTGGTCATCAGGCTGGTTCAAAATCACTGGTAGCCAAGGCCTTTCGTCACGGGTTTTACTGGTTAACGGCCCATGCTGATGCGGAGGATCTAGTCCGGAGATGCGACGCTTGTCAGAAATTTTCACTGCGTGCTCTTGTTCCGGTGCAAGACCTACGGATGATCCCAATTACTTGGCCGTTTGCAACTTGGGGGCTTGATATGGTTGGGCCTTTTAAACGATCCCAAGATTAGAAAACCCACATGTTAGTGGCTGTGGACAAGTTTACAAAGTGGATTGAGGCAGAGCCTGTCAGTAAGTGTGATGCGGCAACAGCGGTTAAATTCATCAAAAAGGTAATTTTCCGGTTTGGCTTTCCACACAACATCATTACTGATAATGGCACCAATCTATCAAAAGGAGAGATGGAAGAGTTTTGCCAAAGGGAACATATTCGCCTGGATGTATCTTCAGTAGCTCAGCCTCAATCCAATGGTCAAGCTGAAAGGGCCAACCAAGAGATCTTGAGAGGCATCAAGCCCCGGCTTATGACTCCCTTGCAAAGAACACCAGGGTGCTGGGTTGAGGAGTTACCTTCTGTCCTCTGGAGCATCAACACTACGCCTAACCGGTCTACAGGCTATACGCCCTTCTTCATGGTGTATGGTGCTGAAGCAGTTCTCCCTAGTGATATCCGGCACGACTCACCACGGGTGGCGGCTTATGCTGAAGCGGCCAATGAGCATGCAAGACAGGACAGTTTAGACCGGCTGGATGAAGAGCGTTACATAGCAGCGGCACGATCCGCAATTTATCAGCAAGACCTGCGCAGATATCACAACCGCCGGGTTAAGACCAGGACGTTCTAGGATGGGGACCTGGTGCTCCGGCTCATCCATGACCAGACAGATATGCACAAATTATCCCCACCTTGGGAAGGGCCCTTTGTGGTCAGCAAGAACCTACACAATGGTTCATACTACCTGGTGGACGTTCGAGAACATAAAGACTCACGGACAGCAGAGGAAGAGATGAAGAGGCCGTGGAACATTGCTCTTCTGCGGCCTTACTACACTTGAGCCATGGGCTCCGCTTCATGTATCCTGTATATATTATGATTAATAAATAAACCGGCACCCCCGATAAACCGGGGGATCAGCCATCTTCTTCAAATATAAGTGTCTTATGGGAATTCACTCAGGTGATATCCATCTAAAGTTTATTTCTCTTGATATATATTATCTTCATCAAGAAAACAAGATGATTTGATCAATCTATTTTGATATGCAGGACAATTCTACAAGGGACCAAACAGGGTTTGCCATACAAGCGCATTCTACGGTCACTAGGTGGCTACGTGATCGCATTCGAATCCTAGATTAACCCCTTTGGTCCAGTATATATGATCGCATTCGAATCATAACTTAAACCCCGTTTGGGTTCGCCTTGAATCGCATTCGAATCCACTGATCAGCAAAATATCAAAACCACTGGGGGCTACATGATCGCATTCGAATCCTAGCTTAACCCCTTTGGTCCAATATATATGATCGCATTCGAATCATAGCTTTAACCCCGTTTGGGTCCGCCTTGGATCGCATTCGAATCCACTGATCGGCAAAATCTCAAGGCCACTGGGGGCTACATGGTCGCATTCGAATCCTAGCTCAACCCCTTTGGTCCGGTTTACTGATCGCATTCGAATCAGAAGCCTCGATTTCGAGCCTGGCAGCTCATAAAAAGCCTCGATTTGGAGCCTGGCAGCTCGTAAAAAGCCTCGACTACATGGTCTTATTTGCCAAAAATTGCTTTGCTTCTGCGATTTTACAAGTTGTTGTGGTTAAGCAAGTTTATTGATCCGGAATTGGGCAACTTCAAAGTTGACCACATATCTACAAAGTTAAAAGTATGGGTCATAAACACCAGCATAATTTAAACTGGCATTTATCGTAACCCGGAACAGTCATCAGGCAAAACGCCAAGAGGGCCAAGAGCCTCATCATAATCTACACATGCAATTATGCCTACCGGATTAAGGACGTCAGGCACACTTAATCAAAGGTATGAGGTATTTTTTGGTAGAAAACAGATACTTTTTCCAATACATATATCTATGGGAGCAATGTAATAGGTCCGGTGGTAAACCGCTTGGACATCTTTTTAGCATTGTTTATGCAGATGCAGATAACATAGACGGATCAACCATAGCAAACAAGAGATTAAATTGGCAGACGCCAAGTCAAGCGGTGACATCCACATTGGGACAAAGACAATATTTCGAACTATCCTATTACAAGGCACTCACAGGCCCGAACGGATTAAAGTTTTTGGGCAAAAGTGTTCAGCAACTATGAATTAAACCGGACGGTTTATGACTCCTCTTCACGCTGTGAAGGCTGAGGATCGACGTGTTCCAGATCTTCTTCATCTTCAGGTAGTGGTTGGAAATCAGGAACGCGCCAATCAATCTTGGAGAGTGCGCGAAAGTACATTTCCTCATTAATCAGATCGGACGGATCAACATCTGGAGCGAAAGTATGGCCACGTACTGGCGGGATCAGATTCTCGGTGTCGTAAACCGGCCGCTCCACCCGTTCATTTTCTAAGTCATAGGCCGGATGATACCTGGTCAGATCCGCTTCATCGGCAAGTTTACTGGCAAGTGGGCGCATCTCCTTGGTTAAGGCGCGGAGGTCTTCGGCAGAAAAGGTGGATCCATCCTCTTTATTAATGGGATATCCGTTCATAGCCTCCTCCGGGTCAAAGTCTGGAACCCATGCCTTGGCCCGGGTCAGTGCTATAAGAGAGCCAGCCAGTGCAGCAGATTTCTTCATTTCCACTAGGCGCACAGGCAGGACAGATAGCTTCTCCAAAGTACCTTGGATAGTAGTTGGGGCCGGTTTCTGATGGGACTTTGCACTTATAACCCTTTGAGCGCCGTAATACAGCTGCTCCACCTGGGTATAAGAGGCCTTGAGCTTCTTCCGGACATCATCTCCAAGATGAGTTATGCGTCGCCCTAAATATGTTTGTCAAAGTTAAACCGGAGTGGATCAAGGATTGCAGAGATGAAAAGCATATACAATTGAGTGCTCACGAAAGATAGCAGAGGTCATAAGTTCTATTTGCTGCCTTAAATCGGTCAACTCCTATGTAACCGGATTAAGGGAAGCTTCAGCATCCTTTGCTCTTTTTTCAAGAGCATTCCTCTGCACCTCCCAGGTGGACCGCTCCGCTTCAAAGTCCTTTTTCAATTTTTCCATATTGGTTAAGTTCAGCACAAGCTCTTCCTTGGTTTTGGCAGAAGCAGTTTCAGTAACAGCCAATCTATCCCGGAGTTCATTTACCTCTGCAGCCCTCCGGGTCAAGTCAGTCTACAAGGAAATCAAATGGATTAGAAAAACAAGTCAATCAAGTCTCAAGCATATAAACAAGTTATCCACTTGACACTTGGGGGCTAATGTGCAGTTGAAGTACCAAAAGAGAATTTCAGACAAGTCTCAAGCATATAAATAAGTTATACACTTGACACTTGGGGGCTAATGTAAGATCATTTTCAGATACGCTGGAAGTCCCGGTTCACCTATGATGAAGCTAAACCGGCACTTGGGGGCTACTCTGGCCTGAAGATAGGATTACAAATAACACAAAACAGAGACAAGTAAAGGAAATTACCTCGTACTTATCCTTCATCATGTTAACCAACCCGGATTCATAATCGCGGCTGGTAAAGAGCCGGTTCAAATACCCGGAATGAAGTTCCTGGGCACTCAACTGGGCGTAGCTGGATAAGTCTGTGCTCCACTTGCCTTTTTCTTGTTGAAGTTTTTCCTCTTTGGCAGTGTGCTTGGCCAGGATGACAGGCTCAGCAGGAGCGGTAAAGCCTAACCCGGTTATCTCAACGTCCGGGGAGGAAGCGGCAGTTGGTTGAAGAGGGGCAGCAGTAGGGCTAGCCCGAGGAGGGCTAACCCGGACAGGGCTCATCGGTTCAACTACATTCTCCGTGTTAACATCCTCCGGAGCAACGATGTCGTCACGATCCATAGGAATAGGGTCATCAAACTGAGCTGCAGGATTATCTTCTTGAGGAACAACTTCTTCAGGATCAGTGGCCGGTTCAACAGTGGCAGTTTCGGTAGCCGCTTTGGTTTCTTTCGCCCTCTTGCTAGGCTTCGGCTTGCTGGAAAAAATCAAAGGAACGATGAGAATCATAAAGGTACAAATGTGAAGATAAACCCGATGTTGAAAAGGACTTACCCAGGCACGGTCTTCAACACAGGGACCTGTGTAGCAGTCGACTCACCGGAAGAGGACAAAGGAGCCTCCTCATAGTTAGGATCAGACGGTTTAAGCGGTTTACGTATGAGCCCGGCTTTTGGATGAAGAAGAGTTGGAGAAAGTAAAACCTCGGAGCGGCGCCTGCGAGCCGGAGTAAGGGGTATTCCGGATGATTCCACTACGTGGCCACTATGGCGCGTGGTCCGGCGTGCTTCATGTTGTTGCTTCTTCAAAAGAAATTTGGGGTCCAATTGAGCGTAAGGATGAGAAAAAGGGTATTTCCGGGACACCCGGCGGATTTTGGGGGGCGGCGGTTCTGAGTCTGAAGAGAGAGAAATTACCTCAACTTCTGCCGCTTTGCTTCCTTCAGCCAGATCCTGTGGAAAGGCACTGTTAATATAAATTTGGATAAATGGAGATTAAGACATATCAGGTTTAACTCGTACCTCGGAATCTGGATCATCTTCTTCAGGATGTGAACCGGAGGCAGCAACCGCTTTCTTCTTCTTAATAGCATACGTCTTCCGCGCGCGGTTGTTTGGCCGATTTGTCTTGAGGTTTCCTTTTCCAGAAGGGGTCGTTGGCCTATGCAAAAGATAGGAAATAAATGGAAGACAATTGATATGGCCGGATCAGAACAAACAGAAAATATCAGAAAGAACTTACTGCTGGCTGTTTATTGTTTTCGCAGAACGGAGCTAAACCGGTCCAGCTGCACTCCTCCAAAGTGATGTTCAACATTTTCTTTGCGGACTCAGCAACTTCTTTTTCAGGAAGTATTATGTCAATGTGGCGCAGCGGATCATCCGGTTTACCAGTGTACTCGCACATCAGGCCTGAGCGCCGGCTCAGTGGAAGAATGCTCCAGGCAAGCCAATAGCGAACAAATTCTACTCCAGTTAAGCCATTGGCCATAAAGGCCCTAAGCTTAGAAAGTTGAGGGGCAAACCGGGCACAGTCTGGGGCACTGAGGCGCTGCGGTAGGGGATGATCCTCAGGTAGGCGATATGCGCGGTAACCCGGCAGTGGGTTTTCCCCTTCAGGCGAAGTATCTATGCAATAGAACCACGATAGGTTCCATTCCTTGGGGTGCGTGTGAAGGGCAGCGTCAGGGAAGCTCGCATCCTTTCTCTTTTGAATGCTGACGCCGCCCAATTCTTGATGCGGCCCGTCAGAAAACTCTGTCCGCCGGTTTAAATGGAAAAAGTCTCTGAACAGATCCACTGATGGTTCTTCTTGAAGATATGCTTCTGAGAAGACTTGAAAATTGCAGACATTTGATATAGAGTTCGGACCTACGTCTTGAGGATGGAGTTGAAAAGCAGCTAGCACATCCCGGAAGAATTTTGAACCGGGAGGGCTAAAACCCCGGGCCAGGTGATCAAAGAAAACAATGACCTCTCCTTCCTTAGGAGTAGGTGGACACTCATCTCCTGGGGCCCGCCAGTGCAGAACATTTTTAGGACCCAGAATACCGATTGAAGCAGCGTTCGTTAGGTCCTCTTCAGTAATGCGGGAAGGAGCCCAGTTGCAAGCGACAAACTGCTTGGCCATTGTTCGGAATAAGGAAATGCTGAAAAGTACAATACAGAGTCTGGTTTACCAATTGCTAAAATTAAGCCGGAGCATTATATAAGATTGTGGATCTAAATTGCCGGTTTACACAAGGGGCTAATGGTATTACTAGTCCGGGAGCATATAAGAGTAAGGCAGCTACCGGATTATGATGATAGAGAAGGCAGACGCTATACCGTCAATTATAAGGTACAGGATTACATCTAGACCATCGAAGAGAGCATATGATTGATTAAACCGGTGAGTGAGCTACAGATCTACAATACGAAGAAACAGTTTCCACAGAAAGGCTGAAGTAAAAATGGATCTGAGGCATAAGGAAAAGATGGAATAAACGCAAGTTATATACAGGAGGAACCGCGGAGGTTTTCTATAGATCTAACTTAGCTGGTAAACTAAGAGGAACTAAAGATGTGAGCGCGGAGCAGGAGCGCATTCAAGACGAATCTAAATAAGGTTCGAATCTACAGCAAGGTTAAACCTACAGGGATGAACAACTAAGCTTCAAGGTTTTTCATGGCGGAGCTACGGACGAAACCCTAGATCAAGATCTGGAGGGGAAAGGAAAGAGTACCTGACGAAGCAGACGACGACGGTGAAGTGTTCTGGTCACGTTCATGGTGATGCAGCGGCCTTAGCTCGAGGACGACGAGGAGCTCGAAGAGCGGCGGCGGAGCTTCGACCGACGGAGATAGTGGAAGACGAAGGCAGAAGGGGAAAAAAGAGGCAGACCCCAGCGGTATTTATAAGCCGAAGAGGTGAAACGGTAAGCGCGGGAATCAAGGAGGTCAGAGATTCGATAAAGATTGCGTTGTCGCCTCAATGTTCGGGATGGCATTTAACAAAGGTAACAGACAGAGGTGAGCAATAAATGTGGAGGTGATGTCATGACGGATTAAGGCGATTCCCGGAGATGATGTCATGGCCGGTTTATGGAGCAGATAAACTGCAGAGAAGAGATTTATGCAAGACTTAGAAGACTGACATGAACAAGTTCAAATCAATGTGGGGCCTAATGTAAGGGATATTACTAGCAGGTATAAACCGTCCAGGAAGATCCGGATTACACTGACATACTTGTATTATCATAAAGCCCGGTAGAATATGTACAAAGATTACATCCCATAGAAGTTATATCATGTAACTTGGGATGTAAGACAGAAAGAGAAGAGACCGAGGCGGACACGTTTATGAGCCGGCCTCGGGACTCTGTAAACCAGACTGGGCATCGCCTCCTATATAAAGGGATGACCCGGCGACGGTTCAGGGACAAGAAACAACAAGTCGAGACACAGGCAAGCGATTGGCTCCCTGTTCATCGACACACAAGCAATCCCACACCAAACTAGACGTAGGCTTTTACCTTCATCAAAGGGGCCGAACTAGTATAAACCCTCTGTGTCCTTTGTGTGCTTTTAACCCCTTTAAGCTAACCCACGCGATGGCCTCACACCTAAGTCCTCTAAACCGGACATCTGTCGTGCCAATTCCACGACACTTTGTGTACTAACCGATGGTCTTCGTGAGAGTTCTTTGTGGGGTTAGGTTGCGGTGTGCAAGTTCAAGTGGAGCATCACAAAGAGATCAAGTGCTTGAAGCTTGTCGTACATTGTTGTGACAATGGACTTGTGAAGATGTGCATGATCGTCATCATCCAGCTCAAGTGGACTATGTGCAAGGCAAAGGTTTGCCCTTGATAGGTTTCCTATTTTACCGGTCTCATGGTAGTTGTGGGAGACCGGGTTATAGGATCGATTGTCGTACTATCAAGGGGGGCTCTCGATAAGTAACTTGACCGTATCGTTCATTGAGAGCTCAAACCATTGCATCCTTGCATCATCTTTATTGGTTCTTGTTTGGTTACTCTCCTTGTGAGATTTGGAGCTTTTGGTCATCTTGATGACAAGCTCGAGTTCATGGAAAACGGAGTTCATTCTTGTATCTTCTATGATGTTTTCGATGTTGGAGGTTATGCCGGTTCTTCTGTGATGGAGGGTTCACTCCTCTATTTACTAGGCATACCTCCCTGCCTCTTCTTATTATAACAAAGAAAATAAGCTTAAGTTTTGATGCTACTCGTCTTCCTCTATCCAACAAGCTTGAGTTTGCTTAATTCGGAGCTCATATGCAGAAGTTATGGCAGTTCAGGGTTTCTTGTTGCTCCTGCGGTAGTACCGCTGGGACCAGAGCGGTAGTACCGCTTATAGCCGCAAGCAGTAGTACTGGTGGTTCACAACGATAGTATCGCTTATGGCTACATGCGGTAGTTCGGCTCCGGTTCCGCGCTAGTACTGCCTCGATTCGAGACCGCCATTTTTCGTGTCGGGTTGGGTGGCAGTAGGAGCGGCAGTGGGAGCGGTAGTACCGCTTATAAGCGGTAGTACCGCACCACCACCGCTTCTAGTACCGCTCTGGGGCTCATTCTCTTTGTTATTCTTTCTTCGGCGCTGTGTGAGGTCCTAGCGGTAGTACCGCTGGGCCGAGCGGCAGTACCGCTGCGGCCAGCGGTAGTACCGCTCCCTGGAGCTGTAGTACCGCCTGCTGCGGGCTGGTTGGTGGGGATAATGGTTGGATTTTTCCCCCACCTATAAAAGGGGATCTTCTTCCCCATTGAACCTGATCCTTTGAGCTCGTGTTCTTCCTCCATTGTTGACCTTCTTTGAGCTTGCTATCTCTCAATCCCTCCATGGATTCTTGCTAGTTTTGGGGGGAAAAGAGAGAGGAGATCTAGATCCACATTTCCACCAATCACTTTCTCCTCTAGGTGAGGGGAACCCCTTGGATCTAGATGTTGTAGTTCTTGGTGTTCTCCTTCTTGTTCTTCCTCTATTTTCCCTCCCTAGCATTAGTTGCTTTGGTGGGATTTGAGAGAGATGGACTTGGGCACTCCGTGTGCCCTTGCCATTGCATTTGGTGCATCGGTTTGAGTTCTCCACGGTGATACGTGGAAGTTACAAGTTGAGAAGCTTATTACTCTTGGGTGCTTGGTACCCTTGAGCTTGTTCCTCTTGGGTGCTTGGGCGCCCTAGACGGTTGTGGTCACCTCGGAGCCATATTCCATTGTGGTGAAGCTTCGTGGTGTCGTTGGGGAGATAGCCCCAACCTTGTGGTGTTTGGAGCACAATCATTGTGGTGTAAATCTCCGGGCAAGAGTCGGGGTCTCCAATTAGGTTGTGGAGATCGCCCTGAGAAATTTGTACGGGTTCGGTGACCGCCCCCAAGGGTTGCCATTTGTACGGGTTCGGTGACCGCCCTCAAGTGTCCGTTAGTGGAATCACAACAACTTGCATTGTGCGAGGGCGTGAGGAGATTACGGTGGCCCTAGTGGCTTCTTGGGGAGCATTGTGCCTCCACACCGCTCCAAACGTAGATTACCACCCGCAAGGGTGTGAACTTCGGGATACATCATCGTCTCCGCGGTCCTCGGTTATCTCTTACCCGAACCCTTTACTTATGCACTTTACTTTGTGATAGCCATATTTTTTTGTTATATATCTTGCTATCACCTAGTTGTTTATCTTGTTTAGCATAAGTTGTTGGTGCACATAGGTGAGCCTAGTTGTTGTAGGTTTTGTGCTTGACAAATTAACCACTAGGTTTATTCCGCATTTGTTCAAGCCTAAACAGTAATTATTTTAAAGCGCCTATTCACCACCCCCCCCCTCTAGGCGACATCCACGGTCTTTCAATTGGTAAGTCCACACTCAACAATATCTTGAGTGTGCAAAAATCACCCAATGACAAAGGTAGACTTGGATTCATCTCCAACAAGAAGAAGAAGTCCAAAATTAATAAGAAGAAGAAGGGCCAAGAATAAGTCAAGAATTTGGCCAAGATTATTTGCTTCGAGTCCAAAATTGAAGGGCACCATGTTAGATCTTGCCCATTGAAGAAGAAGACCATTAGTGACAAGCAACAAGGGAAGAGGCCACAAGTTCAATCCCGTGCTCAACCACAAGTTGAGGAAAGGCCGCTTCCTAAGAAGACTCATGGTAATGCTTCTCATTTTGAGAAATCAAATGAGAAGAAAGTGAAGAGTAGATGTTGCTACTTATGCCGTGAGAAGGGTCACCTTGCTTCTTCATGCACTACTGTAACTTATCCAACCCAACTATTATTGATGATATCTATTCTCTTGGGAAGTATAAGGTTGGCAATGTGTTTGCCAAGTTTCTTGGGACTCAAAGTGGTGTCAAGAAAAGAATCATTTGGGTATCCAAGCCTATTGTGACTAACCTCTTAGGACCCAACTTGGTTGGGGACCAACTAGCTCAAACTTGATCAATAGGTGTTTTGGAGGGCGTTGGAGACTTGGCTACATTATGAAGATTTGAGGGGTCTTCATCATTCACATTGTCTCAAGCCAATTCATTCGGATTATCTTTCTATCGTATATCGAATGTTCCTCCTTGGGGTAACTCGTGGTTAAATTGTTTACATTGAAAGTTACTTGCCCCTTAGCATGTTGTGGTTTTGTACCTTGCATGTGCTTGTATATGTTTTGCGTCAATTTGCGTATCTTGAGAAATCGAGTATGTGTATATTGGTTTGCACATCATGTATGTGTGTGTCATGCGTTGAGCCTTTGTGCATCTTGCTTTTATCTTAGTTGGCTCTTGTGAGAGATTAATGGAACATCCCATTTTGGGGGAGTGATGTGCTTTGTGCACCTCAAAATCCTATAAATGTGTGTACATGAGGAATACCATCTAGTATTGATATTACAAGATTATCTAGTCTCCATGTGGTATGTCTTCTCATGAGAAATTCAAATTCTAAATATTCCATTAATTATCTCTTGTTGGTTCTCTCTTTCATCTTGGTAAGTTTTTCATTGGTATCACATTATGGGAAAGTAATATTATATGTGCATATTACAAGCCTAGAAAATGTGTACATTTGAGATATTGTCACCTAGTGTTGATATTATAGATTATGGTGTTCCTAGGTGGCATGTACGGGTTCGGTGACTACCCCCAAGGGTTGCCATTTTTACGGGTTCGGTGACCACCCTCAAGGGTCAGTTGGTGGAATCACGGCATCTTGCATTGTGCGAGGGCGTGAGGATATTACGGTGGCCCTAGTGGCTTCTTGGGGAGCATTGTGCCTCCACACCGCTCCAAATGGAGATTAGCATCCGCAATGGTGTGAACTTCGAGATACATCATCGTCTTCGCGTGCCTCGGTTATCTCTTACCCGAGCATTTTACTTATGCACTTTACTTTGTGATAGCCAAGTTGTTTCTTGTTATATATCTTGCTATCACCTAGTTGTTTATCTTGTTTAGCATAAGTTGTTGGTGCACATAGGTGAGCCTAGTTGTTGTAGGTTTTGTGCTTGACAAATTAACCGCTAGGTTTATTCCGCATTTGTTCAAGCCTAAACCGTAATTATTTTAAAGTGCCTATTCACCTCCCCCCTCTAGGCGATATCCACGGTCTTTCACCTATCATGGCATTTCCATAGCCATTCCGAGATATATTGCCATGCAACTTTCCACCGTTCCGTTTGCTAAGACACGCTTCATCATTATCATATTGACATGCATGATCATGTAGTTGACATCGTATTCGTGGCTAGGCCACCATGCATAATTTTTCGTACACGTCACTCTTGATTCATTGCACATCCCGGTACACCGCCGGAGGCATTCATATAGAGTCATACTTTGGTCTAGTATTGAGTTGTAAAATCGAGTTGCAAATCAATAGAAGTGTGATGATCATCATTACTAGATCATTGTCCCAAAGAAAAAAAAGAAAAAAAAAGAAAAAAAAGAAGAAGGAAAGGCCAAAAAAAGAAGAAAAAAAGAAAAGAAAAGGTACAATGCTTCTATCTTTTTCCACACTTATTCTTCAAAGTAACACCATGATCTTCATGATAGAGAGTTTCTTGTTTAGTCACTTTCATATACTAGTGGGAATTTTCATTATAGAACTTGACTTGTATATTCCAACGATGGGCTTCCTCAAATGCCCTAGGTCTTCATGAGCAAGCAAGTTGGATGCACACCCACTTAGTTTCTTTTGTTGAGCTTTCATACATTTATAGCTCTAGTGCATCTGTTGCATGGCAATCCCTACTCACTCACATTGATATCTATTGATGGGCATCTCCATAGCCCATTAATACGCCTAGTTGATGTGAGACCATCTTTCTCCTTTTATCTTCTCCACAACCACCACTCTATTCCACCTATAGTGCTATATCCATGGCTCACGCTCATGTATTGCGTGAAAGTTGATGTGAGAGCATGAATTAAGCTTGGGGATGCTTGATACGTCTCCAACGTATCTATAATTTTTTATTGTTCCATGCTATTATATTATCCTTCTAGGATCTTTTATGGGCTTTTATATACACTTTTATATGAGTTTTGGGACTAACCTATTAACCCAGAGCCCAGTGCCAGTTTATGTTTTTTTCCTTGTTTTTGAGTTTTACAGAAAAGGAATATCAGACGGAGTCCAATTGACGTGCCAATTTTGGATGATTTTTTATGGACCAAAAGAAAACCCCGGAGTAAAAGAGTTGGGCCAGGAGAGTCACGGGCTGCCCACGAGGATGGGGGGTGCACCCACCCCCTGGGCGCGCCCCCCTATCTCGTGCATAGCCCGGAGACCCCCCTGACTTGTGCCCAACGCCAAAAAATCCTATAAATACTGAAACCTCCGGAAAATAACCTAGATCGGGAGTTCCACTGCCGAAAGTTTCTATTGCCACCAAAAACTAATCTAGACCCGTTCTGGCACCCTGTTGGAGGGGGATCCCTCTCCGGTGGCCATCTTCATCATCCCGACGCTCTCCATGACGACGAGGGAGTAGTTCACCCTCGGGGCTGAGGGTATGTACCAGTAGCTATGTGTTTGATCTCTCTCTCTCTCTCTCTCTCTCTCTCTTTCTCTCTCTCTCTCTCTCTCTCTCTCTCTCTCTCTCTCTCTCGTGTTCTTGAGATGGCACGATCTTGATGTATCGCGAGCTTTGCTATTATAATTGGATCTTATGATGTTTCTCCCCCTCTACTCTCTTGTGATGAATTGAGTTTTCCCTTTGAAGTTATCTTATCGGATTGAGTTTTTAAGGATTTGAGAACACTTGATGTATGTCTTGCGTGGGATACCTGTGGTGACAATGGGGTATTCTATTGATTCACTTGATGTATGTTTTGGTGATGAACTTGCGGGTTTCATGACCTTGGGAATCTATGCATAGGGGTTGGCACACGTTTTACTCTGGACTCTCCGGTAGAAACTTTGGGGCACTCTTTGAAGTACTTTGTGTTGGTTGAATAGATGAATCTGAGATTGTGTGATGCATATCGTATAATCATGCCCACGGATACTTGAGGTGACAATGGAGTATCTAGGTGACATTAGGGTTTTGGTTGATTTGTATCTTAAGATGTTATTCTAGTACGAACTCTATGATAGATCAAACGGAAATAATAGCTTCATGTTATTTTACTATGGACTCTTGAATAGATCGATCATAAAGAATAACTTTGAGGTGGTTTTGTACCCCTACAATAATCTCTTCGTTTGTTCTCCTCTATTAGTTACTTTGGAGTGACTCTTTGTTGCATGTTGAGGGATAGTTATATGATCCAGCTATGTTATTATTGTTGAGAGAACTTGCACTAGTGACAGTATGAACCCTAGGCCTTGTTTCCTAGCATTGCAACACCGTTTATCCTCACTTTTATCATTAGTTACCTTGATGTTTTTATATTTTCATATTACAAAAACCTATATCTACCATCCATATTGCACTTGTATCACCATCTATTTGCCGAACTAGTGCACCTATACAATTTACCATTGTATTGGGTGTGTTGGGGACACAAGAGACTCTTTGTTATTTGGTTGTAGGGTTGCTTGAGAGAGACCATATTCATCCTACGCCTCCCACGGATTGATAAACCTTAGGTCATCCACTTGAGGGAAATTTGCTACTGTCCTACAAACCTCCGCACTTGGAGGCCCAACAACGTCTACAAGAAGAAGGTTGTGTAGTAGACATCAGTGGACGTGCACAAAGTCTCATCTATGCCCACCAATGTCGAATGGGGTGATGCATCATATTCTAAGGTATTGGGTCTTGGCAAGGTTGTCGTTTCTCATGATCTCACAATCGAGAAAGTCATGCTTGTTGAGTCTCTTGCATACAATTTACTTTCATTTCATCAACTTGCACTCATGGATTTTCCTACTTTCTTTGATGTTGATTCCGTGGCCCTCTTGTGGAGCAAGTCTGACGCCCCAAGACTGACGTCTAGTACCAGTACGATTTTCCATGTACATCTACAACAAGACCAGACCGACAACATGTGTACCACTACTGTCAACCCGTCGATGTCAAGTTCCTCATCATGACCCTAAACATCTACGAACGTGTACAACTACTTCCACGATGTTCGAGAACGACTACTACCCACGGCGCCCACGTACGACTACTTCCCTCGACGATCTTGAACCACCCGAACTACACGCTTCAAATGTATACCGCCGAGACGATGCTCGTGAACAAATGCATGTGTTGTATGAGGTGAACCACTTGTTTGCATCGTGCCCATTTGTTTCGTGCTTGTTCCTCTTTTGCCATGCCACCAACACATGGGACACCCGGTATCCGGGATCACCCCACCATCTTGCTTGACTCGCTCACGTCGACACTTTCTTTTGCACCGGTCTCTCAACAAGTCACCGGAATGTTGTCCTGGCACCATTTCCGCTTTCGCCGCCATGACACCCTTTTCTTTAAATCGTGGCGACAAATTCTTCATAACATGCTCATGTCAACATTTTCATAAAATTGCATAAAACTTGTATATGTCATCCGCATCATGATAACTGATACGTCTCCAACGCATCTATCATTTTTTATTGTTCCATGCTATTATTTATGATGTTTTGGATGTTTAATGGGCTTTGTTATACACTTTTAAATTATTTTTGGGACTAACCTATTAACCCAAAGGCCTAGTCCAGATTGCTGTTTTTTTGCTTATTTCGGGGTTTTAGAGAAAAGGAATATCAAACGGAGTCCAAACAGAATGAAACCTTCGGGAGAGATATTTTTGGAGCGATATCTTCACGGGAGACTTGAGAACCACCGAATAGGGCACACATGGCGTCCACGAGGGTGGGGGCGCCCCCTACAGGGCGCGCACCCTGCCTCATGGGCCCCACGTTTGTCCCCCGATGCCCTCCTTCCTCCTATATATATACCTATGTACCCCAAAAACACCAGACACAGAGAGAAAACCCTAATTCCACCGCCGCAACCTTCTGTTCCCGTGAGATCCCTTCTTGGAGCCTTTTCCGGAGCTCCGTCGGAGGGGGGATCTAACACGGAGTGCTTCTACATCAACACCATCGCCTCACCATGAGTTGTGAGTAGTTTACCACAGACCTTCGGGTCCATAGCTAGTACCTAGATGGCTTCTTCTCTCTCGTTGGATCTCAATACCAAGTTCTCCTCGGTCTTCGAGGAGATCTATTCGATGTAATCTCTTTTTGCGGTGTGTTTGTTGAGATCCGATGAATTGTGGGTTTATGATCAAGATTATCTATGAGAAATATTTGGTTCTTTTTTGAATTCTTTTATGTATGATTATAATATCCTTGCAAGTCTCTTCGAATTATTGGTTTGGTTTGGCCTACTAGATCTATAGTTCTTGCAATGGGAGAAGTGCTTGGCTTTGGGTTCAATCTTGCGGTGTCCTTTCCCAGTGACAGTAGGGGCAGCAAGGCACGTACTGTATTGTTTTCATCGAGGATAAAAAGATGGGGTTTATATCATATTGCTTGAGTTTATCCCTCTACATCATGTCATCTTGCTTAAGGCGTTACTCTGTTCTTATGAACTTAATACTCTAGATGCATGCTGGTTAGCGGTCGATGTGTGGAGTAATAGTAGTAGATGCAGAATCATTTCGGTCTACTTGTCACAGACGTGATGCCTATATATAATGATCATGCCTAGATATTCGCATAATTATCCTCTTTTCTATCAATTGCTCGACAGTAATTCGCTCACCCACCATAGAAATCTGCTATCATGAGAGAAGCCACTAGTGAAACCTATGGCCCCCGGGTCTATTCTCAACTTATCAATCTACAATCTACTTTACTTTACAGTTTTTACTTTCTGTTCTTATATACAAAAATACCAAAAATATCAAACTATCATATCTATCACATCTCACTTTCGTAAGTGACCGTAAACAGATTGACAACCCCTTATCGCGTTGGCTGCGAAGTTCTTATTTGTTTGTGCAGGTGCGAGGTACTAGCGCACGGTCTCCTACTGGATTGATACCTTGGTCCCAAAAAAAGAGGGAAATACTTACGCTACTGTGCTGCATCACTCTTTCCTCTTCGAGGGAATACAATGCAAGCTCGAGAAGTAGCAAGAAGAATTTATGGCGCCGTTGCCGGGGAGGCTTACGCAAAAGTCATATGCCAAGTACCTTATCCTTCGCATTACATTTATTTGCCTCTTGTTTTCCTCTCCCCCACTTCACCCTTGCCGTTTTATTTGCCCTTCTTTTTGTCGTTTGTTTATCGTTCGCTTGCTTCTTGTTTGCTTGTGTGTTGGATTGCTTGCTTGTCATGGCTCAGAACAATACCAAATTGTGTGACTTCTCCAATACCAACAATAATGATTTTATTAGCACTCTGATTGCTCCTATTACCAATGTTGAATCTTGTGAGATCAATGTTGCTCTGTTGAATCTTGTCATGAAATTTCAATTTTCCGGCCTTCCTAGTGAAGATGCCGCTACCCATCTAAACAACTTTGTTGATTTGTGTGATATGCAAAAGAAGAGGGATACAGATAATGATATTGTTAAATTGAAGTTATTTCCGTTTTCACTTAGAGATCGTGCTAAAACTTGGTTTTCCTCTTTGCCTAGAAATAGTATTGATTCGTGGAATAAGTGCAAAGATGCTTTTATCTCTAAGTATTTTCCTCCTGCTAAGATCATCTCTCTTAGAAACGATATTATGAATTTTAAGCAACTAGATCGTGAGCATGTTGCACAAGCTTGGGAGAGAATGAAATTAATGATACGTAATTTCCCTACACATGGTTTGAACTTATGGATGATTATACAAAACTTTTATGCTAGCTTCAATTTTGCTTCTAGAAATCTTCTAGATTCGGCTGCAGGAGGCACTTTTATGGAAACTACCTTAGGAGAAGCTACCAAACTCGTAGATAATATTATGGTCAATTATTCTCAAGGGCACACCGAAGGATCTACTAGTAAAAAGTGCATGCTATTGAAGAGATTAGTGTTTTGAGTGGAAAGACGGATGAACTTCTGAAATTATTTGCTGCTAAGAGTGCTTCTTCTGATCCTAATGATATGCCTTTATCCACGTTGATTGAGAATAATAATGAATCTTTGGATGTGAATTTTGTTGGTAGGAATAATTTTGGTAACAATGCTTATAGAGGAAACTTTAATACTAGGCCTTTTCCTAGTAATTCCTCTAATAATTATGGTAATCCTACAATAACTCTTATGGAAAGTTGCCTTCTGAATTTGAAACTAGTGTTAAAGAGTTTATGAATTTGCAAAAGAATTTCAATGCTTTGCTTGAAGAAAAATTGCTTAAGATTGATGAATTGGCTAGAAGCGTGGATAGAATTACTCTTGATGTTGATTCTTTGAAACTTAGATCTATCCCACCTAAGCATGATACCAATGAGTCTCTCAAAGCCATGAGAATTTCCATTGATGAATGCAAGGAAAGAACCGCTAGGATGCGTGCTAAAAAAGAGAGTTATATAAAAGCGTGTTCTTCTAGTTATCATGAAAATAAATATGAAGATCTAAAAGTTATTGATGTGTATCCTATTAGATCCTTGTTTTCTAGTATGAATATTGATAAAGATGGGATTCGAGATGAGTCTACTTTAATTAAAAGGTGTCCCAATGATTCGGAGTTTTTGGATCTTGATGCTAAGATTGTTAAAAGTATGATTGAAGATATTAAAACTTTGCATAGTGATGAACCCACTACTTTGGATTTCAAGGGATTCAATTATGAGAATTGCTCTTTGATTGATTGTATTTCCTTGTTTCAATTTGTACTAAATTCTCTGCCTGCTTATAGTCAAAATAAATCTTTTACCAAACACATAGTTGATGCTTTGATGCAATCTTATGAAGAAAAACTTGAATTGGAAGTTTCTATCCCTAAAAAGCTTTATTATGAGTGGGAACCTACTATTAAAATTAAAATTAGAGATCATGAATGCTTTGCTTTGTGCGATTTGGGTGCAAGTGTTTCTACTATCCCGACAACTTTGTGTGATTTGCTAGGGTTCCATGAGCTTGATGATTGTTCTTTGAATTTGCATCTTGCGGATTCTACCATTAAGAAACCTATGGGAAGGATTAATGATGTTCTTATTGTTGCCAATAGGAATTATGTGCCCATAGATTTCATTGTTCTTAATACATATTTGCAATCCTTCATGTCTTATTATTCTTGGTAGACCTTTCCTTAGAACGATTGGTGCAATTATTGATATGAAGGAAGGAAATATTAGATTCCAATTTCCATTAAGGAATGGCATGGAATACTTTCCTAGAAATAAAATTAAATTACCATATGAATCTATTATGAGATCCACTTATGGATTGCCTTCCAAAGATGGCAATACCTAGATCTATCCTTGTATCGTGCCTAGCTAGGGGCGTTAAACGATAGCGCTTGTTGGGAGGCAACCCAATTTTATTTTCTTTGTTTTTTCTTCTGTTTAGGAATAAATATTTCATCTAGCTTATTTTTAGATGTTGTTTTGTGTTTTAATTAGTGTTTGTGCCAAGTAGAACCTTTGGGAAGACTTGTGTGAAGTTTATATGATCTTGCTGTAAAAAATAGAAACGTTAGCGCTCACTAGAATAGTCACCAAATTTTACTGGAGAGTGCTATTTAGTTGATTCTTTTTGCATATGATTAATAGATAAATTCCTCACGTTTACCAATCTATTTCAGATTTTTTTTGGAGTTACAGAAGTATGCGAAAGTTACAGATTACTACAGACTGTTCTGTTTTTGACAGATTTTGTTTTCTATGTGTTGTTTGCTTATTTTGGTGAATCTATGAGTAGTATTGGAGGATATGAATCATAGAAAAGTTGGAATACAGTAGGTTTAACACCAATATTAACAAAGAATGAGTTCATTACAGTAACTTTGAGTGGTGGTTTGTTTTCTTATACTAACGGAGCTCACGAGATTTTTGGTTAAGTTTTGTGTTGTGAAGTTTTCAAGTTTTGAGTATTGCTTTGATGGACTATGGAAAAAAGAGTGGCAAGAGCCTAAGCTTGGGGATTCCCAAGGCACCCCAAGGTAAAATTGAGGGACAACCAAAAGCCTAAGCTTGGGGATGCCCCGGGAAGGCATCCCCTCTTTCGTCTTCATCTATCGGTAACTATACTCGGGACTATATTTTTATTCACCACATGATATGTGTTTTACTTGGAGCGTCATGTATGATTTGACTCTTTGCTTGTTAGTTTGCCACAATCATCCTTGCTAGACTCACCTTTTTGAGAGAGATAAATATGGCCTAGGAATTGTTATAACACTCTATGTGCTTCACTTATATCTTCTCAGCTAAATAGATTTTTCTCTAGTGCTTCACTTACATCTTTTAGAGCACGGTGGTAATTTAATTTTGTAGAAATTGTTGATCTCTCATGCTTCACTTATATCCTTTTGAGAGTCTATTAGAACAGCATGGTAATGTGCTTTCACTATAAAACTAGCCTTAATATGATAGGCATCCAAGATGAATGTAGTAAAAACTTTCATACAAAGTGCACTGAATATGATGAGAAGTTTGATACTTGATAATTGTTTTGAGATATGAGGATAGTGATATTAGAGTCATGCTAGTGGAGTTATTATGAAATTGAAAAATACTTGTGTTAAAGTTTGTGATTCCCGTAGCATGCACGTATTGTGAACCCCTATGTGATGAAGTTAGAGCATGAGGTATTTGTAGAGTGTCATCCTTTGTGTGGTGATCGGGGGCACGCGATGGTTAACTCCTACCAACCTCCCCCCTAGGAGCATGCATTGATTGCTTTGTTTTGATGACTTGTAAATTTTTGCAATAAGTATATGAGTTTTTATGACTAATGTAGAGTCCATGGATTATACGCACTCTCACCTTTCCACCATTGCTAGCCTCTCTTGTACCGCGCAACTTTCACCGGTACCATACACCCACCATATACCTTCCACAAAACAGCCACCATACCTACTTATCATGGCATTTCCATATCCATTCCGAGATATATTGCCATGCAAATTTCAACCGTTCTGTTCATATGACACACTTCATATTGTCATATTGCCATGCATGATCATGTAGTTGACATCGTATTTGTGGCAAAGCCACCATGCATAATTTTTCATACATGTCACTCTTGATTCATTGCAAATCACGGTACATCGCCGCAGGCATTCATATAGAGTCATACTTTGTTCTAGTATCGAGTTGTAATATCGAGTTGTAAATCAATATATGTGTGATGATCATCATTATTAGAGCACTGTCCCATGTGAGGAAAGGTCAAATAAAAAAAGAGGATGGCCCAAAAAAAATATAGAGAGGGGCTAAAAAAAGGGAGAAAGCCCCTCCAAAAAAATGAGAGAAAAGAGAGAAGGGACAATGCTACTATCCATTTCCACACTTGTGCTTCAAAGTAGCACCATGTTCTTCATGATAGAGAGTCTCATGTTTAGTCACTATCATATACTAGTGGGAATTTTCATTATAGAACTTGGCTTGTATATTCCAATGATGCACTTCCTCAAATGCCCTAGGCCTTCATGAGCAAGCAAGTTGGATGCACACCCACATATTTTCTTTTGTTGACCTTTCATACATTTTTAGCTCTCGTGCATCTGTTGCATGGCAATCCCTACTCACTCACATTGATATCTATTGATGGGCATCTCCATAGCCCATTGATACACCTAGTTGATGTGAGACTATCTTCCTCTTTTTGTCTTCTCCACAACCACCATTCTATTCCACCCATAGTGCTATATCCATGGCTCACGCTCATGTATTGCGTGAAAGTTGAAAGGTTTGAAAAAATTGAGTATGAAAACAAGTGCTTGGCTGAAACCGGGGTTGTGCATGATATGAATATTTTGTGTGATGAAGAGGGAGCATAGCCAGACTATATGATTTTGTAGGGGTAACTTTCTTTAGCCATGGTATTTTGAGAAGACATGATTGCTTTGTTAGTATGCTTGAAGTATTATTATTTCTTATGTCAATATAGACTTTTTTCTTGAATCTTTCAGATCTGAACATTCATGCCACAATAAAGAGAAATACATTCAAAATTATGTTGGTTAGCATTCCACATCAAAAATTCTATTTTTATCATTTACCTACTCGAGGACGAGCAGGAATTAAGCTTGGGGATGCTTGATACATCTCCAACGTATCCATAATTTTTTATTGTTCCATGCTATTATTTATGATGTTTTGGATGTTTAATGGACTTTTTTATACACTTTTATATTATTTTTTGGGACTAACCTATTAACCCAAAGGCCCAGTCCAGATTACTGTGTTTTTTGCCTATTTCGGGGTTTTACATAAAAGGAATATCAAACGGAGTCCAAACGGAATGAAACCTTCGGGAGAGATATTTTTGGAGCGATATCTTCACGGGAAACTTGAGAACCACGGAATAGGGCACATGTGGCGTCCATGAGGGTGGGGGGCGCGCCCCCCTGCCTTGTAGGTCCCACGTTGGTCCACCGATGCCCTCCTTCCTCCTATATATACCTATGTTCCCCGAAAACATCAGACACGGAGAGAAAACCCTAATTCCACCGCCGCAACCTTCAGTTCCCGTGAGATCCCATCTTCGAGCCCGTTCTGGAGCTCCGCCGGAGGGGGGATCTACCACGGAGTGCTTCTACATCAACACCATCGCCTCACCATGAGTTGTGAGTAGTTTACCACACACCTTCGGGTCCATAGTTAGTACCTAGATGGCTTCTTCTCTCTCTTTTGATCTCAATACCAAGTTCTCCTCGGTCTTCGAGGAGATCTATTCGATGTAATCTCTTTTTGCGGTGTGTTTGTTGAGATCCGATGTATTGTGGGTTTATGATCAAGATTATCTATGAGAAATATTTGGTTCTTTTCTGAATTCTTTTATGTATGATTATAATATCCTTGCAAGTCTCTTGGAATTATTGGTTTGGTTTGGCCTACTAGATCCATAGTTCTTGCAATGGGAGAAGTGCTTGGCTTTGGGTTCAATCTTGCGGTGTCCTTTCCCAGTGACAGTAGGGGCAGCAAGGCACGTATTGTATTGTTGCCATCGAGGATAAAAAGATGGGGTTTATATCATATTGCTTGAGTTTATCCCTCTACATAATGTCATCTTGCTTAAGGCGTTACTCTGTTCTTATGAACGTAATACTCTAGATGCATGCTGGATAGCGGTCGATGTGTGGAGTAATAGTAGTAGATGCAGAATCATTTCGGTCTACTTGTCATGGACGTGATTCCTATATATAATGATCATGCCTAGATATTCTCATAATTATCTGTTTTTCTATCAATTCCTCGACAGTAATTCATTCACCCACCATAGAAATCTGCTATCATGAGAGAAGCCACTAGTGAAACCTATGGCCCTCGGGTCTATTCTCAACTTATCAATCTACAATCTACTTTACTTTACCGTTTTTACTTTCTGTTCTTATATCCAAAAATACCAAAAATATCAAACTATCATATCTATCAGATCTCACTTTCATAAGTGACTGTAAAGGGATTGACAACCCCTTATCGCGTTGGCTGCGAAGTTCTTATTTGTTTGTGCAGGTGCGAGGGACTAGCGCGTGGTATCCTACTGGATTGATACCTTGGTTCTCAAAAACCGAGGGAAATACTTACGCTACTGTGCTGCATCACCCTTTCCTCTTTGATGGAATACAACGCATGCTCGAGAAGTAGCAATAACAACATTTAAAATGATTAAAAATTGTTGATTGCTTAAAAATTGCTAAATGCCATGTGGGGATTTTCCGGAATTGTTGTTGTTATTTCCGGCCTCATTTAAAATGCCCAGATAGTGTAGTTTGCTCATGCTTCACCTCTTGCCATGTTAATGACCATTTAATATTGTTTGGTATATAAACGAGAGTCAACTAAATAAATAGAATGTGGTGTTTTGTCAATATGCAACTTGTTGAATATTGATCTCCACTTAACTTTTAGTCGTTTGTGCATTTTGCCATGCCATGCATATTTAAACCGGACATGCATCATACTTGGTTGTGCATCATGCCATGGTTATGCTTGTGTGTTTACCATGTTGTTTGCTTCTTTCCGGTTTGCTTCTCTCGGGGGCTTCGGTTCCGTTCCGGAGTTGTGAGGATCCGTTCATCTATGTCTACTTGTCTTCTTCATGGACTTGTTCTTCTTCCTTGTGGGATCCCAGGCAAGATGAATGTTCCTTGATATCACATCTATCTTTGCTTTGCTTGTTGTATCGTTCTATAGATATGTCTCGATACCCATTCTTGTCTTGTCAGCCTCCTATGTTGCCGTGAAACCCTCTAACCGCCTTCCTAGCAAACCATTGATTGGCTAAGTTACGCTTTTGCTCAGCCCCTCCTATAGCGTTGATAGTTGCAGGTGAAGATGGAAGATATTCCTTGTTGTAACATGGATTCTTTGGGATAACACAATAAATATCTTATTTAATTAATGCACCTATATACTTGGTAATGGGTGGAAGGCTTGGCCTTCTCCTTGGTGTTTTGTTCCACTCATGCCGCCATAGGATCCGATAAAGCGGTGTTATGTTCCTTGATATTGCGTTCCTAACACAGTTGGGGTTTATGCCCCCCCCCCTCGATAATTCGCTCTGTTTAAAGCTTTTCCAGCATGGTCCAACCTTGGTTTTACCATTTGCCTAATAACTAAAACTTGCATAGGGACCGGCTAGCACCCGAGGACTCTTAATCAACCCCCGGGCCAGTGCTCCTCATGAGTGTTGGTCCAACTGTTGACACCAGATTTTCGCATGGTCACGAATCCAGGTTCGTATGCAAAAGTTAGAGGCAACACTTCGCAGGCCGTCCCTGAGTGAGAAAGTATTCGGCCTTTGCCGGCTGAATGAAAACCTTGCCGGGGTAAAACCTTGCCGGTGTGAAGGCTTGCCGGCGTGGAAAGCTTGCCGGCGTGGAAAGCTTGTCGGCGGAGAAGCTTGCCGGTGTGTAATCTTGCCGAGGGAGAAACCTTGCCGAGGAGGAACTCTTGCCGGGGTAGAAACCTTGCCGAGGTAAAACCTTGCTGAAGTGAAATCTTGCCGGGGGAGAAATCTTGCTAGGGAGGAACCCTTGCCGGTGTAAAAACCTTGCCGAGGTAAAACCTTGCTGATGTAAAATCTTGTCGGGGGAGAAATCTTGCTAGGGAAGAACCCTTGCCGGTATAAAAACCTTGCTGGGGTGAAACCTTGTCGGTGTGGAAAGCTTACCCAGATGGAAGGCCTGCCGGGGTGGAGGTTGTGATAGTCAAGCCGACGAGAAGTTGAAGATGGGCTCAGAAGCTAATTCAGATGATCTTGGATGGAGAAATGTCCTACATGGAAGTTGTGCGTCTCATCGAAATGATTGATTTTGATATAAAGATCGTCTCAATCCGAGGTCGTATGCAAAAGTTAGAGCCCGCACAACGAGACCCCCCAGGGAGCAAAATGTGACGCCTGGAACCAGACACATATATGGGTGTGGCTGATGAACTGCGTGAGTAATTATCTGTTTTGCGCGAGCGATTTGACCCTCGAGATGACCTCTAATGAAAAAACGTTCAACATGAAAGATGATCGTCTCGTCGAAACGGTCAAGATTGCTTTTGGGCTCGATTCCATCCGAGGTTATTTTTCACCACAAAAAGGACCCTCAAAGTACAGCCAGTTTAAACCGAGCAGTTTTGGAAAGTTCGGATAAAACCAGTCCGAATTTGACTAGGGTTTTGGACGTGAATTGATGTAATTTTCTTGTAAGGAAAGCCTAGATACATCCTTTGCTTGTACGGGAAGTCCAGCCGCCTCTTATATATGTTGGGGGTGTCGGCCGATTGAAAAAACACACAATCGAACAAATCAATATACTACTTTTTCTAGTCTACGTTTTATCCCTCCACCGTTTTTCTCTCTCGTTCTTCGCTGTTCTTCGTGTTTGAGAGCTGCGAATCTCAAGGCTCTAGGGGCGAGCAAATCGACCTAGGGCAGCCCATAGCCGCCGCACTCCCTGACGGGGTCCCTCCCGGGGGTGTGGGGTTTTCGGGTCCGCAAAAGCGCCCGTCGACTGTCTTGCGTATCATGTTGTCGGTCGGGCCTCCTTCGACGTGAGCTGCGGTGCATCACCCCCGGCGTCGAGGGTACATGTGACGTGTTCGTGTGTCAACACCAACCCAGAGCACTGTGCGGGGCCACCCCTTAGCAACTTGGGTTTTTGGCACATGTACACGTAGCTTATCCGATCATGGACTGAGATGAGATACGCGCGGCTCTTATCAGGGTGACGACACGTAGGGAGGTCTTGCTGGATTAGTTTTACCTTTGTCGAAATATCTTGTGCACAGGATTCCAAGAACACTCGGGTCTTCCCAACATGGAGTTGTTACTGTGCTGATCGCAAGAGCTTGTGATGGGCTAAGTTGGGACACCCCTGCAGGGTTATGATATTTCGAAAGTCATGCGCGGGGTTATGTGGCAGATTGGAATTTGTTAATATCCGGTTGTAGATAACTTGACACCATAACTCTATAAAAATACACTACCTGTGTGAGTAACCATGATGGTCTCTTTTCGAAGGGGTTCGGAAAGTGAACATGGTGGGGTTATGTATGAATGTAAGTAGTTAGGATCACTTATTGATCACTACTAGTTGCGATCGTTGGCATATATTCTAATCTCGCTCTGACTTCGTAAGCTAGCCTCATTATATGCTTAGTGCTACTGCAACAACTTTATAAACTATCCACACCTAAAACCCTTGATAGTTTTGATACCCAGGAACAAGATTGTTGAGTCCTCACGACTCATAGTTTACTACACAAACTAGATGCATGTACCTCAGAGTTTGACGCAGGAGATGTGCAAGAGCTCCAATGGGAGTTCGATGAAGAGCGTGGGCGTATGTACGTGACGTAACCCAACAACCGGTAGTGGTTCCTACTAGGGCCGATCGGGATTAGCCTGTGTGGTATCTTTTTCTTCGTTTGATTTCGTCCGTAGTCGGACTCTGTGTTCTCTGGATGAATGTATGTTATTGTATTAATAGTGTGACATGGTGAGTGTAAGCCAACTATTAAACTCGCTTTCATACTGTTCATTACATGGATTGTGTCGGTGTACTAGAGTAGGGGTACCCTAGTATCCCGAACTTGTGCACGGGCAGTCGCAGCATCCCGCGGCAAGGCTTGCCGGGTGACCGCCAAGGTCCTCCGTGGTTCCTCTGGAGCCATTCAAGAACAAAGTATTCAAGCCAAGAAGACAAGGCCCCGGCAAGAGGAGCTTGCCGGGAAGGCCACTCAAGGCATCTCAAGGAACTTGCCGCGACGCGCCACGCGTCCCGACAAGGCCCGGTGAGCGACGAGCTCCCGGACGCGACAAGACAACGACCGCGGCAAGGCGCTTGCCGCGGCAAGCTATCACTCTGTACCCGCGCTCCAGCACATCCACCAACGTGTCGCTCTAGGACCCTTCCAGGCGTACGTGGCGGGAGGCTGTGCAGCCAGCGGTGCGTGGTGGCAAGCGGTGCTGACAAGATTGCCATCGTGGCGAGTGATACGTCCAAAACGTATCTATAATTTCTGCTTGCTCCATGCCACTTTTGGGTGATATTGCTATGATATTCATACACTTCCATACACTTTTGATCATATTTGGACTAACCTACTAATCCAGTGCACCCCGGTGCCAGTTTTTGTTTTCGGCTGTTTTTGTATTTCAGGTTTTCACGTTACGAGAACTGCCAAGAAAAATCCAGAAAAATTATATAAAAAATCAGCGTTCCAGAACCTACCTTGCGCCCGAAGGACAGCCGAGGGGGGGGGCACCAGGGCTCCAGGCGCCTTGGTG